>JAJHZJ010000304.1:2933004-3662181 GCA_023548195.1 Bettongia penicillata ogilbyi
ATTAGACTAATGCCCTCTTGAAAATGCCAACCTCTGTCTCAAAGTGAGCTAAAGGGAAAGAAGGGGACAGTCAGATCAGGCTAAAAAAGGGCTGGTGCCAGCTATAAAGAGATACAGAAGGGGCCACTCTCTTCCCAAGGCTTTCGGGGGCAAATGGGTTTGGCAAGTAATGGTCAAGAATAGAATAGAAGATGGAGAAAATCCTGGATGGAATTAGGCATGAGCTGATTCCTTCCTGTCTAGGGTCTCTTTACACCCAACTGCCCCTGCCCATAACAGAGATCAAATAAGATAATAAATGTAAAATACTATAGAGATGTTAGATATTATTATTTATAGATCAAATCTGGTTGATTTTGGAATTATGATTTGGATTTTGGATACACATCAAGACATTGACTTCATGCATTTTAATTAGACTGCCTTTTTTCATTTATTACTAATACAACCCTCTTAACTATGATTTATTTGTTAAACAAAGCACTATAATCCGTCACTTATTCATCTTAATTTCAACAAAATTAAAGTAGTCTCTGTTATATTGCACCTAATTGCACTTGCAATGAAAAGAACGGAGATGTTAATCAAAATAAATTGAAGATAAACAATAAAATCATTACATCTTTGCTGCAGTAAGTGTAACTAATCAGTTTTGACTTGAAGCGACGAAACAGGAATAATGAATCTGTCACTGAAGACATGCTCATTAAATATAACCTCATCCACCAGGGTCCTGCAGGCAGGAGACAGCAACACTGCCCTACACGACCCGCTGGCTCTCTTGTCTTCTAAGCAGAGAGGGGGTGGGGAGGTGAGGGAAGCAAAGGGGACAGAAGAAGGAGGAAATTGCAGGCTGTTCCAAGATTTAAAAATACTGCAGCTTGGCTTGCTGGGAAGGGGAGAGTGCCACAGGTGTGAAACACGCTGCCGACTTCCTCGGGCAGTGGGAGGCAAAGCTGGAGAGTGTGACTCAAGAGTTGTCATCACATGAAGATGAAAAAGCGAGAAATGGGGGTGGGGGAAAGAGAGGAAGGGAGGAGAGAGAGAGGAAGGGGGAGGCGGAGGCAGAGGGAGGAAAAAGCAACGGGAGGTGGAATGGGAGGAAGGAGAGAAGATAGTAAGAAGAGGAAAAGAGGAGGGAAAGGGGGAAAGAAAGACTCAATATACCAGAGCTGGTAAGAACGTTAGCACACAGGACACTGGAGTATAGAATGACAGAACAGGAAGTTAGAGCATAATCTAGTCCAGCCTACTCTTTTTATAGAGGAAGAAACAGGTTCAGGGAGAAAAAAAATGACTTGGTTAAGATCACAAAACTGGCTGTAAATAGAATCAAGACTAGTCCTAGACCTTTTGACTCTTGCTTAAGAGGAAAATCATGTCTTATTTTCCCTTAAAATTTATTAGAAAAAGATCTGAAGACAAAGATAAAGAGAGACAGCCCTGACAGACAGACAGACAGACAGACGGAAGTAAGTGAGCCAGAGACAAAGACAAATGGAAGAATTTGAAACCAGAGGAAGAGGAGTGCTTTAACCAGACAGATTAAAGTGGGGAGGGAGGAGGCTTGTTTTAATTAAATAATTTCCCCTGTGAGAAAAAGCCACACATACAGTTAATTTCAAGTCAGTTGAAGCCCAGGAGCTTTTTAGGTTAGGTTTGGTTTATCTGAGCACTGCCCTAAGGGGGAAAAAAGTCTCTGGAAGTCTATTCAAGTAAACCTGAGACAAGCCATTTATCAGTGATGCTCGTAAGAGTGAACTGCTAAAGACAAGAATCCCTAGGGTAGACCACAATAGCTCATATTTATATAGCACTTGAAAACTTTTCTGACAACAGCTCGTCGAGGTAGGTGCAGCAAGTATTTATTATGTTGCCAGGAAGGAAGACAGTGATGCCCAAAGGTGTGGGGACTTATCTGAAGTTACAAGGCTAGAAAGGGAGTAAGCTGCTGCAAGTCTTGGACCTAGATTTGATTCCAAATCCAACACTCATCTCATGATACTGCTTTGCTATAGGACTGTCTTCCACATATCGCCAGCCAAATGTTGAAGGGAGTTGCAGAATTAATCAGTCAATATGATCACCTTTGGCTGCCAATCTAAGAGTAGATACTTTAGGCAAACCCTTCTCTCTCCTGCCTCTCATCTTCCATCCACCCACCCCCAGGTGTTCTTTTCTCTGTAAAAAAGTAGGTGTGTGTGTGTGTGTGTGTGTGTGTGTGTGTGTGTGTGTGTGTGTCCTGACTTTGATAACTTTTTTTTTGGTACTGTCACAGTTCTCACTATCAAGAGAAACTGAGATGAGGAGAATTGTAAGACAGAAACACAGAGGGAAAAACCCAACCATTGCTACTTTGGGTGAATATGGCTTTAAGGACATAGAACTTCTTGAACTTCTTGATCTCTCTCTCTTCTTCCCTCCTTCTTTGTTTTCCTTTGTCCCCTTCTCCCCCTTCTTTTCTCCCTCCCCCTTTCACTATAGGAGGGAGTCACTGTGGTATAATGGATAACTCTGGAGTTGGCCTCGGAAAGACTTGTGTTTTATTCTCATATCTGACCCTTAGTTCTATAGCTATGATTTGTTCTGTTAATCTCTCTGAGCCTCAGTGGGCTCTACTTCACAGGATTGTATAAGGCTCAAATAACATGATATATCTTTGTCCTCAGCTCTTTTCCTAATAAATTTTAAGGGAAAATAAGACATGACTATGTGTTTCTTCTCTCCCCATTCTCCACTAGCAATTAGGACTAGCACAACTATATTTGAGGCCATGAGACTTTGCCAGGGGTGTAGTCTAACTTTGGTCAGTTAGGTTCAAGAAAACTTTCTACCCTCCCCACCCTACCCCACTCCCCCTCCCAGCCCAACCCCACCCACTCCTGTTTTGAAATGCAGGGTGCAATTCTGAGTAGAGTCATTTAGATAATTATGCTTCTCAGAGTAGCTTGGCTAGAGGTGGCAATGATCCAGCCCCACCATGGGAGACCCATGACGCAGGAGGCAGCCCCCGTATTTCTCTTTGAAGACTCTTCCAAACTGGGAACAAGTTGCCCTTCTGCTCTGCCAGATGGGTGCAGGACACAATGTGCCAGGTGAAAAACCCTCCTGCTCGTTAGCCTTGGGAATCTGCCAGGATCTCATCTCATGGCTTGTTGGTGCCTCAGACGACCTAGAATCATAGGCTTTAGAGCTGGAAGGGCTTTTAGACATCATCTAGTCCATTACCCTTAATTTAAAGTGAAGGAAACTGAGGCCCAGAGGGGAGGGAAATGATTTGCTTATGATCACATGGCACCAGATTCAGGCTTTTAATTTAGGTCTTCTAACTCTGGAGAGATTTCTTTCCATTGTATCTCAGTTGATGGATGAGATGCTAAAGTCTCTACTATTTTCTTCTGATTATCTTGAAGCTTTCACAATTCAGTCAAGGTCTTTGTCTTAAAGCTACAAGAACACAAAAAGCTCTTGGGCTTTTTTATATGTTAGCATAAAGGTTGTTGGAGCTGATGGCTTCTAAGGTGACCTCCATAGTGGAAAGAACCTGTAGATTTGAACAATAGACTTTATTATCATAGTCTATTATGTCTAGCAATCAATCAACAATCCACAAGCATTTATTAAGTGCTTACTATATGCTAGACCCTTTCCTAAACTGTTTCTTCTCCATTCTTGAAGAGGACCAAAATGACATCACTATATTAGAGTCAAGTTACAGTGTGTCCAGCTGTGAAGGATCAGACCAATAGGAGCTCAGAAGGCTTTACATAGATCAGGCACAAACATTCCAGGTGAACATTTGGGGTGGAGATGTCTCTAAATTTGCACATATCATGGTTCTTGTGAGCTACTGCAATTCTGCTTTGCTCATAAAGCACAACGCCGTCTTTGATGCAGGCATGCCATGCTAAGCAGTTTTGTGCCAGTGACTCCTAGGTCACATGATTCCAAAGTTCTTCAGAGAGACCTTGTGGTGATTCTTCTACCACCATATGGGTACCTTCCTTGTGTGAGTTCTAGGTAAAAATAGTCTTTTAGGCAAGTGCACATTTGACACTGGAACAACTTGGCTAGCCCATCAGAATGCTAAGTGCTGAGTTTTCAAAGAATCTAAATGGTTCTTGTCCTCAAGAAGTTTACATTCTACAGGGGGAAACAACATGTACATATATAAATTTATGCCTAACGTTCAAAATGAATACAAAGACGTTTTGAGAGAAAGGCTGAAGGTGGTGATTGAGCTGAATCCTGAAGGGATTCTATGAGTCTGAGGTGAGGAAAGAGTGCATTCCAGTCATGAGAGGCAGACAGTGAAAAGAGAAAGGAGATGGGCAATGGAATCCTGTCTTCAGAATATCAAGTAGGCCAATATAGATGGATCAGTGATGATAATGATGACAATTGTAATCAGAGAACCAGGGACTGAATCTCAGCTTTGCTTTCAACTAATGGTGTAATTTTAGGCAAGTCACTTTCACTTCCTCAGTATTCCCCTCTGTAAAATGAAGGGGATTGTACCAGATCATCTCTAAGATCTCTTTTAGCTCTAAAAACTGTGAACCCTAATATCAAAGCTACCTAGCATCAAACTGGGCTGCCTCAAGTGATAATATACTTGTTACCTGGGTGTGTGGGTGACTGGGACACAGTAGATGCTTAATAAATGATTGCTGATTAGTCAATTGACTGAGAATGAGAATCAGAGGGTTCTAAGTCTAGCTCTGTCATCCAGTTAATGCGTAACTTTGGAAAAATCCCTTTTCCTCTCTGGGTCTCAGTTTCCAAATCTACAAAATAAGTGTGTTAACATTAGCTGATCTCCTCTTCTAGCTCTAAATGTCAATAAATTGTCCAGATTGCAGAACTGCATATCGTAAATTTCTAAGAGGGCCAAGGTCATTGATCATTCCTTCAAGAGGTCAATGAGATGATCTGAGAAAAAAACAGTCTTTCTTCTTTAAAAAATCCCTGTGATGACTTCCCCTCCCTTGTTTTATAGCTTCTTGAAAGTTGTTAGGAAAATGAACATGACCCATAAATTACTTACTACCCCCCCACCCTCCAAATGTTGCTAGTCCAATGTGAGCTATTCCTTGGAGAAGAAGTCAAAGAAAGCAAGGGGAGACACCTTCTTCCAGAGAGTATGGAGTTCAATGTGACAAGCCATTAAAAAAAAAAAAAGCAGGATTTCTTTTAAAATAATCCTTGCAGATAATAAACTCCATCTTAAACCTTTTATGAGGGACCTAGCCTGTCTCCTTCATGGCTCCATGTATTCCTTGGTTTCTCAGATATCTTAATTGAGTATTTCATGGCTGTTATGCTGCTGAGGAACATTAGGCCAACCTGAAGAGAAAATCTGTCATTGCCCTTTGAAGGCATTTTATCCAGAACTAGAATCAAAGTGAGAACTGGAAAGAGCTTTAGAACACAGAATGTTACAACATAAAGTCCTGGAGATTGAAGAAATCTTAAATTATTTTATTTTTGATCAGAGTAGTAAGGTCCAGACTTGTGATTTCATTAGTGTATGAAGTCCTAACCTGAAGTTGCAGATCAGCACCTACCTAGGGTTAAGAGGTTAAGTTTTTTGCAGAACACAGCAGACTATTTTCTCTTGTGTTATGTTTTGTTTTGTTTTGGTTTCTCTCATAGTTTCTCCCATTTGTTTTAATTCTTCTATGCAACATGACTAATGGGAAAATGTGTTTAATAAGAATGTATGTGGAGAACACATATAAGATTGCATGCCATCTCAGGGAGGAAAGGGGAAGGGAGGGGGAGAAAATTTAAAATTTATGTAGGTGATTGTTGGAAACTGAAAACAAATTAAATTTTTAAAAAGAGGTTAAGTTATTAATTTGTCCACAATCACATGTAGTATATGACTGACCCATACTATGACTAACTGAATTTGAACCCATGTTTTCCTGGGTCTAAGGTAGGTCCTCTCTACCTACTGTACCAGTCTCTCTCTCATACCACAGAAGAGAAAGGGAGTGAGTCAAAAGGGACTCCACAACATAGTGTGCCATAAGTGGGAGAGAACTCAGAAACTTTTGGGGTTATTTCCTGTCTAGAAGCAGCCATTTACCTTCTGGTCCAGGTAAAAGGATGATTGGTGCCATGAGAATAGAGACTTTGGTTCATTTTGCCAGCAGGGAAACTTTCCTAAGAAGACTACTAACATATTTAACCAATCAACAAAAAATTTTAAGTGCTACTATGTGCTATGTTCTGTTTCTATGTTATGGGGAATGTAAAGAAAAGCCAAAAACCAGGCCCACTCATCAAAGAATTTACATTCTAATGGGAGAGATAACATGTAAAAGATTAGGTACATATAAGATATATACAAAAAAGATGACAGTAACCTAAAAAAGGGAAGACATTGACAGTTGCGGAGATTGGGAAAGACCTCATGTGGAAGATAGGATTTTAACTGAGTCTTGAAGGAAGCCAGGAAGCTAAGAGACAAAGGTGAGAGGGCAGAGAATTCCAGGCATAGGGCACAGCCAAGTACAAAGGTACAGAGAGGAAATTGTGTATCATGTTGCAGAAACTGCCACTATGCCAGTGTAGTTGGATCATAGGGTAGCTAGGTGGCGCAGTGGATAGATCACTGGGCTGGGAAACCAGAAAGACTCATCTCCCTGAGTTCAAATCCAGTCTTAGATACTTACTGGTTGTGTGACCCTGGGCAAGTCACTGAACCCTGTTTGCTTCAGTTTCCTCATCTGTAGAATGAGCTGGAGAAGGAAATGGCAAACCACTCCAGGATCTTTGCAAAAAAAATCCCCAAAAGGGGTCATGAAGAGTCTGAAATGTCTGACCAACAACAAAGTTGGATCATAGCGGGTGAAAGGTAGTAAAGGTTGTAAGTTTTAAGAAGAGAGGAAAGGTAGGAAAGGGTCAGAAAAAAAGAACTTTAAATGCCCAACAGAGGAGATAATATTTGATTTTAGTGGCAATAGAGAGTCACTGATCTCATTGAGTAGAAGTAGAGAAGGTAAATGGTAGCATGATAAGACCTGTAGTTTAGAAAAATTTATTTGCCAGCCGAGTGGAGAATGGATTGGAATGGAGAGATTTGAGGAAGAACTCTAGTGTAGTCATCTAGGTGAGAGGTAATGAGGGCTTGAATTAGAGAAGAGGGCAAATTCAAGACATGAAAGTGGAAACAAGATCTGACAACGGATTGGATACGAACAAGAATAAGGAGTAAAGGATAATACTCAAGTTGTGAGTCTGGGTAACTGGGAAGATAGTGATGAACTCAATGGTAATGAAGAAGTTTGGAAGAAGGGAGGATGGGCAGTGGGGGAGAGATGAAGTTCTATTTTGCATTGTACAGTGATCAACTATGAATAACTTTACTATTCTCAATAATACAATGATACAAGACAATTGTAAAGGACTCATGGGGGAAAGTGCTATTCACATCCAAAGAAAGAAAGAACTAAAGGACTCTGAATAAAGATCAAAAAAACTATTTTCATTTTTTTTGTGTTTTTTTCCTTTTGGTCTGTTTCCTCTTTCACAATATGACTAAATGGAAATGTTTTGTGTGATTGTGTGTGTGTATGTATATCTATCATATGTCAATAATATACATATATATGAGGGAGATAAGAAGAAAATTTGGAACTCAAAAATTTTTTAAAGTGTATGTTAAAGTTTGTCTTCACATGTAGTAAAAAATAAAATACTATTAAAGTTAGATCTGTTAGAGATGTATACAGGACATCTAGTTCAAGATGTGTAAGAGGCAATTGGAAACACATGATTGTAGCTCAGCAGAGAGACATTAAACCTGGCTATATGGATCTTAAAATCACCTGCATAGAGATAGAAATTGAAGCCTTGGGAAGAGATGAGATCATCAAATGAGAGTGTAGATAAAAGAGAAAAGGGAGCCCAGGAGAGAGCCTTGGGGTACGTATATAGTTAGTGAGCATGATATGGATGAAGAACCAGCAAACTAATGGGTGGTTGGATAGATAGGTGAACCAAAAGAGGGCAGTGTCATGAAAGAATAGACAGGAGAGCATATCCAGAATGTTAACAGCAAGAGTTCAAGGAGGATCAGGACTGAGAAAAGGCCCTCCAATTTGGCGCAGCTAAGTGGTGTGGTGGATAGCGTGTCAGGCCAGGAGCCAGGAAGACTCATCTTCCTGAGTTCAAATGCAGCCTTAGATGCTTACAAGCAATATGATCCTGGGCAAGTCACTGAACCTTGTTTGCTTCAGTTTCTTTATCTGTAAAATGAGCTGGAGAAGGAAATGGCAAACTATTCCAGTATCTTTGCCAAGAAAACCCCAAATGGAGTTATGAAGAGTCAGACATGACTGAAAGAAATCATTGGTAACTTTGGAGAGGGTAAGTTAAGTTCAGTGATGAGGCTGAAACCCAGATCGCAGAGGATTTAGATGAAAGTGATGGAAGAAAAGATGTTAGATGTTTTTCGCAAGGAATTTAGACACTAAGGAGGGAAGACATATAATATAGGACAGTAATTAACAACAATGGTCAAATCAAGAGAAGATTTTCTAAGGATGGGGGACACTTGGCCATTTTCACAGGAGGCAGAGAAGGAGAAATTGAACATGCCTGAGTGATGAGTTGAGGAAAGGAGAAGAAGGAGATTTCAGCAAATGGTTTCAATTTTATTGGTGAGGTCCTCAGCTAAGAGAAAGGAGGGAAGAGAGTGCTGTTGGAGGCTTGAGCAGAGACCATAAGGTTTGGAATAGCCATTGAGAAGAATGGGATATGAAATCAATTAGGAGAGGATATTTGCCTTGCCATAGTGAGACTGTAGTTGAGATTAGATAGCATGAATTGCAGTGGGCTCAGCCAGCACAGTCTCATGATCTCCAGCTCCTTTCAGCAGAAACAAAGCAGTCTAATGGTGGGAGTGACCTAGAGCTGAGTCTTGGCAATCTTTAGCAGTGATACCAGGAGAATCAGGGTTGGAGTCAGTTGGTAAGGATTTTGTAATGAACAAGGCTAGCTTCATCAATTCTTAATTCTATTACACTAATATATAAAGGTCCTTCTTCACATGAAAAATGTCCTCCCTGCCTCTTTGCACTGATTTAAAACCTACTTATCTTCCAGGCTCAACTTAAATTCTACCACTTTTGAGAAGTTCCAGATGTATTTTTTAAAAAAGAAACCTAATCTGAGAGTAAGAAGACCTGCTTGGTATAGTGGGGAAAGCTCTGGACCTAGAGTCAGATGACCTGGATTCAAATCCTGCCTCTGACACTTAGTATATGTGAGACCTTAGGCAAGTCACTTCATATTTTTGGAACTGTAAAATGTTGAACTAGATAGCCTTTGAGTTCTCTTCTCACTCTATATTTAAAATCTACTTGCGGTCTGCCTATGGATTGTTCGCTTAATCTTGTTATGCCTCATTTTCCTCACTTGAAAAATGAGGTAGTTAGTCTAGAACATAGGTTCCCAAAGTGGGTGATACTGCCCCCTAGGGGGGACTGGAATGACCCAGGGGTGGTAGTAGTCTCCGATGTAATTGAGGGGCATTGAATAAAAATAAGGGGGCATGGAAGCATAAGGAAAGAAGAGAAGAAAAATTTGAAAAACCATTTATACGTTTCATCTGTTGTACAACAGAATTTGTCATAGTAATTTCATTATCATTCAAATAAACACACAAAATGCAAGTTATAAGCAATCAGTGGTTAAAGTCACCAACAGGTCTTAACAAGAAGGTATTGGCAGCCCAGTGTGTCTTATCGGGAAGTCTAGCGTGCATCAGCAGGAATATGATATGTGTGTGTAATGAGATGTTTACAATATGATATTATATGGTCACATGATGCAATATTGCATCATCAAAATTTCAATGCAGCAAGAAAACCACAAATTTACAATAAATCACTAAATTTAGGATATGCCATTCCTTAAAAACATATATAAATGTTTAAAATGACACAAATTTAAAAAAACAGTAAAGAGTTAAAGAAAGCAGATTTCTAGAGAAATTTTTTTTTAGAAGGGGGTAGTAGGCTAAATAAGTTTGGGAACCTCTGGTCTAGAATATCCCTAAGGTTTCTTTCAGATCTAATACTATGATTCTATGCCTTCCCTGACAATCACAGCCCAAAGTAATCTTATTTCCAGCTGATTCCCTATATCAGTAATTGTTGATAGTTCTCATTTGACAATTAACCAAATAATATTTTATGACATTGGTTTAAAATGGTAATTAGCCCATGTTATTACTTAACTTTCCCCCATCTTTATGTCTTGTCATTTCAGTTAGACTAAAAGTTCCTTGAATGTAAGATTCTAACTAATCCTTTATTATCAGAGGTCAGATCTTTCCTAGTTCTGCTCAGCAACCATTTCAAAACATCTAGAGCAAAGAACAAGTCTGATAGTTCTTTAGAAAATGTTATAATGTTTCAGACAGAACTGTCTTGGAAGTAGTGAGATCTGTCACTAGGAAGAACTCACAGAGAAACAGATTTTGATTTGATATATATATAAAAATCTTCCTAACAATTAAAGCTGCCCTAAAATGGAATGGGCTGCCTGTTGTGGGAGGCAGTTGTAGATGGTAGAAATTTATCACTGAGAGTCTTCAATCAGAGATGGATGACACCTCTTTGGAAATCACCTTCTGTACCCTGTCTTTACCCCAATCTCTGATGAAGAAATGACAATCTCTCCCTCTCTCTCTCTCTCTCTCTCTCTCTCTCTCTCTCTCTCTCTCTCTTTCCTTTATCCCATCCTTTTCAGTCATATGTAGCAGATTACTCCTGTAATCACCCAGTTTCTAATTTTCAGTCTTTCCCCATTGCTCATATAGTGAATAGAGCACCAGTTCTAGAGTCAGGAGGACCTGAGTTCAAATGCAGCCTCAGACATTAACTAGCTGTGTGACCCTGGTCATTTAGGATTTGTCTCAGTTTCCTCATGAGACATACTCAGGTCTTCTCCATCTTTAAAACATTTTCCCTAGAATCTGCCATCTCTATCAGGCCATCATTCTATATCTCTCCTTCGTATCAGTCAAATCTAAAGGGAAAAAGTTGTCTTTTCTTGTAGTTTCTACTTCCTTTCATCTCATTCACTTCTCAGCTCCTGGGTTGGTACAGTGTTTTATACATTATACATAGAGTGGTACAGTAGAAAGAATGCTAGCTCTGAAGTCAAAGGACCTGGGTTCAAATCCTGCCCCTGATGCTTGCTTTTTTATAACTTGGGGGTAAATGACTTAATCTCTCTGGGTCTCAGTTTCCTCATCTATTAAATGTGAGAATTGGCCTCTGAGAGCAAGAAGCTCTAGATAACTTGAGTTCTAGTCCTTTGGTCATAATATGATCAATAGTTTGCAATATGACTTGTGACCTCATCATTTAATTGAAAGCAGCCACTCCAAAGTGACAAATAGTCTCTTCATTGCCAAACTAGATGTCTTTTCTCTGAATCCTCTCTTCAGTGACTCCAATAAGAGGCCACTCTCCTTTCTTTGGGTTTGTGGGACTCCGCTCTCTCTCCATTCTTATCCTACCTGTCTAGCTGATCCTTCTGAGTCTCCTTTGCTGATTCATCATCCATATCACAACTTCTAACTGTGGTGTTCCCCAAAGTTCTGTCCCAGGATTTTCTTTCTGTGTACACTCTCAATGACTTCATCACTTCTTATGGGTTTAATTATCATTTCTGTGAAGATGCCTCTCCATCTTGATATCCTGCTCTAGTCTCTTTCTTGAGCTCCAGTTCAAAATCACTAGCTGTTTATCAGACATTTCGAACTGGATGTCCCAGAAATGCCTCGAGCTCACCATGTCCAAAGAAGAATTCATTCCCTTTCCTCCACTTCCTCTAAAACCAAACCTCTTCTGGATTTCCCTGTTTCTATTGAGAGCACTCCGATCCTTCCACTGGGCAGGTTTTTGAAACCTCAGACTCCTCCACTGCTACAATCTTATATGTCAAATCTTGTTTATTCTATCCCTACAATATCTGTTCCCCCTACTCCACTGACTGCACCTTCCTATTTCAGATCTCTTGATTGGTTTCCCTTCTTCCAGTCTTTCCTTTCATTCTTCATGTAGTTGCCAAATATTACTAAAATAGAGTACTATGTGGACTCCCCTGCTCAAAAAGCTACCATGGCTCCCTATTACCTCTAGGATCAAATACAAACTACTCTGTTTAGAATCTGAAGCCCTTTACAACCTAACTTAAATATATATTTCCAGTCAGGGGTAAATATTTAAGAACCAACTCTAGAGGGTGGGGAGAATATGCACAACATACTTTAAAACTAGATCTACATTATTCACATCTCCTTCACTTTCTTAAATTTAGACAATCAATAAAACAATAAATCTAGTATTGGAGTATTTGGTGATTTCTGAGGTATAAATGCTCATGTAGAAAATTTAATAATCAGCTTCTGTGAGCCAACTCCAGCACACCACTGTTTCCAGACTTATTATACAATACTCCTTTTCACACATACCCTATATTTGTCCCTCACAGGCAACATTCTACCTCCTACCATAATAGCAACTAGCATTTATAAAGCTCTTTAAGGTTTTCCAGGCACTCTGCCAAGTTCTTTTACAAATATTATCTCATGTTATCCTCTTAACAACCCTGGGAGGTAGGTGCTATTATTATTTTACAGATGAGGAAACTGAGGTATACAGTGGTTCAGTGATTTGTCCAGGATCACACAGCTAGTGTCTAAGGCAGGATTTGAACTCATGTCTCCCTGACTCACAATCTAGTGCTCTATCCACTGGCCACCTAGCTGCCTCTTCATACTTTTTCTTTGCACAGGCAGTTCAACATGCCTGGAATGTACTTTTGCCTCATTGCCACCTCATATAATCACTAATTTCCTTCAATAGTTCAACTGTGTCCAACTCTTTCTGACCCCATAGACCATATGGCACCAATACTGTCTATGGGGTTTTCTTGGTAAAGATACGGGAGTGGTTTGCCATTTCCTTATCCAATAGACCAGGGTCCACAGATAGTAAGCAGTTGATGCCACATTTGAACTCTGATCTTTCTGACTCCAAGTCCAGTGCTCTATCCATTGAGTCAACTGGCTACCTCCAATTTCCTTTGGAGATCATTTCAAATACCACCTCCTGCATGAGACCTTTTTTTGATACCCCCAGTTGCTAGTGCCTTCCCTTTAAAATTACATTGTATTCATTTTGTGTGTGCTTACTTTGTCTCTACTTTTATGTTTATATGTTGCTTCTCCCTATAGAATGTAAATTCCTTAAAGGTAAGAACTGTTTCATTTGTATCTGTATCCCCACACCTTGTATGGTGGCTGGCACATAGGAGGTACTTAATGTAGGTGCTTCATGAACACATGCTGACTGATTGACTGAAGTTACATATAAACTTCCTGTTACAGATACAATTTTGAAAAACAAAATGAGCAATGAGTATCCTTCGATCCCAGAATCTTTGACTGTTTTCAGAATTTGAACAGGCTTACACATTTACAAAGTTAAAGCATTTCTGAATTAGATTTGTAAGGGAAGGGATCATGAGATTAATTATCACAGTATAAGACTGATTATGGCACTTTAAAAAAACTCCCCTTTGACTTCTGAAGCAGCTAGAGTGAAGATATAGGTTCTAGAAATATGTATGTATCTGCACAGAATAAATGATATTTTTTTCTGTAATTATTTTTACATACATTCACTGGGCCACTAGGATGATTCATTCATTCATAATTCATTCAATAAACATTTATGAAGCACCTATTTCCTATGCTCATCACTGGAGGAGGTGCAAAGAATCTAGAAGTGGTGATGAGCCATGAACACAAATAAGGGTTGGTTGTTTTCTTTCTTTCTCAAAGAGGACTAAAATTATATCATTATGTGGGGGTCGAGGTATAGTGTCCACCTGTGCTTGATCAGACCAGTATGAGCTTGGAAAGTTCTACCACAAGTCAGGTACAAATAGTTCATGTGAACATTTGGAGTGAAAATATCTCCAAATTTGCATATCTCATGTTTCTTGTGAGCTACTGCAATTCTACTTTGTTCACAGAGCACAGTGCCTTCTTTGATGCAGACACATCTTGCTCAGTGGTCCTGTACCAGTGTCTCCCATGTCTCACAATTGATTCCAAAATTCTTGAGAAAAACCTTGGGAGTGTCCTTGTATCACTTCTTCTGATCTCCTCATCAGCACTTGCCTTGTTCTCTGTAAAATAGTCTCTTAGGGAAACACATATTTGACATTTGAAGAATGTGGCTAGCCCATTAGAGTTGTGCTCTCTGCAGTAGAGTTTGAATACTTGACAGTTCAGCTCAAGAAAGGATCTCAGTGTACGGTACTTTGTCTTGTCAGAAGATCTTCAGAGTGTTCCTAAGACAATTCAAATGGAACTGATTCAGTTTCCTGTCATGGTGCTGGTATACTCTCAGTTTCCCATGCATACAACAATGAAGTCAGCACAATAGCTCTGAAAACCTTCAGTTTGGTAGGCAATCTGATACCTCTTCTCTTCCACACTTTCCTTTGGAGCCTCCCAAATACTGAGCTAGCTCTAGCAGTGCATGCATTAATCCCATCATCTATGTGTAGAACCCTGGAAAATATACTGTCAAGATAAATGAATTTATCCAAAAAAATTTCTCCATTTGCTGTAACTGATGGCTCCACGTATGGATGGTGTGCTACTGGTTGATCCAGAACCTCTGTTTTCTTGGTGTAATTGTTAAGCACATGTAGCAAAGTATTATCCATACTTCATTGCATCTGAGTCTCAAAGTCTGCACTAAGTGCACAATCATCTGTGAACAAAAAGGCACACACCAACTCTCCTTCCACTTTAGTCTCGGCTTGTAGCTTTTTCAAGTTAAATAATTTTCTGTCTGTGGTAGCTGATCTTGATGCTGTTTTTGTCCTCATTGAAGGTGCCTGACAACATCCCAGAAGCAAGGGAACAAGCACACAACCCTTCTTCACTCCACTGGTTTCTAGGAAAGTGCAAGAGCAATGTCCGTTATCCAGAATCTAGGCAAGCATGACCTCATGAAATTGACATGCAGTATTGATGAACTTCACTGAACAACCACATTTTGCCATAATTTTCCATAGCTCTCATAATTGACAGTATCAAAGATCTTTGTTAGGTCTATGAATATTTTTTGCAGACCTCTGTTCTGAACATTTCCCCTGAAGTTGTTGAGCAGCAAACATATCTACTGTTCTTTGGCCCTTTCTGAAACCACACTGGCTCTAAGGAAGATATACAAGTAACTATCTTATATGGAAGAGGTCCGGAGTGGTGTGAAAGACTCAAAAGGAGAGAGAACTTCTAGAAGGGGGCAAGATGTTATGGAGGGAGGTGACATCTAATTGGATCTTGAAGGAAGGAAAGAGTTCAGAAGTATAGTTATGGGGAGTGAAGGAAGGAATCACTGTAGACACAAAAGTAAGAAAAAAGTAGGATTAGTAAACCTGTTAAGTTGGGATGTAGAGCATATGGGGGGGGACCAGCATTGTGATAAGGGAGAAGAGGCAGGTTGGAGGGACAGGCACAAATATCTATGACACAAAATAAACACTTAACAGTTGTTGGATGAAACAATGGATCAAAAAGGAAAGAAAAGTCACTTTTCTCTTGTTGCCCCCTCCTTTTTTTTTTAACAACTTGGAGAAAGATGAGATCTCAGTTTTAGAAAAATTAAGTAAAAGTGTTGGTTAAAACAAAACAAAACAAAAAAATCAATACCATACATTTTGAGCTAATAAATACAGTAAAGATGCCTGTCATGTAGACAGTCTGGTTTAATTGTGCTCTGGGAGAAAGCATTCTCTTTGGGAGGCATGAGGTGGGGCATGTATGATGTTACTAGGCAATTGAATGTTGAAGCTAGTGAAGAAACATGGGTTTTTGAAGATCAGCTTCTGATCTAAGGCCAGTCATTAAAGGAGGAGATAGTTGGGAGGGGCGGCCATCTGGAGCAGTCCCAGAGCCAAAGGGATAATGAAGGGATAATGATAGAGGAGAAGACAGTCAAAAATAAAACTGAGGAAAATGAAATTAAAAAAAAATATCCCAGGGAAAGAAATTAAAATAGCCTGAGGACTCATCCATTCAATAAAATATAGTGTAGTAGAAAGAGTCCCAGAGCTAGAACCAGGAATTTTAGCTAACACAAACTCACTGCATGACCTTGGGTAAATCACTAGGTTCTAGTTTTCATAACTGTAAAGTGAAGAATTTGGTCTAGACCATGTCTAAGATGTCTTCCATTTCCAACATTTAACTTCTAAGCCCTCTTTCTAGTTCTAATATTCTGTTTCCTGATTTAATATACATGTTTTAAGGGGCTTTCCAACTCTAAAATTCTTTGCCCCAACATTTTGTAGTTGAAGTTTCCTTTAAGTTCAAAGAATTCCCTTTATGCTAGAATCTTGGGTGTTACAAAGTTTGGATACGACTGGCCCCTGCTCTCAAGGAATTTATAGTCTAGTAAGAATGATAAGATTCCTTAGTGATAAATATAGTATAAGCTAGAATGCGGTAAAGGTATGTAAAAAGAGTACAAAGATCTAACTAATAAGCCAGACAAAAAATGTTAAGTTTGTAATCAGAAGATCTGGAATTTTAATTCCAACTTGTCTAACCTGTATGACTTTCTGGCAAGTCATGTTGCCTCTCTGGATCTCAGTTTCCTCATCATCTGTAAAATGAGGAAATTGGACAATTAAATTACTTCTAAAATTCCTCCCTGTTCTAAATCTATGTTCTAGTTCAGTGATGTCAAACTCAATTAGAAATGGGAGCCAATAAACTGAAATAAGGATCCCTGTGGACCACATATTGACTTAGAAAGCCACATATTGTCTATAGATTGCCTCTTTCATGTTTTTATTCACTTTGTTAAATATTTCCCACTTACATTTTAATCTACTTCAAAGTTGTGTGTTTAACACCTCTCATATAGCTCAAGAAGATATCATTTCTAGTTGGGTGGATAAGACAGTTTCAAAGAGATTCCTTGAAGAATAGGTAGGAAGTTAGTTGACTGAGATGGGAAATATGGTGGTGGGGGAAACATTTCCAGGTTTAGGGAAAGAATGGTATGGATAGAGCTGCAGAAGTGGGAAAGCACAAGATGTGTTTATGAGTAGCAAATAGTCCAGGTCAGCTGGAACTTACAATACATGAGACACACGACTGTAAGCTGACACTGAAAAGAAAACATTGGGCAATAGGTTGTAGAGTGCTTTGAATAGAAGGCTAAGAGATTAAATGCTCGTGGGCAATAGCTAATAAAATATTTTCAACAAGGAGATGGTGTAAAGGTTGTGTATTGGGAAGATTCATCGGACAGTTTACGCAAGGCACATATTGAAGGATGGGGAAACTGAATTAAAATCTCCTTCTATACTAGTGTTTCATAGACAGAATATCGGAGATGACTAGAATTGCTTTATCCAAAGTGAACAAGCAGAAAGGCATCATGGCATGATGGGAAGAACACTGGTTTGGGACTCAGAGAACCTGAATTTTACCCTGGTCATGCTGATGTGTGATCTTGGGCTCATCACTTTCTCATTCTGCACCTTTGATTCCTCATCTGCAAAAGGAAAGAGTTAGACTAGATAAGGTTCCTTTCAGCTTTAAATCCCATGATCCGAATGCAACTCATCTCTTGGATAACTAGTAAACAATAGCAGTCAAACTTCAAACATCATATGTGACCTTCCCATCTTAGACAGCTAAATGGTATAAGTAGATAGAGCAAAGGACTTGGAGTCAGGAAGATCTGCTGGATGTGTCACTTGACCTCTCTGTGCCTTACTTTCTTCATCTATACATCTATAAAATAGAGATAATAATGGCACCTGCCTTATAGGATTGCTGTGAAGATCAAGTGAGTTAATATATGTAAAGTGCTTTCCAAACCTTCAAGTGCTATATAAATGTTTATTGTTATTGCTGTTATCATCATTATTATTACCTCTGCCTCAGCTCAGCCAACCATTGGAACCTTTCCAAAGAGTGGCCCAGCCCCTCTCTTAGACATTTTCCTTGGCTTACAGCTAAATCACTATAGCTCTTAAAGAACCAATAATGACAGGATATGGCTTCTTAAATGCAATAGGATTATCATGCTTTTGATAAGGCATCTCTATTGTTCTTTATGGCTTAGAAAGCTATTTCCTTCCAACAAACCTATGAAATACTCTGACCAAGTATTATTATTCCTATTTTACAGATGAAGAAACTGAGACTCAGTGAGGGAAAATACCTTTTTAAAA
The DNA here is from genome assembly GCA_023548195.1 of Bettongia penicillata ogilbyi. Lineage (NCBI taxonomy): Eukaryota > Metazoa > Chordata > Mammalia > Diprotodontia > Potoroidae > Bettongia > Bettongia penicillata. The sequence continues at coordinate 2,951,305 of JAJHZJ010000304.1, forward strand.
GACAAAGCATTTGAGCTAGAACTCACATTAGAACATAGCATGTTACAGATGAAATAGGAGAGAAAAATTAGAATACAGAATATAAAAGATGAAAGAGATCATGAAATATAGAATGTTAGAGCTAGTCAGGATCTATAAAACTATTAAGGTTACATTTAAATGGTTCTGAATTTGAACGTCGTGGCTAAATAGGAGTGTATATATAGAAGAAAGACACCAAGATAGTGAGAACACAAAAACCATGCTATAGGAGGACTACAAAAGTATCTGATGTTTTCTTTCATACTAATCTTAAATAAGATGGAGTGATGCAGGATGCATGGTGTTGGAATCAGACAGAATCAGAACTGGTTGAATATACAAACCTAAAAAGTAGTCCTTAATGGGTTGATGTCATCATATGTGTTAGGTCTCTGTGGAGCATTACAGGGATATGTTCTTGGAACTATGTTGTTTACTACTTTTATTAATGACTTAGAAAAAAAGTCTATAGATAGCATGCTTATCAAATTTGCAGTTTAACAGAGCTGGAAGTATAGCAAAGAGCCTAGAACATTGGACTGAATCTAAGAAGATGAAATTTAGTAGGAATAAATGAAAAGCTATACGTTTGGGTTCAAAAAATCAACTTCAGAAGTACAGACCTAGAGAAGGTCAAGGAAAGGAGGGAGATATGGTTAGATAGCATAGAATGAGAGTCAAGACTTAATCAAATGACATTATATGAAGATAAATGTAAGGTCTTCCACAGTTGTGATTCCTCTGAAAAAGAACTGGGAGCTCTCAGTGTGACTCACAGCTAAAAAAGCTAATGCATAAGCTTAGCCTGCTTGAATAGAGACATAATGTGCAAGACTAGCAGGACTAGCACTGCTGTCTTCTACCCTGATTAGACCAATCTAAAATACAGTGTTCAGTTCTGGGCACTACATCTTAGGAAAGTCATTGGTAAGCTAGAGAACATCCCTAAGTGGGGACACCAATATGGTAAGACCTTGAGTACATGTCAAAAGAATGTAAATCATGGGAAATCGGGATATTTAACTTGAGAATGAGAAAACTTAAGGGGAATATAATAGATATCTTCAAATATTTGAAGTATTTGAGAAGAGGGATTAGTCTTGTTCTGCTTGGATCCAGGGGACAGAACCAGATTGATGATTACAGAGATGTGCACTTTATTTCCATAGAAGAAACTTACTTCCTAACAAGCACAGTCCATTGGAATAGGCTACCTTAGGAGATGGTGGGTTTCCTCCCACTAGATGACTTCAAGCAAAGGTTGAATGGTTACTTTTCAGGGATGTTATAAAGGAACTCTTGTTCAGGAGTTCTGAGGTCCCTTTCAACGCTAAGATCCCATGATTCAGATAGAGTATTAGGGTTGAGATAGACCTTGGACTCATCTAGTCTACCTAATTTACTGAAGAAGAAGTTAACGCTCAGAGGGGCAACAAGACTTGTCCAAGGTGATGCTAAGCTAAGCATCTCTCGTAACTCTGTTTCTTGGGTTCATTAATTCATTCATTTATTAGGTCCCCACTACACATGAGGCACTGAGCTAAGCCCTTGGGTTAGGAAGCTATAGTAACATGATGGTAATAACATCACAGGGTTAGAAGAGACTTAAAGACCTTCTGCTCTAATTCCTTAATTTTATGAATGAAGAAACTCAGTGTGAGGAATTGATTTGCTAATGCCCTATAGCTAGAAAGTAGCTGAGCCTACATTTGAACCCAGATTAAATGACCCCAAATACAGGGCTCTTTGCCATGGTCAGACAGAGATGAAGAAGAATAAAAGAAGGAGGGGGAGGAGAGAGAGCATACAGGAGTGGAGTGACTGAGACCTAGCCCCCTAGGACATTGTCCTCATATTTAATAATCATTTTGCTCAAGAGAAGAAGAAACTTGGCAGAGGAGTCCATTCAGGTCAATTGTCATTGGTTCTCTTTCTTTTCTTTAGGTGCATGCATCTCCAGCATGCCTGCCTATGCTCAGGAGTTTTTCATGGGTCTACTTTCTTGCTGTTGGAATATCACAGGTTTTAAAAATAAAAATAGTTACTGCCTATTTTTTGTGAGCAGGGTGGGAAAAGGTCATTTGGGATATGATGCTTCAAGCACTTCAAAGGGCATATCTTCTACTACAGGTTTAAAGGTACCTATGGAACAGAAGAGGACGTGTGCCTTATGTGGCCACACTTCCAGGCAGTAACTGAAGGAAGCAGGCAGATTGTGCCTTCAGGAAAAGGGAGGGGGTGAATCTACTGTCCCCTCCAGCATACACAAGGGGTTATGCAGGACTTGTTTTTGGTGTAAGAGTGGAATGAGAGACATTCTTGGAGTCAAAAGACTGGGGTTCAAATTCTAGTACTGCTACTTATCACCTGAGTGACTTTAGATCACTCACTTCCACTCACTCTGTGCCTCAGTTTTCCCACTTGTAAAAATGTGACATTTGGGAGATATGATTTCTAAGGACCCTTCTAAGCTGTAAATGTTATGATTTGTGGGAGGGCATTCTAAACACCAAAGAATTCAGCTCCATCCCCTTTTCTTCCTCTTGTGATTGTCATCATTATGGCTATAGGCTATAGACACGGTTGATGATAACTACGAACATTTCTAGAATACTTTTAGGCTGCAAAGCACTTGTCCCCAACCTCTCTTGATAATTCAGTAATGTGGAATGTGTCACCACCACCTTGCAGGAAAGAAGTTAAGACTCAAAACCAAGAAATGGCTTACCTCAAAACTTACGGCTGATAAATGGTAGAGCTGGGCCTAAGAACTCTTTTTTTAATAAAGCTCTCTATATAGATGAAGCCAAGATGGTGGAGTAGTAGTTCTCCCCCCATAGCCCATAAAATACCTGTAAAAAATGACTCTAAACAAATTCTAGAGCAGTAGAAGTCACAAAACAACAGAGTGAAAGAGATTTCCAGACCAAGGTCTACAGGAAAGGTCTATTGCAATGGGCTCAGAGTGAAGGACAGCCCAGCCTTGGCCATGCGACACTACAGTGGCAGGACTCAAGCAGGCTTTGGGGGCCTAGAATCATGGATAGGAGCTGCAGCTCTCACAAATGCCAAAGGCAGTTTCAAAGGTCAGTTAGAAAACTCGTTCATCTAAGTGAGAGGGGAGCAAAGTTGGCCCCAGCCCTGGCCCCAGGTCTGTGGCAGTCACTGTAGCAGCAGTGGCCACTTTTGGAGTCCTTATCATAATGAACCTGGGGGAATTAAGCAGTTAATCAGTCTCAGCCCTGAGTGGCAGTCCTGGGGTGAGAAAGAGCACTGGCATGGTGGAACTGGTAGTGACTATGGATAGGGAATCCTACTCACAGATCCTGGGCAGAAAAGAGTGCTTGTGGTTGCTCACAGACCGGAACGCAGGGTAGGAGAGGAGTAAACTCCTCTTCTTCATTGTGCCACTTTGGAGGAAGTGAGAACTTACAGATCCCTAGAGTATACCCTCCACTTTGCAAAGGACTCAAAAGTCAAGTAACTGACTGGGGAAATGCCCAAAAAGGGGGCAGGGGGAGAAATAAGACTATAGATGATTACTTTCTTGATGAACAAGTATTTTCTTCCATTCATTTGGATGGGGAAGAACAAAACATACCATCAGAGGAACACATCAAAGTCAAGGCTTCTACATCCAAAACCTCCAAAAAAATATGCAATGGTCTCAGGCCATGGAAGAGCTCAGACTGGATTTTGAAAATCAAGTGAGAGAGGCGGAGGAAAAATTGGGAAGAGAAATGAGAGTGATGCAAGAAAATCATGAAATATGAGTCAACGGCTTGCTAAATGAGACCCAAAAAAAATGCTGAAGAAAATAACACTTTTAAAAATAGACTAACCCAAAAGGCAAAAGAGGTCCAAAAAACCAATGAGGAAAAGAATGCTTTAAAAAGCAGAACTAGCCAAATGGAAAAGGAGGTTCAAAAGTTCACTGAAGAAAATAGTTCTTTAAAAATTAGAATGGAGGAAATAGAAAATAATGATTCTATGAGAAACCAAGAAATTATAAAACAAAACTAAAAGAATGAAAAAATAGAAGACAATGTGAAATATCTCATTGGAAAAACAACTGACCTGGAAAATAGATCCAGGAGAGATCATTTAAAATTATTGGTCTACCTGAAAGCCATGATCAAAAAAAGAGCCTAGACATCATCTTCCAAGAAATTATCAAGGAAAACTGCCCTGATATTCTAGAACCAGAGAGCAAAATAGAAATTGAAAGAATTCACCAATCACCTCCTGAAAGAGATCCCAAAAGGAAAACTCCTGGGAATACTGAAGTCAAATTCCAGAGTTCCCAGGTCAAGGAGAAAATACTACAAACAGAAAGAAACAATGCAAATACTGTGGAAATACAATCAGGATAGCACAAGATTTAGTAGCTTCTATGCTAAGGGATCAGAGGGCTTGGAATATGATATTCCAGAGGTCAAACGAAATAGGATTAAAACCAAGAATCACCTACCCAGCAAAACTGAGTATAATACTTCAGGGGAACAAATGGAATTTCAAGGAAGTAAAGGACTTCCAGGCATTCTTGTTGAAAAGACCAGAGCTGAATAGAAAATTTGACTTTCAAATATAAGGATCAAGAGAAACATGAAAAGGTAAACAGGAAAGAGAAACCTTAAGAAACTCATTAAAGTTGACCTGTTTACATTCCTACCTGGAAAGGTGCTATTTGTAACTCATGACACCTTTCTCAGTATTAGGGTAGTTAGAGGGAATATATATATATATATATGTAGGTGTGTATGGTTTGTATGTATGTGTATATTAAATATGTGTAGGCATGTATATGTGTATATGGGTATATGTGTGCATGTATATGCATATGTATATATATATGTGTGTGCATATACGTGTGTATATATATATACACATGTACATACATACACACACACATAGACAGAAGGCACAGGATGAGCTGAATATCAAGGGGGAATATCTAAAAAAATAAAATTTCCTGTTGAAGGGAATGTACTAGGAGTAAGAGATAGGGACAGGTAGAATGTAGCAAATCATCTCACATAAAAAAGGGAGAAACAGCTTTTACAATGGAGAGGAAGAGGAGGGAGATGAAAGGAAATAATTGAGCCTTACTCTCATGGGATTTGGCTTAAGGAAGGAATAACATACATTCAATTGGATATGAAAATCTATTTTGCCCTGCAGAAAGGCAAGGGGGAAGGGGATAGGAGAGGGAAGATAATAGAAGGGACAGCAAATTGGGGAATGGGATAATCAGAAGCAAACACTATTGTGGCAGGACAAGTCATGGGAGAGAATGGAATAAATGAAGGGCAGGATAAGGCAGAGGGAAATGTGGTTAGTCTTTTACAACATAACTATTATGGAAGTGCTTTGCATTGTTACACATGTATGACCTGTATTGAATTGCTTGTTTTCTCAATGAGGGTGGGTGGGGAAGGAGAGAGAGAATATGGAACTCAAAGCTTTAAGAATTAATGTTAAAAATTGCTTTAACATGCAACTGGAAATTAAGGCAATGAAATATAGAAATCTGTTTTGCCCTACAGGAAAATAGAGGGGAAGGGGATTGGAAGAAGGGTAGGTAATAGAAGGGAGGACAGACTGGAGGAAGGGGTAGATGGGATGCATGCTATATTGAGATGGGGGGCGGGGAGAGATGGGGAGAAAATTTTGAATTCAAATTCTTATGGAAGTGAGTTAAGAACTGAAAAATAAATAAAGTATATATTAAAAAAAGTTCTCTATATGGAGGTCTCCTTCAGGCCTCATGACATTCCTGATATATAGGGGATATGAATATTAAGATCACTAGACTTGGAATGAAAATCTGAGTTCTTCAACTTGCTCCCTCCAAGACCTTGTATTAATCCCTTAATCTCTTCTTTCTTCATCTTCTAATCAAGGCATTGAACTGAATGATGATCTCAAAGTTTCCTTCCAATTGAGCTAGGTGACTGATTTCTAAGTTTCCATCCAAATCCTAAGACTTTGTTATTATCCTCCTCATTTAATATATCGAGAGAGAAAAGGAAATGACTTGCCTACAGTCCTTGAGTGGCAAATGCAAGGCTGGAATCTTGCCTCTCAATTAAGAACTTGCTGAGGGGCTGGTGACTTTATGCTTCTAAATAAAAAGACCATCTTTGCCAATCCCATGAGAGCAATACAAGATTTTGGTGGGGGATGGGTTGGAGAGAGTAAAGCATGTGAGAGAGGAATTGGCTAGATATTTGGCTCCTCTTCTCAGAGAAATGAATTTCATTTACATCATCAATTAAGAAAATTACACTCACTAACTTGCCCAAGCTTGTATCAGAAGTTGTTTGGAAGGGAATAGAAATCTTGATTAACTAGTAATTATTATAGGATTTACTCTAACAAAACCAGTTCATGGAATCTAACATAGAATCTCAGAGGTGAATGGACCTTCAGGAGTCATCTAATGCCAGTCACACCTAAACAGGAATCCACTCTAAAAGATCCCCCAGCTAGATGAACTAGAGACTATTTCACTCTTATTTGAAAGCCTCCAAAAGCAAGCCATTCTACTTGGGACAACTCTCATCTTTGGAAGTAATTTTTCACACTTTTCCTTTTATTTTTTATTGCTTGTCCATTTCTTTCTTCCTCTCTTTTTTCTTCCTTCATTCATTCCTTTCTTCTTTCTTTCTTCCTTCTTTCTTTTCTTTCTTCCTTTCTTTCTTTTTAGCTTTCAACATTCACTTTTATAAGATTTTGAATTCTAAAAAATTTTCCCCTCTCTCCTCTGCCCCCTCCCCAAGACTGCATGCAATCTGATATAGGCTATACATGTACAATCATATTCAACATATTTCCACGTTAGTCATGTTGAGAAAGAAGAATCAGAACAAAAAGAGAAAATCCATGAGAAAGAAAAAAAAGAAAGAAAATGCTTCCATCTGCTTTCAGGCTCCATAGTTCTTTCTCTGGATGACTCCCACTCTTACTCTTGTAACTTCCACCCACCACTCTTAGTTTGGCCCTCAGATACCTCAGATATGTGGATGCAGTGATCACAAGGTCCCTTACCCTTTTCTTCTCCAGGCAAAATAGCGACAATTCCTTCCATTAATCCTTACATGACCCAGCCTCCAGTCTTCTCTTAGCTTTCTCTGGACTGGCTCCAGCTTGCTGCACAATCACAGAGTTAGAAGAGATCCCAGGAGGTTCTCTAGTCCAATCCATACCCCCAAAGGATCCCCAATGCAATATGCCCAATAAGTGATCATCTAACTCCTGCTTAAAGACTTCCAAGGAGGAGGAATCCACCACCTCTGGAGACAGTCCATTGCACTTTTGGATAGCTCTAATTTCTAGGAAGATTTTCCTGGTATCAAAATTAAATTTTCCTTTTTCTCAACTTTCACCCATTGCTCCTAATTCTGCCCTCTGGAGTCAAGTGCAACAAGGATGATCCTTTTATATGGAAGAAGGTTTAACTCTTTGTGTCACAGCTCTCTTTGGAAGTCTGATGAAGCCTATGGACCCCCTTGTGAGAGCATATTAAAATATGTAATATAAAAGACATGGGATTACAAAAGAACCCAATTATATTAAAATACAACTATCAGCATATTAAAAGTGCCAAGTTCATAGACACTCTGAAATCTATGCACAGACCCCATGGGTCAGTGGGCCCCAGTTATAAACACTGGCCCTATGGGAATAGTCAGTTTTTCTGACCAATATTTATAGTTGGACAAATCAACCACATCATTCATTGTCCACATACATATCATTAGAAGTATTTGATTAACACTGAAACATTAGACAGATTTCCTGATGGCTAGAAAAGGCCAAGAGGAGGCCTTATTCATTTTCCAGTTATTATAAGAAAAAAAGCAATTGAGGAGCTATGTTGCCTCTGGCTAGATCCGTAATGTTTCAATAAGCAAAGTTTTTCTGGTTAAATCTAATGTTTGAATGCATTGGGCTACTTTCTATTTTGAGTATTTGAGAATGTCAAAGTTGGAAAAGACCTAGGATATAGGATGTTAAACCTGAGATGGACCTTAGAGTTCTTCTTTTCATTTTCTAAATTAGGAAATGGGTCCAGAAATGGGTGATGTGACTTGCCTGAGGTCACATAACCAGAGGGATGGTGCTCTTTCTACTATGCTATTCTTTCATATTCACAGAGAAATTGAAAATTCCTGGGAGATAATCATTTGGTTTCTGGAAAGATGGATAGGATAAAGGGATAAAGGCAGGTGATGGTCCCATTCTTCCATTCATGTAAGATCATCGTTAGCCATCGAAGGGGTACTAGAGAGAGCCTTGGGAAAGTCACACCTTCACAAAGAATTCCAGAATTGAAGGAGAATTTAGCAGCTGCCAAATCTAACCCCTGAACAAATAAAAACTCCCATATTTGTCTCTACACATTCCATTCACTCCTCCTACAATGAGTGGGTGGGTGGGTACAGGGAGACAAGTAGAGTGTTAAATAGAAAGATGCCCATGAAGATATCACATGGGAGGCAAAGTTAGGATGGCAGAATAATGGCAAGAAGTGTAGCCTAGATCCCTCACCATACTTCCTCCACAAAGAACTAGAAAACCCCACAGGCCAGATTCTGATGGGAAATCCAAGAAGGTAATACGTGGAAGACTCTGGAAGAGATGGCATGAAGCTATCATTCTGAAAGGAAACTGGGAAGCAATCCATAAAGGATGCCACTTATCTGCATTCACCAGCACAAAGGGAACTTCTCATTATAAGAGTTTCCATTATATGGTTGGACTGTGTCCTGGGTACACTGCATGGAGTAGCAGAACTAGTTTTGGGCTTAGATTTAGGAGATCTAGGTTCTTACACTTTCTCTCTCTGCCACTTACTAGATTCATGACCCTATGAACCTCCTCCAAGAGGTTCAGAATGATAACCATAATATTGCCCAGCATTACTGTGGGCAATTTCTTTGTAAACCTTTATTTGTTGTGGTTGTTTAATCATTTCAGTTGTGTCCACCTCTTTACTATCCCATGTGGATTTTTTTTGGCAAAGATATTCAAATCAGTTTTCCATTTCCTTCTTCAGTTTATTTTACAGATGAAGAAACTGAAGCAAACAGAATTAAGTGACTTGCTCAGGGTCACCAGCTAGTGTCTGAGGCTGGATTTGAATTCAGGAAGATGAGTATTCCTGATTCCAGGTCTAACATTTAATCTACTGTACCACCTACCTGCTCCCAAAACCTTTAAGAGCTATATAAATCAGCCACTAGATTTCTTTAGGATTGGGGGGCTTTTGTTTGGAAGGGAAGGGCCCTGTTAGTAAGAATAATTAATCATATTATTACAATAAAGAATAGAAATATTTATTATATTATATGATAATATAAATATTATAATGATTAAGTATATAATTATTAAGAATGAGCAATTGTAATATAATTTTAATATAAATATTAAAAATAATTCCTATGTCTATGATATTTTATAGTCAACACAGTGCCATTCTCAGGATGTAGGTAAAGTAAGTGCCACTATTCCATTTTACAGACAAGTTAAGGGAGGCTTACAAGTGAAGAGACTAATCCAAAGTTACACATTAGAAAATGGCACAACTAGGTGTGATCTTGGTTCTTTTGGTTTTCCACTACATTACATTAACTTCATAATGCATGCTTTTTTCTAAAATCTCACTTAAGATTCTGGACAAAATTTATTTAGTTTCTTGAATTTTTTTCTATAGTATGTGTTTGTTTGATACAAAACTGCATTTTCTTATGAGCCTTTAGAAAAGTTAAGACTCAATAAAGAGAATGTGATCTTATAGTTCTATATCCTTTATTTCATGTTGTTTCCATTAGGACAGAATTTATTCATTCATAACATGAATAATGTATATTGCCAAAAAAAAAGGAGTTCTTAATTTGGCATTAAGAGGGTTAAAGCGTGAGGATGCTCCAGCATGTTAACAGCATGAACACCAGGTGAAAACAAATGGTTAACAGGCTGCCACTTTTCATCCTCAGGGCTCCTGCACTTTCTTGGCACCACATATGGTGTACACTCTTGGTAAAAGAGCTGAGCTTTAAAGGTCTCTTGCTGATGCACACAAAGGGTGGGGGAGGAAAGAAGAGAAAGAGAAAGAAAGAAGAGGTTGTAGAAGATAAAAAGAAAATGAAAGAGAGGGAAGTAAGGGGAAGCCAAACATGAGAAGGAAAAAGGAGAGAAAAGGAAGAAAAGATAGAGGGGGAAAGAGAAAACAGAGTTAGAAAGGAAACAAGGGAAGGAAGGATTAAAGTAAGAGAAGAGGAAAGGAAGGGAAGGAAAAGGAAGGGAAGGAAAAGGGAAGGGAGAGAAGGTGAAGGGGAGGGAAGGGGGCAGACAGTAAGTCAAAGGGCTGGGGCTAGACAGAAAAGCAAAACAAGCAACAAATCTGTCTCTGCTCCAAATTTGGAGTCAGGGAACATAAAATCCAATCCCAGCTTTGCTACTTAGTATCTATGCAACCTTGAGAGAGTCACTTCCCCTTTCTGGACCTAGTTTCCTTACGTATGAAATGAAGAGGTTGTCATGAGAACTCTTCCCACTATAAATATATGAAACCTAGAAATGTAGTAAACTAAAAATGCAAACTTTGTACACTAAGGTACTACCAAATGAGAAAGTAAAGTTTAAAAATGTAGTGAAAATAGTTTATGTTGACTTTATGTTTACTCTCCGTGGTACCTAGTTTTTCTCTTCTGTAAAGTGGTGGAGCTGAAGCAATGGTCACCAAGGTCTCACATTTTGTGATGCTATGGTTTTCATATTGAGGCAGAACAAAATTGTCGGAGTACGGGGTTGGGGGTCAGGAAGACCTGGGTTCAAATCCTACCACTGCTGAGTAATCCTGGGCAAGTCACTTAATCAAACAATTCTCCAGGATTTACCTACTAAGTCATATTGATCAAGTTGGTGAAGGGAGTTCTCCTAGGAAAAGAAAACTGCAGATTATTTGAATATGATTTCCATAAGGAAGTGGACCTTTAATTTCTAACGAGGTGATCTAATATGATTGTATAATGTTGAAGAAACTTAGAGTTGGGAGACTTTAGTCAGTAAATATTTATTAAGCACATTTAATATGGGCTAAGAGTCAGGGATTACAAATAAGAAAAAGATAGTCCTTACCTTTAAGGAGCTTACAGTTTAATGTAATCTAATGACCTTGGTTCATATCCTAGCCCTGAATTGGTTCATATGTCAGGAAGGAAGGAAGGAGGGAGGGAAGGAAGGAAGGAAGGAAGGAAGGAGGGAGGGAGGAAGGAAAGGAGAGAGGGGAGAAAAGAAAGAAGGAAAGAAGGAAGGCAGGGAGGGGAAAATAATTATATATAATTACACAATAATCCAATCCAAGTCTCCTTCCTTTCCCCTCCTTTTCTAGCCCAGACCAAATCATTGAGTCTTGCTCCTGATTTTTTTTTTTTTTATTACAAGCCCTCTGTAACTATATTTGTTTTGTTTTCAGCAAGTGTAAATGGGAGTTGAAAATGTTCCCGGCCCATTGATAGGCCTCAGGTGGGGCTACTGAGGGAGGCTTGATTAGGGAAGGCTTTTTTCCTATGAAGGTCCATACCTTTTGTTATTTACTAATGAGGCACTGGGTCATGAAGGGTCAGCCCCCCTTATCCCCCATGAAAACAGTATATATACTCTGAGGTGAAGTTTTATTTTGGGGCTTGGGGCAGCTAGGAGTCAGGAGGACCTGAATTCAAATGTCACCTAAGACACTTGACAATCACAAGCTGTGTGACCTTGGGCAAGTTACTTAACCCCAATTGCCTCATCCTGGGTCATCTCCATTCATCCTGATAAATATCTGGTCACTGGATTCAGATGGCTCTGGAAGAGCAGTGAGACTGGTGACCTGCACATCCCTCCCTCACTCAAAACAAAGTCAAGTGCAATTGTTTCTCTGATGGCATGGTCTTCTTCAGCAACGAAGTACGAACACATGCACACTTTGGGGCTTAGTTTTTGGAATAAGGTTCATATGCCAGATGAGACTCTGGGCAGTCATTTTAAGAAGCCCTCTGACTTTGAAAACCTAGATGTTGGTGCTTCTCTCTTTGGTAATAATGTATGTATTGCCCATGGTCAGATGGTTGGAAGCCCTGTCTGTTGGTATATGTGTTTGATTAAAATGATTGTTGACCCCTCAAAAGTTGCTTGCCTTTTAGAAAAGTATATCTAAGAACCTGTGCAGCAGGCCCTGCTATGCATGCCGGGGTGCTTACTGCTACAGCAATACCCTTCCAAATCCAGCCCTCCACTTCAGATACCTTTCTTCTTCATCCGCTTCCTGAACCAGTCCTTTATTATTCTACTTTTACTATAATATTCTTTTTATTTTTTTTAACTTTCCTTTGCCTGTCCTAGCTAAGAGTGTGGTTCCTAAGATTCTCTTTCCCCCTTTTATCACATCTCCCAGTTCCCAACTTCATGTTTGAATGACCTTCATCTGTGTCACTTCAGGTGCAAGAAATGCAAACACTTTTTTTCTCCCATTTCTTTCTAGCTCTACAGCATTTATTTTTGCCCACTCAAGCCCAAAATCTATTTCTCTGTTTCATTAATGATTCTTAAACAAGGTTATACTTCCAATGTAAACCATCTCTTTCACTTTTAGCAGGTAAGCATTGGATCATCACTAACTCTTTTTAGTAACTTAAATTTATTTACCTTTCTTATGTTTCTTTTCTCTATTACATTTGGATTTCAAAGGTCTGGCCAAGTCTGGTTTTCTTAAAAGGAATGTTTAGACTATATAAATTCTGTGAAAAGCCTATTTATCTTTCCTGGAGGATTATATTTAACATTAAAGAATAAGATCCTTTGGTGCAAGTAATTTTCTTTTGCATTGTAGTAGAGTTCAAATTTTTCTTTTCATTTGTCACTGATGGTGAGTAATCCCAAGTGATTCTGACCACAGTTCTGACCACAGTTTTTTGATATATGATTTGTCCCTTCCTAGATACTTATAATATTTTCTCTTTGTCCTAGGAGCTCTAAATTATGACAATCACATTTCTGTGTTAAATATGGAGTTTATCTTAGGTGGCATTATGTGGAATCTATTGATTTTTGTTCTCTGGTTCCAATACTTCTGGAAATTTTTTTATGACTTTTTGAAATACAGTATTCAGAATTTTTGCTTCATCATATTTTGTGGGAGACCATTATATGAACCTTATCTTCCAAGTCAATGATTTTTCCATGATTGGGGTCTCAATGTTTTTCTGTTGTTTTCAGTCACCTCTGAGTCTTTGTGAAGGTTTTTGGGTTTTCTTGTTAGAGACATTGACGTGGTTTGCCATTTCCTTCTCCAGTTCATTTTAAAGATGAGGAACTGAGACAAACAGGGTTAAGTGACTTGCCCAAGATCATATAAGCATAATAATCTGTCTGCAGTCAGATTTGAACTCAGGAAATCAGAAACTCCTGACTCCAGGCTGGGCACTCTATCCTCCACCTACCTGCTCCCCTGAGACCTCACATATTCCTCTAATTTTGCTTTCTTTTGACTTTATTAATTCTTATTGCATTAATTAAATTATTTAATTTATTTAATATTTATTTAATTTATTGATTATTTAATATTTCATTTCATTACCTCCATTTTCCACAGGAAGTACAATTCTTTAAAAAAATTTACCAGCTTCCTTCTTATCCTCATCTCCTTTCCCCAATTTCTTTTTCCCACTCAACCATCTTGCCAGGAGTCCACATACTATTTTATCAAAGTTCTTAAAACACCATGTCCAGAACTCAACACAATATTCTAGATGTATTTTGGCTGGGAGTTCTCATTCTCCTTCATTCAGACAGAATAGTTATCTTTATTAGTACATTACAAGATTACACTAGCTCCTTTAACAACTATGTCATGTGGTATGCTCCCTTTAGGCTTATAGTTCATTAAAACTCTTAGATCTTTTTTGTATGAACTGCTTTCTAGCTGTGCTTCTAACCCCAAGGGTATGTTTTTCTTAAAAAAACCTTTTTAACCCAAAATAAAATACCTTACTTTTATTCATATTGAATTTCATCTTTTTAGTTTTGACCCATACTTCTAGTATGTTAACACACTTTTGAATCCCAAAAATATCACTGACAATTTGCAATCCAATGTATTAATTGTTTCAGTTTTTATGTTATTTGAAAATTGTCTTCTATATCTTCATCCAAATCATTAATTTGGTCAAATATAGAGCCTTTCGGCACAGAACTAGAAGTCTTCCTCCAGATTGTTATCATTCTGTTAACTAACATTCTTTGGGTATGCTTGTTGGATCAATAACAACATAATGGAAAGAGAACAAACCATAAAGTCAAAAACCCTGGGTTCCTTTCTTGGTTCTACCACTTACTGGCTGTATGACTTTGGGCATCTCAGCTTCTGTTTCCTCATCTGTAAGATGAAGATACAAATATTTACATTACCTGCTTTACAGGGGTTATTGTAGTAGAGGCTTAATAAATACTTACTTAATAAATACTTAATAAATACTTACTTCATAAGCCTTTTGTAAACCATAGTCATCAAATGAATGTTATCAATATTATTACACCTATTCTACATTTCCCCACCTTGTCCACAAAGCTATTGTAAGGGACTTTGCCAAATGCCTTGCTGAAATACCAATGTATTATATCCACAGTATTTACCTGATTGACTGGTCTAGTATCCCTGTCACAAATAGATGAAGTTGGTCTTTATGAATTTATTCCAGTTCCTAGCTGTCACCAATTTTTTTGCCAAGGAAATATATCTGGAGCAATCTATAGTAGTGAAGTCCAGAAACCAAAACTAAGATCCTGTCTTAGGAAAATTGATAAGTATATTGTAAGGAATCTAGAACATCATATTCTACAATTGGTTTTGTAGTTTTGAAAATACTTGTTTAGTATCAACTCCAAAATTCCTTTATTTGATGGAAATCTTTTATCATTCCATATTTCCCTATACCTCAAGACCCCTAACCCTGTTCTTTGTCCTCACTATTCCCTCTATTCCCTCTAGTTCTTTCCCAGGCCATCATTGCTTCATTCTACACTCTCTCTTCTCACTCTTATTTTGACTCACGGTGAACCAAATCAACTCTACACTATCCTCTACCCTCAATTCTTCTGCCCCCTTGTCCTCTTGTTCATCATGCCTTGCTCAGCTACAACCCTGGATTTCTTTTACTACCCACCTCTATAATTCCTATTCATGTACTGCTGGATGCAGTAAGAGAACATCATGAGACCATGCTGCTTGGACCTACTACAAATTTATGTTACCTAATCTCAGCTGGGGACTCCTTTTAGCTAAGCAGACATTCATTTCCTCCCTCATTCATTCGCTATCCCACTCTCCACAGGAGGGGTTCCAAACCTTCTGGTCTTTCCTCCCCAAACCTTCTAAGGCATTCCTCTTCCTGACCCTCTCAGTCAACTATCTGTCTCATACTTGACCAAAAAAAGAAACTGAGACCATTTGTTGAGTTCCCCTTTCTCCCTTCATCACACATCATTTTAGATGTCTGCCTTCATTATCTTCCCCTTACCCCAGTGTCAGATGAGAAGTGGGGAATTGAATTCTCATGAAAGTTTGTGTTCTTGGTCCTTTTTTTCTCTATCTTCTCTAGCAGATTGCTTCTACTATCATACTCACCACCTTTTATCTTCAATATCCCCCTGTATTATGTCATTCCCTGTTACAAACAAATATAATCTATGTTTTCCCCATTCTTAAAAAACCCTCATTGATCTAACCAACCCCAATAGTTATAATGCTACATCTCTTCTCCCCTTAATGGGCAAACTCCTTGGGAAGGCCATTTACCTGTAGTACTTCCACTTGTCTGTCTTTGTTCTGAATCCTTTGAACTCTGGCTTCATCATTTAACTTAAACTACCCTCTCCAAAGTTAGCGATGGTCTGTTAAATGCAATGTCTAATAACCTTTTCTCAATGTTGATTCTTCTTGGCCTTTCTGCCGCAGTTGACCCTATAGATCACCTTCTCCTTCTGGATATTCTCTCCTTTATAGAGTTTAATGACACTGCTCTATCTTGATTCTTTTCCTGTATATTGGGGCAGCTAGGTGGCGCAGTGGATAGAGCACTGGCCCTTGGATGGAAGACCTGAGTTCAAATCGGATCTCAGACACGAGCTGTATGACCCTGGCCCTTAAAAAAAGCCATACCCTTCCTGTACATCTGTCTTCTCCTTTGCTGGCTTTTCATTCATGTCATACTCATTAACTATGGGAGAGTCCCAAGGCTCTGTCCTGGGCTCTTTCTCTTTTCTATCAATTCTTTCTCACTTGGTGATCCCCATTAATTCTTACTGATTGAATTATCACCTCTAAGCAGATAATTCCCAGATCTATATATCCAGCCCTAGTTTCTCTGTTGAGCTACAGGTGCACATCTCCAAATAACTTTTGGAAATTTTGAACCCCATAGCCTATATGCATCTCAAGCACAATATATCCAAAACTAACTCATTATCTTTTCCTCCAAAACCCTCCCCTCTTGCAAACTTCCCTGTTACCTTTGAGGGCACTACTGTTCTTCCTTACCCTCAGGACAGCAATTACAATGTCATCCTCAAATCCTCACTTACACTCATTCCACATATCCAATCTATTGTCAAATCTTGTCGTTTTTCCCCTTACAACATCTCTGCTGTATGTTTCATTTTCTCTTACTCACACAGTCACAATACTAGTCATGATGCTAGCTACGGCCTTCATCATCTCTCGTCTGGTCTACCAAAATGTCTGGTCACCTTCCCTCAAGTCTCTCCCCACTCCAATTCATCCTCCATTCAGGTGCCAAAGTGATTTTTCAAAACTGTACATTTAACCATGTTACCCACCTATCCCCCACTCCACAATGAGATCCAATCAAATGAGATCCAATGACTTCTTATCATCACCAGGAACAAATAAAAACTCCTCTGTATGACATTTAAAGCTGTTCACCACCTGGTTCCTTCCTCCCTTTCTTCCAGTTTTCTTAAAACCTGCTACCCTCTGTGCACTCTATAATCCAGCCACACTGGCCTCCTGGCATTTCCTGGAAAAAGTACTTTCTCTGTACTTTTGCCTATGCTGCCTCCTAGGCTTGGAACTCTCGGCCCCCTTAGCTCTCCTTTTTATTCCTACTTTAAGACTCAGATCTAAATCTATCTTGAGCAGGAGGTTTTCCCCAGTTCCTCAGCTTTTAATGTCTTCTCCTTTAAGGTTATATTTATCTATTGTATATATCTTGCTTGTATCTACTTATCTACATGTTTTCTCCTCCATAGAATCTGAGCTCCTTGAGGGCAGGGACTGGTTTGGTTTTTTTTTTGTTTTGTTTCGTTTTGGTTTTTGTAGTTTGGATTGGTTCTTTTGCCAGGACTTAGTACAGTGCCTGGCACATAGTGTTTTATAAATGCTTGTTAACTGACAACTGACTAAATATCTACGACATAGTCCCTGACCTTGAAGAGCATATCTTATAGGACTTTGTGGCACACGTGCCATATTTCTCATTCAAGACTTGGTGACTGACAGTATTATCACTTTATGGGACAGAATATGTGTGTCTGGCCCCTCCATAAGAGTATGTACTATCAGACTTTCATCTTGGCTGTCTTCCTTGGCACTCTGTTCTGATTAAGGTTTAAACACTGGTCTGGATTCTGACCGCTTCATTTTTACTCTCCCCTTCTGGTTCTGACTCCAGACAAATCATTCTTTGCAATGTATAGGTGATTTCTAGATACTGGCTCTTTGAAGGGTAACCCTTTCTTGATTTGTATTGGCTTACTGAATGAGATACCGGTAGTATATGTATCAATATACAGACTACTTATAGACTCTTCTTCACCTTTTAAGTTAACTTAAAATTTTTGATTGCTCTTTATTTCTATTTAAAATTTTTGGCAGGTTTATGTTGGGCCATCTTGATGTCAATAGACATCATATTAAAGGACAATTTATAGATTAATATTTGTGGCAAAGCATTTGTTCTATATGCCTCCTACTCATGCAGGAAACAGGTTATAATAGAAATATTAAGAAGTAAATTATTTGGAATTCTAGATGAATGATTGTTTTCTGCTTTAGCTTGAGGACAGGAAAAAATTTAATAGGAAAGATTGGAGAATAGTTAAAAATTACTGAAAAAGGTACCAAATTGTACCTACCAAAGCTGAAGAATTGTGCTTAGAGAACCCAAAGACTAAGGATTTGAAACTAAGCAAAATTAACTAGAGAGGCAGTGGAGTATTGTATAAAGAGACTTAGAATCTCTTCCTTTCTAGTAGCATTTTTTTCCTAGTGATTTTTTAAATTTTTAAAATTATTTTATTTGTTTTCAGTGTTCTACAATCACTTCTATATATCTTAGATTTTTCCCTGCCCTTTCCCTCCTTCCCCCCTCCCTCATCACTCCCTCCCCAGCAATCTTACATAGGTTCTACACATACATTCCTATTAAATACATTTTTACCTTAGTCATGTTGCATAGAAGAATTAAAATGAATGGGAGAAACCATAAAACAAAAACAAAACATAGGACAAAAGAAAATGGTCTGCTTCATTCTGGAATCCTATTCCATAGTTCTTTCTCTGGATGTGGAAGGCATTTTGCCTCAAGAGTCTATTGGAAATTTTTTAGGTCCTTGCATTGATGTGAAGTACTGAGTCTATCAGAAAAATTCCTCACACACTGTGGTTGTTGCTGTGTACAAAGTTCTCCTGGTTCTGCTCATTTCACTCAGTATCAGTTCATGTAAGTCTTTCCAGGTCTCTCTGAAGTCTTCCTGTTCATCATTTCTTAAAGCACAATAGTATTCCATTACATTCATATACTACAATCTGTTCAGTCATTCCCCAATTGATGGGCATCCCCTTGATTTCCAGTTTTTGGCCACCACATAGAGAGCTGTTATAAATATTTTTATACATGTGGGACCCTTTCCCATTTTTATGATCTCTTTGGGAAGTCCTAGAAGTGATATTGCTGAGTCAAAGGGTATGCACATTTTTTGTAGCCCTTTGGGCATAGTTCCAAATTGCTCTGCAGAATAGTTGGATCAGCTCACAGCTCCACCAACAATGAATTAGGGTTCCAGCTCTCCCACATCTGCTCCAACATTTATCATCTTCTCTAGTTAGGATTTTTAAAAAGAGAAAGTATCTGGATTTCTGTAACAAATGCTAGAGTTGGAATGAAGGAAAAGTCAGGTAGGAAAAACTAATCTTTAACCATGTCGGTAGTTCTAAAAGGGCTTCTTAGGTGTTACTCATAGGTCACTTAGCCCCTGTATGCCTTGGTTTTGCTGCTTAACCCCATAAATTGAGCTAATGATATGAACTTACTTCACAGAGGTGTGTGAAGATTAATTATGGTTTGCAAAGTGCTTTGAAGGTGAAAAGTACTTATTATGGCGAGACACAGTTTTCTTCATGTCTTCTTCTCCTTAGCACTTCCCCTTTTCTTTTTCTTTCCTTTGAGGGGCCCCAACATGGGAGGTATGCTTTACCCTGAAACATCCAGACTTCCTGTTGAAAAGTTAAGAATCAGGAAGACTCATGCCTTCACTGCAATAAATGAAGCCCTCCCTGAAAAATTCTATTACCTAAGCTACTTCTTCATTTCAAAGTTAACCAAACTACTTCAAAAACAATTTTAACAAGATGCAACAAGGTGTATTGGAAAAAATAATGAATTTCACACCTGAGCCTCAGTATCCTTATCTGTAAAATGGGGATTATGCTACTTCTTACTGCATAGATGTAAGAGTTTAGTAAATTGTAAACTATTGTTTATAGATTCAGTTCCTACATTTTCTTTCCAAACTAAACCAACTTTATATATATATTTATATATATATACATATATAAATATATATGTATATATAAATATATATATATATATATAGAGAGAGAGAGAGAGAGTAGTGGTAATTTGATACAATTGTTTTTTTTTTTAATCTGGCAAGAGACAGGTAATAAGTTTTCAATCTTGTTGGAATATATTGAGCATAAAATCACATGCAAGTAGTTTCAAACTATTAAATTTTGGAATTTTAAAACCAGAAGGAAACTTAGGACATTAGATGTTAGATGGAAGGGACTTTGGAGAATTCATCTAATACTACTTTGTCATTTTATAAATAAGGAAACAGAAACCTAGAGAGGCTAAAGGATTTTCCCGCAGTCATACAATTCCCAATGTGTTGGCCTCCTCTTGCCTTTTTGACTGGACAGAACTTGAGCACTTGGATTTTGCTTAATTAATAAACATCTTGTTTATTAATATTATTTTTTGGTTTGGATTTTATTTAGCTATCTAGAAGAGAAGATACTCTCAGAATGGGAGCCTATTTGCTAGCATGAAAAAGTCAAAAGTAATAGGGAAAAAAATGAGAACAATAGAAAGAATATTGGATCTCAGCAATATCACTGCTCATACAGAAACTGGGTTGTTTAATTCCACACTTCTACGTTATAGTGACATTCCATATGCTCAGAGTTTTCATATTCGGTTGATAATAACACTTGGTTGTCCAAAGGAAAAGCATGCTGGAGAACTGTGCTTAGTGACATTAGATAGTAACAGCAATAAAATTGCTGAGGCTGATGACACAATAATGGTAGTTCCTTAATGAAAGACACTGTTACAGTCTTTTTTCTTTTCTACTGTTTCTTTTTAAAGTTTAGAAAAATGTTTTATATTATGAACTTAACAAATGTCAACAAAGATAAATATTTTAATATACAAAGAACAGAAAAAAGAATTGTGTATGAAATCATAATATTACATATATCTTTCATAAAAGTACATATTAAATTTAACATTATGATACCAAAATTGGATGGTTGTCCATGTTCCCTTTTGAATTTCCTTCTGCTCTCTTCTGTGTATTTTTAAAATGTTTCATTGATACTCTTTTCTTTTTTTTGCTTCATTTTCATCATTCATCCATTCTTCACCCACAACTCTCTCTCACAAATATAAAAACACTTCCTTAAAAAAAGTGAGTAGTTAAGCAAAACAAATTCACACATTCATCATGTCTGAAAATGTATGTCTCGTTCTGCATCTGTAGTCTGTAATCTCTTTGTCAAGAGTTAGAAGGTATGCTTTATCATCAGTCTTCTGGAGCCAAGAAGGGTCATTACATTGACAGGAATTCTTAAACCTTTGAAAGTTGCTTTCCTTTACATTATAATGGTAATATAAATTGCTCTCCTAGTTTTGCTCATCTCTCTATCAGTTCTATAAAGCTTCCTTAGTTTCCCTGATTTTATCCCCTTCTTCATGTCTTATGGCATAATAATTTTTCTTTATATTAATATATTATAATTTGCTCAGCCTTTCCTCTTTTGATAGGTGCCCACTTCATGTCCAGTTCTTTGATAGAGCAAAAAGAATTTATATATATATATATATAATATAATATATATATGACTGGTTGCTTTCTGCTTTTTGACTTCTTTGGGATATACTACTCATGGTTATGGTTGACAAAGGATATATACAGATATGACTTTTTGAGTATAATTCCTAGTTACTTTCCAGAATGTTCAGATAAATTCAAAGTTCCACTAATGGTACTTGGCCAATGATAACCCCTCCAACACTTATCATTTTCCCTTTTTTAGATCATTTTTACCAATCTGAGGAGACGTAGAGTCATAGAGCTGTTTTAACTTGTATTCTCCTTGTTATTGATACTTTGTAATTTACGTCAAATGGTTGTTAATAGCTTACTTTTCTTCTTTTTAAAACTTCTTGTTTGTATAATTTCACCATTTATAAATTGGAGAAATAGCTCTTGTTCATATATCTTTCTATCAATTCCTTATTTGATATCTTGTATATCAGACCCTTGTAAGAAATTTCCTATAAAGTTTTTCCAGTTAACTGCATCCTCTTTAATTTTACAAAATCAAAAATTATTTATTTTATTTTTTATGATCATTTCTGCATTGTTTACTCAAGAATTCTCTGCCTAGCAAGAGTTGTGAAAGGTACTGCTTCTCTTCTCTAATTTGTTTATGATATAACCTTACATATTTAGGTCATATATTCAAGGATGTTGTGAGGCTCAAATGAGATAACATATATAAGGCACTTTGCAAACCTTAAGGTATCCTATAAATGACAGTTATTTTAATGATGATGATGATGATTAGCCTACAGCCTCCGAGGCTCCAGGCTGGTGATAGTGTTTTCCTGGAGACTTCTACTGTATTACTGCTGAGCTCAAAAAATATTTATAGAGCAACACAGGAGTGGGCTCATAAATGTTTAAGAACCGAGCTTTCCAGAGGATAAAAAAAGGTATACATATACACATACACATTTTTCAATTTAATCTGCTTTATTAACACTTTAAGTTTAGATAATCAACACAACAATTAATCAAGTGCAGACTGTAGCAATTGTTGATTTCTGAGGTATAAATACTTAGGCTGAAAATTTAACAATTGATTCTTGCAAGTCAGTTTTGTCTTCAGCATACCTCTGCACATATCCATTTGGAGGTTATTGATGTATATGGTGTGAAACATTGATCTACACCTAATTTTTGTCAAACTACTTTCCCATTTTCCCATAAGTTTTTTTCAATTGACTAGTGAGTTCTTACCTTCGCACTTGGTATTCTTGGTTTTATCAACTAATGTTCAACTGTTTGATCGCTTCAAGGTCTTGTGCACTTAAACTGTTCTATCGATCAACTTTTCTATTTTTAATAGTAGTAGGTAATAACAGTAATGGGGCAGCTAGGTTGTGCAATGGATAGAGTACTCAGCCTGAAATCAGGAAGATCTGAGTTAAAATCCAGCCTTAGATGCTTATTAGCTCTGTGATCCCGAACAAGTCACTTAATCCTGTTCACTTCAGTTTCCTCATCTATAAAATGAGCTGTAGAAAGAAATCACTCCAGTATCTTTGCCAAGGAAACCCCAAATGGAATCACAAAGAGTCAAGAGTGAGTGAAAAACTATCTGAAAAACAACAATAACAGTAAAAAAGTAGATTTGATGATTATTGGCTTTGTAGGATCTGGTAATGTTTGCCCTGCATGCTTCTTTTTATTCCTCCAGATGAATTTTGTTATTGTGCTGTTGTTTTAAAAAGGTGTATTTGGTGGTTTGTTTTATTTGACACTGAATATAAATTAATTTAGGTAATATTATAATTTTTAAAATATGTATTTACAAATAACAAATTATAATATTTATGTAGTTATGGTTTTATATAATATATTTATGGTTTATCAATATTAAATATTTATAATATTTATTATTATTGCTCAATTATGAGCAATTTAAGACTTCTCCAATTATTTGTATTTTTTAATAGTGTTCAGGTACATTCATATAATTCCTGTATATGTCTTGGTGATGATGTCACTTAATCTCCATTTAAGTTTGAATTTTTCTTCAAATATCCTTTGCTTATTCTAATTTTTATTGTCTTGTGGTCAGTTAAGGATATGTTTAATATTTATTCATTTCTGCATTTGTTTATTAATTTTTATGCCTTAGTACATGGTTAATTTTTATAAGGGTACTATACAAAGCTGAGAAATACACATACACCCCTTTCAATTCCCATTTAGTATCACCAGACACTTAGCTATCTTATCTGACTTTTGTAAATTATATTCAGGCTCTGAACTTCTTTCTAGTTTTTCTTTTGGTTAGGTTTGTTTAGGTCTAAAAGGGGCATGTCAAGTCTCAACTATAATAGTTTTGCAGTCTATTTCTTCTTATAATCTAGTCAGTTTTTCATTTAAATGCTTAGATGCTGGGGAGGAACCAACATGGAGGAGTAGAAAGACTCACGTATGCTAGCTCCGAATCCACAGCCCATAAATTTCCTGTAAGAAGAACTCCTCACAAATTCTGGGCACTACAAGGTGCGCAGAAACAGTGGAAAAGATTTCCGTTCCAGAGAGCCCTGGAGAGCGGTCCCCAGGGGTCCGTCATGCTCCGGAAAGCAGAGCCCACCCCTGTGCTTCCCTGGCCGCGGCCACAGAGGAGCAGATCTGAGCAGGCTTCAGGGACGGAACCTCCAGTGGCCGGGAAGGTCCCTCCGCCCACAGACACTCCAGGTCAGTAAGAGACACTTCTGGGCTGGCCGAGAGGGGAGTGGGGTGTCTCTGTGGATCGGGCCCCCTCGGGAGGCAGCCACGGAGGGAGTGGCAGAGGCAGCAGTGGCGGCCCGGGACTCCCAGAGCAGCAGGCAGAAGTTCAGGTCTCTGCATAAACCCCCTGAGGGAGCTGAGCCTGGGAGGTGGCCCTGCCCCCACCCGCTCCATCACTGAAGGTCTCTGCATAAAGCCCCTGAGGGAACTGAGCCTGGGAGGCAGCCCTGCCCCCACCCCAGCACCAGAACTTAAGCTCACATTGAATAGCAGCCGCTCCCGCCTCAGAAAGCCCTGAGACTGGGAAGCAGCATTTGAATCTCAGACCCCAAGCACTAGCTGGGCAGATCTAGGCAGGGGTGGAGAGGAATCTCAGAAGTCAAGTAACTGGCTGAGAAATGCCCAGAGAAAGGGAGTAAAATAAGACCATAGAGAGCTACTTTATTGGGGAAGAGATGTTCCTTCCTCCTTTCATTTCTGATGACAAAATACAATGCTTGCCATCAGGGAAAGACGTGGAGGTCAGGGCCTCTCTATCCCAGACATCCGAGGTGGATGTCTGGTGGGCTCAGGCCATGGAAGAGCTCAAAAAGGATTTTGAAAATCAAGTTAGACAGGTGGAGGAAAAACTGGGAAGAGAAATGAGAGAGATGCAAGAAAAGCATGAAAAACAGGTCAATACCTTGCTAAAGGAGACCCAAAAAAATGCTGAAGAAAATAATAACTTGAAAAATAGGCTAACTCAATTGGCAAAAGAGGTTCAAAAAGCCAATGAGGAGAAGAATGCATTCAAAAGCAAAATTAGCCAAATGGAAAAAGAGGTTCAAAAGCTCACTGAAGAAAATAGTTCTCTCAAGATTAGAATGGAACAGATGGAGTCTAATGACTTTCTGAGAAACCAAGAAATCATAAAACAAAACCAAAAGAATGAAAAAGTGGAAGAGAATGTGAAATATCTCATGGGAAAAACAACTGACCTGGAAAATAGATCCAGGAGAGACAATTTAAAAATTATGGGACTACCTGAAAGCCATGATCAAAAAAAGAGCCTAGACATCATCTTTCATGAAATTATCAAGGAAAACTGCCCTGAGATTCTAGAACCAGAGGGCAAAATAAGTATTGAAAGAATCCGTCGATCACCACCTGAAAGAGATCCAAAGGATCCTAGGAACATTGTGGCCAAATTCCAGAGTTTCCAGGTCAAGGAGAAAATATTGCAAGCAGCTAGAAACAATTCCAGTATTGTGGAAATAAAATAAAGATAACACAAGATCTAGCAGCTTCTACATTAAGGGATCGAAGGGCGTGGAATAGGATATTCCAGAAGTCAAAGGAACTAGGACTCAAACCAAGAATCACCTACCCAGCAAAACTAAGTATAATACTTCAGGGGAAAATATGGTCTTTCAATGAAACAGAGGACTTTCAAGCATTCTTGATGAAAAGACCAGAGCTGAAAAGAAAATTTGACTTTCAAACACAAGAATGAGAAGAAGCATGAAAAAGGAAACAGCAAAGAGAAGTCATAAGGGACTTACCATAAGTGAACTGTTTACATTCCTACATGGAAAGACAATATTTGTAACTCTTAAAACTTTTCAGTATGTGGGTAGTTGGTGGGATCACACACACACACATATACACACACATGTACATGCGTGCACGCACACACACATACACACAAGCACGCACACACAGAGACAGAGAGCACAGAGTGAATTGAATAGGATGGGACCATATCTTAAAAGAAATTAAGGTAAACAGTGAGAGAGAAACGTAGTGGGAGGAGAGAGGGTGAAATGGAATGGGGTTAATTATATCTCATTCAAGAGGCAAGCAGGAAACTTTTTAGTGGAGGGAAAAAGAGGAGAGTTGAGAAAAAAACGTGAAGTTTACCCTCATCACATTTGACTAAAGGAAGGAGTAAAATGCACACTCATTTTGGTATGAAAACCTATCTTACAGTACAGAAAAATGGGGGAGAAGGAGATAAGCAGGGAGGGAGGGATGATGGAAGGGAGAGCAATGGAAGAAGGGAGCAATTTGAGGTCAACACTCTTGGGGAGGGACAGGATCAAAAGACAGAAGAGAAACAATGGGGGGCAGGATAGGATGGAGGGAAATACAGTTAGTCTTATACAACACGACTGTTATCGAAGTCATTTGCAAAACTACACAGATATGGCCTATATTGAATTGCCTGCCTTCCCAAAGGGAATGGGTGGGGAGGGAGGGATGGGGAGAATTTGGAACTCAAAGTTTTAGGAACAACTGTTGAGTATTGTTCTTGCTACTAGGAAATAAGAAATACAGTTAATGGGGAATAGAAAGTCATCTGGCCCTACAGGACAAAAGAGAAGATGGGGACAAGAGAAGGGAGGGATGATAGAAGAGAGGGCAGATTGGTGATAGGGGAAATTAGAATGCTTGGTGTATTGGGGTGGGGGAGAGGATAAAAGGGGAGAAAATTTGGAACCCAAAATTTTGTGAAAATGAATGTAAAAAGTTAAATAAATTAATTAATTGAAAAAAATACTTAGATGCTATGTCATTTTGGCACATATGTTACAAACTGATGTTCCATTATATATGATGCCTTTAAGCATCATGTAGTTTCCTAACTTATCTCTTTTAACTATATCTATTTTTATTGTTGCCTATCTGAGATCATGACTGCCACACCTTTAAAAACTTTCCTGAGGCATAATAAATTCTGATCCAATCTCATTTTAACTGTGCATGAATCTTTATGTTTCAAGTGTGTTACTTGTTAAAATACTGCTGAATTTTGTATTCTAATCCAATTTGCTAACTTTCATTTTATGGGTTCATCCTATTCACACCCATGGCTGTGGTTATTTGTTTTGATCACATTCTCATAACTTTTCTTCTCATTACTCCTCTTTCACCCATTTACAAAAAGAAGGTGGGGAAAGAAAAAAATGTGATCAGTGATAGAGATCTAGAAATTAAATGTTCTGATCTGACTCCTTGCCCCTCCTCCCTTCAACTAATCTAGAATGAAATCACTAGCTCTAATAAATTTTGTCTCCCTTTTAATGACTCTTTTATGATCTGCCTTCCATGGTTGGAGACAAAAACTGGTTTGGAACTTCCACAGTTGCTTAGCTTGTGAATCTTTCTTTTGCAACTCTACATCTCTCTTGAACCCTCCTTTCTTTTTTTCCTGTTCCTATTTTCCTCTGCAATTTAAAATATTTCTATACCAAATTCTGGGTATTCAAGCTTTCTTTTCTCAGTTCAAAGTGAAGTTCATGAGCTTCCTATTCTCTCCTGATTCTAATTCTCCTGATTTATGATTCTTCATGTTTGTATATTCTTCTTCTCTAGAACCCCAATAATTATGAGAAATAAGTTCTTCTTTCTCATTTCTTTCTTAAGGTATTTCTTTTTACATTTAATTTTTATTTTAATTTTTCTTTAGTTCCATGTTAACAATAATTTTTAGCATTTATCTTCAAATTTTGAATTTCATATTCCCTCCTTTTCTCCTTCCCCTCCCCCCTCCTTGAGAAAGCAAGCGAATTCATATAGAGATTATACATGAGCAGTTACGCAAAACATTTCCATATTAGTCACGTTGCAAAAGAAAAATGCAGAGCAAAACAAAAACAACCAAAAATCATAAAGAAATAAAAAAGTATTCAGTCTGCTTTCAGATTCCATCAACTCTATTTCTGGAGATGAGAAGCATTTTTCATCATGAGTCCTTTGGAATTATCTTGGATCAAATGTATTACTGAGAATCGCTGCCATTCACAGCTGATCATCATACAAGATTGCTTTTATCATGCACAGTGTTCTCCTGGTTCTGCTCGTTTCATTTTGCATCAGTTCCTGGAAGTCTTTTCAGGTTTTACTGAAAGCATGCTGCTCACCATTTCTTATAACACAATAATATTCCATCATAATCATGTACCACAATTTATTCAGCCATTCCTCAAATGATGAGTATCCCATCAGTTTCCATTTTTTTGTTACCACAAAAAGAGCTGTTGTAAATTTTTTCCTTTTTCTTTGGAATCTTTGGAATATAAACCTAGTATTAGTCTTCTAGCCCTTTGGGCAAAATTCCAAATTGCTCTTGAGGGTGTTGAATCAGTTTACAACTCCACCAATAATGCATTAGTGTTCTTATTTTTCCGCATTCCCTTCAACTTTTATCATTTTGCTTTTCTGTCATATTAGCCAATCTGACAGGTGAGGTGGTACCTAAAAGTTGTTTTAATTTGCCTTTCCCTAATCAATAATGATTTAGAACATTTTTTTCATATGAGTATAGATACCTTTGATTTCTTCTGAAAACTGGCTGTTCATATCCTTTGACCATTTATCAATTGGGAAATGACTTATTTTCTTATAAATTTGACTCAGCTCATTACAGATTAGAGAAATCTTATCTTTATCAGAGAAACTTCTTTAAAAGTTTTCCCCAATTTCCTGCTTTCCTTCTAATTTTGGATGTGTTGGTTTTGTCTGTACAAAACCTTTTAAATTTGGTGTAATCGTAATTATCCATTTTATTTCATGTGATCCTATCTCTTGTTTACTCATAAATTCTTCCTTTATCCATACATCTTACAAGTAACTGCTTCCCTAATTTGCTTATGGTATTGCCTTTTATGGTTAAATTATGTACCCACTTTGACCTTACCTCAGTATACAGCATATAGTATTGGTCTATATCTAGTTTCTGCCACACCACTTTTCAGTTTTACCAGGATTTTTTGTCAAATAGTGAATTCTTGTCCCAAAATCTTGGGTCTTTGGGTTTGTCAAATGCTAGATTACTATGGTCATTTGTTACTGTGTATTTTGTATGTAATCTATTCTACTGATCTACCACTCTGTTTCTTAGCCAGTATCAGATTGTTTTGATGATTATTACTTTGGTAATATAGTGTGAGATCTTGGACAGCTAAGTCAAATTCCTTCACTTTTTTCATTGATTCCCTTGATATTCTTGATCTTTCATTCTTGTAGATGAATTTTATTACTGTTTTTTAGCTCTATTTTTTTTTAAAAATTGATTTGTATAGCACTGAAGAAGTAAATTATTTTAGGTAGAATTGCCATTTTTATTAGATTGACTTGACTTACCCATGAGCAATTAACATTCCTCCAATTTTTTAGATCTGACTTTGTGTGAAAAGTGTTTTGTAAGTGTATTCATATAGTTCCTAGGTTTGTCTTGGCAGGTAGACTCCCAAGCATTTTATATTATCTATAATTATTTTAAATGGAATTTCTCCTTCTGTCTCTTCCTATTAGACTTTGCTGGTAATAAATAGAAATGGTGATGATTTTCATGGGTTATTTTATATCCTGCATCTTTGTTGAAGTTTTTAATTATTTCAACTAGTTTTTAAATTTATTCATTAAGGTGTTACTTAACAAAGGAAAAAGTATTCCTTTTTCTTACTCTTTTATATCTCTTTTGTAAAAACAATAAAATAGAATAACCTCCCCTTAGGCCTTGTGTTTATCTTTCTTTATTCCTTCTGTCACTCTTGAAAACAGAGAGATTCTAAAGAGACCATTTCCTCTTCTTTCCCTACCAGAGCATAAATACTTCATCATTGAACTCCTTCCAATTGTTCATATGTGTTTACTTTTCTAACGTTATCTTTTCTCCTGTATTTGTGTTTCAGTAATTCCACCAAGCACTAGTCTTTTCTTCCCTAATTCTTGAAGGTCTTCTCTTCTTCTGTAGCAAAACCCTCTTTCCCCCATAAGAGTATACTTAGTTTTGCAGCATAAACTATTCTCAATTTTGAGCTTTTTTCTCTTGTGGTTTTGAATATTGCATTCCAAGATTTCCTTGCTTTGTAGCAGTTGTGGCAAAGTTTTGTGTGGTCCTGAGTGTGGTTCTTTGGTGCTTGAACTCTTTTTCTGCCTACTTTGGGTGTTTTTCTCTTTAAATTAGATGTTCAATATTTTGGTTATAATATTACTACATATTTTCACCTTGGATTTCTTTTAGGAGGTAATGCATGGCTTGTTTCTATTTTCCCTTTTCCATCTCATACTAATAAACTGAAGAGTTTTCTTTCGCAAATTCTCAAAATATGCTACTCATGTTTTTTGTATGATCATGGTTTTTAGGGAGTTTGGTTATTTAAAATTATCTATACTTGATCTGTTCTCCAGACAAATTATTTTTCATAGTAGAAATTTTACATATTCTCACTTTTTTGGTCTTTTGTCCTTGATCTAATACTTCTTGTTGGTCCATTCTGTATTTCAGGGACTCCACTACTTGGGTAAGGTTTTCCATCTTCTGTTCTAAGGTTTTTTTTCTCCTTCCATTTTTTAAGAGTTCTAATTCCATTTTTAAAAATTCTTGCTCTGTTTCTTCCAGCCATTCTTGGAGTCCTTGTGGCTAACACTTGGATTTCTTAGAGTCTCTATTTACACTTATTCAGGAATCTTATCTTCTGGGTTAATGTTTTGGGCTTCTTTTAACCCAATGTGTTTCTTCATTTTAATTCAAGTTTATTCATATACTTAGCCTCAGTCTGTGATAAGGTCCAGTTCTACCCCTTCCCACTCTTGGATTTAGTGGGTAAGCCTGGTCTTGTCCTCTTGGTGGATGTCACTCTTTCTGCATTTCTGAATGTAGTTATTTCATTTAGAACCCACTCACCCTCTATGTACATTTCTAGCTTTCACTTCCATCTCTTGGTACCCAATAAAGATGCTAATATTGACCTCATCTCCTCCTTGTGTGATCACCAAATGGAATTTTGTTTTGTTCCCAGTTACTTCCTTCACAATTCCCATCAAATGCTGGACAGCACGTTGGCCTCAGACCTTGGGAATAGTACTCATCATGTCTCTTGTGATTTCAACAGGAGTACTAACTACAGACTTCGTGAAGGGCTGTAGGTGAGTATGTACTGCCTGGCCCCACCTCCTTGTCCAGTGATTTATGAGGCATTAGCTCTGCTTTGGATCCTATAGGCCAAGGTTGGGATCCTGCTGACTTTAGACCTGCTTTACCAGAGTTTACACTGGCTTCTACCCCTCTCAGAGCATCCCTGTTCAGATAGCTTCAGGATTCTGGTTATCTTCTTGTGCAGTCCTAAACTAGTTATAAGAGTTTATTGAAATTTCCCTTTAGTCTTCTTGTTTATTTTTAATATGGTGCCCTTTTTAGATCTTTATTAGAATGTCTGTCTGGAAACCTGGTCTGTTCTAGGATATATCAATCACATCATCATCTTAACCACAAGTATACTGTTACGTTGCTATATTGTCCATTTTAAGACGCTTCCAGTTTTGACAATCTATGTTATGCACTACTGAATAGTTTATTTAAAAAGTTCCCATGTGGGCATAACCTTCAATTCTTTAACAATTGTTAAATGGAATTCATTTTGGAGATTGTATTTTGCATGGATGTTTGCTTAATTGTTGGAAATGTCCAAATGTACTGATAATTTTTTTTAATTAAAGGAAGGCCTTTCATTAGCAACAAACATATCATCATTGATTTAAGTGGTTGCTCCTGGAAGTCTTAAGAACTTCTTCTTGAACCAAACTTTGTGTTCCAGTATCCAAAAGAAAAGAAACACAGAAATACAGCATTCCCACCAACCATAGCCAAGGCAGACCATAGACTGTTAGAGGGGATTTAGAACATGTTATGTTAAAATTATAGACTATGGGAGAATTGGGACACTAATTCATTGTTGGTGGAGCTGTGAGCTCATCCAACCATTTTGGAGAACAATTTGTTACTACACCCAAAGGGCTACAAAAATATGCATACCCTTTGACCTAGTAATATTGCTTCTAGGACTGTATCCCCAAGAGGTCATAAAAATGGGAAAGGGTCCCACATGTACAAAAATATTTATAGCAGCACTCTTTACGGTAGCCAAAAACTGGAAATTAAGGGGATGCCCATCAATTGGGGAATGGCCGAACAGGTTGTGGTATATGAATGTAATGGAATACTATTGTGCTATAAGAAATGCTGAACAGGAAGACTTCAGAGAGGCTTGGAAGGAATTATATGATCTGATGTTGAATGAAAGGAGCAGAACCAGGAGAACTTTGTGCACAGCAACGATCACAATGTGCGAGTTTTTTCTGGTAAACTTGGAACTTCCTTGCAATGCAAGGACTTAAAAAAATTGCCAATGGTCTTTGAAGGCCAAATGCCTTCCACATCTAGAGAAAGAACTATGGAGTTCAATCCCCGAATGAAGTAGACCATTTTCTTTCATTTTACATTTTGGTTTGTTACATGATATCTCCCATTCATTTTAATTCTTCTACACAGCATGACTATAGTGAAAATGTATTTAATAGGAACATATGTGTAGAACCTATATAAAATTATATGCCGCCTTGGGAAGGAGGGAAACAGGGAGGAGGGAGAGGAAAAAAGAAATCTAAATTATATGGCAGTGATTGTAGAACACTGAAAATAAATAAAAAATTTTAAAAAATTAGACTGTTAAAGCTGAAAGGGATCTTAGACTCATATCTGGTCATACCTCTCCTACCTCCTAATTTTACCAATAAGGAAACTGAAATCCAGAATTGTTAGATAATCTGCCAAGGTCAAAGACCTAGTTATTGTGAGATATGGGACTTGAACTCAGAGCTTCTGATTCCTATTCCAATGTTGAGGTTGGAAAAAAGTCAATGGAACAGATGACTCAAAATTGAACAGAAATCATATGCCTGGCATATGTTCTCTGAAAACATTTGTTACAATTGCATTATGATGGTGTAAGGTTTCAGATATTGAAATAGTTAAAGAGGAAAACAATATGTGAGAATGAAAGATGAATGAGAACAAAGTGAGTTTCAACCCTGTCATCACCTGGCTACACCACAATCCCTTTCCCTTCACTTTCCCGAAT
The DNA here is from genome assembly GCA_023548195.1 of Bettongia penicillata ogilbyi. Lineage (NCBI taxonomy): Eukaryota > Metazoa > Chordata > Mammalia > Diprotodontia > Potoroidae > Bettongia > Bettongia penicillata. The sequence continues at coordinate 2,984,391 of JAJHZJ010000304.1, forward strand.
TTTATACCAATTTTCCAAACCTGAATTTATCTAAAATGGAACAGATTATTTCCTTGCTTACACCTGGAAGCATAGCACATTTCCCCCTTTGTAATGCTAGGAAGGATGATGGTAAAATTTTCCTTTTAGGTTGGGGAGGGGGAAGAGAGAGAAATAGGAGCAGGAGAAGGAAGGGTGGAGACAACAATTTCTGATAGGAATCAAGTGTTCTAGGTGTTTGATTTTAAACTGTTCTTCAGACAAAGTGGTACAGTGGAAGGAACAATGGATAGGGAATTAGGAGACATAGATTCTAGTTTTGGATGTGTCATTGAGTAGCTCTGTAATTTCAGGAAAGTCCCTTTAACATTTTATTAGGGGACTTGGCCCCAAAGTCCCTCCCAGCTCTAAAATTCTATTTTCTGAGGTCCCTTCCAGCTGTAATATTCTACATTCTATATTCCAAGATCCCTTCTACTTCTAATATTCTATAATTCTGAGAGAGAAGCAAAAGAGATCAAGAAAAACTGCTTTACAAATATATAGCACAAATTTAAAATAATCTACTTGAATGATAGCAGAAGTAATGGTAGTCTGTATCGAGAGAAAGAAATATAGACTTGTGATTACATTCCTCTTGGGAGTAATACAAGTCAGCCTGAATTGAGCTGAAGTTTAGGTGAAAGAAGGCTTGGTTAACCTACACAGCACAAGCTGGTTTACTGTAATCTTTCCTAGGAATCCTGAAGAAAGCTGCCTCTGTTAAGGAGATCCTAACAGAGAAGGCTATGCAAAGTAAATTTAAATGGTAGTTGAATTCAACAGAATTGAATGGTAAGCTGCCAATAACTGTTTTCTAACAAAGATATATAAGAAATCATTCAGCATCACTAAGCTGTGTGAATATCCTCTTAGAAATAGTCATTGTTTGCTCAGTTTCCTATGCAAAAGAGAAAACTGAAATCAAAGGAAAGTTGACCAGTGAGTCATGATGTATATTGGAGTCATGGGGGCTCTGTCACTTATCAAAGTCACTTCCCCTATGGAGCCTCAACTTCTTTATCTGAAAAGTGGAGAAAATAATATTTGTTCTATAAGCTTGGTGCCCAAGAAGTGATAGGAGACAACACTCCTTTTGTAGAGTTGAGGTAGGCAGGGAACCACACGATGTAGAACACCACATATATTGTCAGATTTTTGCATTTCTAAGTTTTGTCAATTTTCTCATTTTCCTCTTTTCTTTTAAAAAATTATTTGTTAAAAGGGGTAGCTCTCTGGAAGAGAAGAGAAGAATGATGCAAGGAGAAATAAGCAACATAAAACCCAAATGTGTATAAAATATTTTAATAGGAATATTTTTTCTGTCTAATCCCCAAGTCTATTGCTAGTATCCAACATGATAATCTATCAAAGGAGCAGCAGGCACTATACACGTTAGCTCTTATTTAAGGCAGGATTGAATTCTTACTCATCTTTGTATTCAGTGTACCCTCAGTCCACTGCCAAGTATTCTGTATAAAAGGAGACCATTAATAAATACTTGGTACTGGAATGGATGGATTTTTATACTTGGAAAGATCTTAGATCTCACTAAAATCGATGTTCCATCCACTGGTTCAGACCGCTCTCCAACCATACTTTTTCATTTTTTTGTCTTGTCCATGGATTTCTGCATATCTTCTAAGAAGAGCAACCTGATACACTGGAGATTCACTTCTTTTCATGTGTTAAGGACATCATTGTGACACTTGAGTTGTCCATCTATTATTCTCTAACTCATGATAGGATAGTGCAAGAATGGTGGTCCATGAAGTCTATTAGTTCAACCCACATAAAGTGAGCGTCAAGATTCTACTGTCTAATGCCTTGAATTGGAGTGATGTTGCACAGGAAGTATGTTTAGACATGCATTGTGGGTTTTTTATAAAATAGCAAACCAGTTTGGAACCCACAGATTTGAGTGTCTGGCAGCTTAGGGTGGAAGCCTTCCAACTAAGCTCCTGAGAAAGAATCACTTAGGTCAGAAGGAAAAAAATCCTAGCTTCATCTAAATCTTTGTCTCCTCATCCCATCCTTCGGTGGAAGAGGACTTCGTGAATTTTTGAAAGTTTGAAGATTTAGACATTTCATCTGAATTCTAGAAGCCTTCTTTGAGTAGCTGAAGGCAGTATCTGAATCAGGAGCTGAGGATAGATTTGACTCAACAAGGAAAGATATCTCCAGATACATCTGTTTGTGGACATCATTATGCTGATTCAGTCAAATCCTAGAACACAATAGAGTTTCTTAAATAAGATCCTGGACTTCTCAAAAGTGATCAACCTAACACTTCACATGGGAACAATGATGAAAAACTGACCTGATTATAATATGCAGTTTAGTGATCAGCCCATAGAATTAGTCCATAGATACATATTTGGACAGGCACTGTGGCTAGGAAATGAGCTAGATGAATTATACCAGTGTGAAAACTAAATCACTCAATCAACCATCTTGTTAGCTAACTAATGTTGGGCAATCCATTTCTCAATGTACCTGGATGAATTACAACTCTTGGAGAAAGGAGGGATTAATTCATCTAAAAGCCTGGGAAAATCATAACTATGCATTACAGAAGGCCAACCTGAAAATATCTCATTGAACAAGTAGGACAGATGTCTCCTGTCACCCAAATGATAGAGTTGTCTTGAGGAATAGCACAGAGCAGAGTGTCCCATCAAAATTAACTTGCTTCAAAACTAGGGAAAGTTTTACTTAAACAACCAAATAGTTTCCAGTGAGGAAAGTATATGTTAAAAATTTTTTTTAAACAAATGTTTTTATTCTGAATTTAACACCAAAAAATATGCCAATTTTGATATGAACACAAAAGAATATTGTTTGTGAAAATGAGATTCTCTATTCAATGCTTCTTACTTTTAAAAAAAGTATATAATAAATTCAACCTGAGACTTTAAAGTTATCTTCTTGTGTATTCTTCCTTCTCAAACTATCTTCTATTTATTTTATAAAAATGTTTCTGTGTCTCTCCTCTTTTTTCATTACCATTGCTTTCCTCTTTTCTTCCCAATTTCTCACCCTACCCCCAATCAAAAACAGTATGAGAAAAAAACATAACAATAAGCATATTCAAGTAAAACAAATCCATGTAGTAGCCATACCCAAAAATATATGTCTCTCCCTCTGCACTTTGAGTCCATCGTGTCTCTGTCAGGTTACAAGATACATCACAGGAGGAAAAGGATATCTAAACAAAGAAGATGATGTGTCTTCTTTGTGATCTTTCTCCAAGCAATCGATCACTCAGAGAAAGGTCTTGTTTAGGCTGTTGAAGATGATGGAGACGGTATCCCTGCTATCCTTTGCTCTGGTCAGATCCAATCTGAAGCATTTTGTCTAGGTCTGGGCACCATGTCCAAGAAAGGGCCAATGGATAAGAGACTTAAACCTGGTATTTGAGGAATGGTTGTTTAGTTTGGAGAAGAGGAGACTCAAGGGACATAAATCACTGCCTTCAAGTATCTGAAGAAGCATTATATAGAAGTCCAGTTAGATATATTGTGATTGGCATCAGAGGGGAGAACTAGGACCAAATAGGTGATTATTGTGAAGATGCATATTTTGTCTAATTAAGCAGAAGAACTTCTTTTCTAAAAAATTTTTAACTTTTAAAAATTGAATTACAAATTCTCTTTGTCCCTCCCTCACCCACTGAGAAAGTAATATAATATATGTGAAGCCATGCAAACCATATTTCCATATGAGCCATGTTGCAACACACACACACACACACACACGGAAAAATAAAGTAAAAAAAAAACTGTGCTTCAATATTCACTGAGTTCATTAGCTCTCTCTCTTGAGGTGTATAGTATTTTTCATCATGAGTCCTTTGGATAATCTTTGATCATTGTCTTCAATCAGAATAGATAAGTCTTTCTCAGTTGATCATTGGTACTATATTGCAGTCATTGGGTACAATGCTCTCCTTCTATTCACTTCACTTTGTATCAGTTCATATCTTCCTAGGTTTTTCTGAAATCATCCGGCCCATTATTTCTTATAGCATAACAGTGTTCCATCACAACCGTATACTACAACTTGTCCGGTCATTGCCCAATTGATGGACATTCCCTTAATTTCCAATTCTTTGCCACCACAAAAAGAGCTGCGATAAATATTTGTGTACATGTATATCCTTTCCCATTTTCTTTTATTTCCTTGGGATACGCACCCAGTAGTGGTATTACTGGGTCAAAAGGTATGCACAGTTTAATAGCCCTTTGGGCATGGTTCCAAATTGTTCTCTAGATCGTTGGACCAGTTCACAACTCCATCAATAGTACATTAGTGTCCTTATTTCAGAAGAACTTCTTAACAATGAGAATTGTCCCCAAAATGGGATACAATATTATACTGGAGATACAAAATCTGGGGGCCAGTTGATTCCTGAACAGGGAAGGAATAGAGGGGATTCTACTACACTGATTGATGGGCTGACTAGATGCGTGCTCATGCACATTTCTAGGATTCTAGGGTTTGAGGGAGAAAATCAAAGTGGGTGAAGCTAGCAAAGGGTTAATTGTTTCATAAAGTTAAAATAGCTTCGATGATTGTGGGATTCCCCAGTAATATGAAGTTAACATAATTAGACAAGCCATTAGATTTTCTATGTAGAATGCCAGCTGTCACTCTACTTGCCCAGTGCAGATCAAAGAAATTTATTTTGTTTCCATAAGTTATTAGACATAATGGAGTCATTCAATAGTGATATTGTCATAAGAAATATGTCTCTTGCTTTGAAAATAAATATCTCACCTTTGCTTCCTTTTCTTTAGGAAAAGCTGGCAGAAATCAAACTATTTAACTTCAGTATTTCCAGCATGCCATCATTCTGTCGCATCAGCTTTTCCCTGGTCAGAACTGCTGTTAGTTTAAAACCTTCTTGGGAGACCCTTTCCAATTCTCCCATTCTAATTTCTAAAATTCCATGTTCTAAGACCTTTTCCAGCTTAAACAATTTATTTGTATTCCATGTTCCAAGACCCATTTGAAATCTAATGTTTTAGGTTCTAAGTTCCCTTCAAGACCCAAAATTGTATAATGTGGATCTTTCTCCAAGAGTTCCTCTTGCCTTCCATGATTCCATCTGACCTCTCTCAGAGAGAGAGATCATCCTTTCATTGCCCTTTTCAGGGGGCCTGCCAGGCTCTTTTTGAATAGAAATGCTCCCTTAAATCTTCCCTGCTTCTAAATTTAAACACTTGCCTTGTATTTAAACATTCTTCCCAAGAGACTAACTCTCCTACTAATTGTTGCTTGAGCATGGCTGCCCTGGAAGAAAAACCCAAGTGGTATGTGCCAAACTCTAGCCCCATCCCCTCAGGGCTTGAGGTCTTGTTCCTCCCAGAGGAGGGGCCATGCAGGTAGGGCTGTGGCAAGTTTCCAGTCCCTATTCCTTTGCCAGTTGGCACCCCTTGATTTTGGCTAGGGGTCTCAGGAATGCAGCCGGCTGGAAATGAGACTCAATTAGCTCCTCCAGGTGAAATGCCCATTTGGAAAATGACTTCCCATGTCTGTACAGCCATGAGCTTGCCTTCCTAGGGAGGCGTGTCTGAATGTGTTGAGTTTATTGGGTGCATAGCTTATCTTCATGTTTAGTTATCTGTAGAAGACTGTAGGTCATAAACAGGATTTAGAGCTGAAAGGGACATTAGAGGTTATCCAATTTAACTCACTCATTAGAGATGAGAAAACTGAATCCCTGAAATTTTAGAACCTTGAAAATAGTGTGCTAAAGCTTGAAGAGACTTTAGAGTATAGAACCTCGGAGAACTAGGTTACCTTGTAACAGAGCATGTTGCAACATGGAAGTAATACATGTAATAACTAGACAGAACTTTAATCCCTAGTTTGAGCCCCTCATTTTACAGATGAAGAAACTGAGGCCCAGACAGGGGAAGTGACATTTCTAGGATCACACAAAAGGCAGTGAGTAACAGAGTTAGAATTTTATCTCAGGTCTTGTGAGCTCAAATGCAGTGCTTTTTCTACTTTGTCAGTTTTACAACCTTTTGTAACAGACAAGAGGGAGTCAGCCCAAAGGAAGGTTTCTATATCTAGGAGATATAGGATGATAATTTTTCTCAGAAAATGGGTAGGCAAATATGAGTCTGGGAGAATAGTAGAAGCTAGGAATTGTTAAAAATTGCTTTACTCCAAGGGACTGAGGCAGTCCCTCTGTCTGAGATGTACTTGTTGTGTGACCCTAGACAGGTCATTTAATCTCTTGAAATCTCACTTTTCCTCTCTGTAAAAAGGAGATTAAAAATGTGTGCACCATCTAATAGGGTAGTACAAATATCATTAGCTAATATCATTCTGTGCTTCCCAGATCTAGAGAAAGAAGGATATTGAGGGCACGGAAAGATCACAGAAATGGGAGCCAGGAAATTCAGTTTCTGGTCATTGATTGGGCTATGTTATCCTTGGCAAGTCATTGACCTTTTCTAGATCACAGTTTGTTTGTTTTAAAAAACAAAGGACTAGACCTATCACCTCTAAACTACCTTCCAAATATAATCATAAAATCAAGGAATTTTATGAGTTGAAAGGGACAAAAGAGGTCAATCATTTATTCTAAAAATTCTGACTGACCTTGGTTCAAATTGCACATTTGGTGCTTTCTCCCTGTGTAAGTTTGTATAAAATACTTAATCTCCTTGGGCCTCAGTTTCCTGATCCATAAAATGAGAGGTTTGGACTAGATAACCTCTAATAATCCCTTCCAGCTCTGGATCTGTGATGCTATGAACTCATACTTGAAGTATGGATTCCATTATAAAGCAATCATCCCGTTTTTCCTTGAAGACCTCCTCATGAAAGGGAACTCACTACCTCTAGATATAACCCATTTAAAGAGCTATGCTATAATTCTATATATATTTACTAAGTGTGGGATCTTGGAACATGACAAAGCTGAAAATGTGGACTATGATGTCAAAGGGAGATCTTTCTACTTATTATTCCACTATAAAATTTCCTGACTTGGAAAAAGGAGGTGAGGTAAAGGTAGTAGTTGTTCTATGGATTTCTCTCTACCTATCTATAGGTCTATTCAGCCTTCTCTCATCCCCCTCCACTTCTAGTGAAATGAATTAAGCATTTGTTTTCAGTGCCAAATCAAAAATCCGGCTGAACAGGAATTTTAAAGCTACTGATTTTCCTTACCACCTGGGAGTGGGAACTTGTGGGGAAGATTCAGGAAGCTCAAGTCCTTCCCACATCTAATAGATTGCTTAATGTACACTCAATCAATCAGTAAATATTTATTAAGAGCCTACTTACTATATGCCAGGTGCTGTGCTAGGAGCTCCCTGCCCTCGAGGAACATAAATTTCATTGGAGAAGACCACATATATACAATAAATCTGATACAAATTAGAGGGGAGGTACTCATGCCTAAGAGGATTAAGAAAGGTTTACTAAATGAGGTGGCATTTTTTGAACTGAGCTGTCAAGGAATGTAGGGATTCCAAGATTGATAAAGGTTTGACCAGTAGGAAATAGCCCTACCCGTTGTTGAAAAAGGGGACTTTTGAACAACCGCAAACATAGAACACAGAACCTTAGTGCTCGAAGAAAACTTAGAGTATAGAATATTTCTAAAAGAGCCTCAGGACATAGGATATTAGAACATAGGCTATTCGACCTGAAACGGACTTTGAAACAGAAAGTATCAGAACATAGGAGAATCTTCATTTTAATTCTGCCTTTACTGGGACAATGGAAAACATAAGTTGGCACCTATCAGAAAGAGGGAAAAAGTCCATAGCATGGAAGATCTAGTGGCCCCAAATAATAAGAAAACCACAAAATCCCTCTCTTTTTTTTGATCCTTTGAGTGACTGTGACAGAGAGATTTTGAAAAACTAGGTGGAGATCATCAGTCACCATTGAATGAAGACCAGGAATAATTATTTTTCTTCTCTCTTTTCTGTTGCTATGGGTGCCTGAGGCACTTGAACCTGAAATCTGCCCCTGCTATCCGAATCTCATCCAGAGCTTCCCCCTCTGGGTCTAGTCTTGATCCCCTTCCTTCTGCCTCCTATTGTTTCCCTTTAAATGGCTCATCTCTATTGGGAGGAAAGATCTCCCCTATTCTCTTCTGTCTCCAGCGCTGCTCTGAGGATTTGCCAGCAGTCTGTTCTGAGGCTTATGAGCCCCAGTTTCCTTGGGGGCTGCACTATCTGTGCTCTGCTGAACAGTATTACAATTACCACCAAACTCCCTAGCTGGCTGCAGACATTTCGTGCTGTCAACGGAATTGCAAAAAATGCAATTCTTGCTACTTAATGAGCAGTTTGTTTGTGTAAACAAACCAGGTGAGGTGAAAAAAGTGATGCTCTACAGTCTGAAACACAAGTGAACATTAGCCAGATGGAGAGAAACACATTTCCACACTTTTCTTTTTGGTGAGACTTTGGGTGGCTGGAACGGACATCTCAGCGCTGCATGGGAGTTGGTCCTTTTCACATCTCTCTTCCTGGCCTGGATATCATCACATGGACAGTTCTTTTCTTTCTTTTCCTCTCCTTTCAGTTTCATGCTAGCATCTGTTGCTGCCACAGCCTTTTCTGGTTGTTTTGAAGATCTCATTAGTATCCCACAGAGGTAATTTCTTCCTGTCATATCAGTATAGAATCATAGACCTGGAAGGATCCTTAAAGCTAAGAATACTGGAATGTATAATGTAGAAAGCTGGATCAAGACGGGACCTTAAAACATAGGATATTATACCACACAATATAGAATGTTAGAGTTGGAAGGGATTTTTAAAGGTTATCTCCTTTGATATTCTCATTTTACAAATGAAGAACTCCAGAGGTCGTCAACACCTATTTGTCAGTGATCTTTGAAAGACTGTAGTAAATAGGAGCACTGCTGTAGAACAGGAGGAGGACAAGTGAGATTTCAGTTTTCAATAAAAGGAAGAGAATGGAATCTATAGTCTTTAGGACAGTGAACCTGACTTCAGTTCCTGATGAAATTCTAGAAAATATTACTGAAGGGATGATTTGTGAATATCTAGGGGAAAAAGTGGTCATCCCCAAGAACCAACATGCTTTCATCGAAAACAATTCATGCGAATAATTTCATTTCCATTTCTTTTAGCAGGAATCCTGTAAATCAAGGAAATGTTCTCTAGATTTCACCAAAGCATTTGACAGAGCCTATGATTATTATTATTAACAGAAATAGTAACAATTGACATTGATATTGCACTTGTAATATTCCAGGCAGTGTATTAAGAGCTTTGCAATTATTATTTCATTTGATGTTCACAACAACATGGGGAGGTAGGGACTATTGTTATGTTCATTTTGCAGATAAAAGAAATGAGGCAAACAAGGCTTAAGTGACTTAAGGTCACAGAGTTAGTAAATGTCTGGGGACAGATTTGAACTAGTCTCCCTGACTCCAGGAGCACTCTACCCACTACATTCAATGACACTATTTTCTCTTTTTCATTTTTTATAAAGTTGTTTTATTTTAAACTTAAATACAAAATGAGAAAAGAAAAAAAAACCTCACATGTATACAGCAGACCATATAAGAGGATTCAATATAAAACGATAAATTTCCATTTCAAGAAAACCTATATAATAAATACCATACATTGTTTTCAGAGCTGCACAACTTTGCTTCTTTGTTGGTTGTCTTTTGTTCTCTGTTGTGTACTTTTTATTTTAGTTTTTCCCCCCTTTTCCCCCTCCCCACCCTAAAGAAGGTTACAATTAAACTTGGATATATATAAATATGCATAGATATCTATAAACATACACATATATACACTCATACACATATATGCAAGACTATACTATGCTTATTTCAACATATTATCTATTTCTCTGAAGGTGGATAGCATCTTTCTTCATAGGTCCACGACTTTCCACGTTTTGCTAAATCAACCAGCTCATCATTTCCTACACCACAGCAACATTACAACTTAATCACATCCTGTTTGAGAGATTGCCTATGAAAGTTTCCTTCCAATTTTCTGCATTCCTTCTATTCTTGGCTACATAAGTGTCATTTATACAAGAAAATTTTAATTTATAATACTCAAAATTATTCTTTTTACACTTCAACTGTGCTCTCCCTACACAATTTAAAGTCTGATACTGCTGAATCTACCTTTACATCTTTTTTCCTAGTTTCTTTGAAGTTCCTGAGCTTTTGCTCTTCTGAATGAAATTTGTTATTACTTTTTCTAACTCAGTAAAATAATTTTTGAGCAATTTAATTGGGATGATATTAAATAAATAGGTTAGTTAGGCAAAATTGTCATTTTAAAATTATATTGACTTTACCTACCCATGAACAATAAGTTGTACTTCAATTATTTAGATTTGAGTTTATTTGTATAAAAAGTGTTTTATGTTTATGTTCATATAGTTACTGTGTCTGTTTTGGCAGGCATACATTCAGGTATTTTTATACTGTATTTTAAGTGGTCTAAAACAATATTGAATAATATTGCTTTCTCAGGCTCAATGATCATATCTATACAGATGTTTCCTAGATTTATTAATCCCATCCTACAGTCTCTTAAGTTCCAATCCAGCATCAGTAATTGCCTTTTGGACATCTAGAACTCAAATGACCCATAGGTATTTCAAACTTAGCATGTTCAAAATAGAATTCATTATCTTTCCCCTGAAATCTACTTCTGTGCTAAGCTGCCCTATTACTGTTTAAGGAATCATTATTTTTCAGTCATCCATATCCTCAACTCATCCTTTACTTTTCTCTCTTGCTCACCCTATATATCCAACCAGTTTCCAAATACTGTAATTTATTTCGCTATCACTTCTCTTGTTATTTGTTTCCTCTCCATCCACACAGTCAGCACCTTTTGCCTGGAATATTACCATAGCTTGCTAATTGGATTCCTAGCTTCAAGTTTCTCTCCACTCCAGTATTATATATTCTCCACACATCCAAGATGATTTTCCTAAAATGTAGGTCTCACATCTTCCCCTTAGTCAATATCTCCCAGTGGTTCCCCAGTTCCTCTAGGATCAAATATAAAGTTTCTATTTGACATTCAAAGTTCTTTACAACCTTAACCTCTTCCTATTTTTACATTCTTTTAATGTATTTCTCCCCTCCACACAATCTGTGGTTTAGCCTTATCAGCCAATTTGCTGTTCCTCACATACTGCCCTCCATCTTCTGCCTCTGTGTTTCTGTACTGCCTGGTCCCTTGCCTGGAATACCTTCCTTCCTAACTTCTACCTTGTGGAATTCATAGCTTTCCTTAAGATTCAGTAAGTACCATCTGCTACAAGAGGTCTTTTCCAACCCTCCCAGTTGTTAGTCACTTTCCCAATAAGGTACTTTCCATCTATTCTGTATTAATCATATATATTGATTTGTGTATTTGTTATTTTCCCCATTAGAATATAAGCTCAAATAGGTAAAGAAGGAGTACTAACAAATTCCTCTTATGACACAAATATGGTTTTGATACTAGAACTAGGGAAAGCAAAAACAGAAAAAGAAAACAGTAGACTGTTCTCCCTAATAAATATTGATGTAATTTTTTAAAATAAAATACTAGCAAGAAGGATATAACAATATATTATAAAGATCATACACTATGGCCAGGTGAGAGTTATATCAGGAATGCGGGGCTGGTTCACTATTAAGAAAACAAAAAGCATAATTGACCATATCAATAAAAAGTCATATATTTTCTCAATACATGCAGAAAAAGCTTTTGACAAAATATAACACCCACTCTTATTAAAAACACTAGAAAGCATAAGAATAAATGGAGCCTTTCTTAAAATCATAAGTATAATCCATCTAAAATTGAGCAAGTACTATCTGTAATGGAGATAAAGTAGAAGCCTTCCCAATAAGATCAGAGGTGAAACAAGAATGTCCATTTTTACAATATTTTACTAGAAATGCTAGGTACAGCAATAAGAAAAAGAAAAAAATTGAAGGAATATAGACAATGAAGAAATAAGACTATCACTCTTTGACTGTGATATGATGATGTTTAGAGAGACATAGAGGAAAAAAACACACCTAGTTGAAACCATTAACAACTTTAGCAAAGTTACAAGGTATAAAATAGACCAATATTAATCATCAGCATTTCTATATATTACCAAGATCCTAAATGAAGAGATAAAAAGAGAAATTCCATTTAAAATAACTACTGACAGTATAAAATACTTGGGAGTCTGCCTGCCAAGAGAAACCCAGGAACTATGTAAACACAGTTAAAAGACACTTTTCATACAGATAAAGATAGATCTAAAAAAACTAGAGAAATATTAATATGTCATGGATTTGGTGAACCAATATAACAAAAATGGTAATTCTACCTAAATTAATTTGCTTACTCAGTTCCATACCAATAAAACTACCAAATAATTAGTTCATAGAGCTAGAAAAAATAAAATTAATCTGAGAGAACAAAGGTCAAGAATATCAATGGAATAATTTTTTATATGTGAAGGAAGGCAGCCTAGCAGTACCAAATTTCAAACTATATTACAAAGCAATAAAGCATATTACAAAGCATAAAACAATCTGGTACTGGCTAAGAAATAGAGTGGTGGATCAGTGGAATAGATTAGGTACACAAGACAGAGGAGCAAATGACTATAGTAATCTAGTGTTTGATAAACCCAAAGAGCCATGCTTTTGAGACAAGAACTCACTATTGGACAAAAAGTGCTGAGAAAACTAGAAAACATTTTGGCAGAAACTAGGTGCAGACCAACAGCTCACACAGTATACCAACAAAAGGTACAAAACAGGTACAAAACAGGTAAATAAAGGGTGATAACATAAACAAATTAGGAGAGCATGGAATAGATTACCTGTCAGGTCTATAGATAAGGGAAGAAGTTATGGCCAAACAAGAGATAGAGAGCATTATGAAATGTAAAATTGATGATTTTTATTATGTTAAATTAAAAAAAAATTGTATTTTGCACAAACAAAACCAATATAGACAAGATTAGAAGGAAAACAGAAAGCTAGGAAAATTTTTTACAGCAAGTGTTTCTGATAAAATCTCATTTCAACAAATATATACAGAACTGAGTAAAATTTATAGGATTACATATCATTTCTCAGTTGATAAATGGTCAAAGAATAGGAATAGGGAGATTTCAAATGAAGAAATCAAAGTTATCTACAATCATATGAAAATATATTCTAGATCACTATTGATTAAAGAAATACAAATTAAAACAACTCTGAGGTACCATCTCAACCCTATCAAATTGTCTAATATGACAGAAAGGGAAAATGACAAATGTTGGAGGCAATGTGGGAAAATTAGGATACTAATGCACTGTTGGTGGAGTTGTGGATTGATCCAACTATTTTGGATAGCAATTTGGAACTATGCCCAAAAGGCTATTAAAAATACTCTTTGACCACTACTAGGTCTGTACCCCAAAGAGATTAAAAAAAAGAAAGGGACCTATCTGTACAAAAATATTTATAGCAACTCTTTTATTGTAACAAAGAATTGGAAGTTGAGGGGATGCCCATCAACTGGGGGATGAACAAGTTGTGGTATATGAATGTAACGGAATATTATTGTGCTGTAAGAAATGACAAGCAGGATGCTTTCAGAAAAACATTGAAAGACTTACATGAAGTGGTGCAGTGAAGTGAGCAGAACCAGGAGAACATTGTACATAATTACAGCAATATTTTGTGATCATCTGTGAATGACTTAGCTAGTCTCAGCAATACAATGATCCAAGATAATTTCAAAGGACTCATGATGAAAAATGCTATCAACCTCCAGAGAAAGAACTGATGGAGTCTGAGTCCAGATCAAAGCATACTATTTTTTACTTTATTTTTACTTGTTTTTTTTTTTGGTTTGTGCTTTCTTTTAAAACATGACTAATATGAAAATATGTTTTGCACATGTATAATCTATATCAAATTGTTTGCCAGCTCAGGGAGGAGAGGAGGGAGGAAAAGAGGAAGGGAAATTTGAAGGAAAAATTGTTTTTACATGTAATTGAGAAAAGTGAAATATTAAAAAATAGGTAAATTAGAGGAGCATGGAAAGATGTATCTGTCAGATCTATGAATAAGGGAAGAGTTTATAACCAAACAAGAGAGAAAGAGGATCACAAGTAATAAAGTAGATAATTTTGATTACATTAAATTAAAAGGTTTTATACAAATAAAAACCATGTAGTCAAAACCATAAGAAAAGCAGGAAACTGGGGAAAGGGAAATTTACATCCAGTTTCTCTGATAAAGGTCTCATTTATCAAACATATAGGGAACTGAGTCAAATTTGTAAAAGTAAAAGCCATTCTCCAATTAATAAATGGTCAAAGGATATTTAAAGGCAGTTTTCAGAAGAAGAAATCAAAGCTACCAATAGTCACATGAAAAGTGCTCTAAATCACTACTGACTAGAGAAATGCAAATTAAAACATCTCTGAGGTGCCATCTCACACCTATTAGATTGGCTAACATGACAGAAAAGGAAAATGATAAATGCTAAAGGGCATGTGAAAAAATATGTACACATGCATTATTGGTGGAATTGTGTACTGATTCAACCATTCTGGAGAACAATTTGGAATATGATCAAAGGGCTATAAAAATGTGCATGCTTTTTGGCCCAACACCACAATGAAGTCTACATCCCAAGGAGATCAAAGAAAAGGGGAAAGGACCCAGGTGTACAAAACATATTAATAGCAACTCTTTTTGTGGTAGCAAAGAATTGGACATTGAAGGGATGTCTATCAATTGGCAAATTCCTGCACAATTTGTAGCATGATTGTGATAGAGTATTATTGAGTTTTAAGAAAGGACAAGTAGGATGGTTTTAGAAAAACCTGGGAAGACATATGAAATGATGCAAAGTGAAATGAACAAAACCAAGAGAACATTGTATACAGTAATGGCAATATTGTAACAATGATCAATTGTGAAAGCCTTAACCACTCTGATCAAGACAATAATCCTGCAATAATCCTGGACAAAGAACCCATGATGAAAAATGTTACACATTTCCAGAGAGAGAACTGATGAGCTCTGAATGCAGATTTTTCTGCAACATAGTTAATGTGGAAATATGCTTAGCAAGACTTTATATGTGTAAATGATCTCATATTGCTTGACTTCTCAATTGATGGTAGAGAGGCAGAAGGAAGAATTTGAAACTCAATTTTAAAAAATAAATGAATGTTGAAATTAAATTTAAAAATTTATTAAAAATAATGTAAACTCCTTATAGACAAATTCTATTTTAGCTTTTGCTTTGTAAGCCCCAGGCATAGCACAGTGCTTAATATATAATAAGTGCTTAATAAATGCTTGTTGATTGATTAGATTATTCTGTCCCGATGGACAGATAGAAAGACGTGAGCAAGATAATGTGGGTTAGATTCAGAACTAGTTGAATGACAACCCAAAGAGAAGACATTAATATCAATCTGGAGGGAAGTTTCTGTGGAATCCTACTAAGTCCTAGGCTGTTAAAATACCTCACACACTTATCAACTTTGTGGATCACACAAAGCTAGGAGGGATGGCTAACACATAGCAGAACTGAGTCTGGATTCAAAAGGATCTTGAGAAGCTAAAATGATGAGCCAAATATAATAAGATGAAATGATAGCAATATCATTTAGTAATATCACAAAGATCATTCATTATGACCAAATGGAATTTATACCAGGAATATAGGACTGGTAGAATGTTAGGAAATATGGAAAAATGTGAAGTCCTATAGATGGGCTCAAAAAAAATCAATCACACGTGTAATATGAAGGAAACTTCACTATAAAACAATTCTTCTGAAAAAGATGTGCTGAGTTTTTTGTTTTGTTTTGTTTTGTAGACTGCAAGTTTAACTCATATGGTAGCAAGGCATAGTAGATAGAGCATTGGATTTAAATTCAGGAATATCTGAGTTCCAGTCCTGCCTCAGATGTCTACTAGCTGTGTGATCAGTTTCCTTATTTATAAAATGGTGATGACAATAACATATATCTCATGGAGTTGTTGTGAGGATCAAATGAGATAATGCATGTAATGCTTTGTAAACCTTAAATTAAGCACTATTTAAATCAATATAAGTCAATAATATGACATGAGAGCCAGAAAAACATGAAGTGATCTTAAGTGGCTTGAAGAGAGGTGGCACAACGCCCAGGACTCAGGTAATATGGGTGCTGTGGATAGAGTTTTGGGATTGGTGTCAGGAAGACCTAAGTTCAAATTTGGAAGAATACGACCCTGAAAAAATCATTTAACCCTGCTTGCCTCAGTTTTCTCACCTGTAAAATGAACTGGAGAAAGAAATAGCAAACCACTCCTGTTTCTTTACCAAAAAATCAAAACCAACCCAACAAGGGGTCACAAAGAGTCAGACATGACTGAAAAATAACACCCCAATGGCAAGTGACAGTTCTGCTATACTATGTGTTAGACAGAATCTGGGGTATTGTGTGTTCAGTTCTAGGTGCCATATTTTAGGAAGGAAATTGATAAGCAGTAGTGTGTCATGGGATGACCATTCTGCGAAAATGGGAATGTTAATCCTGGAGAAGACTTAGTGGTAAAAGGAAGATGGGAATGATTAAATATTTGATGGATTACCATGTGGAAGAGGGATCAGATTTATTCTCCTTTGCCCTATAGGACAGAACAAGAAATAATGGGTAGAAATTATAGAAAAGCAGATTTAGGCTTGATGTGAGGAAAAAAAATCTCCTAACAATTAGACCTATTCAAAGATGAAATGGACTGTTCTGGGGCTTCCTGAGGAGGCCAGATGGCCACTTGTTGGAAATGTTGTAGAAGGGATTGTTGTTCAGGGCCAGCTTGGCTCTGCTGGCTCTGAGGTCCTTTCTAACTGAGTTTCTGTGATTCTGTTTTATGGCGCCAAGCTCAAGGATCTATCCACCATACCATGCTGCTTTTCCTTAAGACCAAGATACTTCTAATAGAGACTGTGTTTTGTTTCAGCCATGCTGAAGCAATGCTGTCATTTTCCAGTAAGCCTGAGTGTATTTAGTATTTTTTAAAAATATAACTGACTCATTCTAAGGGAAAGAATGCAAGCATTTCAGTAAAAATAAATTATAGCAGAAGATCCTTGCCTACTTATCTGTGGATGCCCTTGTTTGTCATCCTCTACACTATAAGCTCATGGTTCAAGGGCAAACATCGTCTTAGACACTGAGAAGTGTTTAATATGGCCTTGGTAAATCACTCTCTTATGCCCCTGTTTTTTTCAGTTTCAAAATTAGATGGTTGGACTAGATGATCTTCAAGGTCCCTTAGCTGTGTGATCTAAGTCACTTAATCTGCCTCAGTTTCCTCACCTATAAAATGAAGATAATAACACCTACCTTATACCATTTTTTTGGTGAATATCAAATAAAAGAATATTTTTAAAGCATTTTGAAAACCTTAAAGTGCTATAAAATGCTTATTATTCTTATTCTTACGTTATGTTCTATAGTTTCCAGTTTAATATCATTCTAAGGTCCCTTCTATATTCCTTTGAGAACATACATTGTCCATCAAGAGTGTCTCCATAGATGGAAGTCTGGGTAATTGCCTTATATTCCAGGAAGGAAATGAGTTAGGATCATATAACACACATGCCACACTATATAACATTATTCTTAGGACAGAGAACACATGCTCCTATGGCAGCTACTGACTAAAGCCAAACTGTCTGCCTCAACTTCTTCCTGTGCTGGTAATGTGGCTACTCAGAAGCTGATGACAGTTTAATAGACTCTTTACCCTTGAATGCTAAGGGAAAAATAACTCACAGCATTATGACATATGAAAGTAATGTGCTTTATTTTTAGGCAATGTGGTGGGAGAGCCAGAAACATATGGAGAAAGTAGACTACAAATCTGCATCACTTTTTCTTGGGAGGGTTAGTGGTGGAAAAATCCTTGAGCTAGGAGGCAGAAGATTCAGATCTGAGTCCTGACTGACACTTACTGGCTCTCTGACCACGGGTGAGTTTATTGTCCCTCCTTAAAGTTCAAGTTTATCACCTTTAAATGAGGGAGTTGTACTAGATGATCAGTTCCTCTCAGCAATGTATATTGTGTACAATAATAACAACAATATTTAATGACATTCCTAAAATTCCGAACTTCTTAGAAATTCCTTAGAAGCTTCCTAAGCTCCTACAATCTATGAGATTTTTCATTACTAGGAAGTCAATTAATAATAACTAAAACAGTTAATAATTATAATAGCAACAACAATACTAGCTAGCCTTTATGTAACATTTTCAAGGTTTAAAGGTTCCTTATAAATATTAGCTCATTTTACTTTCACAATGAACCTGGGATTTAGATGAGGAAACTAAGGCAGCCAGAAATTATGACTAGCCAACGTCTCACTGCTAGTAAGAATATGAAAACAAGATTTGAACCCAGTTCAGCTTTGGCCTCTGAGATTCTTTCTAATTGAATTTTCTGTGATTCTGTTTTCCGACTCCAAGTTCAAGGCTAAATGAGGTAGATAGGTGACTCAGTAGATAGAGAGCTTGGTCTGGAGCGATGAAATCTTATTTCAAAACTAGACTCAGACCCTTTCTAGCTGTGACCTTGGACAAGTCAGTTAACCACCACGGGCCTCGGTTTTCTGAAATGTGAAATGGAGATGATAATTAATAGCACCTACGTCCCAAGATTACTCCGAGGATCAAATGAGATAATTACAAAGTGCTTAGCACAGTACCTGGCACATAGTAAGCACTACATAAATATTAGCTATTCTTATTCTTATTCCAAGTCCATTGCTTT
This sequence comes from Bettongia penicillata ogilbyi, assembly GCA_023548195.1. Lineage (NCBI taxonomy): Eukaryota > Metazoa > Chordata > Mammalia > Diprotodontia > Potoroidae > Bettongia > Bettongia penicillata. The sequence continues at coordinate 3,003,228 of JAJHZJ010000304.1, forward strand.
ATTCCCTGAGTCATCTACTGCCTCATTTTTTTTCATATTTTAGAGCAGGAGTCAAATTATGGACCAAGGGCTAAATTTTGGGCTATAATGCAATATGATATAGTGTAATATATACTCATATATTATATTATATAACATAACATAGTTTAGTATATAATGATATAATATAATATAAAATGATTTTTGCATTTTTGTCTACAATAAAACTTTATTTTAAAGTATAAAATCCAATCTAGATCACAGGCCATACAAAAATAGGCAATAGGATGGATTTGGTATGATGGCTGTAGTATGCCAAGTCTTGATCTAGAATACCTTTAGGCTCTAATATTCTGTTCTACCTTCCTTTTTAGCTATCACATTCTATGTTCTAAGGCTCTTTCCAGCTAAAATATTCTATGTTCTAAGGGCCTTTCCTGCTCTATGTTCTGAGGTTCTTTCCTAAGCTCCTGTAATCTATAGGATTTTTTATTAGTAGGAATTTGAGTCTACAGAGTGCAATATTTCAAGCTTCAGAACACTTACCCTTCTCTCTGTCACAAAATGGCTTTAAAAAAAAAGTGAGATCCCAAGAATGCACCCGCAGCTAATTGGGAACAAGTAAGTGACCTTCACTAGTTCAAAGAATCCCTTCACCATAGTAACAGGACCCAGTAAAAATGAATTCCTGGATTGAGTATCGGCCATGAGATGAGTTATCTTTGGTTTAATTCTTTACTCTGAGACTAACTCTGATTCTAAACCCTATATGAGAGTGTCTTACTCTAAATCCTCTATCCTCAGTCTGTGAACCTAAGGAAGAGTCCCTCAGAAGACCTGAGTTTGAGTACAGTCTGTGTGATCCTTCCCCATTTCTGAGTCTATTTCCTCATCTGTCAAATGGGGATAATGATACTTGCTCTCACAGAGCTGTGGGGAGAAAAGTGTTTTGTAATCAACAAATTTATGATACATGTGATCTATCATTATTTCATCTTCAATACTTCAAAAGACCCATTACTCCACTGATGTGGTCACTTCCTTCACTAATGCAGACCTGGGCCCTTTTATGCCTCAGAAAGACCAATCTTCATTATTTGCTGGGTTCATCAGAACACATAAGTAGGAGGCTAGCCTTCCAGCAATCGCAGTTCTCTACACTTAGCAACTTAGTTCTCCTCTAGCAGACACAGAGAACAGCACTTGGGCCTGTCTTTGAAACCTTTGTAATTTGATAAGTCCTATCCACACTTATGTTCTACTGAAAACTCTTCTAAGATTATGGCATGCCATGATTCACAGCTATGGAAAGAAACGTAGTGTTACAAAGGAAGGAAATAAGCATTTAAGGGTCTATGTCCCAGCTACTAAGCTAATTGCCTTACAAACATTCTCTCATCTTTACAACCACCCTAGAAAGCAGATGCTATAATTATTCCCATTTTTCAGTTGAGGAAACTGAGGTAGGCAGAAGTTAAGTGACTTGCTCAGGTTCAAACAGCTAATAAGCATCCTTGGCCAGATTTGAATTCAGGCATTCCTCACTCCACTTCACCCACTGTTCCCCCTAGCTGTTCCTAAAGATGGGTTTGTTTTTATTTCTGTTTGGCAGCAGAGATCATCCTGAGCTCAATGAGAGTTTTCTACAATTTCCCCAATATAAACCAGCCTGCTCTACTCCTCCTAATCAATTCTAGAGCAATCTACTGTTCACTCATAGTGCTTTTTCAAGAGCTACATACATACTAATGACTGCCAATAACCTATCCAACGGTGTGTATTCTGGGTAATATTCCTCCTTCAACCACTCGTTTCTTTGTTTTCCCCAGCATGGAATCAAAATTACAAGTGACCTAAAAGGCAAACATGGTAAGTATAAGTGGAGTATCTCGCCCTCCCAAAGGTAGAAATGGCCTAAAAGACATCATCCAAGATGAGGAGACTAGTAACTAGGTCAGCATGACTGGAGCTTTGCCATTGGGGAACTGAAATTTAAAGAACAGAAATCTGAAATGATGGTTTAGAAAGATTATGCAATTTTGAGATTTGTCATTTTATTTTTGGTACCACTTTTACTCCTTGAGCAGGTAAGAAACTCATAGGCAAGAATATTAGTGGAGCTTTAACTCAGCCAGGGCAAGTGGGGCTTTGTCCCAGGTCTTTAAATTTAGAGGGTGTCAACAGCACTTGTAGTCCTTCAGTAGCATAGAAGCAACAAAGTTTAGCATCTAGTTTGCAAGAATAATTAGTTAAAATAGAAGATAAGCAGGGGCGGGCTCCTCCCCTATATTCACTTTCTTTTCTCCCAGACCCAGGGACTTTCCTAGCAATGGCCTCACACGAGTGAGCCAATGTCTTTTTTCCTCTCCCATGAAATGCTATTATGCTCCTTTCTCACAAGAGCTGAGGGTAAGATTCTTCCTGCTTGTCCCAAGAATGGTTTGCACTACTTGCCCGGAAACAAAAGTTTCTTGCTATTTCTTTGCTAATCAGATAGAGTAGGAAGCTTCCAGATGGCATATTTCCCCACTTAATTCTCTCCTTCCCTGCCTTGCATTTCAATATTAGGAAAGCTCTTCCTTTACCCATATCAGTCTTATTTCACCATCTAGGCAGTAGCCTCTCCAGCAGTATAGCTTTCCAGTGTCCAGGGATCTTCCCCCATAGAGGCCTCCGTCCTAGGGTCTTTGTTTCCCCCTCCAGGGGCATTGTCTGGGATCTCTAACCAAAGAGGGCTGTCATCCTAGGGTCTCTTCTTTCACTTTGTTGAATTTTCCTTAATTTTTTCTTCTATTATTTTAAATTAATGAAATACAAAGTTGATTTCGGGCATATTTGGTGCTGATTATCCTGACGCAACATTGTGAGCTACTGTTCTGCTCATACATATATATAACTGAGAAAGGAGTGGGATTGGTCATGTAGTGAGGGTCAAGGAGCTCTGACAGATACCTTGAGGGATGTGTTGGCACCCACAAAATATGAAAAGAAACAATAGAAGAGACTCAGAGTATTGGATAGATCTTCTGTGGAGTTGGTCAAGAGGCATTTGGTCAGACCTTTTGCTAAGCACTGGGGATACAAAGAAAGGACACAGCCCCTGCTCTCAGGAGCTCACAGACTTAACAATAAGCAGACAAGTATGTACAAAGAAGCTAAATATAGGATAAATTGGAGGTAATCAACAGAGGGAAGGAACTAGAATTAAGGGGCACTGAGAAAGGCTTCTTGTAGAAGGCAGTATTTTTAAAATGGACTTTGAAGGAAACCAGGAAAACCAGGGAGAAGCTGAGGAGGAAGAGCATTCCAGGCATGGGGGAGAGCCAGTGAAAATGTCCGGAGTTGGGAGATAGTGTCTTGCTTGCAGACTAGCAAAGAGGTCAGTGTCAATGAATCATAGATGGGCATATAAGGCGTAAGAAGATCGACAAGTTGTGTTTATGTGAAAGGGTTGATTATGACAGATTTTGAATGTCAACAGAGGATTTTATATTTGATCCTGAAGATGGTAAGAGAATCACTGGAGTTTACTATGTCAGTGGGCCTGTGTGAGATGAGGAAGGGGAGTGTGACATGTTCACAACTGTGCTTTAGGAAAATTATTTTGACAGCTGAGTGGAAGATGGACTGCATTTATGAACAAGAACTTCACATTCTGAAAAGACACGGAAGGGTTATAATCTTCTCCAGTGGGTACAATGCCCACATTATTGACACTATAAATCCACTGAGGTGTCAAGTTATTATTGTTATGTAAGACTCCAAACCATGTCACTTAATCATTGCCTCTGAAATTAACTAAAATAATAAAAATAATTGAGTAAATCCTTGATATTCAATTCAATCCTACAAGATGTCCCTCCGTCATCACTTCCAAACTCATCACCATGCTGTTAACTCAAGCCTTGACTGAAACCATCTCTCAGACTCCTCTCCCTCTTGCACAGTTGGAGGATGAAGTACCAAACTTCTCCCAATACCTTCCACAGAATATGATGCCTTTGCTCCGGGTACCCCTAGGTCTCCCTGCTACCCCTTTCCTGCTTCCTTTTGTGTGTTGTTTCTCCTCCATTAGATTGTAAACTTCCTGGGATGAGGAACTGTCTTTCTTTTTAATAATTAAATCCCCAGTGCTTAGCACAGTCCCTGGCACATAGTTTATTGGATTGGATGAGGAAGAATGAGAGAAGTGTTGTTATAATTAAGGGGAAAATAATGACTGCATACCTCCAAGATAATGGACACTTGGCACAGAATTATTGGGGGGGGGCCACAATGCCAAAAGTAAGGTATGAAACACAATATGGAGACAGTTAAATTCAATGCAGAAAATATCAATAAATGCCTACTGTGTGTAAGGCATTGCACTCAGTCATTTGGAAAACAAGAACAAGGAAAAATAATATAGTGTCTGTCCTGAAGGAGCTTACTATCTACCAGGTGGGAATACCATATATGCAAAGATAAATACTATAATACAAGATAGGGTGTGATAGGCAAGGGAGAATTCAATAAAAAACACCTCTAGTTACCCAGTTCCTGAAAGAAGAGAAGTATAGCCACTTATCCTCAAAATTTAAGTGGTGGAATTAACCTTTGGGGGACTATCTCACAAGGAACTGAAAGATGACAGTCATCTCAGAGAAAATAAAGGCATAGTCAATCGCTCACATTTCTGTAAGATTTAACAGTTTACACAATGCTTTCAGGGTATATTTTTTCATCTGATCTTTATAATATCCCTGGGAAGTAGGCAGTGCAAACTCAATTGTTTTCATTCCACAGACATTTGAGGAGACGTGAAGAAGTTAAATGACTCTCAATTTCACAGAAGGAGAGGTAAAGTTGAAGGTCCCTGCCCCTTCTGAGACAGCATTCAAGGTTCTGCACAATTGGGCTCCAATTTGCCTTTCCTGCGTCACTTTACTCTCCTCCACTTTACACACTCTATGCTAGGGAGAGATGAAATGACTCTGTACTCCTCGTTTCTGTCCTGCCTTGTCCTTTCTCCCCACATTTGTTTATGCTTTTGTCCCTGCCTGGAATGGGTTCCTTCTTCTTCCTCCATTTGCCTTTCCTTCCCCTCCTCCCCACTTAAATCTCCACTTGCTGAAATAATTTCCTTTCTTCAAGGCCTTACTCTTACCCCCTTCCGCCATCCCATGAAGCCTTCTTTAATACCTCCAGCTGCAAGTGATCTTCCTTGAATTTCTTTTAGCCTTTTGTTAGGACCCCTCCTTTGCACTTATTGTCTCCATTGAACTATAGTTGCACTGCAGATGGAAAACAAACCTAGAATTCAATAGCAGGAAGAGATTAAATTGAGTCTCATGGTGGAAATTTCATAGAATTTTCAATTATCCAATACTTCACAATAAAAGCTGTTCTATTTAAACACCAAACGTCTCTTAGGAATGCTTGCATGGCTGTGAACTTTGGAACACCATGATCTCTGAAACCATAGGTTATCAGATTGAAAGATATGATAGGTTTAAGCAGACCTGTTAAGCTATCATTTAATTAAGTACCTACCATGTGCCGGGCCCTACTACGGGTATAAAGAAAGTCAAAAACAGAACATCCCTGCTCTCAAGGACATCGTAGTCCTAACCATAGCTTGCAGACAAGAAGAGGTTTTTTGACACATTCAGTGACACTTATGACCTTGAAAAGGTGGTTGGCTGTTTTTGGTGCTGCAATGGTACCCAAGGAGACATTAAAAGAACCAGAGGAAGGTCCCCAGAGCATTGGGTGAACCCTCTGTAAAGCTTTATCTAAAGACAAGGAATGGTGGAAGAGACCTATGGAGGACACATCATCATGGATGAAGTCACAGATACACAAATATTGATGTATATGTATCTTACGTCTTCTACTAGACTTCAACTATTTATGAATTATAATTTTTCTGATTTTAAATGTTGGGCCCTGTAAAACATAGTGCCTTAACGAATTCTTGTTGAATTGAATAAAAACAGTGATGACTCCTGGCCGCCATTCAGCTGCTGTTGGATAAAACGATATTAATCAACAAGCGTTTACTTAGCTCCTGCTATGTATTAGCAGGTTGTGGAGATACAAGGAACAATTCTCTGCACTTAATATGATATTCTATCTGGGGAAATGACAGGTACATATATGTATATATTTTTTAAAATTCAGAATATTTCCGAGTAAATATAAAGGGATTTGGGAGGGGGTCCTAGTAGCTAGTGGCATTTGAGCTGACTTTTGAAGGAGTCCATTCTAAGAGGAGGAAATGAGGAATGGATTCTAGGTATAAGGGTAGGGGATGGCAAAGGTGTGGAGCTGGAACCAGAATGTCCTGTCAAAGAAATAGTAAGAAGGCCAGTTTGGCTAGACAAATGCACAGAGTGCATCAAGAAGTAATATGCAACAAGCCTGGAAATGTAGGTTGGAGCCAGATTGTGAAGCATTTTAAATGCCAAACAGAGGAGGTTATATTTTTATCCTAGAAGACAAAAGGAACTGAAGTCACTAGAGCAAGGTAGTAATATGGTAAGACCAGTGCTAGAACTATAAAAGCCTTTAGAATATACATCTTCAGATCTGGACAGGACCTCAGGACAAGGACTGTTACACTTGTAAAGACACATCCCCTCACACTGTCATCATATAGCATTCTTTCCTTTCTCAGCCAACCCAAACTCTTAGAAAAAGTTGTCTGTGCTCATTGCTTCTACACTTATCCCTTCCACATCTCAGGGATTAGGGGCACTCTACCCCCACGATCTGAAAAATCTGCATAAAATTTCTTGGCTCTCCCTTCATATAAAAGAATAAGTCTGAATTTTATGAGGTGTTTACAGTACCTTGTTGGTAAAATTTGGGTTAAGTATTTGGTCATGGTCCTTATATCATCTGCTGGCCTTTGTGTGTCATCTGGGACTTCCTTAAAACTCCCCCAAAATTTTCCCCAAAACTCCCATTTAATTTCTTATGCCAGCTTATGATGTATTGAAACCGCAATGGGGAAAGTTGTGATGTGGAAAGGATAACTGTCCTTCCTCTTTCTCTTCTCAAACCTTTGCAGTCTGGCTTCCAAACTCATCATTAAACTGAAGTTTAAAATGAAATGAACAACGGTTGCTCTTTCCAAAGTTACTCGTCCTTAATTGATAAATCTTATAGCTTTTTCTCAGTCCTCCTTTATATTCTCCTTTCTCCGGATTTTCATTACACTACCCTCTTCTGATCCTCTACCAGAAGCATCTATGTGGTGCCAGGATAGAGTGGTTGGTCTAGGGTCAAGAAGACCTGAGTTCAAATTCAGTTTCAGATAATTACTAACTGTGTAACCTTTAGGCAGGTCATTTAATTTCTATTTGTCTCAGTTTACTCAACTGTTAAATGAAAATAACAATAACACGTCTCCCAGGGTTATTTTGAAGACTAAACAAAAAAGAGATAGTATCTGCAAAGTGCTTATCTCAGTGCCTGGAACATTGTAGGTGCTACATATATGCCAGCTATTTGAACCTACATATCTGATTATTCCTTCTCAGTCTCCTTTCCTGGGTCTTCATTCATATCATACCTTCTAACTTTAGATGTACTTCTAAGATTCTGTCCTGGTTCTTGATCTCTTTTCTCTCTACATACTTTCATTTGGAAACCACATTAGCTACCATGGGTATAATTATCATCTCTATTTTTTGTTATTCAGTCATTTTAGTCATGTCCAATTCTTTGTGACTCCATTTGGGGTTTTCTTGGAAGAGATACTGGAGTGGTTTGCCATTTCCTTCTCCAGCTCATTTTACATATGAGAAACTGGGCCAAACAGGATCACACAGATAGTAGGTGTCTAGAGGCCAGATATGAACTCAGAAAGATGAGTCTTCCTGACTTCAAGCACTCTATCTACTGTTTCACTTATCTGCCATCATCTCAATAGAGATGATAATTTTACACACACACACACATATATACATACATACATATAAACACATATACATACACACATATACATGTTATATATGTTTGTGTGTATATACACACATGCATATGTGTATATATGTATGTGTGTGTGTGTGTGTGTGTATATATATATATTTATATATATAAATATATATATACACACACACCAAACTGTATTCTTGGGTCACCAACTGCCTATTAGATATTTCAAATGGGATGTCCCATAAACATCTCAAACTTGACACATGTATAACAGAAATCATTTTTTCTCTCAAATTCACCCTTTTTCCAGATTGCCCTATTTCTCTCTGTCAAGGGCACCAGTATTCTTCCAGTCTACCAGTTTTGCAACCTTGGCATAATTCTTCACCCCTTACTTTCCATTACTTCACTAATCCAATAAGTTGCCAAATTTTGCAATTTCTAACTCTATGACATCTTTCTCATACATATTCTTGTCAGGGCTCACACCTCACAAACTTTAGTTCAAGCCCTCATTACTTCTCCCTTGGATTATTGCAATGTTCTCTTAATTGATCTACTTGATGCATTCATTCTATGACTCCAACTCACCCTCTACATTGGTGCCAAAGTGATTTTCCCTAAGGGTAGGTCTGACCACATCACTCCCTTACTCAATACATTCTAGTGGCTCCCTATTGCCTCTGGCATGAAATATAAACCCTTTTGTTTAGCTTTTAAAGTTCTTCACAATCTGGCCTCTAAATTACCTTCTCAGCCTTGTCCCCTAGGGTTCAACCAAAGGAACTTCTTACTTGTTCTCATACATGGCATTCCTATTTCCCATCTCCATACCTTTTCACTGACTCTCAACTGTACTATAATTCTCTACCCCCTGATTTCTGCCTTATGAAATCCCTTACTTCCTTCAAGACTTAGCTCAAGCATTACTTTCTAAATGAAGTCTTTTCAGATCCCTCAACTGCTAGTGCCATCCCAAAATTATTTTGTATTTATTTTCTTTTTACTATGTATGTATTTATAGCATATGTGTTGCTGTTGTTCAAGCTTGGTTCTTAAAGAGGTTCAATGATACCAGAAGGTGATGCCTTGATTTGCAAGTGAATTGGATTTAAGTGAGGCAGAGCTACGCAAAGTCAACAGCCCCACTCTCTCCTCCAGTCATCAGCATCCAGTGGCATATAGGTATATAGGTCAGAATGACTGGCAATAGTCCAGGATGCAGTGAGAGACCTTGGCCTTTTTAAGCTAAGGTCTATCCCAAGTCTCAGTTTGTCTAAGGCAATACCCATTCAGTAGTTAAAAGATAGGTAAGAAATGAAGCAAAAGATGGTCTAGTTTGCCTTCACAAAAGAATCAGTCAGGGAGGACAAGACCTCCAGAGTTTCTGGCCTGAACAGAAACAATTGCTATTTATACTCACTCTGAGACATCAAAACCACAACGATGAGCAAGTGAGGCTTGGGCTGGAACCTATTATTGACCAATCACTGAGAGTCAGAGTGATTTGGGCTTAAAGGCATAGTCAAGTAGCTCCATTTGAATCCCAATGGGATTTATCAAAGTTTGATTTTTCAGAGCTATATTTCAAGAAATCATAAATGAATACTACATGAGATGAAAATGTTAATTGTCCCAGTTTAAAAAAAAAAACCAACAATGCTAGAATAGATGAGTAGGGAAGAAAAAAAATCTAGCTTACAAACCACAAGATGCCTTGTAAAGTATAAGTGATTGAAATTTATATTCCTTTGGACTGGGCACCCACATGTAAGGGCATGACTCCCCATGTGGAGGGAGGAGGAGGAGTAAATAGCAGCATTGCCCAACTGGAACTGGCCTGTTGAGTCCTCCTCCCTGCCAGCTACTATAACTCACAGGTTGTTGTCTGCCCTTCATTCTCAAAGAGGACCAATGACCTCTGGAGGTTGATGTCTTGACTTGCAAATATACTCTGGAGGTCAATCTCCCAACCCACAATCAGTAGCCATATGTTGGATTGCCAGAGCCAGGCTACTCCTCCTCCAGGAAAAACCTAGGGGTCTTATGGTATCTTTTTAGAACTTTACCTCAAAGCCCTCCATCTAGTATGTTCCTTTCAATACCGAGGATCAGTTCCCTTCAATACTGATTGCCAGTGGTTACTGATCAGTTGATTTTCCAAAATCAATTAACCCATGAACACAAATTAGTTTTTACAAAGGATTATTTAGTGACAAAGTATAGCCAGGACAAAATTTTGTAAAACATTTCCCTTGAACAAGGAGTTATTCTTCCCCATACATACTTATTGGGTCACTGGGGAGAGTGGAATCAAACTTAAAGTGATGATTACTAAACATTTATCCTACCAAGTTCATTTTGGGGTGTGGCATAGTCAATGGACAACTCACTTCCATGTTCATAGAATATTGGTGTCTCAGCTGCCTGACTAATTAATTTCTGAACTAGGACAGGTAGATTGCTTCTAAGGGTTGATTCTTCAAGCTCTCTGACTGTGACTATCAATAGAGTTATATGGACTCTAGTTTTTGGACTTTGGGTGGTTCTGACTTTTCAAAGCTCACAAAGATATAACCTAATCAGTTTCTTCTCTCTCTCTCTCTCTTTCTCTCTCTCTCTCTTCTTTCCCCCACCCACATCAGGAAAAAGATAGAAAAAAGAAAAAAGAGACAAAGATAGAAAAAAGAAACAGAGGTGCCACTGGATCTTCACAACTACTTGCAAATGGCAGTTGGGTGTGAGACTAGGTTGCTGGCAGATTGTCTCTTCCTCTACCTGGAAGCTTATGGCATTTTAAATTCTACTCAAAAGTCATGAGGGAAGAGAGTAGGTATCTGTCTATCCCACCTTTTGTATGTACACTCGATTCTAGCTCAGCATCCAAGTGAAAGGCTTTCAGGAAATTGACAGGCAGTGAAGGACACTTGATCCGAAGCAGCAAGGGGAAGGGACTTTTCATTGTGAATTTTTCAAAGTAGGTTCACCCAGCCTTGAGATAGATTGGCAACAGGCAGATATTATAGGGGGCAACTGGGTGGCACAGTAGATGGAGAGCTGCGCCTAGAGTCAGAAGGATCTGAGTTCAAATATAGCCTCAGACATTTATTAGCTGTAGGACCCTTGGCAAGTCACTTAACCCTTTTTGTCTCAGTTTCCTCATCTGTAAAATGAGCTGGAGAAGGAAATGGAAAACCAATTCAGTATCTTTGCCAAGAAAACCCTAAAAGGGGTCATAAAGAGGCAGGCATGACCGAAAACATCTAAACAGCAATAAGATATTATGCATGCTCTAGGGACTAGGCCCTCATTGGTCAGCCCCCCATTATGTATTTATATATGTACTTGTCACCTCCCCTGATGGAATATAGATTCCTTGAGAATAGGGACTGTTTGTTTCATTATTGTTTTTGAATTCTCGGTGCCTCAGAGTATACCTGATCAACAGCAATTGTTTAATAACTGCTTGTGGTTTGGTTCATTTATATTATAATAGAATTTTGTAGCCTGAAAGAGCCATATAGGTCACTTTGTCTAATACTTTCATTTTACAATACAGGGAACTAAAGCCCAAGAAAGATTAAATGACTTGTTCTAGGTTACACAGATAATTAGTAACTAAACCAGATAAGCACTAGGATATGTTGTTCTGTTGTAGGCACTGTGCTAAACATTGGGAATTTCAGTAGAATTAAATTCTACTCCAAAGTCATGAGAGAAGAGGGCAATAATACATTCCCTGACCTCAAGGAGCTCACATTCTAGTGGTCTAGACAACAGGTAAACAACGATGTGAATACTAGCTATTTACAATGTAAATGAGAGGTAATCCCAGAAAGCACTGGGGTGAAAGAAAGGGAGGGGAAAAGAGTTTCAGGGGGTAGGAAATAACCAGAATAGGTCTTTTGCAGAAGGTGGAATTTGAGCTAAGTCTTGAAGGAAACCAAGAAAACCACAATGTAGAGGGAGAAAGCTTCAGGCTTTGGGTCTCAGTTAACGAAAATCCACCAAGTAGATGGAACATCTTGTGAGAGGAACAGTAAGGAGGCCATTGTCACTGGATCACAGAGTTCATGGGTGTAAGTTTTGCAAAGATTGGCAAGAGAATGTCAAAGGATTTTATAATTGATCCTGGAAGTAATAGGGAAAGGGAAGTGACATGGTCAGAAGATCACCTTGTCAACTTAGTAGGAGATGGATTGGAGTGGGGAGAGAGTTGAGAGAGGAAGTCCAGCCAGCCAGTGTGGTCTATTACAATAATCTAGGCAAGAGAGCCTGCATTAAGATGAGAGCTGTGTGAGTGACTAACTGAAGCTAGAAAGGAATCCCAATCTCCCGGTTTTCAGTTTAGAGTTCCTTCTGTTTTATTACCTTGTCTTCCTTCATAAAGGAAACAGATTAGGAGCACAGTAGCTTTGAATTGGAAAGAGCTGGAGTGATTGTGGACCACCAGCTGTACCAGAAGAAACTTCTGTACATGCTACAGGCACCCAGACATTTTTGTGGGCACACCAGTTACAGTCTTGTTTGAAATGGTGCCAAGGTTGTGTTTCACCAAATAGAACATTTTTATTTATAGTCTCCTGTGTGGGGCTTTTGAACTAACTCCTAACTCTGGGAGAGATCATGATAACAAGTATTTCCTTGGAGAAGGTTCACAAGAAATAAGATAAAAAAACACCACAGAGACTGTATCTGTCTAGTAGTGCTCTGCCTTCAGAGAGTGTTTGTTTATGAGTGGCTGCGTGTTGGAAGGTAGATTCTTTTTCTCTTTATATGATTCAAAAGACTTAGAATTTGAAAAAGATTAGATAGACATTTTTGAGGTAAGTTATATTGTCCTTAGGAACATCATAGCCTGTTAGATCCGGGGTGTCCTTTAGAATATAAAATGTTGGGCATGGAAGGGACATTAAAATAGGAGTAAAGTAATAGAGTGGAATGGAAACTTGGAATATAGAATATGAGCACTTAACATGTTAGAACTGCAATGGACATGGTGCTGTAACTTAGAATATAGAATTTTAGAATGGGAAAGGTGCTCAGAACATACAATATTCAAATATCAGAAGAGACAGAGATCATATTGCCCATTATTAGGAAACTGAGAGAGATAAAATGATTTGACCAAGGTCACACAACCCGTTAGTGGCAGATCCAGGACCAGAAGCTAGATGTCCTGATAGCCTGATTCATTGTTATTTTCCCTACCCCACTTCTGTTGTTTGAATGATAAAGAAAAAAAGAAAAAATGCTTCCTTGGGTTTAAAAAGTCTGAGGATAAAGTAAAAATAATTTTTATAAAAAAAAAGTATCAAAAGGCACTCCCATCACAATAAACAAAACAGTAAATAAGGTTCTACTTCTTACCTTTTCTCCTTAATACTGTTTTCTCTCCAGATTTCCTTGATACTACTTCATCCTAGTTTTCATCCTACCTCACCTTAAAGAGATGAGATACAATGTCATATAGTGGACAGGGTTCTGGATGTGGAGTCAGATGAGCTGGGTTCAAAAATCTTGCCTTGGACATTTATTAGCTGTGTTCTTCCCGTGGGACCACTCCATCTTAGTCTTCTTTTCTGTATGTTCATCCATCTGCTAACTGTGGATATCCCCCGACTCTATCTGGGCTCTTTTTTCTTCTCCCTCTGTAACATTTCTGTTGGTAATCTTATTAGCTCCCATGCAGTCAATTATCAGCTCTATGCAGATGATAATCAGATCTATTCGTCTAGCCCTAACCTCTCTCCTGGCCTCTGATCTCACATCTTCATCTGCTTGCTAGACACTTTGAACTGTCTTATAGATAACATGTTCAAAACGGAACTGATTATGTTTGAGCTCCCTCACCCACCCACGTCCTGACTTCCCTGTTAATGTTGAGGGTGTCACTACTGTCCAAGTCATTCAATCTTGCACCCTAGATGTCATCCTCTACTCCTCACTACCTCTCACTTCCCATATCTAATCTGTTGTCAATCTGTTTTACTTTCAAAACATCTGTGGTATAGGCTCTCTTCTCTGACACTGTCATGACCCTGGTGTAGGCTCTCACCCCCTCATGTATGGACTTTCATCATACTCTGATGGTTACTTTGCCTGCCCCAAGTTTCTCCCTTTTCCATTCCATCCCCCAATCAATCACCTCTTTATGTGATAAACTCCAGTGGTTCCCTATCACTTTTAGGATTAAATATAAAATTCTCTGGCATCCAAAGTCCTTTATCACCCGATTCCTGCTCCTTACACCTTGTTACTACCATCCCTCTCTCCAGTAGCCTTGATCTATATCTTGCCACTGGGCTCAAATGACTCCAGAGGAGAAAGTGAGACTGGTGACTTTGCACAGTCCTCCTCTATTTAAATCCATTTCACTTGCGTGTCATGGCACCATCTCCTTGACGTCATGGTCCTTTCTGAGAATGAAGGACAAACAATAACTATAACCATCCCTGTCCTTCTCCCAGTGACTCTATGCTCCTCTGAATTTCATCATGCTTCTTGGAACCTTATTACCCTACAAGATCACATCAGCCCTGCAACTTGCATCTCAAGTAGCCCCTGCCCCTGGGGCCCCTCCTTTCCTCCCTTCCTCTGAATAGGACATCCTTCATTTAAGGAGGGCACTCAGGGCAGTCAAGCCATCTATTCATTTCCCAATGGAAATTTCATCTTTTTTCTATCCTCATGATCTCCACACCCTCCTACCCTTCCAGCTTCTTTCAATGAGTTGTCTTCCCCCACTGGATTGTGACTTCCTTGAAGGTTGGACTGTCTTTTGTCTGTCTTTGTTTCCCTAGTAGCAGCTAGGTGGTGCAGAGGATAAAGCACCATTGCAGGAGTCAGGAGGACCTGAGTTCAAATCTCACCTCAGACACTTGATACTCACTAGATGTGTATCCTTGGGCAAGTCATTTAACCCCAATTGCAATTGCCTCATCCTGGGTCATCTCCAGGCATCTTGATGAATATCTGGTCACTGGATTCAGATGGCTCTGGAGGAGAAGGGAGACTGGTGACCTGCACAGTCCTCCCTCACTCAAAACAGTCAAGTGCAAGTCATGTCATTATTTCTCTGATGGCATGGTCTTCTTCGGCAACACACACACACACACACACACACACACACACACACATCCCTAGTGCTCAGTACTACTGGCTCATAGTAGGTGCTTAATAAATGTTTATTAAGTGATTGATTAACTCATTGCTATTTCTCTCATAAGACAATCCATCTCCCCACTGGGCAATTGCCCTGGCTGACTCTATGTTTGGAATATCCTCCCTTCTTATCTTTAGCTCCTGGTTTCCCTGGATTTCTTCAAGTCCCTGCTAAAATCCCATCTTTCACTTTCACCAATCCCATCTTTATTTTTTCTTTTCTATTAAAGGGGCCACCCCTGACTACCTTTTAAAGAGGCCTATTCGTTGAAAGGGTGTTACTTCACTTCAAGTGAGTTCCTGAAAAGGCCTGACTTAAAAGACCAAGATCTCCCCTTGAATGCTGAACCATTTCTAGTCATCCTGATGAATATCTGGTCACTGGATCCAGATGGCTCAGGAGGAGAAGTGAGGCTGGTGACCTGCACAGCCTTACCTCACTCAAAACAAAGTCAAGTGCAAGTCATGTCATCATTTCTCTGATGTCATGGTCCTCTTCGATAAGGAAGGATGAACACAACCTCCTAACCACTATAATGACTTTTATATTGTTATTTCCTCCTTAATCTTAGTGCCTTTGCTCTGGGAAGGAAACATGTCTTTCTTTGGGAATTGAGACAAGATAAATGCCAGGAACAAGATCCAGGACAATAGGAATCTCTTTGGGTTGGGCAGGTGAAGGGTGAGTTACCACATTGTTCCCATTGTTGAGGATCTTCACTTTATCTTGTCTACTTCTTATTTGTCCATAGTTGATAACGTCTCCCTATAGGAACACGAACTTCTCGAGAACAAGGACTTTCGCCTTGCTTTGTATCCACAGTGATTAGCACAGCTTCCTGACTGACTGGTCACTTACTAATCTTTGTTTTCATCTGACACTTTGGAGTTGTGCTGAGGTAGAATATTGTTAACTTTTTATTTTGGTTTAGTTGTTTTCAGTCATGTCTGACTCTTCATGACCCCATTTGGGATTTTCTTGGCTAAGATACTGAAGTGGTTTGTCCTTTTCCTCCTCATTTTACAGATGAGGAAACCGAGGCAAATAGGATTAAATAACTTTAATATGGTCACACAGCTAGTAAGCGTCTGAAATCAGATTTGAACTCAGGAAGATGAGTCTTCCTGATTCCAAGATGGTTGTTCTATCTACTACACCACCAGTACTTAAGAGTACTGAGGTGATAATTAGAAAGACTGGGGATTATGAGATTTTAGTTTTCAAAGACAATGTAATAGCAACTCAAATATATACACATTGCTTAAAACGTTTTAAAATGCTTTACATGAAATATCCCTTTTGATCCTTACAACCACTCTGTGAGGTAAGGGCTACTGTTATCCTCATTTTACCACTGAGGAAACTGAGGCTGACAAGAGGTCAATCAGATTCATAAACTAGTAAGTATCTGAGACAGGATTTGAATTTAGATGTTTCTAACTTCAGGTCTAGTGGTCGATCCATTACACCATACTCTTATTTAGCATAATTCCTCTTTTTACAGATAAAGAAACCGAAGTCTTTGCAAGTTTGATGAATTATTTAAGGTCACACAGGTTGGGATTTGAAACTAAGTTCTCTGACAATGAGAAATAGAATTTTCTTGCAACTCAAATTAAAAAAAAACAACTATCCTAAATTAAATCAAATACTCATGTGCTCCTTCAGGTAGCCTTCTCTGATTTGTATGGTAGAACAAGGATAAGCAAAGCATGAACAGGAGTCCCTTTTGCCATCTGAATGCTGTATTAGATCAAACCACACTTCTCTGATCTCCTCAAATGGTGAATTATATGTTACATTTATAGGTAATAGGGAACCTCAAGAGGAAGAGTTAGGAAGTGGTTGGTTACTGAAGGGTATAGTTAGAGGATTCCTGTGCTCTACAAAGGAGAACCAGGTTCTAGAATGAAGCCCTAGTAAGCAGTGGGGCAGGAGGGGGATAGGTGGGTAATCTGCATAGGTTCAACTGACCTCTAATAAATATCTTCAAAATTAAATTGAACTTTTCTTTATATGGGAGAAGGTGGAGGGCCTATGTTTTTGTGGCAAAGTTGTAGAAGCACATCATTTCTACAGGAGTTTGATGTTCCCATAGGGGACTTATATGAGAAGTGAGGAAGGAAATAAGCATTTATTAAGCCCCTAATATATGCTGGGCACTGTGCTAAGCCTTTAACAAATCTTATCTCATTTGATCTCTACAATAATCCTGTGAGATAGGTGCTATTTTTATTTCTATTTTAAAGTTGAGGAAACTGAGGCAGGAAGAGGTTAAGTAATTTGTCCAGGGTCACACAGATAGTATCCGAGGTTAAATATGAAATCAGATCTCTGTGACTCTAAACCCAATGTTGTATCTCACAGAACCTAATTGTCTGGGAAGGGTATGTTCATAGGTCTCCATAGGGGAGGTATAGGTATTTCTGCAGAAGAAAGGTATGGAGGCAGCCTCCCTAAAGGAACTAAAAATGGAAGAAGAGAGTTAGTCAACAATCATTTATTAAGCACTGGATATGTGCCTCATATTGTGCTACAGGAACCCTAAGCACTGGAGATATAAAGGCAAAAGCATATCTTTACCCTGAAGGAGTTCACAATCTAATGGGAGAGATGACACGTAAAAACTTTTATATATAAGATATAGTGTAAGAATAAATTTTACTTAGAGGGGAGGCACCACTAGAGGGAAGAGCTTTGGTGTTGAGGTGAGAATGATGTACTGGGAAAGGTCTCAAATCAACTTGGAAACAATAATGTACAAATAAGGATAAACTAGAGGCAATCTAAGAAAGTGTGTGTGTGTGTGTGTGTGTGTGTGTGTGCAGGTGACTAGGAAAGATCTGTTGAAGAAAGTAGGATTTTCATTGAATCTTGAAAGAAGTCAGGAGACAGATGTGCAGAGGTAGGAAAATATTCCAGGCATGGGGTGGGGGGAGCACTCAGTGAAGAGGCATGAATTCTGTAGCTGGGGTGTCAGATTTCAGCAATAGTATGAAGACCCCTCTGTTGCTCTCTGAGCGACCCTCATTTTGAATGCTGTGGAAGCTGTAGTGTTTCATGACTCACAGCCACAGAACACCAGAATTAAAAAGATGAAGCTTTTTGTGAGTAGTTTGCTGTCATTAAAAAAAGCTCTGCAATTTCCAAAAGACAATTCAGCTCATTTCTTCCTTTTGCTTAATACTGGGCTCAATCTGTCCATTTGCAGAGATTTGAATACACATGTATACATACATATCTATACTAACATACATACATACCTATGGACAAGCTCGGTAGCAACTACAGCAATGGTTCTGCAAGAATAAATAGTCTTGGTTCTCATTGTATTGAAATGTAGGTATTTGTAGGGAGGAGTTGGTTTCCATATAGAATTGTAGGGGAAGGTATGTTGTCTGGATAGTGGAAGCCTAACAGAGACTAGTGGAAGGCAAATCCTCCTGTAGTGGAGAGTTAGAGGGATAGGGAAGGAAACAATGGTGAGGGAAGGAGGTTAGTGAGCTACTTAAATATTTGTTGGGTCTCCTCAAGTCAAGACAAGAAGCCTTTATTAATCACTTACTATATGCCAGTTACTGTGCTTGCACTAGGGTTATAAAGGAAGGCAAAAAACAGTCACTGCTCTCAAGGACCTCACAGTCTAATAGGAGAGACAACATGTATACAACTAGGTAGAAACAAGACAGATACATATATGTGTATAGGTACACACATATATATGCGTGTATATACATATATGTATTTATCTTGTTTGTACATAGTTGTATCTAGTACATAGTTGTATCTATTGCTAAACATACATGCATATATGTATCTATACAATATCTATCTTGTTTGCACATAGTCACATATATAAGTTCATAGTTGTTTTTCTATAGGTACATAGTTGTTTATATATGTGTATGTACACATATATATCTATCTTGAACTAATCTCAGAGGATAGACACTTCCTAACTCTTCCTCTTGAGATTCCCTCAGAGGCCTGGGAAAGTTGTCTTACAGAAAGTGAGACTCCAGCTGGAACTTGAAAGAAGCTAGGAAAGTTAGTAAAAGGAGAGGAGGAGGGAGAACATTCCAGACTAGGTGAACAGCTAGTGAAAATACCTGGAGTTGGAAGATGGAGTGTTTTGCTTGAAGAACAGCAAAGACACGGGTGTCACTGGATCAGCAGAGTAAGTAGAGCGAGTGAGATGGTAAGAAAACAGGAAAAGTAAGAACGGACCACATTATGAAGCACTTTCCAAAAGCAGAGGGTTTTATACTTGTTCCTCGAGGGGCCAGGAACTGGAGTTTCTGGAATGGGGGTGGGGTGGGTGACTGCCCTTTAGGAAGATCAATTTGACAGCAGAATGGAGGCTGAACTGGAGTGGGGAGAGACTTGAGGCAGGGGGACCGAGAGCAGGCTATGGTAATGGTCCAGAGACCTGAACCCGGCTGGCTGCGATGTCTGACAGGAGAAGGGAGGCAGATAGATACAAGATGCGAGGCAGAAATGACAAGACTTGGCAATAACCGGATAGGTCTAGGAAAGGAAAGGACGCACGAATATTGTGAACACTAGATTTGGGAGTCAGACCACATGGGTTTGAATGCTGACTCTCCTAGTTCCCAGGTCACTTCTCCTCCATGAACCTCATTTTCCTCTTCTATAAAATGAGACTCTTGCACTAATCTGTAGTTTTTCTAGCAGCTCCAACTCCCCGGGTCCTATGACTGCCTTTTAATTAGCTTTCCCTTTTTCTTTTACCCACCCCCTTGCTCTGCCCTATCCCGAATTCCCCGGGCTAAGCCCAGAGGGCCCTGGACTACAAATCCCGGCAGGCCTCACGCGGCGGGAAGGAGGCGGGGCGGGGCTGCGCGCGTCTGAGCCTCTCTGCCTCTGCCTCTTATCTGAGTGTGGCGGGGAGGGAGGCTGCTGAGCCGTGGGATTTAGGCGCGCGCGCGGTGGCGGGGACGCGCCCCAGCAACCATGGCGTTTCCCGGGACCGAGCGAGTGAAATAGACCCGGGAGGGGGCCAGAGGGGCGGGGCGGGGAGAGAGAGGCAGGCAGGGAGAGGCAGGGGCCGGGCTGCGCCGAGTGGGGCCGGGGCCCATGAGGAGTCCGGGGGACCATGGGCTCCAGGATCAGGTGAGCGCGGGCAGGCAGGCCTGGAGCTGGGGAGGCCGGGATGAGGTTGGGGGAAGCCGGGTTGGAGAGGCCGCGGGCCCGGGGGACTTGTTGCAGTGACAGGAAGGGCCTCGTCTGCTCGGGA
Source organism: Bettongia penicillata ogilbyi (assembly GCA_023548195.1). Classification (NCBI taxonomy): domain Eukaryota; kingdom Metazoa; phylum Chordata; class Mammalia; order Diprotodontia; family Potoroidae; genus Bettongia; species Bettongia penicillata. The sequence goes on from JAJHZJ010000304.1 coordinate 3,023,552, forward strand.
GTGGGGGTGGGGGCGCGAGCTGTGGAATGGAGGGGGGAAGTTGCCATGGTAACTAGAGAGGACTGGAGTGTGTGCTGGGGGGGCCGGCAGCTGGTCAGGCGCTTCCCGAGCCCCGGGTGGGGGCGGGTCGGGGCCCCCAGGGAGGGGAGCAGCAGGGAAACTCCGCGGGCAGTGGGGAAGGGGGAGCGGGGAATGGTAGTCTAGCAAGTGCGAGGGTCGCATAGAGAGGGACCATGTGAGCAGGAGGCGTCACGGTATCTTGGTATCTACTTCAACCTCCCTCATTTTACAGAAGGGCAGTGTGGTTTAATGGTAAGAACCCTGGTACTGGGATGGGGAAAACTGGTTTCAGAATACCCCGTCCCACATTTAATAGCTGGTCCGGGGAGAGTCACTACTTTGCTCATCTGTCAAATAGAGAAAATAACAATTTCACCCCATAATAGCAAAGTACCCCATAGGCTTGTTGTGAGAAACTTGCTTTGTCAACATTTTAAAACACTGTGGAACTGGGGCATGCTATTTTTACACGTGAGGAAACTGAGGCTCAGAAAGGGGCACTGACTTGCTGAAAACTCGGTAGTTTTTAAGTGGCAAAGGAGGCACTGGCATGCAGGTCTCCTGATTTTAAATCCTGGGATCTTAAAAATAGGGCGGAGATGGGACGGTCAGAAAGGCCCCGGGGGTGGGAAGGGTAGGGGAAGTGCTGGAAAGGAATCACTAGAACTTTAGAACTTAGAAGTGCTGTTCATAAAAACCTCTTTGAGAAGAGAGAACTGAGGTGCAGAGAAGGAAAATGATCGAGGAAAATACTATTTATTCCAATTCTCTTTATTTGAGAGAAGAGAAACAGACCCTCAGAGTGAATATAACTTGTCCAAAGTCACAAAGGTGGCAAAGTCAAATTTAAATCCCGGTCCTTTGACTAATTCCATTGCTTACTTCTTCCACCATACTGAGGGAAATGGGGGTGGGGAGTGGTGTCATAAAACGCTTTGATAGCATTTATTGAATGCTTACTTTGTGCCTGGCACTGTGCTAAGCATTGGGTATTGTGTTACAGTTACTTGAGTTTGTATCTTCTTCTGGGCTTCTTGAGTGTTCTTATCGTGTCTTACACAAACATTGTATCTCTCCAAGTGCCGAGCAGTATTTTGTACAAAGGCTTAATAAATGTTTATTGAATGAATGCATGAATCAATACATAGTAAGGATATGCTTTTCCAACCAAGTGACATAACATATAAAATGCTTTTCAAACCTTAACACACTATGCCATTGCTAGCTACTATTACCATTATTGCCAATGGGTCATTGCTGTGGTCTCAGTGCCTTTCTCTGTAACTAGTCTTTGGTGCTACAGCTTTGTTAATAGCTTGATACCTGAGCACTTCTCATTGTAGAGGTAGCTAGGTTCATGAAATATTACAGTGGGAACTGTGAGATTAATCTTAGTTTATTTAAAAAGAAACTGACAACTTTTATTATAAGAAGGGAGAGGGGAAATCTGCCTGCAACTCCCTGATACATGAATTGTATCCTGATGTGAAAATTGGTGTGTATTTGGATACTGCTGGACTTTATGAAGTCTTTAAGACATGAAAGCCCAAGTTTTGTCCTCAGCATTTTTCTTTCATCTAGCTATTTAAGGGAAATGGTGTTTATAATCACTGTGCTTCTCATCTTTATAATATATAGTTCATTTTTAAAAAACTTTTTAGTACTTCTCTGAAGTCCTAGTTTGATACCTAATCTTGGGTAGGAGGTGATACTGGGTACTTGAAAATTGCCAGTGGAGTGAAAGCTCTGGCAGGTCCTACTAAGTTGGAAAGACTTAAATATAGGTCTAGAAATGGATGGAGTTCAGAGAGGCTTCATCATCAGGTTGATTGCAGGGTGATTTTTTTTTTTGTCTAACTTTCAAAGACTACTGAATTATGGAGGATGATAGGACCACAGATTTATAGCTGGAAGAGACCTTAGGCATCATGTGGTCCCACCCCTTATTCTATACCTGGGGAAACTGAGGCACAGAGAGGAGAAATGACTTGCTCAAAATCATGCAAGATATTAAGTGGTCGACTTGGGATTTGAAGACAAAACCTTGACGATTTTAAAAAATATATAACTGTAAATGTAGAGTTGGAAGGGAACCTCCAATGCCATCCAGTCCAGCCTCATTTACGCATGAGAAAAATGAGGTTCAGGGAGGTTAAATGACAATCACGCAGATATTAATCATCACAGGTGTGATTCTGCCATGATGATGATGATCATGATAACTAGCATTTATATAGCACCTCAAGGTTTACAACGCACTTTTCAAATATCTCATTTTATCCTCATAAAAGCCCTGAGAGGTCGAAGCTATTATTACTATCTCCATTTTACAAGTGGAAGACTGAGGCATACAGGTTAAGTGACTTGTCCAAGTTCATACAGCTAGTAAGTATCTGAGGCAGGATTTGAATTCCAAAATCTATCCATTGTGCCACTTACTCACCTCATTTCCATTGACTTCCTTTTTCTATCTCCCCCCAATACAGTTGAGCAAAAACAAGTTAACACATTGACCAAGCTTGAAACTTATAGTTCATTGCCTCTCTACTAAGAGGCCAGAGGCATTTTTCCTTTAGTCCTTTGTAGTCATATTTAGGTACTTCATTGTTCTTGAGTCATTCATTGTTTTTTATTGTGTCATGGTATAAATTGCTCTTTTGGTTTACTCACTTTATTCTGCATCAGTTTGTACAAGACTTCCCAAGTTTCTATGAATTCTTCATGTATCATTTCTTAAGGCACAATCATATTCCATCACATTTCTATACCAGTTTGTTCATCCTTTCCACAATTGATGGGTTTCAGGGCCCACTGTAGTAGGCCCCCTTCCTTAATGGGGAAGGATCATGATTTTAATTGGAAGAAGTAGTCCCCACTTTGAGAAAATTATTCAAGGTGCTATATCACTTCAGAGTTTATAAAAAATAATCCTTTGCGAGATAGAGAATGCAGGTATAATTATCCATATGCTGGAGGGGTGGTGTGTGTGAAACAGGTGCAGCGACTTTCCAGTCGTCCACAAAGCCAGATAGTATTAGGGCTGGAACTCAAACTGAATGCCTAAGCTTGCTCCACTATCTAGTTGCTTGATGTTAAGTGTGTCTGCCTGGTCTGGGAAGACTGTGTTCTCCTCTTTAAGATTTTTATAGCCCCACTTTTAAAAAGAAAGCTTCCTGTGTATGAAAAACAGAAGAGGTATGAAGACAGAAGGTTTGTAGCTAGCTACTCTTCTGCTCTAACTGAATTTGAGACTGACACCAAGTGGAATATTAGTTTTGTTTAATTCATGTGAATTAATATCACCAAAATTCACCTGAAGTTCTAGAGCTGTAGGTTGAGTTTTTAAAAAGCTCCTTGTAAGTTTCATTTCTAGACCCCAGTGAAATTTTGTTTACATTATTACCATCTTACTGACTTAGAAACTATAATTTTCAATCACAATTAAAAGGATGGTAATGTTTTCGGTGAAATGAGAGCTGGAAGGGTCTTTAGATGCTGTCTATTCCAACACCCTTATATTACCAATGAGAATACTGAGGTTAGAGAGGGAGAATGATGGAATAGTGGTATGGTGGAAAGAACATTGACTTTGAGACATAGTACTTGAGTTTGAATGTCAACTTTGCTGCTAACCATCTGTGTGACCTTGTGCAAAATCACTTAGTTATTTGGGATCTCAGTTTCCTTATATGAGAACTCAGGATTTAACGTACATAGTACCTTCCAGTCCTACTTTCTAGGAATTATTATTTACTTGCTGTCATTCAGGAAGCTAGTGGAAGAGCTAGGATTCTAACTCAGGGCTTCTGAGTTCAATCCCAGTGCTCTTTCTGTTATATTATACTACACTGGTTTCTCTACTATCATACTTTTCCGTTACTTTTTCCCCAGCTGATGACCCCTGAATGCATTAGCTATGTATAATGATAACGTTTTTTCCCCCTCTTTCCTTTAGAAATGTCAGAAAGCCCTGCCTCTTCTATTCCTAGATACCATGTTCCTCCTTACCCCATCTCCAGTGTAGCCTTTTTCCAAAACAATTAACCTTTTGCATCTTAGACACCGGTTATAGTAAATATTATAGAACTGGTTTATTTCAGTGTTTTGAGATTTGTTCTTGTGGAAGTTAAGAAGGGGAAGAGCCTAAGGGTGGGGCTGACAGTTATTTTTACTGGAACATTGGCCTCCAAGTTTTATTACTGTTAGGCTGCGTGACCAGTGTTGCAACCTTCATTGAATCATAGAAGGGAACATTAGAACATAGAGTTTTAGAATTAGTAAGGACTTGAAATATGGAATGTCAGGTTGGTAAAGACCCTTAAAATACAGAAAGTTAGATCATGAAATCATCTTGGGCACAAAAGATTATGCCAAGACTGCCTGCTGGGCCTTAGCTCTGGAAAACGGTATTTCCAGAGTATTTTGACAAATTCCAGATCAAGAAGGAATCTTAGAGCTCATTTAGGCTGGCCCCAATCTGAAGTTTAAACCTATTGTAAGATGCTCTACAAGCAATTATCCACTTTCTACTCAAACACTTCCAGTTACAGAAAAAAGTTACAAGACTCTTGAATCTGCTCATTACAGCCAGCTCTAATTGTTAGGAAGGTCTTTCTGATATTGAACTGAAATTTGCCTCCCTCTAACCCCTACCTGTTGCTCTTAGGTCTTACTTTTCTTCTCTGGGGCTGAGTTGAATAAATCTAATCCATTTTTTTTATGAATTTGGATTTTTTTTTAATTTAAAAAGTACATTGAATATATGTAAACAAGGTGCTGAAATTTCTGCAGAAATCTGGAAAATTTCCTGCTTGTAATGAAGAGGTAAGAGGAAAACCTGCATAGCACTTATTTTATATTTTCCTTGGGTTGCAGTTAACTTGAAAAAAGGTTAAAAATCCAATTTTACAAAATTTTGGAGCTGGAAGGAACTTTAAAGAGCCCCTTTCCAACTCTATTTTTCAGAAGAGAAAAGTGAAGTACATAGAATTTAAGTGACTTGCCTCAAATTATACAGGAAATTAGTGGCAAAGCTAGAACAAAACTCACGTCTCCTGACTCTTGCATCAGTGTTTTTTCATGATATGACACGTGCCTACAGATAAGAAAAGCCCATGTGATATATTTAGGGCCTTGTCCATAGCATGTATTAAATAATCATTTGTTGAATGAATGAAAATTAAAAATGTAGTTTGAGATAAGTGAAGCATTAGAGTGAAAGGTTTGTTACTTCTGTAAAAGAGTTGTGCAGGACATTTTATTAAGCATTGTATTCAGAGCATCATGTAGCTTTAGGTTTCAGTAGAGCCACAGATCACAGAATCTTTCAGCTGAAAGGGACCTGTGAAGTCATTAAGCCTAAATTAGAATCCTTTTGATAATATCTGTCACCAACACTCATTGAGTCCAAAAACTCATTGTTTTCTGATGTATCCCATTTCAGTTTTGGGCAGTTCTTATTTTTGGGCAGTTTCCCCCTGAAAACTGCCTTCTTTTAACTTCTGCTCTGGCCTCTGAAACCAAGGAAAACACGTCCATTCCCTTTTCTACAAGATTGCCTTTCATATACTTGAAGATAATTCTATCTCCCTTAAATCCTTTCTTCTCCATGGTTAAGCACGTGCAATCCTTTCCATTGATTCTTCACTCCTCTCCCAATCTTGATCTCACTCTTAGATACATTTCACCTATTAATACTCTTCCCCAAATATTCACCTGCTAACATAGGAATTCAGCATGGTGCTGAATCATGAATCATGAATCATGAACTTGGAACTGAATTTGAAACCTGGCTTTGAAACTTCTGAAATGCCTGACCTTGGGCAAGTCACTTGAAATTCAGTTGCCTCACCTGTAAAATGGAGAATAGGCTTAGAATTGTTTTGAATCCTGAAAATTCAAGTGACATTGTTACTTCCCTGCCTGTCACTATCTGTCAGAACTTGAACCCAGGTTTTCCTGACCCGAGGAGCAGCCCACTAGCCTTTATGCCACATTACTCCTTTAATGTTATAGGTTAGAAACCTATGATACCATCTTGCATTGATGGAGAGAGTTTCCACACCAGCAGTTAACATACTGATAAAGTCATAGGTCAGGACCAAAACCCAATAGGACTAGTAAAACTGGCAGTCCTGACCTTACAAGTTGGAGTAAAGAAAAGGCTTAATCAGGGGCTTGAGCTGTTGCTTCTTCTATTTGCAGAAGCCAGCATTGACCTCTGGTCTGTGAGGAAAACCAGGATCCTCCCTGAATAATACACGGAAGTGAAAAAAACTTGCCCTTCTGTGAGACAGGGTCAGTCAGCAAATGAGATTCAGAAAGTCTCAAGTTAATACTAGCTAGCCATTAACTTTCTTGCTTTTGGTAGAATACAGCAAAGCAGACAAATATGGTTCTTTGATCTTTTGGAGCCTCTTTGTTTTGTAGGAAATATTGCCATAATATCTGAGTGCTTGGAAAGGGAACTTATGAAGCATGAAATTATAGTAAGTGTAAAGTTTGTATAAAAATGAGCCTTCTTGTTCTTGAAACTAGACTGCTCTGGACTAACAGCTCAGGGGAACTGAAAGAGCAGAAGATCTGAGTTGGAAACCTGGCTCTACTCTTACTGTTTTAAATCTCTTCTTCCCCTCTCTAAGCCTCAGTTTTACCCCCTTAACAGTGGAAATAAATATACCTATCTCATAAGGCTGGTGGGAGAAAAGTGTTTTAAGACATATAGGACTGCAAGTAATTTCTTATTGCTATGAATAGGTTCCAAATTTCTGTGTCCCAGTTGCAGGAGAAAATAGACCATTTGTGACTGACTGCCGCTTATTGACTTTAACTCAAGGCATTACTTAGCCTGCTGAGACAAAATTTCAAGCAGCAGGTTCCAGTTCAAGCTTCTCAACTGATCTTACCTTCACTACTCCCATCCTCAATAACAGCAAAATTCAGCGAACATATTTATTAAATGCGCTGCTATGCAGTAAGCAAGGTGCTAAATACTGGAAATGTAAGAACAAAAATGGAGCAGCCTTGCCATCCGGGAGTTTACATTCTGCTGGTGGATGCAAAATAATTTCAAGGGAGTGAGAGTACTAATCATTGAAGTGGGGAGTGGGCAGAAAAAGTCTCTTGTAGAGTGTGGCTCCTCAGTTGTGTTTTGAAGGATCCTAAGATTCTGAGGTCAAGGTCAGAAGGAAGCACATGCCACATACAGAGGCTCACTTGTGTAAAAAGCATGGAGGTAGGAACTGGAAAGGACTATGAAGGGAAGAGCTAACACAGGTTTATTACAAATGGCTGTATGGAAAGAGATCTCTTACTTAGGCAATTTGAAAGCTAAACTGTAGGGTAGCACCTGTGTTACCCTTGCTTTAAAAAAAAATGTTATTTTACACATGAAATTGAATTGAAATACTTTCAAATGTGACCAGTCAACTTTTTTTCTTTGAATTACTGGAAAGCATTTAAAGTGATCCTAGGAGAATTCTGATTATAATGTTTGAATGTACCTGGGTGTGATTGTCCACATTGCTTGATAGAGTAATTAGGTCTGTAACCAGAAGCCCTGTGACATTTTAAATAGATTTAAATTCCAGAACTTTATTTAAAAGTATAGGAAGCTATATAAAAGTGAAAGCAAGGACCCTGAATTGGAGTTTAGAAGGTCTATTCCTGGGAAAGAGATTATAGTTCAGTAGAAGGATTTTCTCACTATTATATCTGTCCAACACGGGGACAGGTTGCCTTGGGTGGTAAAGTGAGCCTCATTCCGGGATATCCATAGAGATTGTGTGGTCATTTGTTTGGAGTGTGTGTATCATGTGGGGCTTAAACCATTTTTGAGGTCCTTTTCAGCTATATGAATCTGGGATTCCTGCTAATATTCTAGGATGCTTCTACTCTGAGAAGTCATGAAGTTAGCACCCTGGAAAGCTCCTCAAAGGTTACTCTTTCAACATGAACAGACATGTGTCTGGCTTGCTCAGGGAATTAATAACTAGCAAAGCTTGGACAGATATGTTTAAATCTTATTTAGTCTTGAAACGATCCCTGTGGATTGGAATGTGGTTAATATAAAGTAATTTAACTGATAGCACTGACATATTGCCGGAAACTGTATTGCAGTCTAACATTGGTTGTGGTGACGTCTCAGAACTTGTTTCGATGCATCTAGTGAAGGAAGTGGGTTATAAGTCATTGAAGGAAGTATTATAAGTGAGTTTGAAGCAGCCTGACACATTTATGAACCTAGGGAAGAGAAGATGAAATACATCATAGAACTTAACAATGAGAAAGCTGAGTAGAATGGCTAATTCAGCATTCTTATGTTGTTTCTTACTGTCCTGGGATTGTGCCTAACCAATATTACATAAATACAAATTTTTTCTCTAATTTAATAGATATTTATTTAGTGCCTACATTTTGTTAGCGCTGTAGAAGAAACAGGTCTTGTATTTAGTAGCTGATAGTTAAAGATCACTGGGCTATGTGTCATGAGGCCAGCATGCTAATCTTGCTTCTGCAAGCCATTTTTCTTCTCTGGACCCTAATTTCCTGCTCTGTAAAATGAGGGAGTTTAGACTAGATCTCATTAATTTGTAGCATTCTATATTTTATGACCTCATTGAGTTCTAGCATTCTTCTATGTTCTAAGGCCCCTTTCAGTTCTAACATTTTGTCTTCTAAGGTCCCTTCTAGCTCTCACATTCTAGGACAGCAATTCTATGATCTTTTTCTAACTGCAGCTAATTCAACCCATTTACTAAGGGGTGAGATGAGGGTGGGGTGTGGATTGAGGACAGGATGTGTTCATCTGATAGGAATCTTGGAAGCTAAAAAATGGAGTGTTTATTTTTATTTTGTTAAACTTCTTGGGGTGGAGGAAGTGGACCTGGATTCTGCTTTATGGTTGTGAAGGTACAGTCTTTTCCTGGCCCTTTGGGATAAAAGTCTCAATGTTTCCTACATTCTTTTTGTTTAAAACAATTGGCTTTGTAGGTCAGTGGGAACATAAACAAGAAAGGAAAACACCAAAGAAAGCAGAACCATATTCTAGTCCCAGCTCTTCTTAAGGGAGTCAAACAGCCATTATTTCCCAAATCTCTGAGAATTACCCTGAGATAAAATAAAGCAATTCAATAAAAAAAATTTTGAGAGAGGTAATATGGTGTTCCTGTGCTTAAATCCTGGCTCTGCTGCTTTTTGCTAAGTGACCCTGGACAGAAGGTTTTTCCTGAAGTGGGGTGAAGGGGACAGCTAACACTGAAAGCAGAACACCATTGCTCCTTTAATTATAGCATCTCTGTCTCTTTATAGCTGATTCATAAGAGAGATCCTCTGAGAGGATCACAGAGTATTAGGAATCTTAGTGGTCATGTCATCCCACTCTTTTTATAGCTGAGGAAATTGAAGGTCAAAGAGAAGAAATGATTTATCCAGGGTCACAAAATTAATACATAATAGTGCTAGGATTTGAACCCACATCTTCTCACACTAAATGCAGGGGGTTTTCTTTCCTTTATGAGACTGACTCAGAAGATATTACTAGAGGTGACAAATTAAAAATTGCTTGTGTAATTGCACAACAAAGTCAATCATTTTCTAGCAAGTGTCAACACTTCCTAAGGTTAACGCCTTAAGAAACTTGTTGAGAGGTTAGCTAGAAGGCACCCTTTGCTAAAGCATTCCATTTTAAGATTAAGATGACAGAAGGAAATTTGTAAAACAGTAATACATACTTTTTGCCTGTTTGTCTAATCTTGAGGCATCAAGGTTTTATTAGATGATGATTAGATGATTAGATAGTTTGTCAGCTATATTGGAAAGTATATATAGTTTCTGATCACATTGTTGTTAGTTAATATTCAAATGATTCAAATGCCTTACAGAAGTTGTAATGTATTGGAAAGATGACTGTTTAAAGTGAGTGGACCTCTGTTGGATTCCTTCCTCTCCTACTTATTGCTGTATGACTGCATGACAGTGGGTAGTTTGCTCTGCCTTTCCTGGTTCTTGATTGGACTAGTTTATCTCTAAGTTCCCTTAAAACTTTAAACTTTATGATTCTTATGATAAGTTGTATCCAAAGTAAATATATGATTACTATTGAAGAGTATGAAATAAACTGTAATGCGTCCTAGTGTTGTGTTCATTTCACCACTTAAAAAACTCTCATTAAGCATCATCTCTAGAGAGTGGAAGATCGAAAGATAAATATGATAATGGTTGAATAGGACTTAGACTGAGATAAATATAGTAGTACAAGGTAGAATGTAATAATGACCAAGGAGTGATCCAGATAAAGTGTTCCAGGAAAATTTAAGGATGGAAAGGTCACTTGCAGCTTTGGAGGGGTGGGGTATTGGGAAACCTGGGAAGGCTTGATGAAGAAATGGTGCTTGACCTGGGCCTTGAAGAAAGAGATGATATATATGCACACACCTATACACACACTTATATATATGTATATACATAGACACACATATATAGACATATATGTATGTACACACATACACATACATGTATAAACATACATGTGTATATATGTATATAGCATATGTATTTCTGTGTGTTTTGCAACCTTTACAATGCTATCTAAATGTCAACTATTATTTCAGCATAGGAGGAGTGCATTCCAAGTATGGAGGTAGAAACATGCAGGATGACTTCAGGAAAATAGCTAATAGTTTGTTCTGGCTGGAATGTAGAATGAATGAAAGGCAAGAATGGAGTGGCTCCATACTGAGGAGGGCCTTGAATGACAAGTCAAGAACTTGTAATTTATTCTGTAGACAATAGGGAGCTACTGAAGGTTTTTGAGCAAGGGAATTTGTGCATTAGGAAGAGTATTTTGGCAGCTGGGTGAAGGATGTTTTGTAAAGGGGAGAAACTGGAGACGGAAACAAGTTATAAGTTCATTACACTAATACAGGCAAAAGATGTGATGGCCTAAACTAGGGTGTTTGCAATATGAATTGGTCAGAAAAAACTGATAAAAAAGTAGAATTATCAGGAGTTGGTAGTTAAATCAATCAGCAAGTACTTATTAAACATGTGTGCTAGTAACTGAGGATATCAAAATAAAAGTGAAAAAAGTCCCTGACTTCAATGAATATTCTATTGAGGGAAGCAACATATACATATATAAATATATACAAAATAAATACAAGTTCAGATTTACCAATCATTTCATGGGGGGCAGAATCAGGAAAGGCCTTAGATAGAAGGTTAACTGAGCTTTCTTCAAAACCCTTGTAACATATTCATAGTTAAGCAAAACAAATCCACACAGTGACCTTGTCCAATAATGTATGTCTTTTTCTGTAGCATCAACTTCTCTTTCAGGAGGGAGATAACATACTTCATTACAGGTCCTCTGGAGACATCATTGATAATTACCTTAATCTGAGTTTTTAATTCTTTCAAAGCTATTTTTCTTTACAGTGTTGCTGGCCCTGTGTACATTGTTTTCATGGTTCTACTTACTTCATTATACATTAATTCATGCTATCTGTGATTTTCTGGAATTGTCTCTTTTATCATTTAATGGAACAATAATATTCTGTAACATTCATATATTACAGTTTTTTCAGCAATTTTACAGTTGTTTAAGAGACAACCTCAGGCACACTCTTCGATTGCAGTTCTTTTCTCTCTTTTTTTTAATCCCTTCTTTCAGGGTTAGGAAGTTGGTTTTGCTTGTTACTTATTTCTTCCCCAGTATTGTGTGCCCCCTTCAGTGGAAATTCCTTCCCCTTGTTTCCTTGTTTAGTTTGGTGTATTTCTACACCAAAGTGTTAGGTTTGTATGCATGTTTAACCCTCCTTTGTCTGTTACAGGTAAGAGTAAGGTTTATCTGATGTCCGCTCCCTCCCTCCCCTTTCCTCCATGTTTGTGTGCTTTTCTTCTTAGATACTCCAAATGTGAGAAATAGCAAGTTCCATTGCCCCATTCCCTCCTTTCTATATTAATACTTTCCTTTTATCTTCTCTTTTCCTTCCTCTGTTAGAACCCTCAGAATAGAATCCTCAGTAGACCAGGACCTCTGTTTTTCTTATTTAATTTTCTCAGTTCCCTTTGAAGACATCAAAATTCTGAAAGGACACTTGTTTCTATTCCCTATTCGATGTTTACACTACATCATCTTATATAGCTCCTCTCACTTGCTTAAATAAATTTATTTTTCTAGGTTTCTTTGTGTTTGTATTTCTAAGTTCTTATTCAGATTTTTAAAATTCTTTTTTTTCTTTTTTTTCAATTTTATTTTAGACTCAAATACCAGAACACAAATACAGAATAGAAAAAAGAACCAAAAACATATCATAAGCTTAAATATTAGAACTTAAATCCAGGGTTAAAAAGAAAAAAAAAAATCATGTCTTGTGCATAGCAGAACATGAGAGGATTCAAATTATGTAACAATAAATTTTCAAGAAAGTCTGTGTGATAAATAATACTTGTGTGGAAAATTGTCCATCTTTTCTTTGCTTCCTTGTGAGTTCTTTTGTTCTTTGTTATGCACTTTTTTACTTTGTTCTTTTTTCCCCTCCCTCACACCCCCCAGAAGGCTACAATCAAGTTTAGATATGTTTCTGTATGACTACAGATATATACATAACACATGTACATACATATGTGTCTATATATATGTAGACATATATACATATACTTTCCCAAACATATTCTACTCCTGATCTTTGTTTTTTGTGTTTGTGCATATATCATTTCCTAGCCCTCCCGCCTCCTCTACTTTACTTCTACCCACTACCTTGACCTCCTATTACTTGCCTAACCCCCTTCAAGGATCCCTCCCCTATCCTGCCAAATAAATCTAGACACCCTTCTATACCCCCCTTTATCTATTCCCTCTCCCTTCCCTCTAAAGATCTCTCCCTTGTCCTCTCCCCCTCCCTATGCTCCTACCTGTTATTTCTTCTGAATCTAGAAGATTTTTATAACTTTCTAAATATATATGTATTGTTCTCTCTTAAACCCATTCCCAATGAAGTAGGTTACCAGAAACATAAGCCTTCCTCCCCCATCTAATTCTCTGTATTGATTCTTCCTCTTGTACCTCATTTGTATAAAATATATACTCTTTTTTAGCTGTTTCTAAATGATTTTACTTTTTGAATTCATAGCCTACTCAGGTTTTCCCCAGTCTTACATAAGAACTCCCTAATTATTAATAAGAATTTATACATACATTTTACATTATATATGTATACACACACACACACATATATATATATAATAAACAGTAAATAGTCTGTCCTTATGAATCCCCTCTAATCATTTGGTATGTACCATATATTTCTCTTGGGTCTTTTATGTTTTTTTGAAGGGAGAAGGTAAGACAGTTGGGGTTAAGTGACTTTCCCAAGGTAAGTGTCAAGTGCCTTGAGGCTGGATTTGAACTTAGGTCTTCCTGACTCCAGGGCCAGTGCTCTACTGTGCCACCTAGCTGATTTTTTAAAAGCAGAAATGCTTAGAAGTCTTCTATTCCATCAAAGATCTATTTTTTTTCCCCTGTAGGATTGTACTCAATTTTGCAGAATGTTATTCTTGATTGTAAGCCTGTAACTGTTGCTTTTTGGGATCTTGTGTTTTGAGATCTCTTCTCTTTCATAGTAGATGCTGTCAGATCTTGTGTGTACTTACTGTTGTTTCTTGGTACTTGAATTGCTCTTTTGTGTGGAGGGGGACTCCATGAGGTGGAGACAAGGAGGGAGGGCATTACAGGTGAGTGGGTTGCCAGTGCAAAGGCACAGAACAGGGAAGATGGAGTGCTGTGTGTGAATGAGGCCAGTTTAGATCAAAGAGTGGAGGCTGAATGAGTGATGTCCAGTGAAAGAAAAGAAGTTGGTGTTAGGTTGTGAAGGGCTTTAAAAAATAAATGTAGGAATTTATGTTTTATCCTAAAGGCAATAGGAAGCCACTGAAATTGATTGAGTGAGGGACTCACATGGTCATATTTTTATTTAAGGAAAGTTACTTTGGTAAAAGTATGTAGGGTAGACTAGATAGATTAGAATGGTTAGAGACTTGAGGCAGGGAGACCATTAGGAGCTAGTTGCAATAATCTAGGTGAGAGGAGATGAAGATTTGAGTTAAGATGGTGGCTGTGTGAGTGGAGAGAAGATATTGCTTGCAAGAGATGTTGTAGATGGAGAAATGGCAAGATTTAGCAACTGACTGAATATATGAGATGAAGGAGGCTAAGGACTTGAGGATAATGCAGAGGTTATAAACTTGGAAGTATGGTGGTGTATGACAGAAATAGAGATGTTTGAAAGAAAGGAGGAAAGATAATGAGTTCGGTTTTAGATATGTTGAGTTTAAGATGCTTATAGTAAGGAGAACTACTTGGAAATGTCCAGTGGGCAGAAGATGTGGGACTAAAACTCCAGAATGTGAGTTATTTGCATAGAAATGATAATTAAGCCCATAAAAGTTGTTCAGGTTACTGAGAGAGAAATTGTAGAGGGAGAAAAGAGTAGGGCTTAGGACCAAGCCTTGGGGAATATCCAGTTTAGTGGGCATGATGTGGTTGATGAAGCAGCAAAGAAGACTAGGAGAGACGAGAACCAGTAGAGAGTAGAGAGTATCCAGGGGACAGAAGTCACCAGTGTAAAATTCAGCAAGCAGAGATCAATGAAGATGAGGATTGAGAAAAGATCATTATATTTGGCAATTAAGAGATCTTTGATAACTTTAGAGAAATCAGCTTTAATTGAGTGATGAGGTTGGAAGCTAGATTGCAAAGGTTTGGAGTGAGAGGAGAGGAGTAGAAAGCTTTTTTAAGAAGTTTGGATAAGAGAACAAGAGAGATGGGGTCATAGTGTCTGGTGAAGATTTCTCACGGATGAGGGAGACCTGACATGTTTGAGGGCAATATGTAGAGATCTGTTGAAGATAGGGGAAGCGGGGAGAGAGAAAAAAGAGGGAGAAGAGAGAGTGGAAAGGGAGAAGGGAGGGAGAAATGGGGGGAGAGGGAAAAAGGGAAGGAGAAGGGAGGGAGGGCAAATGAGGAGAGGGAGAAGGGGAAAGGGAAAAAGAAGGAGGACTAAACACACATGTAGAGGAATTAGCTTTGCCTGGGAAAGCCAGGCTGCTGTGGTGAAGGTAGAGAAGTAATTAGGCTAGGGATTCATGCATGGGTTGAACTGGATTTGATAGTGAACGTGGTTAGCATGATTTCTTTCAGGTCCATTTATAGTGGTCGTTTGTGTCTATGTATTTATGTTATTTGCACGTATGCTTTTAGAGCTAGAAGGGAACTTAAGGCATAGGGTGTTCAATCTGGAAGGAATAAGCATAGTGTGCAAGAGCTGGAGGGACCTCAGAGATCACCTTGCCTAACTTCCTTCATTTATAGAGTAAAACAACTGGGACCCAGAGAGGCGGTGACTGATCCAGGGTCTCATGGCAAATTAGCGGAGTAGCTGAAACCAGAACTGTGGTCTCTTATTTTCATTTAACCACATTACTACCCTTTTATCCCGAAGGAAAGCATGTGCCTGGTAAATTTGACTTCGTCAGTATTTGCCATTTAGAGAAAGATTGAACAGTCATGAGTAATTGAAGACCCTGGAGCACATGCTAGATCAAAGGAATTAAGATTTGCAAGAGATTTGAAAAAATATAATATTTTATTTTTTCTCCAATTACATGTTAAAACAATTTTTTTTTACATTTAAAAATAAAGTTTTGAGTTTCAAATTCTGTCTTTCCCTCCCTCCTCTCCCCGCTGTGGGAAACAAACAAGAATTCTGTTTCCACAGGGTAAAAACTTCCCAGCTTTGAGTTGTGAAAGTTAAACAGAGTTGTGACCCCGCACAGTCAAATTAAAGGTCAGCAACTTGTGCACAGGCTTAACGACCTATTTGAGGGAAAGCCTATCAGAGAGGAGAACATGAAGTCACGTGTCCAATGGATGGTGTGGAGGGAAGTACAAAATTTGGAACAGTAGAAAGAACTTGCATTGGTCTGAACAAATTGTGGTCTTCCTATAGTCTTACTTGGAAGTTACCTGTTTATTCAGAAGAAATGAACACATAAATTAATAAAAGCTTTCCTAATTTCACAACATGTATTATTCTTTGTTTAAGGTGAGCATGTATCTCACAGTTGAGGGCTTGGTGTTAGGCTCGTTTCTTACACCCCTCTCTGGGATGGTAAGCAATCTGATAAAGGGTTATACATGTACAGTCATGTAAATCATTTCCATGTTAGTTGTTTTGCAGAAGGAGACTTGAATTTTAAAAATGAATGAAAGAAGGTGAAAAATAGCATGCTTCAGTTATTCGGGCACTGTCTGTTCTTTCTCTGGAGGTGGATAATATATTTCATCATGAGCCCTTTGGGATTGTTTTGGATCATTGTATTGCTGAGAATAGTTAAGTCATTCACAGTTCTTCATTGCACGGTATTTCTGTTATTGTGTACAGTGTTTTCCTGGTTCTGCTCACTTTACTGTGCTTCAGTTCATGTAAGTATTTGTAGGGTTTTTTAAAAATCATTCTGCTTTCCATTTCTTATACCATGATAATATTCTGTGACAATTACATACCACATCTTGTTTAGCCATTCCTTAATTTATGGGTATCCTCTTGATTTCCAATTCTTAGCCAACACAAAAAGACCTTGCAAGATATCTTTAACATGATTTAGTTTAACCTCTTCATCCTGCAGAAAAGAAAATGAAAGTTTTGAAAAAGTCTAAATCTAAGATCACATAGGTAGCAATTTGGAGAGCTAGGATTTGAATCTAGGCCTTTTGATTCCAAATCTAATGTTCTTTCTGCTTGGAAGAAAACATATTGTGGCTTTTTTTGGTTAATTTAAGATAATAATATATTGGACATAAGTACATTGTGAGAGAACCAAGGCTACATCATGACCATGCCCTTATATTGGGTACCCTTCCTCCCTCTCTTTTTTCAGCTTCATTTATATTCATGAATGTTGTCTTCTCTCATTAGATTGTGAACTCTTTGAGGTCAGGAACTGCCTTTCCCTTTTTTAAATTCATATTCCTGGTTCTCAGCATAGTGCCTGGCACAGAGCACTTAATAAATGTTTATTGACTGACTTGATTTTGCCGTGATTGTACATTAAATACATAGAGCATGAGACAGGTAAGATCTATGCCTAGAGGAGTAAATGGCTTCTGAGTGTGGCCATTTCATTCATCAAATTAGCAATGAGCATTAGCAATAACTTCCATTTCTATACTGCTCTCCTCACATGTGAATGAGTAGAGCAGAGATTGTGGCCTACATCTTAGATGATAAAACAAGCTCAAGGAGAAATGAGTTGCTCACAGTTACACAGATGGGATATATGTGTGTGTGTTAGGTTAGGATTCATATCTTAGCTTCCAGCAGGCCAAGGTCCCAGGAACTGTGTGTCACCAGCTGATTTCTCCAGGATGGAGTTTCTTTTTGCAAGGAGTTTAAAAAGATAAAATTAAAAAGTCATGGATTAGTTATTGGAATGAAGGCAGTGATTAATATTCTCCTGAAAAGCTAGAAGGTATCTTAATTCTTTTAGGAAAAGTAGAAATAAGAAATAGTATTTAAGACAGGGAACAAAATAGAAAAAAGCCTTTCATGTTTGAATGTGAGTTAAGTGCTCTAGATTTGGTGTCTATAAAAATAACTCATGGAGATTTGTTGATGTCTTTATATATAACTTGTCTCATAGTGTTAGTCATGGTTTCTTCCATCTGTAACATGTAAATGATCATAGATAAATACAACTGTAACTAATAATTACAGCCCAATTTGTTGCCAGTATTTCTGAAAATGTTTCACAATTTCAAACTCCATGTGGAATGTCAGGATATAGATATTAGAGCTGGCAGAGACCTTAGTCTCCATCCAGTCCAGCTTCTAAATTTGACAGATAAGGAAATAAGCCTGGAGAGATTTCACCTTGCCATAGGTGACACATGTAAATAGAGGCATAGGATACAACCCTTTATGGGAGAGTAGAAAGAACATAATTCATAGTCTGAAGAACTAGGGTCTACTGATTCAGCCACTTGCAATCAGATAATATGACCTTGAAGTCACATAATGTCTTTCAGCCATCATTTCCTTAACCTTCAAGTAAGGGTGACCATTCCTACCTGATAGGACTTTTGTGAGAATTAAGTGAAATAATAAATATTAATCACTTGATAAACTATACCTTGTAAATTGTAAGGCATTCTAGGAAGTACAAGTACTGTAAAGTTGGTACTTAAAATGTATTGAACTGATTGAACTTAATTTAACAATTAAGCTAAGTGATAAAACTTCATTGATTTTTATCATCACTCATCACATTAAAGTAATAATTATGAACTATTTTTTAAAAAGATTCTTATTTTCATTCCAGATTCTCTCTCTCTGCCTCCTCCTTCACCTGTGAGAAGGCAAGAAGTATGATATACATTATAATGTATGAAATACATATAAAAGCATATAAACATTTCCACATTAGCCACATTAAAAAGAAAAGCAAGAAAAGCAAACAAATAAATAATATGCTTCGATCCGTACTCAGAGTCCATCACTTTCTCTCTGGAGGTGGATAGCATTTTTCATCATGGGGTGCTTTGGAATTGTCTTGGCCATTGTCTTGAGCAGCGTGGCCAAGCTTTGACAGTTGATCATCTTCACAGTATTGCTGTTAGTCATTCACAGCTGATCGTCTTACAGCGTTGCTGTTACTGTATAAAATGTTCTCCTGGTTCTACTCACATTACTTCGCATCATTTCATAGAAGTCATTTCAAGTTTTTCTGAAACCATCCTGCTTGTTATTTCTTACAGCACAATACTGTTTCATCACAATCATATACCACAACTTGTTCAGTCATTCCCCGGTTGATAGACATTCTCTTAATTTGCAATTCTTTGCCATCACAAAAGAACTGCTATTAATATTTTTGTAAATATGGGTTCTTTTCCTTTTTTTTTTGGTCTCTTCGGAGTATAGAGCTAGTAATGGTATTGCTGGGTAAAAGGATATGTACCAGTCTTACAGTCCTTTGGGCATAGTTTCGATGTATTTTCCAGAATAATTGGGCCCATTTACTGGTTCTACCAGCAGTGCATTGATATGCCTATTTTTTTCACATCCCCTCCAGCATTTGTCCTTTTCTTTTTCTGTCATGTTAGCCAATCTGATTGATGGGTGTGAGGTGGTATCTCAGCATTGTTTTAATTTGCATTTCTCTATCAGTGATTTATAGCATTTTTATATGACCATTGGTACCTTTGAATTCTTCTGAAAACATCCTATTATCTATTTTTTTAAAAAGTTAATAGCTAAATATGAAAATACATTTTGCATGATTTCACATGTATAATTGGTATCATTTTACTTTCCTTCCTAGTGAGTGGAAGATGGGTTGGTTGGAGGGAAGGAGAGAATTTAGAACTCAAAATTTGAAAAGAAAAGAATGCTGAAAATAAATAATAAATGGAGAAAACAAAAAGTTAAAAAATTAATAGCTAAAATAATTTACAAGGGTAGAAGGTAGAAAATAGAGAGACTAGGGCTTTATAGTTACTAAAATTTGTTTTTACTAAATCATGTTGGGATTATTTTATGAAAGTAGAAAACAGTGTGGTGTACTGGAAATAAAAGAGGAGTCAGGAGACCTAGGTTTTAGTCCTATGTCATTTAAAAGGTCATGTTACCTTGGGTGCTTTCCCTTTTTGAGTCTCTTTTCATGTCCATAAAATGAGTAGGCTGGCCTATGTGATCTCGTGTCCCTCTAGCCCTAACATGCTCTATTTTACCTTCCCTTTAAGTTCTTCCATTATGTGATGTGAACTTCCCTTTCAGTCCCTACCATTCTATGCTGATGTAGAATCCAAGCCATTTATTAGTGCCACATTCCTGTTTCCTGGATTACTTAGGGTTTTTATCAGGGAAGAGGGTACAGAATGTTTTTAGGCCTCCTTCCTTGTGACAGTTGGGGAATTTTACCTGCAGTAATTGTGTGTCCATGTATACATAATATTCATTTTGATGTCATTACTGCTGGTATTTTCAAGTCTTTGGGGAAATGGTTGAGGACTCATAATTTAACATACACACGCATTCATTTTTTTATTGATGCTTTTTGATTCCCTGTTGATTTTAAATTTTATCCCTTTTTCCCTACCCATAGAGTCTTGCCTTGTAACAAAAACTAAAAAAGAAAATCCAAAAAAAGTTGCTTAGAAAGAATAAACTTTTAGACTATGTCTAACATCATATACAATATTCCACACTCATACTTTTTCACCTTCCCTCCACCTTTGCAGTGAAGAGAGGGAAGTGCAAAAAGATGCACCATTCATTCATTCATTCTTCTCTTTCTTAGAGACTTCTGGGTTAATGCATAGTAGAAAGGGGAAGATTTTTCCATTTTTTGTTATCTTTTCCAGTGTGCTGTGTTTGAGGTGAAACCTCAGAATTGTTTTAATTTATGTTTCTCTTTTTATTAGTCATTTGGAGCAATTTATAGTTCTTTTAAAAACTCTTTTTTTATGTCTTTTGATTACTGTTGGGTCACTAAATCTTTTCTGGGTCCAAGCTTAGTAATTACACTTTCATAGCATTCAGCTTCATTTTATTGTTCTTTCCATTTATATTGTTGTAATCAGTATGTGTGTTGTTTATGTTGTTTTCCTGGTTCTGCTCATTTCTTTTTGCATCAGTTCATATAAGTCTTTCCATATTTCTCTAAATTCCTTATCTTTTTTGTTTCTTAAAGTGGTTTCATATTTTATCGTATTCATGCACTACAGTTTGTTTAGTCATTCCCCAATCGATGAGCACTTTGTTTTCAGTTCTGTTCTACCTCAGAAAGTGCTATCAGTAGTTTGATGAATATTGGAACTTCCTGTCTTTGACCTCCATATGACTGGCAGGAGATTTCAAGTCACTTAAAAAAATACACTTTAGATGACTTTCCAAAATAGTTAGACCAATGTTTGGCTCTGTCAACAGTGTATTTGTGCATGTGTCCATCTGCAGCTCCTACAGTATTAATGGTTTTCAGCATTTCTTATCTTTGCCTGATGTGTTGAGCAGGAAGTAGAACCTGAGTTGCTTTGATTTGCATGTCTCTTTTTATCAGGCATTTGGAGCAATCTTTCCTAAGGTTCTTGAGAGTTCCCCAGTTTTTTGAGGTGTGTTTGTTTATGACTTTTGACCATTTATCTGTTGAGGAGTTGCTCTTGGTTGGTAGCTCATGATTTAAAATATGCATTAAGCAGATATGAAATGCCTTGTGTGAGCTAACGATAAACACTGTTCCTTTTTAGCTTCTTTTAGAGTAGAAAAGTTAATTATGGTTTCTGTCATATATGTGTTTTGTATTAATCCAGAATTTTTAGTGGAAAGGAGCTACAGAAAAATCTATTGATATGTAATATAGAAATTGTTTAAATGTGCAGAAACATTTTCTAATTAATATTTGTCTTTACCATCAAGTATGATTCTCCCCTTTACCCCCTCAACTGTACCCCCAATACACATAACAAATGACCATACAAGTTTGAACCTTTTCTTCTCTCGCATGAGAGGCAGTGTGAATGTATTGGAAAGAAAACTGGATGAGTAATTGGGAGCCCTGAGTCTTAAGTCCGGGCTCCATGACTAAGTGCTTCTGACACTGGATAGGCCACTTTTTCTAGTCATGAGTTTCTTTATCCTTAAGAATGCTGGCCCTGGAGTTAGGAGAACCAGACTTCAAATCTGGCCTGAGACACTTACTAGCTGTGTGACCCTGGGCAAGTCATTTAACCCTATTTGCCTTAGTTTTCTCATCTGTAAAATGAGGTGGAAAAGAAAGTGGCAAACCACTCCAGTATCTTTGCCAAGAAAATCCCAAATGGGGTTATGAAGAATTGTATACAACTGAAACAACTGAACAACACTGAAAGGCTTAATCTAGCGCTAACATTGTGTGATTCTATGAATGAGATATGGATTTATTTTATTTTTAAAATGTTCATTATTTCATTATTATTATCATTATATCATTTTATTGTTTTATTTCATTTGTACCTACAAACAGCAAATAAACTTAACTATTTCCTCCAAACGCCTGCATTTCTGTTCATACCAACATTCTTCCCACATTGCAATTCCATTTTGAAGTAATTCCTGTCCTTTCTCTCAGCCCCTGTATTCAGTCAGTAACTCTACAGCTCAACTCTACAGCGCTTCTCACATTTGTTCCCTTTTCTCTACTCACACAGCTGCTACTAATTATTTTATGCCTCATTGTTTTTACCTAGACCCTTGGAACAATCTTACGATTGGTCTCTCTGCTTCTATTCTCTTTGTGATGCATCTTCCAAAGAGCTGTGAAGTTGATATTCACCCACAGCACAAATAAGACTATATTATATGCTTCATCCTTCTACCCTGCCTGACCCTCAATCTTACATGGCTCCCTATTGCCTCTAGAATAAAATACAAACTCCTCAGCTTGGCGTTTAGAGTCCCACCAGCCTTTCTTGTCTTATTTTATGTTACCCCCTTTCCTCATCCCTCTTGGATTTAATGATCATTTCTATCCTGATGACTCCCAGATCTATACCTTCAGCCCTAGTGCCTCTTTCCTGAGTTCTAGTCTTACATTACCAACTTCCTATTGATCATTTCCAACTGGATGTCTGAGGGTATATTCATCTGAACATATTCAAAACAAAACTCATTACCTTGCCCCCTGAATCCATCCCTCTTCCAAACTCCCTCATCCATGAGGGTACTATCATCCTTTATTTACTGAAGTTTTCAACCTCAGTATCTCAGCCTCCTCACCCTATAAATACAATTATTGCCAAACCTTGACATTTCTATCTCCATAACATCCGTGGTATCTGTCCCTTTCTCCCCACACACCCACCACTTTATCTGAGGCTCTTAATATCTCTCACCTGGACCCTTAAAATAGCCCCCTATTTGGCTTCCCTGCCTCCAGTCTCATTCATCCTCTGTATAGCTCCCAAAGCAATTTCTCTTAAGTACAAGTCTGGCTATATCTCATTGATATTCACCACACTTCTAGTGGCTTCCTATTGCCTTCATGATAAGAACTAAACCTATGATTTCATAGTAATTGGAAACTCCTGGCTGAGGTAATGCCCTCTACTAATGCAGTTGGCATCTCCATATCTTGTAGTCTTAGAGCATAGGTGTCAAACTTGAAGCCTGCTGGCCACAAGTAGCCTCCCAAGGCCCTTCCCACCTCCTAGTGGGATTAGCCTGAACCAGATTAAAATGTAATTGAGAAATATTTAACAAAATAAATAAAAATACAATGCAGCATACATAATGTTAATTTGTGATTTTTCTAAGTCAGTATGCTTCAGCAGGGATCTTTTGAGTTTTATACCACTGATCTTAGAGAGTTCCATAGAACAGTGAGAGATTAAGTGATGTGGCTAGGGTCCCTCAGCTAGTATGTATATCTAATGCAGGACCTGAACTCAGTTCTTCCTGATTCCGAGGCTGACTTTCTGTCCATCAGGCCAGGGCTTCTTAAACTTCTTTGCCCTCTCGTTCCCCTCAGCATTTCTTATCATAGTTTGAGTTTAACTGTCACAGTTTAAGAAGCGCTGCGTTAGTCTGTGAAGCTTTTCTTTACCTTCTTTGGCATTTATGGCCCTTTCTTACCTGACCCCAACTTACCATGCCAGCTTTTTTACATATTATTCCCCCTTAAACAGACACACCGGCGTTCTCAGTGTTATTCATACATGGTGCCTTTGTGATGGCTGTCCTCCGTGCCTGGATACACTCTCTTCTCACCTCTTATTCTTAGAATTCTTTGACTTAGCTCCAGCATCATGTTCTATAAGAAGTCTTTCTTGATCTGCTAGTGCCTTCCACTCAAAATTATTTTGTATCTGTTTTGTATATAGCTACATATGTATATGCTGTCTTTCCTGGCTAGATTGTAAGTGCCTTGAGAGCAGGGACGGTTTTACTTTTACTACCTTGTGATTGTGTTGATTCTGATTGAGTTTTCACCGAAGTCTATGTAAGACTTCAGGGATGCTTTCTACAGTATTCTGCAGTGTAGTACAAACATTAATAATTTTCATATTATTTTATTGTAGGCAAAATCCAGAGACTACATTTGAAGTGTATGTTGAAGTGACTTCTCCTGGGACAAGAGGCCCTCTTTCAGGTACTTTTGTGTTTGGTTAAGATGAGGTCTGTTCTGTTTGCTTTAACACATAAGGTACATGTTTAAAAGAGAGAATGTTTATTTTTTTAAAGTATATAGTTGTTTTGAGGGTGTTTGTAGCCCTTGTCTGTTTTTACATTATACTACAAGGAAAAAAAATCACAAGTATTTTATACATTTAAAATCATGTGATGCAACATATCATCTTATTTCAGTTATGCCAGGAAGGACTTAATTTGAAACTTACTTTTGAATATGAGGGTCAGTTGTTGAGTGTGAAGCAATATTATCATCAGAGACACATAGATCACCGTTTTCCTCGTAAAATTCTCTGTCTTGTGTTTCTCTGTAATTAAGCCTGAAAGGGACGCTTGATTTCTAGTCCATGTTAATTTGTTGTGGGCAAATTATCTCCTGTCTTTGAACTTCAAGTTTTCTTACCTGTAAAGTGGAAGGGCTGGATTAGATCACCCCCAACCGTCCCTTTTAATTCTAACTGCAGTCAATATATACATTATAGTGATAATGGATACAACATTGGTCTTGCAGTCAGGTGATCTGGGTTCGAATTCTGTGTCACACTTGATACTTGACCATGGGCAAGTCACTTTAACATGTTATGGTCTCGGTTTCCCTATCTGCAAAATGGGAACTTTCATACTTCCAAAGCATACTTCATAGAGTTGTGAAGAAAGTACCTTGCAAAATTACGCAAAAATGAGTTAATGTTAATACTCTGTGCCCTATTATTTGGTGTCAAAAGCCCCTTCACCTCTAATGTTCTCTCATTCTTTGACTTCTTAGGATACTTTCTTGTTCTTTTAAAAATAAGAGGGTTTTTTTTAAATGAAAATTTGGATGTGACCTTTTAGAAAAGAAACATATCAAGTGATGTAGAAAACTATAAAAAGGCTCAACTTATTTACTTCATTTAGTTGCTTGTATTTTGAGTGTCATAGATATGCAGTCATAAATATTCAGTCTAACCTTTTTCTTGAGTAATAATTATCATCTGAGCAAGAATGAGAGTATTGAGAAGAAAAGAGTTAACAAATGTGGAAATGAGATAAAATAACAGAGTAAGTACAGTGGAACATATTTGCAGACTAATTTACATGGGGTGGGGAAGTGAAGGCATCATGTAGGACATGGTGTCGCTGGAAAAGGAGATGGGCTGATCCGGTATTAAGAGTCAGAGACAACAGATGGACAGCCTGGGGGCTGTACTTTTCTCCATGAAATATAAAATAATCAGAGGAAGGCCTTCGGTGTATTGGGTGGATACGTTAAGGGGGATTTAACAGAAAGACATGGCTAAGAATTGAACTGGATGAGAGGATATGAAAGGGTTTTTATTCTGTACTGTGAAAGGAGCTTTTGCATGGATGAGATCACTGATTTATTGAAATATGGAATTATCTTGAAAAAAATCACCATTACGGTATAGAAGTGACAATGGATGTTCATACCTGGGAAATCACTTTGTATTTTAACCTATTGGTTCTCCATTTATGGCAGATGCATTCACTTTATATCATTTAAAAACAAACAAACATTTCACTTCTCTTGTTCCTAAGCTTTTATGAGTATCTTTGAGTGGTAGATCAAATGATTTCCTTCTTACAGATAGGGAGAAGTCATTCATTCATACTTGTAGAATAGTTACTATATTCAACAAACTGTACAGAGTGACATAGAATATGTAATCCACTTTAGTCCTTTAAGAGCTTAATACAAATGGACACACAGAGAGGGGCCTTAGAAAATAAGATGTTATTGTTGGAATAGGCCTTTATAATTATCTAGTCTGATTCTTTTAATTTTATTGATAAGGAAACTGAGATCCAGAGAAGTTAATTGACTTAACTAAGGTTTCAAGATTGAATTAATAACAGAACCAGCATTATAACCCCTAACTGACTGAATCACTTGAGTTAGGAAGTTCAGAGCTGCAATTGGGCTACGGTCAATTGAGAGTCCTCACTAATTCTTACACTAACATGATGAACCCTGAGGAGTTAAGGGTCGCCAAGTGACCTAAAGAGGGGTGAACCAGTCCAGGCTGGGAAAAATGGAGCAAATTAAAGCTTCCATGCCAATCAGTACTGAAATTAGAGAGCTTTGAGAGGCCCACTTCTAGCCTGGGAAAGATGGGGAGATCCAGTCTCCAAAAAGCCAAAACCAACCAAATGACTCTACCACAATAATAATGCAGATGTTATTTGTATTGCATCTTATAGTTTCAAAGAACTTTTTTACAGGATTCTGGATCTAGGACTAGAAGGGACCTCAAAGTCTTACCTTATCTAGCTTCTCATTTTACAACTGAGGAAACTGAGGCACAGGGAGAGTAAGTAATGTCCAAAGTCATATAAGTAATGTCAGAGGAAGGATTTGAACCCAGGCCTTTTAATTCCAGAGCCAGTGATCACTCTATGAAGTAGGAACTGCAAATATTATTATCTTCATTTTGCATATAAGAAAGTTAAAACTAAGTGAGGGTAAGTGATTGTGACTAAAGTCACGTAAGTAGTAAGGGCAAAGACATACTTCGGATTTTGGTGTTCTGATTGCAAAAACTTCTCTCCAAAAACTTCAAGCTGCTCACTAAAATAAAAATATCCTCCTTCAGAAAACATTCCTGGAAAATACCTAGAAAAAGCATCACTTATTTAAGTATAAAGAGAAAGAACGTTGTGTAATAAGGTTACTTTTTTAAGTAATCAAGAAGAATTGTAGACCCAAACTAAATATATTTGGCCTACCCATTGAACCTTAAGTGTAGCTCAGAGGAAGAGCAAATGATCAAAGGGCCTATGCTTTGGTAAGACGGTTTAGTTAGACAGAGAAAGCCAAGTTAGATATTCTAAGGTCTCTTCCATTTCTGAGACTCTTAAACAACATCAGTGTGAGTTTTTCTTCCCCTCTTCCCTGTTGCTCTCTCTCCTCCTTCCCTGTTGTTCCCCCTTCTTCCTCCCCTTCCCCTTTTTCTTCCTGTCTCTCTCCCTCCTCCCCTCACTGCTTCCCCTCACCTCCCATTTTTCCTTCCCTGCTCCCTTAGTCTCCCTTCCCCTCCTTCTCCCTTTCCTTTTTGCCAAATCTACATATGTGCAATTTGGGGGTCTGCTGATTTTTCTGTATATCATTTCATATAAGTCTTTCCTTATTTCCTTGAGGAAATTTATCATTTTTATGATACTATAATATTCAATTACTGTAATTTATTCAGCTATGCTCCAATTATTAGACATAGAAGTTGTTTTCGATTCCCTCCCCTCCCCCCATTGTGGGGTTTATACAGGCAGATCCTTTTTCCTTTTTAATGATGTTTTTGGGATGAAGCTCTAACAATGGAATTGGTGGATTGAGAGGCATGATTGCTTTTGTGACTCGTTGCATATTGTTGTATTGCTGTTCATAATATTTGTTTGCATCACACTGCTGCCCACTGACAACATATTAGGATTCCTGTTTCTCCATAGCCCTGCAATTGGATTTCATACATTTTTGCTGTTTTTGTTGTTCTAGCTGTCCGGGCATTGTAAGGGGCTTTTGGCCGTTATTAGATAAAGAGCATAAACTATTACTTGATAGCTAATCTTGTTGACTGCCATAAGTTCATAGTGTCCTATTTTTCTATAAATTATCTGTGATAGACTTGCCCCCCTTTGATGTTCTACAATCCCTTATCACTGTCTTTTAAGAAAATTGCAGAATCTGTTGTATGAATTGTCTTTGTTTCTTGTGTCTGAACTGTTTTTTGGTGCCAAATTCTCTGGACGAACTTAACCATAAACATTACATTGTACAGTACTAGTGTCTGGGCATAATCTTCTCTTTGAAGTTTGTTTGCATGCCCCTGGAGGGATTAATTCCCTGCTGTGGGAAGGTGGGTTAAAAAGCACTGAAACTACTTTGCAGTTTTTTAATTGGAGGATTTAGTATACATTTTGTTCTATAAACCAAGTACATTTATAGGGTGCTTATTTCTTAGTCCTTTGCATGTACAGTGATATAGTTTTACTGTTAGAAAATAATTTTGAAACTTTAAAAGGGCTGCTTAAAAAAACTGACAGGTTGTCCCACAAATATAATGCAAGGTAATAATCTCTGAGATAGGTGGGTGTATTTTTGAAACTTTCAAAGTTCCTAATATAAATGAACTTATTTTAATTCAACACATATATATTAAGCATCTACTATGTTCAAAGTCCTTCCTGTGCTGGGGATAGAGATGAAAAACAACTGTCCCTGACCTCAAGGAGTTTACAGCCTAATGGGGGAGATAATGATGTGTATGACACAAAGGAGAATGTGATAGGGGCCACAAAGAATCTCATAAGATAGCATAAGAAAATTGGAGGAGGGATAGCTCCCTCTTGATCTGTCAAAAATCCTACCTCATCTTTTAGGGTAGAGCTAAAATGTCTCCATCTTTTATCATCTCAGTAGCATGTAATCACTCTTTTTTCTGGAGTTCTGCAGCCCTGTGTACCTCTCCTAGCTCCTTCCCATATTCTGCTTTATGTTACAGTAATTGTCATACAGGCCTAAACTGCATAAGGTTTCCTGGACTAATGGTGTTTCAAAACGATATTGGTAATACATCCTCAGCCTGCCATTTAAAGTCCTCTGAAATCTCATTGATTTGATGGAAATAATGACATCCATCTTCTACCTACCTTCCACTTTTTTTGGCTCTAATTAGTGATGTTTGCTTGTGCTTGCCTTATCTTTTCTATTACATTGTAAGCTAGGCATTCCCAAATATTTGTTCCCCTTGCTCTTAGTTTTCAGGAAGATCTTTCTGTCCTCCTGACTTAATACAAACTATGAAAGGAAATACATTCTAGAGCTTACCATACATATACACACAAGAAATAAAATAAAGAGATCCATTTTTTTCATGGAGAATACAGTATTTGGTTTGTAACACTTTTTTAGCCCCATAAAATTGTTAATGTAAATTTTTTCACTAACATTACCAACCTCATAATACTTCACTATGATAATGTAGTTATTTACTAAGCATTTCCCATACCTCTTTGGGGGAAGTCTTCATACTCCAGGTTGAGATCCCTTATTGTAAACTTATTGATGGCAAAGAGCAAGGTGTAGTGAAAAGAGCATTCATTGGATTTGGAAGCAGGAGACCTGGATTTTGTTTACATGCTGATTTTTTTACTTGCTTCTGACCTTGGACAAGTCACTTTACTTCTCTGAGGCCCTACCTATTCACAAGGCAATTGTAAAGAAAGTCCTCTGCAAATCTTAAAGCTCTATAGAGGAAGAAGTTGTTCTTGTATCAGTCACAGAGCCTATCACAGATTCTCTCCCATTGCAGGTGCTTAATAGGAGTTCTTTGTTTGGATAAATGAAACATTTCCAATATTTCTTTAGATAAAGACTCCCCTTTACCCTCTCCCCCTCTTTGTAGGCCCCACTTTTTAGAAAAAATTAATACGTATAAAATGGTTATAAAAATAATATTTGCCTCTTAAGATTTTCTGTAGACCTGTGTATTCTCCTCTCAGTCATCTTTCAAATTCAACAAATCCAACAATTATTTAGTAAGTGACTGCTGGATACTACACAGTCAAACACAGGTCTAAGAACTAAGGGAGATGCAAACTTTAGGTAACAGAAGATTCCTGCCCTCATGGAACTTATATTTTAGTAGAGCCTCGGTTTTGTCATCAGTAAAAGGAGGGAGTTGGACTACATGACCTTTCAGGTCCTTTAAAGTTCTAAGTTGTCTTTAGTCTAATTTATGCTCATGACATCCTTGTAAAGTAGACATTGGAAGTGACATTATCCCTGTGTGAGAAATGAGTAAATAGTGCCTTCTTCAGGTTCATCCAGCCAAAAAGTGGCACAGTCAAGATTTGAACTGAGCTCTTTTGATTTTCAATTATGTGTTCTTTCTAGTGTATGCTCTACATATAAACAAATTTGTTTCTGGGATTTTGTCTTGGTACCTAATTGATAAGTATTGGG
Organism: Bettongia penicillata ogilbyi; assembly: GCA_023548195.1. NCBI lineage: Eukaryota > Metazoa > Chordata > Mammalia > Diprotodontia > Potoroidae > Bettongia > Bettongia penicillata. The sequence goes on from JAJHZJ010000304.1 coordinate 3,053,792, forward strand.
CATTGCAGCAATCAGAGATATTGATCATGCTATTATGCTGTTATTATGTAATGGCAAAAATAATGCTATTATGCTCTGCTTTTATGTTCTATCTAGGTAGAAATTATCTCTTCTGTACTTAGAAAAGGATCTCTTGCAGCAGAAAGCAGCTTATGTGGCCTCATCTTTGACATGCTGAAAGTTTGCAGTGCATTTTAAAGTAAAATGCTCCATTGCAGTTGACGTTGCTGTGCCTGCTGCAAATACTATCCTATATCAGGTAGTTAACATTAAGAAGAGCAGCTTCAGGTTCTTTCAGGGTATGTCAGCAGAACAGTTTCTTTATTTCTTCATTACTTCCCGTTACTGCTTTGTGAAAGTAGAGAGTGACATATTGAGAAGCTATCTCAAGAACTACATGAAAAGAATATTCAGAGAATGGGTTGTTCTGGTCGAAAGAATTTTCTGGCTAGTTCCAGTTTAAGCAGAGACCCAGGGGACTATAGAGCATTGAAACAGGAAGGGGCCACAGAGGAATGTTATAGCATAGAATGCTAGAAATCACAGAACTTCAGAGTTTGACCAATTGAGGGGGGAAAACAAAGAATAATCTATTCCTTAACTCTCTACACTTCCTGGCTAAGGGGACCTTTGAGGTCACTTGGTCCATTGACCTTGATTCTGTTCAGAATGTCATTTATTTAATAGACTGGGAAGGTATAAATCTTGGAGTTTTAGAGGGAAGAAAAAACAAATCATCATGTTTCCCCTGGCAGTTTGGTAGCACAGGATAAAGTGCTGGGCTCAGGGTCTGGAAGACCTGAGTTCAAATCCTGCCTCAGATCCTTGCTAGCTGCTTGACTCTGGGCACTTAACCTATGTTTGCTTCAGTTTTCTCCATTGCAAAATGAAGATAATAATAGCACTTACCTTCCAAGGTTGTTGTCAAGATCAAAGAAGATAATATTTGTAAAGCACTTAGCAAACTGCCTGGCACATAGTAAGTGCTCTATAACTGTTACCTGCTGTTATTATTATTCCTGTTATTGTTGTTATATCCTCCCGCCCTTCCTTTCTCCCTCTGAGATTAGCACCTTTCTTGTTATGGACATCATGCTTTTCTTACCACAGTTCCAGATTGTATATTTGCTTATTTGTTTGCCATGTCACACACATCAGATTACCCCTCCACCTTTTTTAGACAAACTTGTCTATTCCCATCTTCCTCTGCATTTGTGAGATGAGCTTAGGATTTTGCACATCCAAGATTTCTTTCTTATCATCAATTCAGACAAGCATTATCAGACTTTTGCTACATTCAGAAAGCTGGGGTCTGGAATGTTGGGAGGTGGGATTGTGGTGGAGTCAGATAAAGAAGACACACTGTACTCCAGGACCCTACAGTTTGGTAGGGAGGATAGGACATACAGATCTGTTTTATACAATGATCACTATGGCAATATGGACACAGTGTTTTTTATGAGGTCTTCGGTAACAGGTAATGAAATCTGAGACTGAGGAAGGAAAGATACTGGTTTGGGTATGGGGAGGTTATCATGAAAGGCATCATGGAAGATAAAATGAACATTTTCCGCAGGGGCTTGAAAGACTGGGAGGATTTCTATAGGCATAGGTGGGAGTTAGGGGTGAAAGGACAAGGAACTAGAGTTATTTTGTAGCTTACATGTGGATCTTCTTTTACAGTGGTTCTCAAAATATTCATAATGTTTATTACTGTTGTGCATAGAAAATTTTTCCCAGGTTGCGAAATTTTTACTGTTCAAGGTCCTAATTTCTTAAATCCTGTAAACTTCTGTCATTCTTTTTCTACCAGTCTCTGCTTCCTAGAGCCACTCACTGCTCAGGCTGTGGTTGGTAGAATGACCTTAGGTAGGGAATTTGGATAATTTAGCACTCTACTATGGTTTGGTTGGAAAATATGGTTTTGGTTGGAAAAACAAATGCCTGTAGATTCACTGTAATATTAATACTAGTAAATATTTGACTTGAAACTTTTCTTTCTGGTACTAAGAATATGGAGTATCTATCTGGAGCTTTAGCATTTAGCTGGCATAGTTCTGATAAGTTTTTAGCTTTTTTTCTGTTATGATTTTCTCTAAATTGTTAAGATTTAGAGCTGTAAGGGACCTTAAAGATTATCTAGTCCAGCAACCTCATTGTATAGAGGAGAAGACTGAACCCTGAAGAGGTGAATGACTTAGTGAAGTATCCCAGAGAGTAACAGAACCAGGAGTCAAACTTATGCCTTCTGATTGTAACTCTAGCCTTCTCCACTGTTCCAGACTATTCAGCAGGGTCAAATAGTTCTACTAAAGAGACCTGAAGGTGGAAGAGGTGGGGGAGGAGGGAGTGGGAGGGGGTGGGAGGGGAGAAATCAAATTTTACTCTTGTAGAAATATAAAAAATAATCTGGCCCTAGTCTTTCTCCTGAGCTGTAGTCCTTTATTATAGATTGTCTATAGGACATTTTGAACTCGATGTCCTATAGGCATCTTAACATGTCCCAGAAGGAGCTCATTATCTTTCTTCTCAAACCCATGTCTTTCACATTTCCTTATTTCCTTGGAAGGCACCACCATCCTTCTACTTACCATGGTTCACAACTTTGGTTTTATCCTCAATTCTCACTCTCATCCCACATTTCCCGTCATTTGTCAAATCTTGCCATTTCTGGCTACAACATCCCTTACAACACCTACAGTATCCCCCTCTCTGCTCCCACAGGCACCACCCTAATTCAGGCCCTCCTTACCTCTCACCTGGATTATTACAATAGCCTCCTAATTAGTCTTCCTGCCTCAAGTGTTTCCCCTCTCCAAAGAGTTTCCTGAAGTGCTGGCTGACCACATCACTCCCTCTTCCCCAGTGAATGCCAGTGGTTCTTTATTACCTCTAGGATCAAATATAAACTCTGTTTGACATTTAAAGCTCTTAATGACCTGGCTTCTTCCTTTCTTTCTAGTTTTCTTACACAGTACTCCCCTCCATGAACTCTGTAATCTGGTGGTATTGATCTGGGTTACTTCTCAAACACAGCACTCCATTTCTCTCTCTTTGCTTTTGCATTAGCTGTCCCTCAGAACCAGAATGCTCTCCTTCCTTATCTCTTCTTGGAACCTTTGGTTTCCCTCAAGGCTCAACTCAAGTACTACCTTCCACTGGAGACCTTTCCTGGCTCCCCCAGCTTTTCATGACTTACCTTTTAAAATTCATTGTATTTCTTATATTCCTGTTTATAGGTGTGTATCTCTAGATGTGAATGTTTCCTACTCCACTGGAATGTAAGCTCCCTTAGGGTGGCAACCATTTTCACTTTTTCTTTGTATTCCCAGCATTTAAGGAAAGTACTTACTTTAGTAAGTACTTGATTAAGACTACTGGGAAAGGTAGTCTATTTCTTCTTTTTTTCTCAAAAACTGTCCAGAAACACAATAGGTAGAATGCTATAATGGAAAGACTACTCTTGGACTAAGTATCTGAATAATTGGGACCAACTTCAATCTCTGTCACTAGTTAGCTCACTGACCTTGAGTAATTTACTTAAGCCTCTTTCAGTGAAAAACTGGGACCAACTAGTTGACTTCCAGTGTCCCTTCCAGTTATATTATTGCTATTATTAAAAATGATAATTCCTATTGAAGACTTACCAAATGTTTTCTTTGTAACAACTCTTGGAGGTAGATAATACTGGCATTTTTATTCCCATTTTATAGATGAGAAAATTGAAGATGAAATTAAGTGACTTCTGTATTCAAACCTTAGTCTCTCTCTGGAGAAGGCAATAATATATTTACTTATTCACTTTTTTTCTTAACTTTAATGATTTGAGCCCTAAAATTGTACACCATCAGGCCTCTTCTTACTCTAACTTTGTTTTCACTAACATGGTTTTATATTTGTTCTCAGATCCCTTCCAACTTTAACATTCTATGAATATGTGATTGAGCTGAATGACCTTTGAGATCCCCAGTGTGATTCTGTTATGGTCAATGTACTTTTCTTCCTCTACTGGACATATTCCCACCATGTCTGCAGTATAGTATATCTCTAGTGCAAAAGACCTATTTTGCTTTGTATGTAGTCACTTTCATGCATAATGTTTTTCTAAACATAACAAACCAAATCAAACCTAAACAACCTAAGATTTTGAGTCCAAAGATTGATTTTTATGTTTCAAAGGTAAACTCCTTGAGGTTTGTTGAACCACTTTAGAAGCTGAATAAGACCCAATGTTTTAAATGCCCGGAAGATGTTTTGTGCATGTTGGAAAATACTCTGGCTTTTGAACTTTCTTTGGTATTAATTCACAACACATTTTGAATTTGGTTCTCTGTGTTCTATTGTAGATAGTCTCCCTGTTCAAAGGCTTTCATTAAAACAAAAAGGCTCTGTTGCTGGCATCGCAGTGCTCTACCCTTTGCCCAGCAGGAAACTAAAAAATGATTCTTGGTTTGAAGACAGTTTTCTTACTGTAATGTGCCTTTAGACCTTTGGATTTTCTGTTACCTTGAAACACTTTAAAAAAAATTTGAGGGGAGACAGGGGTAAATGAAGTTGTTATTTTTACGCTTCATAGTATAATCCATCTTGGCAACTTAGGGGATGATTCATTCATTCATGCTTTCATTTAATGTTTAGCAGACATTTATCAAGCATCTAGTATATGGAGAGATAGATTGGTTGCTTGGTTGTTGTCCTTCCTTCTTGAAGAGGACCAAAATGACATCACCATGATAAAGTCAAGTTTCAGTGTGTCCACCTGTGGCTGATCAAAGCTGTATGAATTCGGAATGCTCTACCATGTATTGGGCACAGACAGTCCGTGTGAGCATTTTGGGTGGATACTCTATATTTGCGCATCTTATGTTTCTTTTGTGCTGTCTCAATTCTGCTTTGCTCATAGAGCCTGGCCCTTTTTCTGATATGGGCATGCCATGCTGAGCTATCCTGTGCCATTGTCTCCTATGTCCCACAATCAGTTCCAGAGTTGTTGAGAGACCTTGAGAGAGTCCTTGTATCACTTCTTCTGACCACCATGTGGTCGCCTTGAGCCATATGAATGGAAAGTGATTTGCTTAAATTCACATAGTGGATTAATAACAAAGTCAGAACTTCAATCTACGTCTGTTGACTCCAGTGCAAGTGTTTTTTCTAATGTATCATTCAGTAAACATTTATTAAGCTCTTATAGTATGTGGAGCATGGTCTTAGGTGCTGGAGAGGATACGATGTTTAGATAAGACCCTGTCCTTTCCCCTGTAGTGCTTACTATCCAGTGAGGAGGTAAAATATTAACAAAGATAGTTGTATTGTATAAGCACATTAAAAATAACATTAGTATAGAGGGCTATATGACAGGACATTGTGATAAAGTCTTTTGTATAATTGTATATATACCTTTGTCACAGAACATATGTTTTTTTCTTCCTGATTTGAAACTTGTAATTTGAATAATGCCTCACTCTGGCCCCTATTTTGTTAAATTTACAAGTAAGTATACACATTCTTGTCCAAACTACTTTTAGATTCGAAATGGTACTTCCTTTATGCTTTTTTGTTCAGGTGGGATTGGCTAGGGGAAACCTGATATTTTGGGAATAGTACTAGAATTAGAGATTAGTGACCTGCATTTTAGTATTGCCTCTGATATGAGCTGCACATCCTTGAAAATTTATGTAAATCTTCTGAGCTTTACTTTTTTATATTCGTAAAATAAGGAATAATAAATAAATAATCCTTGTTTAACCCCAGCATATATTGTTCCTCTTACAGAGAATTTGGTTTCTGTACCTTTAAGAAAACAGAGGATTCCCCCTCCCCGCCCCTTAATAGTATTTGATTTTTTCCAAGTACATGGAAAGATTGTTTTCAACATTCATTTTTATAAGATTTTGAGTTCCAAATTTTTCTCCCTTTTCTCTCCCATCCCCAAGACAGCAAGCAATCTGATAAAAGTTATATATGTACAATCATGTTAAACATTTCCACATTACTTAAGCTGTGAAAAAGAATCAGAGCAAAAGGGAAAAAACCACAAGAAAGAAAAAAAAAGTTGAAAACACTATACTTTGATCTACATTCAGACTCCATAGTTCTTTCTCTGGATGTGGATAGCATTTTCCATCATGAGTCTTTTGAGAATTTTCTTGCATCATTGTATTGCTGAGAATAGCTAAGTCATTCACAGTTGACATAGCACAATGTTGTTACTGTGTACAGTGTTCTCCTGGTTCTACTCACTTCACTCAGCATCAGTTCTGATAAATCTTTCCAGGTTTTTCTGTAATCCTTTTATTCATCATTTCTTATTCCATTGCATTCATATACCATAGCTTGTTCAGCCATTCCTCATTTGATGGGCATCTCCTCAATTTCCAATTCTTGGTCACCACAAAAAGAGCTGCTATAAATATTTTTGTACATGTGGGTCCTTTCCCCCTTTTTATGATGTCTTTGAAATATAGACCTAGTAGTGGTATTCCTCAGTCAAAGGGTGTGCACAGTTTTATAGCCCTTTGGACATAGTTCCAAACTGCTTTTCAGAATGGTTGGATCAGTTTACAGTTCTGCCAACAATGCATTAGTGTTCCAGTTTTCCCACATCTTCTCCAACATTTATCATTTTCTTTTCCTGTCATATAAGTCAATCTGACAGGTATGAGGTGGTACCTCGGAGTTGTTTTAATTTGCATTTCTCTAATCAGTAGTAATTTAGAGTATTTTTTCATATGACTTTAGATAGCTTTAATTTCTTCATCTGAATACTGCCTGTTTATTTCCTCTGACCATTTATCAGTTGAGGAATGACTTGTATTCTCATAAATTTGACTCAGTTCTATATGTATTTTAGAAATGAGGCCTTTATCAGAAACACTGGCAGAAAAATTGCTTCTCAGCTTTCTGTTTGCCTTCTAATCTTGGTTGCATTGGCTTTGTTTGTACCGAACCTTTTTAATTTAATGTAATTAAAACTATTCATTTTGTATTTCATAATGTTCTCTATCTCTTGTTTGGTCATAAGTTATTTTCTTTTCCATAGATTTGACAGATAATCTATTCCTTGTTCTAATTTTCTCATGGTATCACCCTTTATATCTGAATCATGGTATTTGGTGTCAGATGTTGGTCTATGCTTAGTGTCTGCCATACTATTTTCCAGTTTTCCCAGCAGTTTTTGTCAAGTAGTGAGTTCTTATCCCAGAAGCTGAAGTCTTTGGGTTTAGCAAAAAGTAGTTTACTGTAGTCATTTACTACTGTGTCATGTGACCCTAACCTGTTCCACTAATCCACCACTCTATTTCTTAGCCAATCATGACATCATTTCTCTGATGGCATGGTCTTCTTTGGCAAAGAAGGATGCACACAACAATCTGTGAGTAGATGCTGTTGCCTGAATGGGGACCCAGCTAGTTGGGTAACTCATCTCCTCCTCTCCTGTCTATCTCCCCCTCCTCTTCCTTCTCCTCTCCAAAGGAAGGTGCAGTTAACTTGGGTCTTATTGGCTAGATTCTTTTCTTTTCCTTCCCCTGCACTGCTCTCTCCTCTCCTCCCCTTCCCTTCCTGTTGCTGTTTCCCTCCCAGCCTGATATCTTCATTTTTCTTTGCCTCATTAAAGGGGCCACCCCTTGTCTGCTTCTTAAACAGGCCTATTCAACGAATGGGCTTTACCCTCAGCCTAAGTGAGTACCTGAATAGACCTTGGCCTAAAGGGGCCAAGGTCTCCCAGTGAGTCTTTGGTTATCTCCAGCCATCCTGATGAATATCTGGTTACTGTACTCAGATGACTCTGGAGAAGTGAGGCTGGTGACCTTGCACAGCCCTCCCTCACTCAAAACAAAGTCAAGTGCAAGTCATGTCATCGTTTCTCTCATGACATGGTCTTTGGCAACAAAGGATGAACATAACAACAACAATCATAGCCAGTACCAAATAGTTTTTTGATGATTGATGCTTTATAACATAGTTTTAGATCTGTTATGACTAGGTCACCTTCCTTTGCATTTTTTCCATTAATTCCCACCCCCCCATTAATTAATTTCCATCAGTTTCCTGATATTCTTGACCTTTTGTCCTTTCAGATGAATTTTGTTATTTTTTATAGCTCAGTTAAATAATTTTTTGGTAATTTGATGGGTATGATGCTGAATAACTAACTTAATTTAGGTAAATTTATTTATTTTTTATTACTTTTAATATTTTTATTTTATAATTTTATAAATATATAAATTATATACATAATTTTATTATTTTTGGCTTGGTCTGCTCATGAGCAGTTGGTTCTTTTCGAATTATTTAGATCTAATTTTATTTATGTGAGAAGTGTTTTGTAATTGTCTTCATGTAGTTCCTGGGTTGGTCTTGGGAGGTGGGCTCCCAAATATTTTACATTATCCATAGTTATTTTAAATGGAATTTCTTTATTTTTTACTGCTGGTAAATTGGTAAAATTTACTTGTTGGTAATATATAGAAATGCTGCTGATTTATGTAGGTTTGTTTTATATTGTATAACTTTGCTAAGGTAGTTAATTATTTCAAATAGTTTTTTAGTTGATTCTCAAGGATTCTCTAAGTATACCATCATATCATATGCAGAAAGTGATAGTTTTGTTTCCTCATTGTCCATTCTGATTTCTTCAATTTCTTTTTTCTTCTCTTATTGCTAAAACTAACATTTCTAGTATAATATTAACTAATAGTGGTGATAATGAGCATCCTTGTTTCACACCTGATCTTGTTGGGAAAGCTTCTGGCTTATCCCCATTACATATACTGCTTGTTGATGGTTTTAGATCGATATTACTTATCATTTTAAGGAAAATTCCTTTTATTCTTATCTTTTCTAGTATTGTTAATAGGAATGGGTGATATATTTTGTCAAAAACTTTTTGCGTCTATTGAGATGTGAGTTCTTTTAGTTTTGTTATTGATACGGTCAGTTATGCTGACAGTTTTCCTAATATTGAACCAACCCTGAATTCCTGGTATAAATCCTCCCTGGTCATGCTGTATTATCCCTCTGACAAATTGCTATAATCTCTTTATTAATATTTTATTTAAAATTTTTGCATCAATATTCATTAGGAAAATTGGTGTGTAATTTTCTTTCTCTGCTTTGGCTCTTTCTCGTTTGGGTATCAGCACCATATTTGTGTCATGAAAAGAAATTTGGTATGACTCCCTCTTTGCCTGTTTTTCCAAATAGTTTATATGATATTGGAATTAATTGTTCTTTAAATGTTTGGTAGAATTAATTTGCAAATCCTTCTGACCCTGGAGATTTTTCCCTAGAGAGTTCATTGATGACCTGTTCAGTTTCTTTTTCTAAAATGGGGTTATTTAAGTATTTTATTTTCCTTTTCTTTTAATCTGGGCAATGAATAGTTTTGTTAATATTCATCCCTTTCAGTTGGGTTGTCAGGTTTATTGACATACAGTTGGGCAAAATAGTTTCCAGTTATTGCTTTAATTTCTTCTTCATTGGTGGTGAATTTACCTTTTTCTTTTTTGATACTGGTAATTTGTTTTTCTTCTTTTTTTAATCAAGTTAATTAAAGGTTTATTTATTTTATTGGTTTTTTTTTTCAGAAAACCAGCTCTTAGTTTTATTAGTTCAATAATTTTCTTTCAATTTTGTTAATCTTTCCTCTGATTTTTAGATTTTGTAATGTGGTATCTAATTGGAGATTTTTAATTTTTTCTTTTTCTAGTTTTTTTAAGTTGCATGCCCAATTCATTGATCTAGGCTTTCTCCATTTTATTCATATCAGCATTTAGAGATGTAAAATTTCAACTAAGAACTTCTGTGGCTGCATTCCATTAATTTTGTTATGTTGTCTCATTATTGTTGTTTTCTTTGATGAAATTATTGATTTTATTATTTGTAGTTTGACCCATTTGTTCTTTAGGAATAAATTATTTAGTTTCTTATTGCATTATGATCTGAAAATGATGCAATTAATATTTCTGCCTCAGCATTAGATTGTGAAGTTTTTAATGCCCTGCATGGCCAGTTCTTGTGTAGGTGCCATGTACTGCTGAGAAAAAGGTATATTCTTTTTCATCCCCTTTCAATTTTGTTCAGAGGACTGTCATATCCAACTTTTCTAAAATTCTATTCACTTTGTTAACTTCTTGTTTGTTTTGTGGTTAGATTTTTTTAGTTCTGAGAAGAGGAAGTTGAAATACCCCAGTAATATAGTTTTGCTGTATGTTTCTTCCTACAACTCACTTAACTTCTCCTCTGAGAATTTGGATGCTATAGCACTGGTGCATATATGTTTAATATTGATATTGCCTTCTTATCTATAGTACCTTTTAGCAAGATGTAGTTTCCTTCCTTATCTTTTTAAATTAGATCTATTTTTGCTTTTGCTTTGTGTGAGATCAGGATTGCTACCCCTGCTTTTTTTACGTCAGTTGCAGCATACTCCATGTGTGTCTCTCTGCTTCAGTTGTGTTTTTGGTAAACAACATTTAGTAGCATTCTATTTTTCAATCCACTCTACTTTCTCCTTCTGTTTTATGGGAGAATCCATCCCATTCACATTCACAGCTATTATTACTATGTATTTCCCTCCATTCTGTTTTTCCCTGTTTATATTTTTCTCTCTCCTTTCATCTTATCTCTCCTCACCAGTGTTTTACTTCTGACCTCAATCTGCCCTCCTTCTATCAGTCCCCCTCTCTTTTCTTTCTCCTTTACCCTCCTGTTTCCCTATAGGGTAAGATAAGTTTCTATGCCCTACTGTGTGTGTATATTATCCCTTTTATGAGCCAAATTTGATGAGACTAATATTCAAACAATGCTCACCTTTTCTCTTCTTCCCTTCTCCTGTAATTGGTCTTTTGCTCCTCTTCCTGTGATGTAGTTTGCCATATTCTGCCTTCCCCTTTCCTCTTCTCACAGTACAATTCTTTTTTTACCCCTTAATTTTTCTTTTTATATCTCCACATCAGAGTCAACTTACACCCACACCCTCTGTCTATGTAATGTCTAACTCCCCAAATAGGGATACAGGTCTCAAGAGTTAGAAGTATTATCTTCCTGTGAAGGGATGTAACACCCTTATTGAATAATATGTTTTTTTCTTTCCTGTTTACCTTTTTATGGTTCTTTTGAGTCTTGCATTTGAAGGTTGAATTTTCTGTTGAGCTCCAGTCTTTTCATCAGGAAGGTTTGAAAGACCCCTATTTCATTGAATGTTCACCCTTTCCCCTGAATTATTACGCTCAGTTTTTCTGGGTAGTTGATTCTTGACTGTAATCCAAGCTCCTTTGCCTTCAGGAATATATTCCAAAACCTCTAATCTTTTAATGTAGAAGCTGCTAAGTTCTGTGTAATCCTGACAATGCTCTTCGATATTTGAATTGTTTCTTTCTGGCTGCTTCCTGTTCTGATACTTGTGGAATTTGGCTACAGTAGTCCTTGGAGTTTTCATTTTGGGATCTCTTTCAAGAGGTAATAGGTAGAATCTTTCTTTTTTTTTTTAATATAAATTTATTTATTTAACTTTTTACATTCATTTTCACAAAATTTTGGGTTCCAAATTTTCTCTCCATTTATCCCCTCCCCCCATCCCAATAGACCGAGCATTCTAATTTCCCCTATCACCAATCTGCCCTCTCTTCTATCATCCCTCCCTTCTCTTGTCCCCATCTTCTCTTTTGTCCTGTAGGGCCAGATGACTTTCTATTCCCCATTAACTGTATTTCTTATTTCCTAGTAGCAAGAACAATACTCAACAGTTGTTCCTAAAACTTTGAGTTCCAAATTCTCCCTATCCCTCCCTCCCCACCCGTTCCCTTTGGAAAGGCAGGCAATTCAATATAGGCCCTATCTGTGTAGTTTTGCAAATGACTTCCATAATAGTCGTGTTGTGTAAGACTAACTGTATTTCCCTCCATCCTATCCTGCCCCCCATTGTTTCTATTCTGTCTTTTGTTCCTGTCCCTCCCTGAGTGTTGACTTCAAATTGCTCCCTCCTCCCATTGCCCCCCCCCTTCCATCATTCCTCCCACCCTGCTTATCTCCTTCTCCCCCACTTTCCTGTACTGTAAGATAGGTTTTCATACCAAAATGAGTGTGCATTTTACTCCTTCCTTTAGTCGAATGTGATGAGAGTAAACTTCATGTTTTTTTCTCAGCTCTCCTCTTTTTCCCTCCACTAAAAAGTCTCCTGCTTGCCTCTTGAATGAGATATAATTTACCCCATTCCATTTCACCCTCTCTCCTCCCACTACATTTCTCTCTCACCATTTACCTTAATTTCTTTTAAGATATGGTCCCATCCTATTCAATTCACTCTGTGCTCTCTGTCTCTGTATGTGAGTGCATGTGTGTATGTGTGTGTGCATGTGTGTGTGTGGTCCCACCTACTACCCAGATACTGAAAAGTTTTAAGAGTTACAAATATTGTCTTTCCCTGTAGGAATGTAAACAGTTCACCTTTGGTAGGTCCCTTATGACTTCTCTTTACTGTTTACTTTTTCATGCTTCTTCTCATGCTTGTGTTTGAAAGTCAAATTTTCTTTTCAGCTCTGGTCTTTTCATCAAGAATGCTTGAAAGTCCTTTATTTCATTGAAAGACCATATTTTCCCCTGAAGTACTATACTCAGTTTTGCTGGGTAGGTGATTCTTGGTTTTAGTCCTAGTTCCTTTGACTTCTGGAATATCTTATTCCATGCCCTTTGATCCCTTAATGTAGAAGCTGCTAGATCTTGAGTTATCCTGATTGTATTTGCACAATACTGAAATTGTTTCTAACTGCTTGGAATATTTTCTCCTTGACCTGGGAATTCTGGAATTTGGCCACAACGTTCCTAGGAGTTTCTCTTTTTGGATCTCTTTCAGGTGGTTATCGATGGATTCCTTCAATACTTATTTTGCCCTCTGGTTGTAGAATCTCAGGGCAGTTTTCCTTGATAATTTCATGAAAGATGATGTCTAGGCTCTTTTTTTGATCATGAGTTTCAGGTAGTCCCATAATTTTTAAATTGTCTCTCCTGGATCTATTTTCCAGGTCAGTTGTTTTTTCCAATGAGATATTTCACATTCTCTTCCATTTTTTCATTCTTTTGGTTTTGTTTGGTGATTTCTTGGTTTCTCAGAAAGTCATCAGCCTCCATCTGTTCCATTCTAATTTTGAGAGAACTATTATCTTCAGTGAGCTTTTGAACCTCTTTTTCCATTTGGCTAATTCTGCTTTTGAAAGCATTCTTCTCCTCATTGGCTTTTTGAACCTCTTTTGCCAATTGAGTGAGCCTATTTTTCAAGGTGTTATTTTCTTCAGCATTTTTTTCGGTCTCCTTTACCAAGGTATTGACCCATTTTTCATGCTTTTCTTGCATCTGTCTCATTTCTCTTCCCAGTTTTTCCTCCACCTGTCTAACTTGATTTTCAAAATCCTTTCTGAGCTCTTCCATGGCCTGAGCCCATTGGGTATCTATTTAGGTTGTTTGAGGTACAGAGGCCTTGTCTATGTCTTTCCCTGATGCTAAGCATTGGTCTTCCTCATCAGAAATGAAAGGCAGAAACATCATCTGTTCCCCAAGAAAGTAGCCTTCTATGGTCTTATTTTTCTTCCCTTTTCTGGGCATTTTCCCAGCTAGTTACTTGACTTCTGAGATTCCTCTCCACCCTGCCTAGATCTGCCCAGCTAGTGCTTGGGGTCTGAGATCCAAATGCTGCTCCCCAGCCTCAGGGCTTTCAGGGGCGGGTGCGGCTGCTATTCAATGTGAGCTTAAGTTCTGGTGCTCAGGTTGGGGCAGGGCCGTCTCCCATGCTCAGTTCCCTCTGGAGGTTTAAATGGAGATCTTCAGTAATGGCCCTGAGCTCCTGTCTACTCTGGGAGTTCTGGGCTGCAGCTGCCTCCCGAAGGGGCCTGAGTTATGGAGACACCCCGCTCCTCTCTTGGCCAGCCCAGACGTCTCTCTCACTGACCTGTAGCACCTGTGGGCAGAGGTACCTTCGTGGCCACCAGAGATTCTGTCCCTGAAGCCTGCTCGGGTCTGCTCCTCTGGGGCTGCGGCCAGGGAAGGGCCGGGGTGGGCTCTGCTGTCCGCAGCGCGACGGACCCCTGGGAACAGCTTTCCAGGGCTCTGTGGAACGGAAATCTCTTCCACTGTGTTTCTGCGTGGCTTGCTCTGCTCCAGAATTTGTGAGTTCTTTTTACAGGAAATTTATGGGCTGTGGATTTGGAGCTAGCATATGTGAGTCTTTCTACTCCGCCATCTTGGCTCCTCCCCTTGTAGATTCTTTCAGTGACTATTTTACCTTCTGGTTCTAGGACATCAGGGCAGTTTTCATTGATGATTTCTAGAAAGATGCTATCCAGGCTTTTTTTTTTTTTTATCATGGCTTTCAGGTAGTTTAGTATTCTTAAATTATTTCTCCTGAACTTCTCTTCCAGGTCATTTGTTTTTCCAATGAGGTAGTTTACATTTTATTCTATTTTTTCGTTCTTTTAATATTTTTGACTGATTCTTGATGTCTCAGAATCATTAGCTTCCACTTGCTCGATTTTAGTTTTTTAGGCATTATTTTCTTCAGTTAGCTGTTGTATCTCCTTTTCCATTTGGTGAATTCTGCTTTTAAAGGGGTTGTTTTCTTCAATGGACTATTTTTTTCCATTTGGCCAGTTGTATTTCTTACGGAATTATTTTCTTCAGTCAATTTTTGTCCTTTCTTTTCCAAGTTGTTGACTCTGTCTTGTATAATTCTTATTTCTTTTCCCAATTTTTCTACTACCTCTCCTATTTGATTTTTACAATCATTTTTGAGCTCTTCCAAGAAGGCTTTTTCTGTTTGAGACCAATTTATCTTCACCTTTGAGGCTTTGCTTGTAGGTATTTTGACATTGTTATTCTCTTCTGAGTTTGCATTTTGATCTTCCCTGTTGCCATAGTAGCCTTCTATGGTCAGTGCTCTTTTCTATTTTTTACTCATTTTTGGCCTGTTTTATGACATTTAAAGTTGAATACTGCTTCTGAGACACAGGAGGCACAATCCCAAGCTTTTTGCACTGAGGCCCTGGGTGCTGGAGGCTTGTCCTGGTGTAGCTTTAGTCAGGCCTTTTGTGCTGGGGAGTCCCTGGAATGATAGTTTGCCTTTTGTACTGGGGCTGGAGGCCTTGCAGCTGGCCTACTATGCCATTAGATTGCTGATCCAGGATTGAGGGGCCTCAGTTGCTGATCTGTGCTGTGGCTAAGAGCTTCCCAATGGCTTGCCTGAATACTGTCTATGCCGGGCTGAGCTCTCTTTTTCCCCAAATGAGACAGATGTTTCCTGAAGTCCTAAGTTTACTTGGGCTGGAAAATTATTCCACTCTGTCTTTTTGCAGATTCATGCCAGCCATTTAGAAGCTTCATTCAACCTTATTTCCAGGAGGAACTGGGGAGAGCTAAGCCAACTTCCTGGCTTTCCTTCTCCACCATCTTGGCTCCTCTCCTAAAAGAGAAGATTTTGACAGTTAATTGTCATCTTTGAAGGAGTCTGTGTGCAGCCAGTATGAAAGAGACCTAACAGAACTTTTTCCTGAGTAGATTTGGATAGTTAACTGTCATTGGAAAATAAATCTGTGAAGGACTTAGAGAGTCTGTCATCTCTGAGAGCATGAGAGGCACTTTAGTGACACTAAGTTGAATTATCTTCCTTTAGAGAAAGATAATGGCAAAGACATTTTGCATGAGAGACATCCTGAGAAGAGTTCCTGAGGGGGAACTGAGAGGCTTTAACTGTCATTCTGAAGTGAATTTAACTGTTATATTGTAAGAAGAGATGAATAGTTAACTGACATTTGTGAAAGGAATTTGATTGTTGAACCATGGTTCTAGTGTTTTGGAGGAGCTGGTCATTGTAGTCATTGATGAGAAAATTCTAGTCAACCTCTTTCTCTTGCTTTTTTTTCCATAGTCTGAGGTGACTTGAGTTGTGGCCATCCTCTCATGGGACATGTCATGTCAATATCTAACTATGTCTGTATTATTTATTACTGTTATGGTTAAAAGTACTGATATTTGTGTACCAAGGGTGGGGAACCCGGAGGCCATATGTGTCCTTCTAGGTCCTTGGGTGTGGCCTTTTGACTGAGTTCAAGTCTTACAGAACAAATCCTGTTGTTAAGGGAATTTGTTCTGCAAAGTTTGGATTCAGTCAAAGGGTTACACTTAAGGACCTGGAAGGCCACTTGTGGCTTTGAGGTCACAGGTTCTCCACCCCTGAAGCTTTTGAATTTGGGAGTTAAGACTGAGAAAAGAGAAAAAGCATAAGGGAAAAAAGATCTCTCTGGTTCTAAAAAAAATGAGGGGTAGGGGCTTAGAGCTAATTAACAAAAGAAATTTTTGCATTTTAAGTTCTTTTTGAAGTAATTCCCATTCATAACCACTAGATTACTTTTGAACCCAGTGAGAATTAATAAGGCAATAAGAAAGTAACATGATAAGGTGAAGATGTGTTTCTCTGTTTGAAATATTGTTCACAATCTACATTATAGCCGTCTCCTGCAGGGTCACACTAATTGTGGGGTCTTAGTCATAGGATTTTTACATGTAAGTTTATCAAAATCCTACTATGCTTGTACTATCTACTTCAAAGCAAGGTTCTAAGGAAATATAAGGAAAGGGTTTTGTAACCCTTAGACCACTATGGAAATATGAGCCAAGGAATTATAGAATCCAAGTCTTGGAAGGAACTTGAGAAAACCATTTGTTCCAATCCATACCTGAAGGAGAATTCCATTTTTATTTAACATTTAAAAAAATTCTCAATTACATGTAAATTTAGATTTTTAATGTTTATTTTTTAAAATTTTGAGTTCCAAATTCTCTCTTTCCCTCCTTTCCCCACTCCTTGAGAGGGCAAACAATTTGATATGGTTATATCTGTGCAGTCATGCAAAACATTTCCATATTCACCATGTAACTAGAAAAAGTAAACCCAACCTCATACCAAAAAACCTCCAAGTTTAATAAATAAAATTTAAAAAATAAGCTTCAATCTGTATTAGACTCCATCGGTTCTTTTTTTGGAGGTGGGTAGCACATCATGAGTCCTTTGGAATTGTTTTGGATCATTGTATGATCTGAGAATAGGTGTCATTCACAGTTGATCATACAGTATTGGTGTTAATATATAGAGTGTTCTCCTGGTTCTGCTCATTTCATTTTGTATCAGTTCATATAAGTCTTTCAAGGTTTTTCTGAAAGCATTCTGCTTGCCATTTCTTATAGTACAACACTCTTTTATTTTATCATAATTGTATCCCACAACTTCTTCAACTATTTCCCAATTCATAGGTGTCCCCTCAATTTCCAATTCTTTGCCACCTCAGAAGGAGCTGCCATGTATATTTTTGTACATATATGTCCTTTTCCTTTTTCTCTAATCTCTTTGGGGGCACAGACCAGTAGAAGTATTTCTAGGTCAAAGGGCATGCACAGTTTTATGGCCTTTTGGGCAGAGTTCCACACTGCTCTCTAGAATGGTTACATCTGTAGTTCATAATTCCTAAACTTCCTAAAAGATGATGCTGTTAAAGTGCTCAGTATGTGAGCAAATTTGAAAAACACAACAGTAGCTACTAGATTGGAAAAGATCAATTTACATCCCAGTCCTAAAGAAGGGCAATGTCTTTTACCAACATATTTTGTTTATTTCATAAACCAGCAAGGTTACACTTAAGATTTTGTAAGCTACGCTTCAGCAGTTGGCGAACTGAGAATTACCTGAAGTTCAGGCTGGGTTTTTTTTTTTCTTCCCCTATTTATTTATTTATTTAATTATTTTTTTTCATTCATTTTCACAAATTTTTGGGTTCCCAGTTTTCTCCCCTTTTATCCCCTCCCCCATCCCAATACCCCAAGCAATCCAATTTTCCCTATCTCCAATCTGCCCTCTCTTCTGTCATCCCTCCCTTCTCTTGTCTCCATCTTCTCTTTTCTCCTATAGGGCCAGATGACTTTCTATTCCTCATTAACTGTATGTCTTCTTTCCTAGTTACAACAACAACATTAAACAGTTGTTCCTAAAACTTTGAGTTCCAAATTCTCCCCATCCCTCCCTCCCCACCCATTCCCTTTGGGACGGCAGGCAATTCAATTTAGGCCCTATCTGTGTAGTTTTGCAAATGACTTCCCTGATAGTCGTAAGACTAACTGGATTACCATCCCTCCTAACCTGCCCCTCATTGTTTCTCTTCTGTCTCTTGATCCTGTCCCTCCCCAAGTGTTGACTTCAAATTGCTCCCTCCTCCCTTTGCCCTCCCCCCCATCATCCCCTCCCTTGCAATATCTCCTTCTCCCCCACTTTCTTATACTGTAAGATAGGTTTTCATACCAAAAGGAGTGTGCATTTCACTCCTTCGTTTAGTCAAATGTGATGAGGGTAAACTTCTTGTTTTTTTTTTTTTTTTTTCTCAGCTCTCCTCTTTTTCCCTCCACTAAGAAAAACTCCTACCTGCCTCTTAAATGACATATAGTTACCCCCTTCCCTTTCCC
The DNA here is from genome assembly GCA_023548195.1 of Bettongia penicillata ogilbyi. Classification (NCBI taxonomy): domain Eukaryota; kingdom Metazoa; phylum Chordata; class Mammalia; order Diprotodontia; family Potoroidae; genus Bettongia; species Bettongia penicillata. Next base: position 3,072,287 of record JAJHZJ010000304.1, read on the forward strand.
TCTCTTTCCTCCCCCTACATTTCTCTCTCACCATTTACCTTAGTTTCTTTTAAGGTATGGTCCCATCCTATTCAGTTCAATCTGTGCTCTCTATCTCTGTATGTGTGTGCATGTGTGTATGTGTGTGCATGCATGTACATGTGTATGTGTGGTCCCACCAACTATCTAGATACTGAAAAGTTTTAAGAGTTAGAAATATTGTCTTTCCCTGTATGAATATAAACAGTTCACTTCTGGTAAGTCCCTTAAGACTTCTCTTTGCTGTTTACTTTTTCATGCTTCTTCTCATTCTTGTGTTTGAAAGTCAAATTTTCTTTTCAGCTCTGGTTTTTTCATTAAGAATGATTGAAAGTCCTCTGTTTCATTGAAAGACCATATTTTCCCTTGAAGTATTATACTCAGTTTAGCTGGGTAGGTGATTCTTGGTTTTAGTCCTAGTTCCTTTGACTTCTGGAATATCCTATTCCACGCCCTTCGATCCTTTAATGTAGAAGCTGCTAGATCTTGGGTTATCCTGATTGTATTTCCACAGTACTGGAATTGTTTCTTTCTAGCTGCTTGCACGATTTTTTCCTTGAGCTGGGAGTTCTAGAATTTTGCCACAATGTTCCTAGGAGTTTCTCTTTTTGGATCTCTTTCAGGTGGTGATCGATGGATTCTTTCAATACTTATTTTGCCCTCTGGTTGTAGAATGTCAGTGCAGTTTTCCTTGATAATTTCATGGAAGATGATGTCTAGGCTCTTTTTTTGATCATGAGTTTCAGGTAGTCCCATAATTTTTAAATTGTCTCTCCTGGATCTATTTTCCAGGTCAGTTGTTTTTCCCATGAGATATTTCACATTCTCTTCCATTTTTTGGTTCTTTTGGTTTTGTTTGGTGATTTCTTGGTTTCTCGTAAAGTCATTAGACTCCACCTGTTCCATTCTAATTTTGAGAGAACTATTAAATTCAGTGAGCTTTTGAGCCTCTTTTTCCATTTGGCTCATTCTGCTTTTGAAAGCATTCTTCTCCTCATTGGCTTTTTGAACCTCCTTTGCCAATTGAGTGAGCCTATTTTTCAAGGTGTTAATTTCCTCAGCATTTTTTTGGGTCTCCTTTACCAAGGTATTGACCCGATTTTCATACTTTTCTTGTATCTCTCTCATTTCTCTTCCCAGTTTTTCCTCCACCTGTCTAACTTGCTTTTCAAAATCCTTTTTGAGCTGTTCCAGGGCCTGAGCCCACCCGCCACCCCCCTGGGGTGTCTGGGGTACTGAGGCCCTACCCTCCACATCTTTCCCTGATGGCAAGGATACGTCCTCGTCATCAGATCCGAAGGTCGGGATCATTTGCATTTGTTGGAAAAAACTCTCTAAAGTCTTATTTTTCTTCCCTTTTCTAGGCATTTTCCCAGCCAGTTACTTGACTTCTGAGATTCCTTTCCACCCCCGCCTGGATCCGCCCAGCTAGTGCTTGGCCTCTGAGATTTAAATGGGCTTTCCTCCTGCCGGCTGTCAATCAGTGAGCTGTAGTTCAGGTGCTGGGGTGGGCGCAGGGCCACCTCCCAGACTCTGATCCCTCGGGGGGCTTTATGCAGAGACTTTCAGGAATGGAGCAGGTGGGGGCGGGGTGTGGGGCCCGCCTCCCAATCTCAGTTCCCTTGGGGGCTTTGAGCAGAAGCCTTCAGTAATAGAGCGGGGTGGGGGCAGGGCCGTCTCCCAGGCTCAGCTCCATCAGGTTTTATGCGGGAATCTTCCGGGAATCTTCCGTAATGAAGATCCTGCCTGCTGCTGGGGGATTCCTGAGTCCTGGCCCTGCCGCCTTAGCCGCCGCCCACACCTCTGCCTCTGCCACTTCCTGCCCCCGTCTCTGCCGCCACCGCTTCCTCCGGAGGGGGCCCGAGTCACAGAGACGTTCCGCTCCCCTCCTCCAGCCTGGCCTTCTCTCTCACTGACCTGTAGCTTCTGTGGGCGGAAGGACTTTCCTGGCTGCCGAAGCTTCTGTCTCTGAAGCCTGCTCGGATCAGCTTCTCTGGGGCCTCGGCCAGGGCAGCGCTGGGGGTGGGGTCCACTTTCTAGGGCGCGCCAGACCCTGGGGACGGGTCTTCAGGGCTCCCTGGAACGGAAATCTCTTCCACTCTGCTTCTGCACACCTTGTATTGACCCAGAAGTTATGGGGGACTCTTTTTACATTAATTCTATGGGCTTTTGGTTTCGGAGCTCGTAAACATGCGTCCTTCTACTCCGCCATCTTGGCTCCGCCCCCCAGGCTGGTTTTTGAAGAGGCAGAGGAACTGGGCACCAAATCACTAGCACTCACTAGATTTGGAAAAAGCAAGGGAATTCCAGAAAAGCTTCCACTTCTGCTTCGTTGACTACACTAAAGGCTTGAGCTACATAGATCACAACAAAATGTGTTAAGCCCTCAAAGAAATAGGAGTGCCAGATCATTTTACTTGTTTCTTGAGGAACCTCTATGTGGGCCAAGAAGTAATAATTAGAACTGAACATGGAAGAACTGATTGGTTTAAGACTGGAAAAGGAAAATGACAAGGCTGTATGTTATCACCTTATTTATATCATGCAAAATCAAAAGCTAGAATTAAGGTTGCCAGGAGAAATATCAACAGTCTCAGATATGCAGGCAATACTTCTCTCATGGCAGAAAGTAAAGAAGAATCCAGAAGCCTCTTGTTGAGGGTGAAAGAAAAGAATGGAAAAGCTGACTTGAAGCTTAACCAAACATCTTGTCAACTGGCCCTATCATTTCCTGGTAAATGGAGGGAGAAGAAATAGAAGCAGTGTCAGATTTTATATTCTTGGACTCAAAGATCACTGCAGACAGCAACTGCAGCCATGAAATTAAAAGATGCTTGCTCCTTGGAAGGAAGGCCATAGCAAATCTGTACAGTATGCTGAAAAGCAGAGACATTACCTTACTGACAAAGGTCTATATAGTCAAAGCTATGACTTTTCTAGTAGCAACGTGTGGCTATGAGAGCTAGAGTAAAAGAAAAGCTGAGTACCAGAAAGAATCAATGCTTTCAAATTGTGGTGCTGGAGATGACTTTTGAGATTCCTCAGACAGCAAGGAGATCAAATCACTTAATACTTAAAGAAATTAATTTAGGCTAGTCACTGGCAGGTTAAATACTGAAGCTATAGCTTGAATACTTTGGCTATATAATAAGAAGACAGGACTCATTGGAAAAGATTCTAATGTTGGGAAAGACTGAAGCCAAAAGGAAAAGGGGAATGCAGAGTTTGAGATAGATAGTATCCTGGAAACAACAAACGTTGACTTAGACTTCTAGAGATACCGGAGGATAGAAGGGCTGGGGCTGTACATGCTGTGGTCCATGGGATCACAAAGAATCAGACAGAACTGAAAAACACAGTAATATTCCATATTTGTCTTTCTACCTGCCCGTATATTTAAAAAAGTTTTATCACTGCCTTTTTAAAGAAAATTACAGTAAATTTTGTATATACCATGTATACTCTCCTTCCACCAGCAGCACTGAAACCTCTCTTGTAACAGAAAAATATCAATATAGTTATGGAGTTTGACAGTATATCTAACACTCTGCACCTGTATTCCCCCCTTCTCAGAGTTAAGCTTCCTTTTAGTGTTCTTTGCATTTACTTTATTCTAAGCGTTGTCTATTTTATTCTCCTTGTTTTATTTTAGCTTTCATCAGTTCGTTACAAATTTCACCTGAAGTTTTTTTTGAATTCTTGATATTTGTCATTTCTTATTTCATAGTCCCATTTTTATATAGCTCTGAGTATTTGGAAGTATTTTATCATATGGATTCATATCTTTTTTCTTCAAATTCTACCCATCATTCCTGCCAGTTTCTGCCTTTTGGGGCCAGCAGAACAAGTCTGAATTCATTTCTTCCTTATGGCAGCCTTTCAGATGTTTGAAGAAAGCAATCATGTTCTCCACGAAACCTTCTTTTCTAAGACATCTTCACTTCTAAATATCATCAGTTTCTTTAGTAGATGCTCTCTCTTTTTCCACCTTTTTTAAAAAAATTTATTTATTTAACTTTTTACATTCATTTTCACAAAATTTTGGGTTCCAAATTTTCTCTCCATTTATCCCCTCCCCCCACCCCAATACACCAAGCATTCTAATTTCCCCTATCACCAATCTGCCCTCTCTTCTATCATCCCTCCCTTCTCTTGTCCCCCATCTTCTCTTTTGTCCTGTAGGGCCAGATGACTTTCTATTCCCCATTAACTGTATTTCTTATTTCCTAGTAGCAAGAACAATACTCAACAGTTGTTCCTAAAACTTTGAGTTCCAAATTCTCCCTATCCCTCCCTCCCCACCCGTTCCCTTTGGGAAGGCAGGCAATTCAATATAGGCCCTATCTGTGTAGTTTTGCAAATGACTTCCATAATAGTCGTGTTGTGTAAGACTAACTATGTTTCCCTCCATCCTATCCTGGCCCCCATTGTTTCTATTCTGTCTTTTGATCCTGTCCCTCCCTGAGTGTTGACTTCAAATTGCTCCCTCCTCCCATTGCCCCCCCTTCCATCATCCCCCCCACCCTGCTTATCTCCTTCTCCCCCACTTTCCTGTACTGTAAGATAGGTTTTCATACCAAAATGAGTGTGCATTTTACTCCTTCCTTTAGTCGAATGTGATGAGAGTAAACTTCATGTTTTTTTCTCAGCTCTCCTCTTTTTCCCTCCACTAAAAAGTCTCCTGCTTGCCTCTTGAATGAGATATAATTTACCCCATTCCATTTCACCCTCTCTCCTCCCACTACATTTTTCTCTCACTGTTTACCTTAATTTCTTTTAAGATATGGTCCCATCCTATTCAATTCACTCTGTGCTCTCTGTCTCTGTATGTGAGTGCATGTGTGTATGTGTGCACGCACATGTGTACATGTGTGTGTGTGTGCATGTGTGTGTGTGGTCCCACCAACTACCCAGATACTGAAAAGTTTTAAGAGTTACAAATGTTGTCTTTCCATGTAGGAATGTAAACAGTTCACCTTTGGTTAAGTCCCTTATGACTTCTCTTTACTGTTTACTTTTTCATGCTTCTTCTCATGCTTGTGTTTGAAAGTCAAATTTTCTTTTCAGCTCTGGTCTTTTCATCAAGAATGCTTGAAAGTCCTTTATTTCATTGAAAGACCATATTTTCCCCTGAAGTACTATACTCAGTTTTGCTGGGTAGGTGATTCTTGGTTTTAGTCCTAGTTCCTTTGACTTCTGGAATATCTTATTCCATGCCCTTCGATCCCTTAATGTAGAAGCTGCTAGATCTTGAGTTATCCTGATTGTATTTGCACAATACTGGAAATTGTTTCTAACTGCTTGGAATATTTTCTCCTTGACCTGGGAATTCTGGAATTTGGCCACAACGTTCCTAGGAGTTTCTCTTTTTGGATCTCTTTCAGGTGGTTATCGATGGATTCCTTCAATACTTATTTTGCCCTCTGGTTGTAGAATCTCAGGGCAATTTTCCTCGATAATTTCATGGAAGATAATGTCTAGGCTCTTTTTTTGATCATAACTTTCAGGTAGTCCCATAATTTTTAAGTTGTCTCTTCTGGATTTTTTTTCCAGGTCAGTTGTTTTTTCCAATGAGATATTTCACATTCTCTTCCATTTTTTCATTCTTTTGGTTTTGTTTGGTGATTTCTTGGTTTCTCAGAAAGTCATTAGGCTCCATCTGTTCCATTCTAATTTTGAGATAACTATTATCTTCAGTGAGCTTTTAAACCTCTTTTTCCATTTGGCTGATTCTGCTTTTGAAGGCATTCTTCTCCTCATTGGCTTTTTGAACCTCTTTTGCCAATTGAGTGAGCCTATTTTTCTTTTTTTGTTATTCATTCATTCATTTATTTATTTAACTTTTAACATTCTTTTTCACAAAATTTTGGGTTCCAATTTTTTCTCCCCTTTTATCCCTTCCCCCGACCCCAATACACTAAGCAATATAATTTTTCTTATCTTGAATCTGCCCTCTCTTCTGTCATCCCTCCCTTCTCTTGTCCCCATCTTCTCTTTTGTCCTGTAGGGCCAGATGACTTTCTGTTCCTCATTAACTGTATGTCTTATTTCCTAGTAGCAACAACAATACTAAATAGTTGTTCGTAAAACTTGAGTTCCAAATTCTCCCCATCCCTCCCTCCTCACCCATTCCCTTTGGGAAGGCAGGCAATTCAATATAGGCCCTATCTGTGTAGTTTTGCAAATGACTTCCATAATAGTCATGTTGTGTAAGACTAACTGAATTGCCCTCTATCCTATCCTGCCCCTCATTGTTTCTATTCTGTCTTTTGATCCTGTCCCTCCCTGAGTGTTGACTTCAAATTGCTCCCTCCTCCCATTGCCCTCCCTTCCATCATCCCCCCCCTTTGTTTATCTCCTTCTCCCCCACTTTCCTGTACTGTAAGATAGGTTTTCATAACCAAAAATGAGTGTGCATTTTATTCCTTCCTTTAGTCAAATGTGATGAGGGTAAACTTGTTTTTTTTCTCAGCTCTCCTCTTTTTTCCCTCCACTAAAAGGTCTCCTGCTTGCCTCTTGAATGAGATATAATTTACCCCATTCCATTTCACCCTCTCTCCTCCCACTACATTTCTCTCTCACCATTTACCTTAATTTCTTTTAAGATATGGTCCCATCCTATTCAATTCACTCTATGGCTCTCTGTCTCTGTATGTGCGTGCATGTGGTGTATGTGTGTGTGCATGTGTGTGTGTTGATCCCACCACCTACCCAGATACTGAAAAGTTTTAAGAGTTAGAAATATTGTCTTTCCATGTATGGAATGTAAACAGTTTCACTTTTTGGTAAGTCCCTTATGACTTTTCTTTGCTGTTTACTTTTTCATGCTTCTTCTCATTCTTGTGTTTGAAAGTCAAATTTTCTTTTCAGCTCTGGTCTTTTCATGAAGAATGCTTGAAAGTCCTCTGTTTTCATTGAAAGATCTATATTTTTCCCTGAAGTATTATACTCAGTTTTTGCTGGGTAGGTGATTCTTGGTTTTAGTCCTAGTTCCTTTGACTTCTGGAATATCCTATTCCACGCCCTTCGATCCCTTAATATAGAAGCTGCTAGATCTTGAGTTATGCTGATTTTATATCCACAGTACTGGAATTGTTTCTTTCTAGCTGCTTGCAAGATTTTCTCCTTGAGCTGGGAGTTCTGGAATTTGGCCACAATGTTCCTAGGAGTTTCTCTTTTTGGTTCTCTTTCAGGTGGTGATCGATGGATTCTTTCAATACTTATTTTGCCCTCTGGTTGTAGAATGTCAGTGCAGTTTTTCCTTGATAATTTCATGGAAGATGATGTCTAGGCTCTTTTTTTGATCATGAGTTTCAGGTAGTCCCATAATTTTTAAATTGTCTCTCCTGGATCTATTTTCCAGGTCATTTGTTTTTCCCATGAGATATTTCACATTCTCTTCCATTTTTTCATTCTTTTGGTTTTGTTTGGTGATTTCTTGGTTTCTCAGAAAGTCATTAGACTCCACCTGTTCCATTCTAATTTTGACAGAACTATTCTCTTCAGTAAGCTTTTGAACCTGTTTTTCCATTTGGCTAATTCTGCTTTTGAAAGCATTCTCCTCATTGGCTTTTTGAACCTCTTTTGCCAATTGAGTGAGCCTATTTTTCAAGGTGTTATTTTCTTCGGCATTTTTTTGGGTCTCCTTTACCAAGGTATTGACCCATTTTTCATGCTTTTCTTGCATCTGTCTCATTTCTCTTCCCAGTTTTTCCTCCACCTTTCTAACTTGATTTTCAAAATCCTTTCTGAGCTCTTCCATGGCCTGAGCCCATTGGGTATCTATTTAGGTTGTTTGAGGTACAGAGGCCTTGTCTATGTCTTTCCCTGATGCTAAGCATTGGTCTTCCTCATCAGAAATGAAAGGCAGAAACATCATCTGTTCCCCAAGAAAGTAGCCTTCTATGGTCTTATTTTTCTTCCCTTTTCTGGGCATTTTCCCAGCTAGTTACTTGACTTCTGAGATTCCTCTCCACCCTGCCTAGATCTGCCCAGCTAGTGCTTGGGGTCTGAGATCCAAATGCTGCTCCCCAGCCTCAGGGCTTTCAGGGGCGGGTGCGGCTGCTATTCAATGTGAGCTTAAGTTCTGGTGCTCAGGTGGGGGCAGGGCTGCCTCCCAGGCTCAGTTCCCTCAGGGGATTTATGCGGAACGGGAGTCCCTGGCCACAGCTGCCTCTGCTGCTGCCTCCTGAGGGGGCTTGAGTTATAGAGACACCCCTCTCCCCTCTCGGCCATCCCAGAACTCTCTCTCACTGACCTTTAGCGCTTGTGGGTGGAGGGACCTTAGCGGCTGCCGGAGATTCCGTCCCTGAAGCCTGCTCAGATATGCTGCTTTTGGGGATGCCCGGGCAGGGCGGCGCAGGGGTGAGCTCCGCTGTCTGGTATGCGATGGACCTTTGGAGTCAGTTTTTCAGGGCTCTCTGGAATGGAAATCTCCCCCACTGCATTGCTGCGCAGCTTGCACTGCTCCAGAATTTGTGGGGAGTTCTTTTTACAGAAAATTTACAGAAAATTTATGGGCTGTGCATTCGGGAGCTAGCATACGTGAGTCTTTCTACTCCGCCATCTTGGCTCCGTCTTTAGTATCTTCTCAAATGGCCCATTCACCATTCTGGTCCATCCTTCTTTCTATCTCAACGTTCTTCATAAAAATAAGGTACCAAGTACTGAGCACAGTATTCCAGATTTGGACTGACCAGCATATACCACACAACAGGACCGTCCCCTCCCTTTTTGAAGATGTAAGTGTGTCAGTGACACTTTGGATAGCATTGCCTTTTTGTTTTTAAAGCTTCTGTGTCACCCTTTAGATTCTTATTAAGGTTGCAGTTCACTAACCTTCAGTTTTTTGTTTTTCCTTTGTCACTCGAATTGTTAATTGGCTTGTAACCAGCCAAGTGGAGCCTCATACCCAGGCCCTTGAATTATCCATCATAAGATCATAGCTTTAGAGCTACAGGTATCCAATCCCCTCATTTTACTGAAAAGGAAACTGAGGTCAGGGAGGTTAAGTGATTTACTCCATGTCACATATAGGTAAAGTGATAAACAGCAAAGTGAGTATTGAAACCTAAGTCCTTTGACTCCACATCCTGCCCTCCTTTTACCATATTAAACTGTTGCTTAGTTTTTCTGTCATGTACTTTTGAATTTTATTTATTTGAACCTGTGTAGAGCTTTATGTTTATCCCTGTTAAACTTTATCTTCTTAGATTGGTTTATTGCTCCTGCAAATCACAATTTTTGGACTCTCATCTGATATAATTAACTTTCTTTTCTAACTTGTGCCTCTGTGTGTGCTGGTGTAAAGGAAACGGTGGAAGAGAAAGAGACCTTGGTGTCCTGACCCTGACACTTACTAGCCTTATGACTGTGGCTATCACTTTATAACTCTGAGCCTCAGTTTCCTCCAATATATAGTAGAACTAATAATACCTCATATTTATATAGTACTATAAGGTTTGTAAAGCATTTTCCTTACAGCAACATTCTGAGGTAGGTATAGCATCCTATTTCTCACAGAGGGAAATTGAGGCTTTAAGAGGTAAAGTGACTCACTTCAAGGTCACACAGCTAAAAAAAATATTGGAGCCTGGGTTTGATTTCAGGTTCCCTGGCTGCAGAGTCCAGAGTGCTTTCTGTGATAATTAATGGTATTTTCATTTTTTTTGCATTTGAGGAAAAATTGCAATCTGTGCAAATCTTAAATGTTATATTTTGAATTTCTTAGAGGATGGCTGTTTATTAAAAATTACTTTGGTAAGCTCTACCTAGTTTTGTATCAGTTCTGTGATAAGTCTTGGCATTTTGTAGCTTCAAGAGCCATTTGGCTAATTAACAAATTCCAGAGTTTAGTTCAAATAGGGATTATCTTTTCCTTTTTTCCTCCCTCCCTTCCCCCACAAAAGATACCAGCTTACTACTAGAGTTATTGAATATTCTGACCTATAGTAAATTCTCATTTATCTGACATGTTCCAGGAACTTGATAGTTTGGTTAACTATAAATATTATACATGAATTACCAATTTTTTAAGAATTGGAGTATAGCAAAATATGGTTAATACCAAGAAGGTCATAAAAAGCATGTTGTATAAACATCAACTGAAGAAACTGGGGATGTTTAATCTTGAGACTAAAAGACTTGAGGGGGAGAGCATGCTAATTGTGTTCAAATACTTGAAGGGTTGTTGTATTGTAAAGAGAGACTTTGCTTAGCTGTAGAAAGCAGAACTAGAACCAATAATGGTAGTTCACATTTGTATCTATCACTTAAAGGTTTAGAAGAGAGGTTTTTAACCTGGGGTCTGTAGACCCTTCTGGTGCCCCATGGATAGATTTAAGAGGTCCATGAACTAAGAGAAAAAAAAATTATATATTTTCACTAGCCTGTAACTGAAACTTAGTATTTCCTTTAATTATGAATATAGCCAACAAGCACATTATTCTGAGAAAGGGTCCATGGGCTTCCTGAGCCTGCTAAAGGGGTGCATGATACAGAAAAGGTTAAAGAAAGTTTAGAAAGTGCTTTCATTATTATGACTGCAAAGGGAGATGGTGTAAGTGTTTTTTTCTTCTTCTGATAGATGAGAAATTCAGGCTTACAGAGGTAGTAACAGGACTTACCCAGGGTCACAGCAGTTTAGTAAATATGAATAGGTTAATAGGATTTTGTGCTTGAAGGGATCCCCTGGTCACTAAATCTCAGAGATGGATAGGCCCTCAGAGGTCATTTGTTTAGTCCAAACCTTAACAAGAATCCCCTTTGTCTCCTTCATATCTGACATCTGGTCATCCACAAGGAATCTTTATGTTAATTTCTTTGAAAAGCTAGATAAACTCTCCATCCCCATTTACAAAAAAAAAAATGCACCCTGATTTGCATATGCATTTCGAGTTCCTGAGATTATATCTGTCCCTGAGATTATATCTGTCTAAAAAGATGTAAACTGTTTTTTATCTTAATTGTCTAATTTAAAAGTTTTCCAGGATAGGCACCTATAAAATTTTCCTAAGATACTCCAAACTTCTCCTCACAGACTCCCCTACTATTGTTAAGCACAAATGCAATAATAATACATCACAATCCATGAATTCATAGTTCAGAAATCATTGCCTTGCTTTTGTGAATGTGAATTATTTTATGGTTCAGATGTCTGATTTCATTAATTTAGGTAATTCCTGGTATGAAAATTTACACCACTAAATGCAGATACAACTACAATTTATTAGTTATAATAGTCTTAGAGTGTTGCCTAGAATTCAAATTTATGGTTGTACAACTAGTGGGTGTCAGAGATAGGATTTTTTTCCAATCTTCTCCCTCTGAGGATGGCACTCTCAAATATTACACCATGGAATGTGAATTATAGCAGCATGTTTAGAATCTGGGTTTCAGTTTTTTAAATTATAAAATTATTTAAATTTTATATATTATATAAATATAATTTTATTATATATTTATTATAATTTATTATACATAATATAATACAAATTATATTATAGTATAAATTATATTATATTATATGTTATTGTATATTTATTATAATTTTAATTATAAAATTAGGGAAAATACTCATTCTAGATCAGATGACCCTTCAGGTCTCTCCCTTTCTCCTCCAGTATTACATGTATGACTTGGAGTATGGTTTTTTGGACAGTGAAGGCAGCAGCAGTGAGCATGGAAATCTTGCTTCTGAATTTAACGCATTTAGTGCAATAGATGTTTGCTTATGACCTGTCATTCATTTGGTCATTCTTTTGAATACTGGCTCTGCAAATCACTTCACCAGGGAGGTGAGGTGACCTTCACTTTGCTTATTTGTAAATATATGAAAATAAATATATTGGAACTTATTATCTGTCCTAGCTATCTCCATATCTTGCTCCCTACCCTTTGGCCATTATTATCCTCTCATCTCCTTTTCCCCAGAACCAGAGAAGTTTGGTTTTAATAAGTGAGTTTTTACTTTGTCTTGTCCCATACCACACCATGACCCTCTTGATACCATGTTATCTTAACTCCAGCCCTCATCCTTCTCTCCTTTTATCAAAATCTTTCCAGCTTGCCTTATGCTTTGACCCCCACAGTAGAATGTAAGTTCCTATTTTGTCTGCTGGTATGTGTATCCCTAGTGCTTAAGGCAGTACTTGGTACATAGTAATGAATGCCTTTTTCCATCTGTCTGTCCCCTCAAATCTATCACTTTTCCTACCTTACCTATTTCTGTAGAGTGTATCACCATTTTTCTAGTTGTTCATTTTTGTGTCTTTGGAGTCATCCTCAACCTTTCTCTCTCTCTCCACCAGTTGCCAAATCTTGTCAGTTTAGCTCCCACAAGGGGCAGGAAAAGGAGGGGAAAAGAAGGGATATATAGCGCCTACAATGTGCCAGACACTGTACTAAGTATTTGAGAAATGTTATCTCATTTGCTGCCCAACTTCTCTTGTATCCATTCCCTTTAATCTACTCCCATTGCCATCACTTTAATTCGGGCCCTCTATGTCAGCACTGCTTGCTTGGACTATTGGAATAATTCTTAATTGATGTCCTAGCCTCAAGTTTCCCTACCTTTTTAGTCCATTTTTCACAAAGATGCCAAATTAATATTCCTAAAGCATAGGTCTGATTATGTCACTCATTTCTTTAAGAAACTGTAATGCTTCCTTGTTATATCTAAGATCAAATACATATTCCTCTGGCATTTCAAGTCCCTTACAGCCTAGCTTTGACCTATCTTCCAGACTCAATTCAGATTATTCTCTTTTATATACTCTTTAATTTATAGCCAAATTGATTTACCTACTGCTTCTTGTACCTGACTTTCTATCTCCTGTCTTCATACAGGAATGCATTCCTGCTTTATCTTCCCCTTTTAGAATCCTTAGTGTTCTTCACAGATTCACTGATTTTAAGAACTGGAAGGGACTTCAGAGGCCATCTAAGCAAATGAGACAAAAAGAGACACCTGAGATGAAAAGAGTCTCCCCTGCAACAAATATTTCCAGTCTCTGCTAGACCATCACTTCTCAAGGTAGTCTGTTCCATTTTCTAGTAACTCCCCCTGTAAAGCTATGAAGCCTAAATTAACCTCTTTGCAATTCGGACCAAACAGAACAAATTTAATCCCTTCTCTAAATGTCAATTCTTCAGATACTTGTAGACAACTATCAGGCCCCCCTCAGTATTCTCAGCTTCTGGCTAAACATTCCCAGTTCCTTAAAATCATCTTCATGTGACTGGAACTCAAGGTGCTTCACCAATCACGGTTGCCCGTGATCAATATCAGAACAAATCTCTCCTCCTCTGGGAGGCTTCCTCTGATACCCCATAGCTTTTAAATCCAACCCTCCCCACCTGCCATTTTTTTGCATGTATTTTGTATTTGTTCATCCATGTTCATATTTGTGTCTCCTTTCTAAGTCCCCATCCCCTACATGTTTTGATCTTTATATCCCTCAAGAACCTGTTTAGCATTGTGTTTGGCAAATAGTAGGTGCCTAATAAATGCTTTTTGAATGAATTAATAATTATCATCTGTGCTCTATTCCTAGCCAGTGGGGACAGATCCTTAAATAGTTCCTTTATATAACACCTTTGATTTACGAAGTTTTCCTCACCACTGCCCTGTTATTCCCCTTTACATAGATGAAGAAACCAGACCTTTCAGTGACAAATGACTTGTCCAAAGTCACACACAGCCAGAGGGTAAATGGTGTTTTGTAGTCCAAATGGCGGAATGGAGTTATAGGCAAAAGCCACTTTTGGTCGTTCTTTTGTAACTTAAGAATCTTAGGATTTTAGCACTGAAAGGGACCTTCAGGAGATTTTCTTTGTTGCAAAATGTGCCAAAAGATATTTTCCCCCAAGGATCTTGTCTTTAAGCAGTTTGTGAAGGCAGAATAAATTTTCACTTTGTGCTCAGGGAAGATGATAAGTAACATGATTCTGTTCAACCATAATTTTTTAAAAATTCAAGTTAGAAACGTAAATGTGATAGCTGTGGCAAAGTTGTCAGGGTCTTAGAATTTAACAAGTATTCGAAGGATTAGTAAAGGAAATGTAGTTTATACCACTGCTTTTATGACAAAGAATTTAAAAGGTTTTACTCTAAGCCTCACCATGTGTTTCTTCCTTTTCTCCAAAACTTACCACTAAATTGAAAAGAGAGATGAATCTCTTGGAGGGAAACTATTAACTCTGAGGGAGTTTATCTTTGTTTGAAAGAAAGCAGTGCATTTACATTTGAATTGGGCCTGAATGTAGCATGTATCCCTAATCTGGTTCCTACTAGAAGTTGGTAAGTAGTTTAAGTACTTCCTACTTTTATGTTCTGACTGGTGTAGTTACCATCCCCATTTTCTCTGGAGGTCCTAAATTTTATACCTCAGAATAAGCAAACTGCTGCCCTATTTAGCCCATAAGTTTTGTGAGGCTCAAATGAGATCATGTGTGAAAGCATTTTGAATAATATAAACTGCTTTTCAGCCTAGTGATGGAAAAAGTACTAGTTTGGGAATTTTAGGATTGGGATTGGGGGAAATCCTGGCCATTGCTGAAAAATGTGACTTGAGTAATTCATTTCCACTTTCTTGATTCTAGTGTCTTTATTTGTGAAGTGAAAGAGTTAGTAAACTACATAATTTCTAAGGTTCTACTCAGCTCCAGGATTTTAAAAAGTTTTATTATTTTTCTCTGCCAGAATTTATCTGTTTGTCTACAAGTACATATCTATGTAAATACAGCTCTCTGTCTCTGACTCAGTCTCCATCTCTCCTTTTGTATACAGGTAGTATAGGACATCTCTTGTCAGCATCTTTCCTGTCTTTCAGACCTCAGTTTAAATGCTACTCGTCCTTATAAATGGAAGGTAATAAGAAACATTTATACAGCTTCTACTAGGTGCCAGGCATTTTGCTAAGTGCTTTACAAATATTATCTCATTTGATCCTTACGACAACCCTGTGAGGTAGGTGTTTTTATCCCATTTTATAGTTGAGAAGGTGGAGGCAAACAGAAGTTAGTGACTTGTCCAAGGTCACAGAGCTAGTAACTGTCTGAGGCAGGATTTGAATGCAAGTCTTCCTGATTCCAGGCCCAGTGTGATGTTTATTGTGCCACCTAGCTGCCCCAGGAGGTGTACCTTTCTCTCCTCCCCCCAAGTTTTCTCTCTTCATCTGATTTTAGTATACTCTGTAATCATCTTTTTTAGTTGAAATTTCATAATGCTATCTAGCATTTATATGGACTTTCAAATTTGCAAGGCTCTCCATATATTATCTCATTTGATCCTCACAACCCTGTGAGGTAGGTGCCATTATTATTTCCATTTTACAGATGAGGAAACTGAGGCTGAGATACATAAATCATTAGGATTCAAACTCAGATTTTCCTGATTCCTGGTCTGGTACTCTAGCAACTTCGCCATCTAGTTGCTTCATGGAGTATGCATTTTGTCTCACTTATATATTCCCCTGCACTGAACACATTATTTTTATTTAATATAGCATGTCTTTAATAAATGTTGAATAAATGAAATTTTTTTGGCCTAGCAAGGGTAGGTTTGATCTATATGGATAGAAATCTTTCCAAATAATAGTAAAAACTCCAAAATTGCTACAAAATTTCATAAAGGTATTTTTTTCAAGAAGAAAGTTTTATTTCCTTTGGCAACATGGTTTAATGAGAAGAATACTGACTCCCCTGTTGGAGTCTGAGCTCTTTCATTTATTTTCTATGTGGTGAGAACTTGGGCAGGCTATTTGATTTTTCTACTGGTGACTTTTATCATTTATATGTGATCTCTTTTAGTTCTAAGATGCTATGATAACTTCTGTGAATCATGTCATAATCCTTATAATTTTACATCCCTGAATTCTAAATTGAAACTTTATCTCTAAAATAATAGAAGAATTTGTGGAGATACTCACTTTAGTTTTACTGCTAGTTTCTGTTTCTGGTGTTAGCTGATTAATACAGCTAAAGATTTATGAAGTTCCTCTTGAGTCCAGAGTATTTCTTATTTCATCGAGTTCATTTTGATTAGATTTTACTGATACATTCTTCTTGATCATAACTTGCGGTAAGTAGATTGATAGCACATTAGCCTAAATAATATACTAGGAAAATTGCTCCTAATTGTGAGATACCCTTCTTCAATCATTAAACTAACTTTCCTATCTTAGATACTCATACCTTAAAAGCCAACGCTTGCCCAACAATTGCTTTGAAAATGGTAATTGCTGAACAAATTATGTATTTGAATGGAATTGGTAAAGTAGCTGTCTTACGCTGGATTATCTGGGGTCGCATCCAGGTTAACATCCTATATTCTAAAGTTCTTTCCATCCCCCTCATTGTTTTCTTTGTTCTAATATATTCGCTAAGATCCTTTCTCTAGCTCTAAGATTTTGTGTTCTTTCTCACTTTTAAGATGTTTGAAAGTCCTTACTAGCACTTACAGTTTGATTCCATAGCTTGGGAATAATTTACTTGTCATTTATACCAGGCACATTTGGGAAGAAAATCTTCATTGCTCTGTTTGTTTTAGATATTTATACTTGTAGCCCTTCTTAAAAATGATCACACATCCTTGCTTGCCTTGGCTGTTAGTGCATTGCTGTTGTTTAACCAGAAAGGGAGACTAGTTGTAGAAAAAGTCTCACTCATGAGACTTTACAAGAAAACCCCCCTTTTGTAGATATATATGTATGAATGTAGGTATAATATATACCTGTAATGTATGAATGCATATATATGTGTGTGTATATATATATATATACCTACATACATACATAAATACATATAATTTAAAAGAGTTTGACATCTTCATCAAGTTCACAGTAGGCCTGCTTTGTTTGCTCTCTCTTGAATGGCTGATAAGATTTTTCTTCTATTGTCTTGTGCTGCAAGAACAGATCTTTCCATGGCTGGGGTGGGTTTTTTGTAAATCCACAATATGGTCATTGTCTGGTGGTGAATAATTGTGGCTGCTTTTTGTACCAGCAGAACTAAGGCTTTGGCTGTGAACAGATTCCTTCTTAGCGTGAAAAGAGACTAATCCATGTAAATACAGGCCCAAAATAAAGCTTTACAGAAAAAGGGAAAGACTGCTAAGCAGGAGGCCATAGGTCAGCAATTTAACCTTTAACCTTACAAATAAGAAGCATGAAAGTTCCAGAATTGGTTTACAAAGGCGAGCTCCTGTGATCTGTCAGTTTTTCTTTTCAGATGAGAGCTGAGTGAGAGAACTGACTGACAGCTAGTGCCTTTTAACTGCATGGAGAAATTAACTGCTTCATGGAAACCTTACTTTTCAGAGATGAAATTAAGGATTACCTTGAAACTTTGTTTTGTAAAAGCCCCTATTGAAACTTGAAAAAACCAAAAAGATGAAATTTTCTTAAAATAAAAATCAATGAAGATAGTAATGGAGGCTGGGTTGCTCATCGGTCAGAGATACTATAGAAAAGACTCCGGCATTGAGTAGGAGCTTAGATTGGAGGACTTCTAAAATCCATTTAAATTCTCAAGCTTCCTTATTGCTTAGCCCAGCATTCAAGGCCCTCAACAGTTGCCTTCCAACCTACCCTTCTAGCCTTCGCTTGCTATGTTCCCTTCACTTGGCCTCTTTTGAAGTCAGACCGCCCAGAATATTCCATGTTTTCCCATCTTATCCTGTCTCTTCCCTCCCCTTGTATTTATTTGTTCAGGCATTCTTTTTCCTCTCAAACTTTTTGAAATCCCTGTCTTCTTTCTAGGCCAAGCTCCTACATATTTCCTCCTCATATTTTGTTGCAAAACTTGTCTGGCTATCTTTTTTGCTTCTATCAGATTCTATTTCATATTATGTTTATTTGTATACTTGTTATATCCCCTTTTTAAGGGCAGAGACTCTACCCTTGAAACTCTACCATTGAGCATAGTGCCTTGTATAGAGTAGGTATTCTATAAATGATACTGAATTGGATGTTGGAGGATGGGTAGGCTCTCAGTAGGCCAAGAGAGGGGTAAGAACATGTTAGATGATTTTATAGTATGAATATGAAACTTTAAAAATCCTAAATCACTAGTGAAACAAATGATCTGTTACAGAGAGCATAGGTACAGATAGGGTAAGACTCATATTCAAGTAATTTGAGACTTCTATTCAATCTTTAATCCACTCTAAGAAATCTAAATTTTATACCACAATATGCCACCAGAACCTTTCCCCAGGACCTTTTTATTTCACAGAAGAAATTGTAGATTTTCACTGTATAAGTTCTGTCAGACACTATCAAGTTGGAAAAGCTTTGAATTATAAATTTCCTGGTGCAGTTTTCTGTCTGTTATGCAAGCACCAGCTTAGCTAAAGGTGGGGAGGGTTAGAGACCATGTGAAGGATTTTTTTGTGGTCATGGAGGGGCTGTGATCTGCATTAGTGGAGGGAGCAGCCCTGAAGGGCTGGGTGATACAATCAAGGATCCTTGCAATACTGAAGTAAATCTATGATAATGCCAGGGTTTAAAAAAACAAACAAACAACCAATTAGTGTTAATTAGGTGAACATGTTCAAAAGAGTAGCTGAAACCTTTTCCCTTGATGGAATGAGCAAAAGGTTTGGAGTCAGTGCACCTACATCTAAGTTCTGGTGATCTTAGACAAATTACTTAACCTCTCTGTTCTCAGTTTCCATATCTGTAAAATGAAGGGGTTAAACTAGTTGACCTCTAATGTCACCACAGCTCTAAATCTGTGAAACTTTAAAATTATGATTCACACAGAATTATTCTCCTGTCATGAGAAAGCAGGAAAAAAAAAAGCTAGAACATTACTCAGACAGTCAAGGGAAATTGTACTTTCCCCTAGAACCTGAAGATAAAAGTATGTTTTTGATTTCTAATAATATTTTCAAGCCTTTCTGTAGGAAAGAAAGCCTGACTTAGAGCCTTTGATTTCTAAATCAGCTCTGGAACAAGCTTTTGTATTAATCCTAGAGAGATCGCTCCTAGTAAGGTGTCCATTTGACTGCAAATCAAAAGTAATCATTAGGATGAAGTTGTTGCTTTCTGTTAGTGAAGATTCTTTTCTACACATCTATATATAATAGTTCCTGTAAATGAATTTATAATAATAACTGACATTTATATATAGTACTTTAAGGTTTGCAAAGTGTTTTAACCTATATTATCTCACTTGATCCTAATAACAATCATATACAGTAGGTGCTATTACTTTGATTTTTCAGATGAAGTAACAGGCTGATAGAGATAAAGTGACTTGCCCAGTGTCTAGGTAGTAAGTGTCTGAGGTCAAATTTGAACTCAGGTCTTCTGACTTTAAGTATAGTACTTATTCACTGTCCTGCCTGGAAGAGAAATCTAAATAAAGCCTGAGAACAGCCTAGAAATCTTTCTTCAAAACAGTGATTGATATTTTTAGTATTTATAGCAACTATATCTCTCTTTTCCTCCTCCCAGAGAGCAATTCTTTATTGTAAAGAATAAAAAAGAGAAAAAAACCCTAGATGATCAAAACTAACCAACATATGAAAAAATGGACTTATGTACCTTATTCCACAGCCTTAGTCCTCCAGCTCTGCAAAGTAAGCAGGGTCAGATGCCCTCTTGTATTTCTTTGGAGCCAATCTTAGCTTTTATAAATTTCTGGTTATGAGTTTCGATTGTTTTCTTGTTATCATTTTTTCCATTTACATTTTTATAACGATTGTGTTTGTTGTTTTTTCTGGTTCTGCTTAATTTCCTTTGCATTAGTTCATACAAATCTTCCCATGTTTCACTGTATTCATCATATTTATAATTTCTTAGGGCACAGCCTTATTACATTATATTCATGTACCATAAATTGTTGAACCATTTCTCCAGTTGATGGTTACGTATTTTGTTTCAAATTCTTTGATATTACAAAAAGTGCTACTATTAATATTACGGTATATATGAGCCTTCTTTAGATTATGTGTTAGTTCTACCCAAAGAAACATCATGAAGTAGGGTGAAGTATCTTACAGAATCCTCCTCCCACTATTTGGTGCCTTTTCTTCTCGTAGTAGCCCAGGACCTTCATGTTGCTCCATTATTCCTCCAAGCCTATCATTCTTAAATTACTTTTTCTAGGAACTAGAAATTATGCTAAAAGACTGGGATTAGATAATGCTATCCTGACTCAATTGATTGCTAACTCCTTTAATGTATCTGTGGACGATTTGGGAATGATGATTTTTCTCATTAGACATTTATTGTCAGCTTTTTGCAGAGAAGATACAAAAAGAAGGAAAACAGTCTTTGCCTTCATGGGGCTTACAGATTAGTAGGAAAAATAAAACATATGATAGGAATATGTCAAATTCACTGCCTTTATATTATTAATCTGTTCTGTTGCTGGTCTGATTTTTCTGATTATTGGAACAAGTTACAAGCTTATTATCTTTTTTGTGATAAAACCACAGAAGCAAATCTGTTAAAATTGGAAGGAACCTTAACAGTTGTCCATTCCAACTCATACCCCAAAAGGATTATCCATTGCATCCTCTCCAATAGTCATCTAGTCTCTCCTACAGGAGCCCTACACCTTGCAAGGAAGGTCATTTCACTTAGGGATAACTCTGATCCCAAGTAAAGTTTCTTGATGTTAGACTTAAAGTTGCTTCTCCAATTTCTTCCTATTTCTTTTAGTCTCGCCCTCTGGGTCCAAAGTAAACCACTTTTCCCCATCAATCCTTCAGATACTTGAGGACAACTATCATATTCCCCCTGAATCTTTTTTTTTCAGGCTAAATATGCCTAGTTCCTTTGACCAGTTCTTACACAACATGCACTCAGGCCCTTCATCATCCTAGCTGCCCTCATGCAACTGACATTTTCCCCCTTATTGCGGCACCCAGAATCGGCTGGCTGCAGGACCTTTCCATCTAGAAGGCTTATAGACATCTCAAGTTCAGCATTTCTATAAAATGTAACTCACTGTTTTTCCCTTTTTCAAGCATCTTTCTCTTGAGGGCCTTACCATCCTGCTAAGGTTTGCAACTTTGTTATCATTTGTTGTCTAGTCTTAACTGGCCCTTCATTTCAGCAGGACAGTCCTTTTATTTAATCCCAAATGATTCACTATTACTCCTACAACTGAGGCTGTTCTAAGTCCCCTTCTCTCCTCAGATCTTCCACAGCACTCCTTCTCCCCCAAGAGTTAAAGATCTCACCTCATTCTTTCATTTTGAGCTTCCT
Organism: Bettongia penicillata ogilbyi; assembly: GCA_023548195.1. Classification (NCBI taxonomy): domain Eukaryota; kingdom Metazoa; phylum Chordata; class Mammalia; order Diprotodontia; family Potoroidae; genus Bettongia; species Bettongia penicillata. The sequence continues at coordinate 3,093,526 of JAJHZJ010000304.1, forward strand.
CTCCTTCGCTTCTTCTCATCTCACAGTCCCTTGACCTCATATCCCATTGTCTCTTCCTTGACTCTAGTCTCTGAATGAGATTTGACCCTTTTATTTATCAAGGTCAGCCCTCCTATGTGTACCCTTGATACCATCCCCTCCTGTCTCCTCTGGCAGATTCTTATGCTGTCCCTTCAGTTAATCTCTCAAAGCTCTATTCCTTACTTCCTTTATGTACATAAACCTAAATCTCTCCAAACCTCTCCAAACCTTCACTGGATTCAACCGTCTCCCATAAGCTTATCGTCCTCTATCCCTACTTCTGTTTGTAATCAGATTCCTTTAAAAAGATGTTTGTGCTCCTTGTCTCTACTTCTTTCACTTTCTTTTAAACTCTCCGCAGTCTAACTTCTACCCCATCCTTCAACTAAAACAAGTGTCCTGAAAGTCACCAGTGGTCCCATTGCTGTATCTAATGGCTTTTTTTTAGTCCTTATCCTTTTTGACCTTTCTACAGCATTGGACAGTACTGACTGCCTTCTTTTCCTGGGTGGATTTTCATGTTTCACCTGTTTGGGTTTCATGACATTACTCTCTTGGTTCACCATCTATGTCTGACTAGTTCTTTTCATTCTTATTTGCTGGAATTCCATCCATGTACCTTAGTAATGATATACAGCGAGGATCCAGAGTCATCCCCATAACTCCATAGACTTCCTGACTCCCCTCATCAGTGCAGATGATTGGGATCTGGGATCCATGGGAGATGATGAGGTCACCGCATGAGATAGTTTGTATATATGTATGTGTTGCCCTAATATTTTTCCTGAGCACTGTCCCATATCACCAGATGCCTATAGGACATTTCATACTGAATGTCTTATAGGACCTTAAACTCAGTGTGTCCAAAACAGTTTGTTATCTTTCTCTTAAAACCTACTCTGCATGAACAGAACTGAGCTAATATCTTTCCTCTCAAACTCTCCTCTCTTCCAATCTCCCCTGTTACTGTCCAGGATAGTATCTTCCTCTTAGGCAATTAGGTTCACAACCTTGGTGTCATCATCAACTCATATCCAATCCTTTCTCAGTCCCATACATTTTACCTTCTTAACATCTCTTGTACAGGTCCCTTTCTCTCCTCTTTATGCTACTACCACCCTGATGCAAACGTTTATCATTTATGCCTCAACTATTGCAGTAGCCTTCTGGTTAGTCTCCTTGCCTCAGGCACCTCCCTATTCTGGTCCATCCTCTATTCAGCTGTCAAATTGACCTTCCTAAAGCTCCTGTCTGACTTCTTCCCCTGCCCCATTCAATAAAATCCAGTCACTCCCTATGACCTTCAAGAGCAAATATAAAGTTCTCTTTTACAGCTTTTAAAACCCTTCATATCTTGCCTCCTTCCTACCTTTTCAGTTCTTCTTTCACCTTACTCCCCTCATATACTGTGTGATCCTTTGACATTAGTTTCATTGCTATCCCCCACACAAGAAGCTCCATCTCTGTATTCCATGCATTTTCACCGACTGTCCCTTATTCTTGGAACACGCTTCTCATCTCCACCTACTGACTTCTCTGGCTTCCGTCAAGGTCCAGCTAAAATGACACTTTCTACATGAAGCCTTTCCCAATTCCCCTTAGTTCTAATGCCTTACTTCTGTTGTTCACCTCTGATTTATGCTGTATCTATCTTGTTGTCAGGCTGTCTCCTCCCTGTGAACTCCTTGAGCAGGGATTGCCTTTTTCCTTTTTTGTATCTCTAGTGCATATAGCATAGTACCTGATATGTTGCCTAGACTTGATAAATGTTAATTGACTGACTAACAAACTTCAGATTTCCTTATTTCTACTAAAGATACCACTCTCATCCCATGTATTACAATAACAAAAACAACAGCAACAATTATTATAATAACTAAAATTTCTATAGTACTTTAATGTTTGCAAAGGGCAGGAGATGGCAGAGTGGTAGAGTACCTGGCCTGGAGTTAGGAAGACCTGAGTTCAAATGTGACCTCAGACACTAGCAGTGTGACTCTGGGTAAGTCACTTAACCTTGTTTGCCTTAGTTTCCTCATCTTTAGAAAGAGCTGGAGAAGGAAATGGCAAACTACTGTATTATCTTCATCAAGATAATGCTATGGTCAGTGAGGTCCATAGGGTCACAAAAAGTTGGAAACTGAATCACTGAACGACAAAAAAAGGTTGCAAAACATGTTTTTTATATATGTATATATATGTGTATATACATCTACACACATATTATTTCATTCTCCCAGCAATCTTGGTAGGTAGCTACTATTATTACTCTCATTTTGTAGATGAGGAAACTGAGGCAGATGGAGGTTAAGTGACTTGCCTAGTATATTACACGGTCAGTGTCTGAAGCTGAATTTGATCTCAGGTCTTTCTGACTCCACATTCATGGCCCTTATCTACTGTGCCACCTAGCTGCCACAAGTTTTCAAGTCTTGATCTACTGTCTATTTCCTCTCTGCTCATTTAGCCACCACCCTGGTTCAGATTCTCCTTACCTCTTCTCTGGACTAATGCAATGCTTTCTAATTTATCTTCCTGCCTCAAGTCTCTTCCTGCTGGATGATTCCATCATCTTCCACACAGCTGCCAAAGTGAGTTCACTAAACTGTAGGACTGACCATTTCACCCCTCTATCCAGTCAACTACAGTGGCTCCTTGTTACCTTGAGAATCAAAAATAAACTCCTCTGCTTGGCATTTAGCTAGAGAGCCTGGCCCCAGCCTGTCATTCCTGCCTTTTAACACAATACTCCCCTGCACATCCACTACAGTCTAGTCATCCTGGCCATCTTGCTTTTCCTTAGTAAATACTTGTTGACTGTCTCTGACTTTATACTGTCTGTTCCTCTGCTTCCTTCTCCCCTTCTTCTCTCAATTTCCCCTCCCCTCCCCTCCTTCTTAGGTATCCATTGAGTCTCAACTCAAGTAGTACCTCCTTTAGGCACTCCTTCCCAGTCTTCTCACTACCAGTACCTTCCCTTAGGTTATCTTCTTTCTAGTTGTATATATTTTGTACATATGTACATGATGTACTTGTTGTCTTCCATTAGAATGTAGACTCTTTGAGACCAGGGGCTCATTCCCCTTGTATCCTCAGCACCTAGCACAGTGCCTGTGCACATGCTAGGGTATTGGTGGATTGATCAGTTGGTCCTCTTCTTTTTTCTTTCATCATTTCCAGTTAGTTGCTAAATTTTGTCAGTCCTGCCTCCATAACCTTGGATTATAGATTTAGAGGTATAAGGAATTTCAGAGGTAATTTGTTCGTGGTCACACAAATAGTACATGATATACCTAGTATTTGAACCTAGACCTAATGACTCTAAAACTTTTTCCACTTCATTTCTCTTACATTTGTCTCCTTCCCTTCATTCATCTGATCATCATCCTAGTTCAATCCCTCATCTCTTCTTGCTTGGGCTATTGCAGTAAGGAACAAATGAATAAATGTCAGTAAAAGGTTATTAATTAACTTCAGTTGAAATAATGCAAATTTTTGAATTGCAGGCTCTTTATTTTCAAATGATACAGAGAAGAAGTGAGCCAGAAAAGGCAAGGGAATTTTTTAATGTTAAAGTACACTAATTATGAGCCAGAAGACTTGGGTTCCTATCTCATTTCTGTCACAAATATACACAAAACTGTGTGACCATTGGCAATTCACTTCCCCTCTCTGGGTCTCAGTTTTCTCATTTATAAAATGAGAGGATTGGAGTTCTAATTTCCAAGATCCTTGCTGTTTCTTTATAACATTTTGTGGTTGTTGTCAACGTTTTATGTTTTAAGGTACCTTCAAGCTCCAACATTTTATAGTTCTGTGTTTCTAACTTCCATTACAGTATTTAATTTGTTATTTGCAGGAGGAAGATGAGGCTCTTATGCTACTAAATACTGTAAGATGATAAGATATAAACAATATAAAGTGATTATTTGGGTCAAGAGATGTAACTAGGAAATCAAGCTTCAAGCAGAGAGAAGTCTGCTAATTATATTCTGAATTGCTTAAGTCTTTTGAGTAATTTATTTTTCTGGGTTTAAAAAAAAAACAACCATAATTGAGTGGAGACATTGGTTTATTTTCCTGATTTGGTTGTGTGTATATATTTGTGATATATAGTAGAGGATCTGAATATGCACTGTGTCAGAAACTCAGTGTGCTTTTTAAGGACTGTGTCTGGGTCAGATAAAGCTGTAAAGGAGTAAGATCCATGGACCATTTCTGAGAGTGAATACATAGCTGTCATTCCTTGCATTGTTCTTTAGAATTCATCTGCTTAATTCGCACATTGACAGAAATAACTGCAGTCTCTACTCACCCGCAGGCACAAAATTGCAGAATTTCAGTTAGAAGGGATTTTAGAGGTTGAGTACAACTTGCATGAAGAGTAACCTCCTGTGCACAACATTTATCGGATTATAGATTTAGATATGGAAGGGACTGTAAAGGTTATTGGGTCCAACCCCCTGTTTTTTTGGAGGAAAGAACTGAGGCAGAGGGAACTTGCATGGTTTGTCCAGGGTCACATAGCTAGTAAGTGTCTGAGGCAGGATTTGAACTCTTGTCTTCTTGACCCTTAAGTTCAGTGCCCTGTCTACTATGCTACCTGTCTGCCTCAGCAAGTAGTCACTCAATCATTACTTGAGCATCCTTCAGTGAGGGAAAGCCACTACCTCCCCAGGTAGCCTAATCTATTTTGGATAGATCTAATTGTTTGGAAGTTTTTCTTATATCAAGCCTAAATATACCCCCCTAAAACTTATACCCATTGCTTCTAACTTACCTAGTTTAGGGTTATATAATGTTAGATCTAGAAGGTACCTTTGGATATAGACTGTTGCAACTGGAAGGGACCTCACAGATCTTTTAGCAATAGTTCCTTCATCTAACACATGTGAAAACTGCTCAGCAAGATGAAGCTAGTTTCCCATAGTCACAAGATTAGTAAATAGAGCTAAGACTGGAACTCATACCTTTTGTCCCTGATTATATTACTTGAAAAATTGTGCTTTGCTGATTTCTGGTGGTTTTATCAGGTGGCATGATTCTTTTAGGTGAAGGTTCTTGTTGTTAGCTGTTGAATGTTCATTGGCGTTCAGCTGTATGCCAGATCATTAATACCATTGCAGTGCAATCTTAACACTGTCAGAGAATGGATCTTGAGTGTGAAATACAGAGAGGAATGAGTCTGTGATATGAAAATAGTCCTAACTGAATTAGGAATGGAAATAATGGTGTTTATACTTGTTTTCATTAGTTTTCAAACCTATGACCTTTGAAGTCCAATGCAGCATGTCCGCAAAATCTTAATGCAACTTTAAGTTCCTAAGACTTTTGGTACACTCTGTACAGTGTGCTTACCACTATTTCATGGATAGAAAAAGACACTTTGTGGTGTGGTGCTCAATTTAATGAATACATATTGATAACTACTATATGCAAAGGCATGTGCTAGAGACTATGGATATAAAGATGAAGTATTCTAGTAGAAAGAGTGGTTTTGGAGTCAGATGTTAGTTTGAACCCTGTATTTTACTTAGTACCTTTGTGACTTTGGATACCCTTGAGATTCAGTTTACTTATCTGAAAAATGTGGGGGTTGGACTAGTCGATTTCAATAGTCTCTTCCACCTCTAAATTCGTATCATACTACAAAAAAGTCCTTCCCTTTGAGTAGTTGGGAAAGAAAGCGTATGTATAAGTATGCTAGGAAGTAGAAACTAATAAGGGCAGGACAAGGTAGTATAAGAATGTTGAGGAGGAAGAATTATTACCAGTGGGGCCAGAGGGAATCAGAGAAGGCTTCCTAGAGGATGTGGCACCTGCGTTGTTCCTTGAAAGGCATGGCTCAAAGTGAATAGAATTGGAAGAAAGCAATAGAAATAGGTGGACTGAATATTGAATGTATGAAGACTAAAACAAGGTGAAGAAGTATAGGCTAGATATTCTTAAGTACCAGTCAAAGGAATTTGTATTTTATCCTAAAGATAGTGGGGATCTCTAAAAGGTCTTTGATTAGGAGAGTGACATGATCAGACCTAGGCATAAGGATGATAGATTTAGCAACTGTGTGAAGGAAGTAACAGAAGGTAGAAAGACAGAAGCAAGTAAATGGGTTATGAAGCTATTACAGTAGCCCAGGTGAAGAGGTAATGAAGGCCTGAATGAAGATAGCATTGTGAGAGGACAGCAGTCTGAGATTGTTGAGATAGAATTGAATACCTGTTAAAATGGGAGAGTAGGTAAGAGAAGAGTCATGGCTCATTTAGTAAAATTCTCTCATTTTGCATAAGAAAAAACAATTGCCCAAGGTCACTTATCAGATTAGAAGCAGAACTCATAGTAAAATGTAGTTCTTCTGACTTTCAGTTTAATTTAAAAGACAATTAACTTTAATATGATGCAGTGTTTGCAATGATAAAAGAAGGAAGAACATTACACACCAATATCTCTGATGAATATTGATATGAAAATTTTAAATAAAATATTAGCAAGTAGGCTGTAATAACATATTGCATTATATATTATGATCAGGTTGGTCTTATAGTAGGATTGCTGGGTTGGTTCAGCATAAAGAAAAACTACTATATAATAATAAAAAAAGTATTCTGAAAAGGCTTTTGACAAAATCTAAAACTTTTTCTATTAAAGTTTAGAAATTATTGAAATAAGTGGGCCTTTCCTTAATATAATAAATAATATCTGTTAAAATCCCAACTCTGAGTATTTTTAATGAAGAAAAATTAGAGGTCTTTCCAGTTAGATCAGGGATAAAGTGAGGATGCCCATTATCACTATTACTATTTAACAGTGCTTAAAATGCTAGCTATAGGGGTAAGTGGAAAAAGTAATTGAGAGGATAGGCATAGGCAAAGAAAAAGATTATTGCTTTTTGTATGTGATATGATGGTATACATAAGAGAATCTTGGGGAGACAACTCTTATAATTGAAATAATTAATAACTTGATCACAGTTATAGTATATAAAATAAATCCACATAAATCAGGAGCTTTGTTATATAGTACCAACAAAACCCAGCAGGAAGAGCTAGAAAGATAAATTGCCTTCAAAATAACTATAGAAGCTATAAAATTTTGGGAGTGTATCTACCAAGATTTATGCAAGAACTATATGAATCTAATTATAAAATTCTCTTTGCAGAAATAAAGACAGATTTAAATAATTATAGAAACATTAATTGCTTATGTATAGGTTGGCCCAATATAATAAAAAATGACAGTACCTAATTTGCTTATTCAGTGCTATACCAATCATATTGCCGAAGTAATACTTTTTATAGAGCATGGAAAAAATAATGAGATTCACATGGAGCAGGAGAAGGTCAAGAATCTCAAGGGTAATGAAAAAAATTGGGAAGGAAGGGGGTCTTTCAGTACCAAATTTCAAACTGAACTAAAAGGAGCAATCATTAAAACAGTTTCATATTGGTTATACAAGAGACGACTTCCAGTTTCATACTGTTCCCAATATTCATCATACTACTTCTGCTTTGCCTGTTTGGAATGAGACAGTGAGATAATTATAGACTTAGATATAGATGTTATTGTGTTTCCTTTGAAAATCCAAATGACATTGTGGCAGTTCTGAAATAACGTTTTGCTTGGTAATTTGTGCCTATGTTTTAAAGTAGTGATTTGGTTTTCCTCATTTTATTTTTGTACAGTCTAAGTTGTCTTTTAAAGGGTTATGATTTTATTGATATAACTGTAGCTAAAATAGGACCCATGTTTATTCTTAGTGGTGGAGCATTGGACAAAAATTGCAAGTAGTTGAGTATCACTTAATATATCCAGGATTACTAACTTGTTTTTGAGTAAAATAATTATAATATGGGCAGTAAAAATATATAGACAAAATATTGTAGAAACTTAAAACAGGTACTTCATAAGACAAGTTATACTCTTGTGTTATGTAATTCTGATCATTTGAATCATGGCCTGTTTGCTCAGAACCTAGAAATGCTGTACCTACTATTAGGCACCGACAGTAATCCAGAGTGCATACTTTTGATAGATGTGCATAGATGTTAAACATATATGTTATGTTAAATGTTATAAACATTTATTATGTTTATAATTAATACATAAACACATATGTTATGTTAGAATGTTAAAACATAGAACATTACTCTGGAAGATACTTCAGCATCTTTCTTTTCTTCATTTTTGATCTGGACCTGTGACTTAATAGCTGATGTTGATACCTTTAGGTTTGTAAAATGTTTTATAAATACTATCTCATCTGATCCTCATAGCAACTCTGGGAGGTAAGTGCTATTATTATTCCCATTTTACAAATGAGAAAACTGACATAGGTAAAGTGACGCCCAGGGGTTACATAGCCAATAAGTGTCTGAGGCTGGATTGAAACTCAGGTCTTTTTTCAATCCGTAAACATTTATTAAATGCCTACTAATGCACCAGGTACTGTGTTAAACATTGGATATGCAAGAGGAGACCCTGACCTCAAGAATCTTACAGTCTGAGGGAGAAAATATGCAAACAAATATATAGAAAGTGAGCTATATGCAGGATAAATAGGAAATACTTAGCAAAGAAAAGACCCTGGAATGAAGAGGTGTTAGGGAAGTTTTCCTGTAGAAGGTGGGATATTAGTTAGGACTTAAAAGGAAGCCAAGGAGGTCAGTACTTGGAGCAGAGAAGGGATAGCATCCCAGACTTGGGAAACAACCAGAGAAAATGTCCAGAGATGAACAATGGAGCGTTTTGTTGGTGGGACAGTCAGGAAGTCAAGGTCACAGATTGAAGAATCTATGTTGGGGAGCAAGGTGTAAAAAGACTGGAAAAGTAAGAGAGGGCTAAATTGTGAAAGGCTCTGAATGTCAAAGTATTTAGTATTTGTTTCTGGAGACAAAAGGAAGCAAGTATAGTTTTTTGAGTAAGGAGGTAACATGATCTGACCTACATTTTAGGAAAATCACTTCAGTGATTGGATGGGGGATGGATTCAAATGGGGAGAGACTTGAGACAGGCAGATCCACCAGCAGGCCATTGCAGTAATGAAGGCATGAAATGATGATGGCCTGCACTGGAGTATTGGCCATGTCAGAGAAGAGAAAGAGGGTATGCAAGAAAGATGATACAAAGGTAAAATTACCAGACCTTGACAATTGCTTGGATATGGAGGGAAGCAGGGTAAGAGATGCTGAGGAGTCTAGGATGACTCCTATGCTGTCAGCCTGAGGAACTGGGAGGATGGTGTTGCCTTTTACAGTAATAGGGAAGGTAGGAGGTGGGGAAGGTGTAGGGGGAAAGGTAATAAGTTCTGTTTTAGACATACTGAGTTTCAGATGTCTGCAAGGCAGTTGGAGATGTGAGACTGGAGGTCAACAGAGAGATTAGGATAGGTAAGGTAGATTTGAGAATCATCAGCATAGTAATTAAATCCATGGGAGCTGATGAGATTGCCAAGTGATGTATTATAGAAGGAAAAGAGAAGAAGGCCTAAGACAGTATCCTGAGGAACACCTATGGTTAGAGAGTGTGATATGAAGGAGGATCCAGCAAAGGAGTGGTAAGATATATAGGAGGAGACCCAGGAGAGAATCATGTCCCAAAAACCTAGGGAGAAGTGTTATATTGAGGAGAGGGCAATCAACAGTGTCATAAACTCTAGAGAAGTCAAGGAAAGTGAGGATTGAAAAAAGTCCATTGGGTTTGGCAGCTAAGGGATCAGAAGTAACTTTGGAGAGAGCAGTTTTGGTGTAGTGATGAGGTTAGAAGCCAGATTATGAGGGGTGAAGAAGAGAGTGAGGGCAGATAGGTGACACAGTAGGTAGAGTGCTAGAGCTAGGAAAACCTGAGTTCACATCTGGCCTCAGACACATGTGTCTGTGTGACCCTAGGCAAGTCAGTTAACCTTGTTTGCCTTGGTTTCCTCATCTGCAAAATGAGAAGGAAATGGCAAACCACACCAGTATCTTTGCCAAGAAAACCCCCAAGGGGGTCACGAAGAGTCAGACGTGACTGAAACCACTGAACAACCATCACAACAAGAGAGTGGCAGCAGAAAATAATGGAGATATTTTGTATATGCTTTTTTCTGATTTACTTTACTTCTTTGAGAGTTTGGGACTTCATCAGTGGGTACTTTTTTTAACAATAAGGATCTAAGTGCCTTCTCACCTTAGAGTCATAGGGTATTACTGTGGCTGAAAGAATTTATCATTCAGTGGCTAAATTTCCAGTAATAAATTTCTCTTTCTTAGCTGATTGTTCCATAACATGCTTATTCTGATCTTGAGCCTAACTTGAAATTTGGGCTAGAACCAGCCACAGAGCTTCAAGAATCCAGGGTCACCTCCTTGTCATGATGAGGCATCCGAGTAGGACTTCAGTGCACACTTATTCCTATTTATTTCATTAGAAAATTCTTAATGACCTCATTACAGTTTGGTTATAATTACCATGTTTAAACTTTTGTGCATAAAAAAAAAGTTTAACCAGCCTTTTTTTTTGAAACTAGAAAAAAATTAATGAGAAGAGACAAAGAGACATCAAAGAGGTGTTCCCTCTGATTGCAGTGTTAGAAGTTTTGCCTGAAAATAGGTTACATTCCTTCTGTTTTCAGCTGAATCCTCATTAGCTTTACATTTTAATGATGTCCAGAGCAAATTATACCATTTATGGTCAGTGCCTTAAAGGGAAGCTTAAAGGGTACTTTAAAAATGTTTCTTGACTGGTAGCAGTATTTACCCTAGTACTGTATTATAAGAATACTTTAAAAAAAATGACCAAACCAATAAAATGTACATTGAATTTTTTTGTTCAACTGCTATTTGGGGGTCATATTTGTGATTTTATTGGTGCAAGGAATCCTAATAAGGAAACTTCCTCACCTTGTAAAGATGGGTAACTGTATAACAATTTATAGTCTTAAAAAATTGCCTGTGCACCCTGAGATATTATACCACAACCAGAGGTGTTTGAGGCAAGACTTGAACTCAAATCCACCAGACGCATTATTAGTAGTTATTACAATTCAGTGATTAGGGCTATTTAGGAAGTGAGCCAAAGGATGGCTCCTTTAATAATAAAAATGATGATACTAATAAAAGTCGTACTGGGAGGGGGTAAGAATTTCTGGCCAAAAGTTATTTACATTCATTCTGAGTCATCAGGGCCCCCCAAATAGCCATTAATTGGTGCTTGGTCAGGGGAGAAATCATTTAAATAAAGAAAAGGAGATATGGGATAAAAGAGATGTGGAGATTGAAATATTGAATTGGCAACTGCCTGTGTGGGGTGAGTAGAGAAGGAACCATTAGATAGGGAGAGATTGAAGATGAAAGAATGGGGATAATAGTGTTGACAATCTTCTGGACAAGACTGGAGAGAATAGAATCAAGGGTGCATACTGAAGGGTTTGCCTTGGCTAAGAGAAGGACTACCTCTTTATGTGAGATGGCTGAAGGAGGAGATGATGGAGGAAGATATCTGAGTGATACGACATGTGGAAGAGGAGATAAGAGGTATCTGTCCACAAACGACCTTAATTTCTTTTTGGTGAAGTATGAGGCAAGGTCCATAGCTGAGAGGGTGGGGGAGGGAATGCTATGGGTGACTTGAGACGAGATATGAATATTTAGAACAATCACTGTGGTGGGATAACAGATTGAACAGGTAAGTGTAAAGGGACTATTTTGTTGTAGTGAGGGCCCAGTTGAGATCATGTAATACAATTTTTTAGTGGAGCCAATCAGCATGGTTTTGTGGTTTTTCTCCATTCCTGTTCAATAGGATGTAGATAGGAGTGAAGAAGCTGGATGATGGGAATAACCTCTGGTGGAGGTTCGGTGAGGCATGATCACTGATTGGATGAAGGAGTTGAATATAGAAGAAAGTATTGAGTTGAACTGAGTCTTCAAAAGTTCCAGATAGGGAAGGGAGGTGAGTGTAGCCAGTTCAGGGGTGATGGCTTGCAAAAAACTGAGGGATGAACGGTGAATAGGGTTAGTAATTATAAGGCAGAGAAAGAAAATGGAATGATAAAATATTATGATCAAGGAAAGGAATTTTAGAGTTCATAAGAATGGGAGTAGATCATCTATGTGACCCTCTCTGTGTGGTTCTGTCTTCATTACTAAACAACAGCAATCCTGGGATCCAACATCTAGGTTATTCATGTTGACCGTAAGTTAGTAATGGGTACAGTAAATAGATTTTCATATTTTAAATATCCAAACAATCAAAATCATATTGTCAAAACTTGTTTGACATGTAAAGAAAAACAAAAAATACATGATTACTTAAAAAAAAAAAGCACTTTTTTTCCCTTGAACACAAGGATATTCAGTAAATCTCAGGTGGAAAATCTTTCTGGTGGGTTCCTGCCAATCCAAAGGACACCCCAATTAATCCTGGAAGTTGTTTCCATACTGTACTTGGTATAAAGGACAGGCCACTGACACCTCCCCCTCACTCTTGTTAGGGTAGCTTTTCCCATAGTTCACCTCATTCTTGATGCTTATCATTTCTTACAGCTCAATAATATTCCATTACATTCATGTACCACAATTTGTCTAGCCATTCCCCAGTTGATGAGTATTTCCTTTATTTCCATTTTAACCCCAATAACTCTTTATACATGAATCATTTGCTAAATAGAAGACAAAAGAAGGAATAATTAAAACATAACAATCTACCCATAAACATGGGTCATATTTTCCCATCAAGGCACACAGTGTCCATGGGGTGGAGAATTGGCACAAATTTACAGAAACCCAATGGTAAGGCACATGGGCACCTCGGGCAACTCTGAAGTGCGTTGATAGGTATCTGTTGTCTCTTTAGAGAAGCAAGTTATGCTTCTCATCACTTGTTTTTCTTCAATGCCTCTCTGTTTTCCTGCTTTACAAAAATTTCACTTCTCTCTTACTCCTTGGGCTACTGAAGCAATGCTAATAAAATCTTAGATAATGGAAGGTGTAAACCCAGGGGTCTGCAGAACTTCCCAGATCTGATCTTTTGACTGGACACAGAGGAAGCATGATATCGTTTCTGTGAAAAGCATTCCTATTTAATACTGGGATCCACAAAGTGACCCAGATCTTTGCCATTTGGAGGCTTTTGTGCTGGGGCTCCCCTTTTGAGCCACAGAGGTCAGCAATGAATAGTGTAGCCAAGTCTATGAGGTGTCATCAACTCTCTCTTAAGCTGTAGATGGTGCTAGACAGCTTTCTTTATTAAGCTTTTCACACAAGGCAAGATGCTGCTTTCTCCAGTCAATTCCACAACATCAAACATTTCCTCCAATCAGATCAGCTCGTAGCATCCTGTAGAACTTGTCTCTCCAGTCATCTGGTGTTTGCTCTGCTAGGCTCCTTTCAGCTCTGTGATTTCTGAGTTCTGTGTTCTTTGTTCTAGTGGTTCTTGTATGCTCCTTTTCCTGTCAGCTTCTTGGATCTTTTCCCTGAACTTGGCTTTTGACTTATGGCTCTAGTGACTCAAGTTAGGGCCTCCTCATGAATAATAAAACACTTCTAAATTGGGTTGATAAACCCTGAATGTACATATCTGTCAGATGTGACACAAATAGTTATTATAGCATAGTCCTGTAGTCTCCAAACAGTCTTGATTTAGAGTTAGTTGTCAAACACCTGCTATGTGCCAGGCACTGTGTTAAGCACTGGGGATACAAAGAAAGACAAAAAACAGTCCTTGCTCTTAAGAGGCTCACAGTCTAATGGACTCCAACGTCCTGAAAACAGTCCTATTCAGATGAGTTGCTGGAAACCAGTGCACTGTAACCATTTCTGCCATCAGTATTTTTGCCTCTAATTACTGTTCTCTCTCATGTCCTCTAAGAAATAGTGTCTGAGGAGCTGATTTCTTTCCCTCAGGCCTCTGTGGTCTTGTGTTTCTTCTTAAGTTGTTTCACAGAAAATGAACTTTTCTTGCTCCTTTTGACAAATAAATTGTCCAAACGAGAAAATAATACATTAAAAATAAATTTAAAAGATCCAAAATAGACAAAAAATGATTTTTGAGGGGAAAACACAAGCAGCTAGGGGTCATCAGGAAAGCTCTCAGGTAGAATGTTGGAGGTAAGCTGCTTGCATTTACTGTTGGCAAATTCATGTTCTTATACCTATTGTTACTTTTTGCAGTTCTGTAATGTCTGTTTGTTCCAGAAGCATTTATATGATATGATAATAATAACAGTTAGCATTTATATAATGCTTTAAGGTTTGAAAAATGCTTTACAAATATTGTTTTAGCTTCACAATAAACTTGGATAGGTATTTATATTGTCTCCATTTTACAGAGGAGGAAACTGAGGCAGGTAGAGGTTAAATGACTTGCCCAGGGTGACCCTACTAATAAGTTTTAAACCTGTTTATCATATACTTTAACAATATCTAACTTTTTACTTTTTTTGAAGAAAAAAAAATTTTTTTTTTGCCTTAACGTTATGAGCCTTGTTTTTTTGTTAACATTGTACGTTGTTGTTCGGTCACTTCAGTTGTATCTCACTGTAACCCCATTTGGGATTTTCTTGGCAAAGTTATTGCCATTTCTTTGTCCAGTTCCTTTTACAAATGAAAAAATGGAGGCAAACTAGGTTAAATGACTTGCCTAAAGTCACATAGCTGTTAAGTAGACTGTCTGAGGCCACATTTGAACCCAGAAAGATGAATCTTCCTGACTTCAGGCCCAGCACTCTATCCATTGAGCCACTTAGCTGCTCTAACATTGTATAGTCTTGGTTTATGATCATTTACATCCTTCTTACCCTTTCTATGAGGTTCAGATAGCAATAATCTAGGAATAAGGCCTTATCCTACTATTATTCTTACAGATCTAATGTACTGTGGATTATTGTACAGTTGGATAAAATCACTAATTCTTGCATTTGAGTATGATGTAGGCTTCTCTTCTGTTTTTGTTGTTGTGTCTTCTCAGTCATGTCCAACTCTCTCTTTCCCCATTTGGGGTCTTCCTGGCAAAGACCCTGAAGTGGGTTACCATTTCCCTCTCTAGCTCATTTTACAGATGGGGAACTGAGGTGAATATGGTTTAGTGACTTGCCCAGGGTCACACAACTAGTAGGTATCTGAGATCAGAATTGAACTCACGTTTTCCTAGCTCCAGAGTTATCACTTTATCCACTGCACCATGTAGCTGGCAATTCATTGAAACCATCTTCAGGATGATTCTACTCACAGAAATTATGACAATAATGGCATGTATGTTGTCCTTTTCCACGTGGTTTTAATTTCTTCCTCTAGGTCTTTGTGTTTTGAAAGATTTTCATGTCATATAGTTTGAAGATCATGAGTATTTTGTATGAAAACATCTATTCAAAATGGTCTTAAATTTTTATAGATCAATGTTATAAACATTTAAGACCAACATTTCTCCCCCCTCATAACAACATCGAATTTTGTGTGGGTGACTGTTCTCTCTGTAATGATGCATTGGTTGTAGTACAGTTTCTCTGGTGAGCTCTCACAGATCTGAGTGTATTTGAAATATGGAGATTTGTCATCTGTTTATATAGGATAGTGAACTTCTGCTATACAGTTCTAACCACCTAATCATGCCTTTCTAGATGCTGGTAAACATCTAATTTTTGATAAACATTAAGTTGTTGCAGCCTGGCAATCCACCACTTCATTGCATAATCTACATTGATCAATCACTCCAGACTTAATTTCTGATGTTTTCTAGCTTTGATTCCTTCAGTAATTTGGAAGTCATTCTTAGTTCTATTTAGGAGAGATAATAATGGATTTAAGGTCAGGCAAAACCATAATGGGATGATGACAGTTATTATTATTATTAGACTTGCTCAAGGAAGGCTAATATTTGTATAAGTTTTTTTTTTTTAAGCATTGTCCTCACTGTAGCCCTTTGAGATAGTGCAAGTATCAATTTCCTTGTTTTATTCATGAAGAAGCTGAAGCTTAGGGGAAATAACTTGCAGTGAATGATGTGATTAAAAGTTGCAGTTATAACTAAAACCAAGTCTTTTGACTCTTTAAGTCCCTAGTCTACCTGCTAAATTATACAAGTTAGTTTTTTTCCCCCTCTCGTTTAAAAAGCAATAATCAATTGTAGAGGTAATTATTCGCTTACAGGTATGAAAGTGAGCCCAATGCCTTCCCCTGTGTTCCCCCTTATAACAAAATAAGTGTAAAGTATCAAAAAAAAAAATCGCTGTATTGGTCATATCTGAGAACAGGGAGCCACATGCCATGCTTTGTAAGTCCATTACTTCTCTGTGCCGGAGAGAATTATGATTCACTTTTACCCTTCTGAAGTTATTATTGATCAAAGTTTTGATGTTTTTCAGTGGGTTTTTTTTCATTATTCGCATGATTGTGTCAGTTATTCTCCTGGTTCTGCTTATTTTACTTTCCATCAATTTGTTTCCTAGTTTCTTTCATTGAAACAATACATTTTCAAAAATAGGTTCCCTCATTTTTGAACAGAATTTAGTTCACAGCTTCAGAAATAATTCAGAGGTAGTTAAATGCTTAAGAAAAATAAAGAGCTTTTTCCAGCTCCACAAAAAGTTAAGGTGATTGAAAAGGTGGTATGTTGATGGATAGATGGTATGGATAGATGAATGCCCAAGATGTCAAATGAAACTCTTTACACAATTTCAAGTTATTCAGTGTAGAACAACAGCGTGTTTGCAGTGTAAGTAAGCTTTAAAAGCTTAATTATTAGAAGATGATAAATTAGTATGTCATGTTATATGTCATAGTATTTTTATTTTTGCTGCTACATTTTATAAGTGGATTAACAACTGTCACTGTTGTCATAATTAAAGTGTGGGGAGTTTCATGAAGGCAGGTAGTATAGGAAGCATTAGTCCTGTTCTTCAATTCAGCAAATGTTTATTAAATATTTATCATGTAGAAGGCACTAGGGATACAAGTTGAAAAAATGACATAGTTCTTGCCCTCAAGGACCTTGTAATTTATAGGGAGTACTAGGGTACACCACATAGAAAACCCTTTCTTGCTATTAGTTCCAACCCATATCGCTTCCACTTCTGACCTCTTTTTCTCTTGAACTTTGCCTGGGATTCATCTGGGGCTCTGACAGGTGAACCTTTGCTTTATCTTTCTTCTCACCTGAGGGCTGCTAGCTTCTTCTTATCTTTCTCTACTTCCCCCACCCTCTACCTCTAGCTCCCCTTTACACGTTACCTTCTTTCATTTGAAAAGTTTCTTGAGGGCAGAGGCTGCCTTGATTTCTGTATATGTATCCCCAGTGCTCTGCCAAGTACCTGGCACATAGTGATTGCTTAATAAATGTGCTATCTGTGTATCTGTGTATCTATTACCTATCTATGTATCTATGGGAGGGGGGTCTGAAGGATAGATCTTAGGAGAATGCTGTAAGAAATATGGAGAAGGGAGAGAACACTCTCAGCTAGGGGATCAAAGAAGGCTTTTTAAAGATGGTAGAAGAGCAGTCTTGAATGAAGTGAAATGGAGATGAGGAAAGAATACATTCAACAAGTGGAAATGAGGGCATATGGCACATGCAAGGGAGACAAAGGGGATTCAGCGTGGGCAGAAAGTAATAATATAAAAACTGGAAAGAGAGGGGTGGTGTCATATTGTTGAGAGCCATCAGTGCCAGGAATAGGAGTTTATTTTACTCAGTAGGCCAGTTGTAAGCCAGCAAAGATACCAGCTAAGCAACTAGAAGGCATGGTAGATAGCATGTAGGACCGGGAGTCAGGAAGGATGAGTTCAGTTCAACTTCAGACACTTAGTAGTTGCATGACCCTGAGCAAGTCTTTTAGCTTCTGTATGCCTCAGTTTCCTCATCTGTAAAATGGGTATAATAAGAGTGCCTATCTTCCAAGATTGTTATGAGGATTAAAGGGGATAGTGATAGTAAAGTGCTTAGCATTCCTGGCACACAGTAAGTACTATTTAAATGTTAGCTATTGTTTTATTATTACTATATAAAAATGGAGTACTTCCCAGTTTTGCAGTTATCATTGTGTAAGGGTCATAGTAATTATCTTTATTGTCTGAATTGTAGTACATGTACTGCCAAAGCAAATAGTTGATATTAGCTGTTATTCTTACCATGAGAGTGATATGATCAGGACTATCTATATATATAAATGATTACTTTGACCTTGATGTGAAGAACAGAGAGGCAAAATACCACTTGATGTGGGTTTATATAAGTTATTCATAGAGTTTTATGTTCTGGAAGGGATGTTAGTTGTCATCTAGTCAATTTCATATAGGAGTGTGGATCCCCTAAAATGGAGATACATAGTTATACAAAGTTACCCTTTGGGTTCTTTGAGTAATTTAGTGTCCCATAGTCCAAACATACATGATTCATTATGTAGATTAGGTGACCACTTAATTCTGGTTGGTATTCTTAGATACCTTGATATAAAAGCGGTGTACCTGAATCATGTCTGAGCAGAACACAGGAGTGTAAAATGTAATAAAGTTGATTGGAATGGATTGGGCTGCCCAGTGAGGTACTGCCTGTCATGTCAGTGGATGTGACCTCTTGTCTAAGATATAAAGGAGATTCATGATTCTGGGAAACAAGGTGGTGCAGTGGATAGAGCATCAGTGCAGGGGTCAGGAGGATCTGAGTTAAAAAAATCTCACCTCAGACACTTGACACTAGCTGTGTAACCTTGGGTAAGTCACTTAACTCCAGTTGGCCTCATCCTGGGTCATCTCCAGTCATCCTGATGAATATCTGGTCACTGAATTCAGATGGCTCTGGAGGAGAAGTGAGGCTGGTGACATGCACAGCCCTCCCTCACTCAAAACAAAGTCAAGTACAAGTCATGTCATTATTTCTCTGATGGCATGGTTTTCTTTGGCAATGAAGGAGGAAAACACATTTGCTGAACTAGATAACCTCTGAGGGTCCTTTCTAGAGTTCCAATTTTAAGTGTTTTGTATTTCAAGTTCCCTTCTAGCTATAGCATTTTCTAATGAATTCAGTATGTACTACTCCAGTCCAAGGTAATTGTATAAACTCTATTTCTAGAACATTACCAATTCCTTTGTTGAAATAATTATTGTTGTGGTTCATCAAAGGTGACAGTGTATTTCTGAGAATGTATTGGTTGGCTTAGAAATCAGCCCATTCCATGCTTTATTTAGATGAGATTTAGGAGATGAAGTCTGATGTCTCAGTTTTAGTTGATCCAGATCTCAAAAATTAACTAATTTCATTGTTTCTCTTTTGACTAAAAATACATTTATATTTTGTAGAGGTTTTTTTTGCTTCCCCTTGTACTAAAAAAAAATGATGAATTTCTACTCCCTTCCCCTCAAAGAAATTTTTTTTGGTACTACTCTATTGGTCATATTAACTAGAATTTACTTCAGTAAATGTTGTTTAAAAAAAAACAACAAAAACATCTGCAAGATATTGTTTTAAATGCTTTAAAAAGTGACAGAGGCAGTGACAGGTGGACTCTTTCCAGATCAAGTGACAAAACATGGCCAAGGTTGAGTTGCCTATGTCTTTCTTCAGTTTTAACTTAACAAAACAGATCTCAGGGCCACCTGTGGGGCACATCCAGTGATTCCTCTGAATTAGATGACAAACATCTAAGTTATTTTGTTTATTGGTAGTTTCCTTTTGTTATTGGGCAGATGGTTCATCTTACCTTAATTATACTTCTTTTAAGATCCTTATTGTAGAGAAACCTAGAACCACAGAGAATAGATTTGATTTTTTTCTTTTAAAATAGTTTTATTGATGCTTTTTTGTTCTTATATTAATTTACTTCTTCATATTCCCTCTCCAGCACTGAACTTTACTTCATAAGCAAAGAAAAACAAGCCAGAAACACAGGTTATTATGCTTTGCATCACTTCACAAATCTTCCCGTGTTTCATTAAATCCCTTATATTGATCATTTCTTACCACACAGTAATATTGCATTACATCAGTACACTACAGGTTTTTTTTTTAGCCGTTTCCAAAGTGATATGCACCTATTTTGTGTCCAGGTTTTTGTTACCATAAAGTGATAGTCTTATACTCCAAAGAGAAAGAAAAGGAAAAAGTGCATAAGTGCATAAGTTTCCGCGTAAGTGTAGAAACTTGTATTAGCTCCTTTTGTAGTGACAAAGAAGTAGAAACCAAGGAAAATTGCCTATTAATTGGGAAATGACTGAAGAAATTATGTTATATGAATGTAATGGAATAGTTTGTGCCATAAGGAATGAGAAAAGATGGGTTGACAGAAACCTGGGAAAATTGTATGACCTGATGTAGAGGCAAGTCAACAGAATCAGGAGAACAGTTTAAACAATAGCAAGATTATAAAGACAATTTTGAAAGATTCAGGAACCCTGATAGATGCAATGATCACCCCAATTGTAGATGATGAAGAATGCTACCCACATCTGTCAGAAAGTTAATGAATTTGATATGCAGAATGAGATTGCATTTTTGCACATGGCTAAGCAGGGATATGTTTTGCTTGATTATACTTGTTTTTCTTAATGATTTTGTTTTTCTTTTTTGTTTTGGAGATGGGAGAGACAGAGTGGATGCTTTTAATTGAAAAAAAAAAAGATTAAGAAATGCCAAAAGATAGGAACAGTTTAGTCTAATTCTCATGTAATTTAAAATTAATATCCAGAATGGTTAGACTGTTTCACAACTATATCAACAGTGTTTCACTGAGCCTTTCTTTCCTTAACTCATCTAACATCCACTATTATAATTTTTAAAATGTAAGGTAAGAACTCAAGAGGCATTTATTTGATGTTTCTCTGTTATTGGTATATATATAGGCATATTAGTATATTTCTTTCATATGTGGATGAAATCTATCACTGTAGATGTTGATAGTTCTCAAATTTTCTTTTGAAAGCTTCATATTTGGCCACTTATCTACTGGGGAATTTTATATATTTGTGTCATTTCCTTTTATATTTGGATATGAGACTTTTATCAGTGAATTTTCTTTTGCAGTTTCTCCCCATCAGCAGTTTCTACTCTATTTTCATTGAGTATACCAAAGCATTTTACTTTTATGTAATTTAAATTGTCTTTCTCAAATTTTATGATCTATTTCTTGTTTGGTTACGAATCCTCCCTCTTCCCTGTGAAAGTCCTATTGCCATTCTTTTCTGCTATTTGCATGAGTTGATCTTTTATATTCTGGTCATGTATCCATTTTGAGCTTTTTGTGGTGTATGGTGTAAGAGGCTTGTCTAACATAATTTCTGCCAAACCGCATTCTGGTTTTCTTAGCAGTTCTTGTCAAATAGAGAGTTCTTTCCCTAGTACTTCATGTATCCTTGACCTGATCATACACTAGGCTATTGTTTTTCATTGTTCTGTTTTTTGCTTATCTGTCTGTTTTCCTGATTTGCTTTCCTGTTAACCTGTACCAAATAATTTTATAGTTATTTCTTTATGATATAGTTTGACATTTAACGATGTTATATGTGTTTGATTTTTTCTTGCTTATCTGCTTTGTGGCCGACATAAAGCTGTTAATTCTGTACTCTCTTCTAGTCCGCAGATTTTCTCACAATCATATACAGGCTCTCTAACTGTTCTATCAGGGTCTAGAACATATAACAAAATATTAGTGCTGGATGAGGCCTTAGAGTATAGAATGTTGGAATAGAGAATATTGAGTGATAGTACTAGAAGATACTTTGAAAAACAGGAATCTTGTTTTCTGTCCTTAAAAACAGTTCTTGAAAAATGCACTGGACTTGAAGTCAATTAATTCAGCAACCACTTATTAAATGCTTTCTCTTTATAGGACATATATATTAGATTCTGGAAGATGTACAGTGCTTAGATAAATCACTGTCCCTACTTTTAAGGATTTTATAGTCTAGTAGGGGGATATGATTGTAAACTAAATATAAACTGCTAAGTCAAGAAGACTTGTGTTTGAGGCTTACTGCTTAGACATACAGGAAATGTAACCCTGCACAGGTCATAACTTCTCTTTTCCCCAAATGACTTTCAAGATTGTACACTGGACAGTAGTTGATCTGCGCTGAAATAAGGATCTTCCATATTGAGTTTTCAATAATGATTCAGATCATTAGTTGCAATGAAAGGCTAAACCAAACAAATACATATTGGCCAGTAAGTCATTTTTTAGGTGCTTACTAGGTGCCAGGCACTGGGATATAGAGATTGAAGACTGTAGCCTCTGCTTTCATTGAGCATGGCATGGTCTTTTTTGGCAACGAAGGACAAACCCACATGATCAGTAAGGGGAACCAGTGTGTGCACCCATGTGTACACACATACACACATAGCATACATAAATGAAATACAGTGTAATTTGAGGAGGAAGAAGCACTTGGCAGCCATGGTGGTCATGGGAGTTTCATACAGATAGTGGTGCTTGAGCTGAACTTTGGAAGAAATCAGGAATTTTAAGGGGAATGAATGAGGGAGTACATCCCATGCATGGGTCCCAAAGATGGGAGGTGGCATGTCATCTGTGAGATACAACAAATAGACCAGTTTGACTGGATCATATAGTGCATGAAAGGGAATCATTTATAATAAACTTTGCAAGGTAGGCTGGAGCCAGATTGATAAGGACTAAATGCCAACCAGATGGGTTTACATTTGATCCTGTTAGTAATAGGGAGCCATTAATACCTGGGGGAGTGACATGGTCAGACTTATGCTTTAGGAACATCATTTTGGTACCTGTGTGGAGCATGGAGATAGTTGAGACTGGAAGTAGGGGTATCAGTCAGGAGGCTATTACAATAGTCCAGGTGAGAAGTGATAAGGACTTGAACTAGGATGGTAGCTGTCTAAGTGGAGAGAAGGGGCACATGTGAAAGAGATTGTGGAGATAGAATTAAAAAGACTCTGTATCTGATGTATATGCGGAATTAGTTGAAGTGAGGTACTGAAAATGATTGTAAGGTTACAAACCTGAGTAACTGGAAGGATACTGGTATCCTGTACTGTATGGGAAAATTCAGAAGAGGGGGAGGAAGTTGGGGGGGTGGAGTGGAGGGCAGAAGAGAATGAATTCTTTAATACAAACTAACACAAGTATGTGAGATGTAGTAGCAAAGTCCTGTGTGATGTCTGGGAGACTAAACTAATTTTCTACTTGGGGGAAGAGCAGTGGGTGGTAGTAGTCTTTGTGTGGTAGAGAAAGCTTCTTGTAGGAAGTAGCATTTGAATAGGGCTTTGGAGAATCAGTGGGAATTTAATAGGGAAAAGAAGAGGATTCTCTTTATAGAACACAAGTGGGAAAGTACAGGATATATACAGAAGTCTAGGTAGGCTTATCTTAATGGATTATATGGCAAGGAATAGAACGTGGTAAACCTGGGAAAGTAGGATGGTGGAATATTGTGGAGGAAATGGAATTTTAAAGAGAGGAGTTTGAATTTTACTCAGTAGACTGTAGAGAACCATGGATGGAATTTGAGAAGAGTGATGTGATCAGATCTATGAATAAGAAAAATGAATTTTGTACAGGATTCATTGGAAGGAGGGATAGAGTTGAAGTGAGAAGATTTATAAGGAGGCCATGGCGATATTGGGTGGTAATGAGAACCTTTCTTAGGGTAGTAGAAGTGGTATTGGAGAGGAAGGGTTGGATTGGAGAGCTGTTGCAGAGCTGGATGCTGGTTTTTGCTAGCAGGGTGATCAGGAGCAACTTCTTATTAAGCATGTTTCCTTCTCTTTAAAATGAGGATAGTCATTCTCATACGAACTACCTCATGGAGTTGTTGCTAGGAAAGTATTTTGTAAACTGTAAAGGGTGAGTAGTATTGGAACTAATATTATTATGTGAGTAGTAATTGCCTATTTCTTTAAACTTTCCATACCTATTCCCAAAGAGACTGTCTGGTAACCAGAAGAATGCACATTAAATCTTCCTGACAGTATAGCAGGATATGGGATTATTTTGAATTACTCTTTTCATTGGTTGGGTCTAATTTGTTGAAAGACATTCCCATACTTCTTTTGGAAGCAAATAAGATGCTAATTGCCATCTGCTTAGTATGGTCTTGATCTGTTGATTCGGAGTGCCATGTAATGGTTTGTTCTTCAGATGATTTGAATTTTGGGGTTTCTGTGACTATATCCAAGGAGGGAGTGAAGTTGTGGAAAAAACTTATTTAGTGTCAGAGCATCTGTCTTCTAGTCTTAGCTTTGCATATAACTGGATGGCCTTAAATAGATAACTTTCTTCTAAAGAAAGGCTCCTGGATTTGGAGTCAGATGAGCTGTATTTAAATTTTTTCTCTGACATTTATTTGTTCTATTCTCCTTTGACCTGTTAGACCACTCTTAGTCCCCTTTGCTGGATCTTCATCCTAGTTATGTCTGCTAATCCCCGCCTCTGTGGTGAGTCCGCTTCTCTTCTTCCTCTATACCTTTTCACTTGGTAGTCTTGTTAACTCCTGTGGACTCAGCTGTCATTTCTGTGCAGATGATTCTCTCATCTTCTTTTCAATTCCTGATCTCTCCCCTACCCTCCAGTTGCACATCTCTAGCTACCTATTGGAAGTTTCAAGCTGGATGTTCCACAGACATTTTAAATTCAGCATTTATAAAATTGATCTCGTCTTTCTCACCAAACTCTTTTACTCTTCTGATCTTCCCTATTACTGTTGAGGGTACCGTTATCTTCCTAATCAATCAGACTTCCAAACAAGGTGTCATTATCACTTCTCACTCTCTCTAACCCCCCATATCTATTTAGCGTCTTTTGTGTGTCCTCCCATCTCTCTTCTGACACTGGCACCGTCCTGGTGCAGCCCTCATCACCTCATGTCTGGACTGTTGCAGGAGCCTGCGTGGTCTCCGTGCTCCACGCAGTTGTCACATTGAGCTCAGTTCTCACCGTGTCACAGTCCCTGCCTCCTTTCAGTAAACTGCAGTAGCAGCTTGTTGCCTCTAGAGTCAGACATAAAATCTTTAAAACCCTTCTTACAGTTACAGTCTTTTACCTACTGTCCAGTGGTACTGGCCTTTTTGTTCTTCCTTGCATCTCCATGTGCATTTTCAGTATTGGTTGAAGACTTTGTTTCAGACTTTCTGTTCTCACTTCTGCCTTCTAGCTTCTCAGCTAAAGTTCTGCCTTCTTCAGAAAACTTTCCCAGTCCTTCCTGCTTTCTTCAATTTCCACAAATTCATTCATCATCTTGTTTGAACACATTTGTTTTCATGTTGTCATGAGACTAGGAGTTTCCGGAGAGCAGGTACTGTTTTTTTTTTTTTTTCATCTTTTTTCATGTCCCCAGCACTTACATAATGCCCAACACATAGTTGGCGCTTATTTAATGCTTATTGACTGACTATGGCCAAGGTCAAGTCACTTCTCTAAATCTTCATCTCTAGAATGGAAATACAAATATCTGTAGCATCTTCTTTGCAGGGGTGCTGTGAGGTTTAAGTGCGTTAATATATGTAAATTATTTGCAAACTTTAAAGTACTATGTAAAGGTCAATTTAAAAAGGTGGCATTGGTACTAATAATGATAATAATTATAATAGTCTCTTCCAGTTTTAATATTTTAAAATTTTAAGTGCAAAAGTGAGACATTAACAAAATACTATGTGAAGTCTTTGGAAGGAAAAATCATTTCCTCCTTGAAGGATAAAGGAAGGAATGGTTTTTGAGCCAAGCCTTTTGAAGGATGGGAAGATTTTAATCAGTCAATAAATGAACAAGGGCCTGCCATATGCCAGACACTGGTGGTATAAAGATAAAAACCAAATAGATCTTGTCTTCTTTCAAGGAGTTCCATAAGAGCAGAGATTCTTAACCATTTTTTGTGTCATGGATTTTGATAGAGTCTTGTAGAATTTATGAACACCTTTTCAGAATAATGTTTTTAGATGCATAAAATAAAATCCATAAGATTACTAATGAAATAATATATGTTCAAATAGTTATCAAAATATTTTAAAACAACCAAATTTGTGATACAGTAGTACATATGCTTCATTATTAATGCATTTAAATAAAGGCAATTAAAAGACATTTTTTTTTTTTTAAGCATGAAAACTGCTGTTCCTTAGCTTGAATAAGAACATTAGACTGTGGGATGATCTTTGACAAGGGAGCATTTATATCACATTAGACATCTTATTGATTTCAATTTTTGTTTCATCTTGATGATTGTAAGTGCTGATAATTAAGATTCATAAAGAGATTTTCTTGCAAATTGACTATAATCAATGAGTTCATCTTTGGCTAGGTTAGTTACTTCATACAATTTATATCAGAAGGAAAAGGATAGCAAAAAAAGGGATTGTAATGCCATCCAGATAAAAATAACTTATGCAAGAGTTCCAAAGTGTTTCCAGGCATTCTTAGATTTTTCTTTTCAAAGAAATTGACAGCAAATTTTCCATCTTGGTAAAGCATTTCTTTAACATCTGAAAGTTTGCAAGTATTTTAGCTTGTACTCTCTTCTTCCATATTGACAGCTGAGCCAAAAAAGTTTTTAATTTTTGGTAGCATCTTAAAATTTGGTAGCATTAATAATGCTACTTCATATAATGAAGACTTCAGGATTTTGAATTGAACGATTTATTATTTAAAATATTTGCCAGATAAGCCAACCAATGAATAAAATCTTCTCTTTCAGAGTATTTCAAGAGTGACTTTTCTTTTTCTTTCCAGAAAAGTAAAACTTTTTTCCTTAGTTCAAACCAGAGCTTCAAAAACATGTTCACTTAAAAGCCAGCACACTTCACTGTGGTAGAGAAGTACCTCATATTCTGTTCTCATTTTTTGACAAAACCTTTTAAAAATATGATGATTCAGAGACTTGTTTTTGATAAACTTGGTGACTTTTGTGATTGTTGACAAAACTTTTTTCAAGATTGTTAGAAGTGTCTTTTTTGTCAGTGTGTATCTGTATAAAAAGCAATGAGTGACATTGATGTGAGTAGCTTCCTTTTTTCATTAACAAAACTGAATATATTACCAACTACCACAGGAGTTCCATTTGTTCAAAGAGTGAGTTTTTTTCCCCCAGTAAAAGTTGTTTGGCAAAAAAAAAAAAAAAAAAAAAAAAAAAAAAAAAAAAAAAGTTGAGGGTTTTTTTGTTTTGTTTTGTTTTACCATTTCCTAATTATTGGTGGCTTTTGTAGTTTCCAAAAGGGACATAGAAAATAAAAATTCTTCTTTGATGGTGTTGGTGTGAACATAGTATACAAAAACAAGCAGCTAGGTACACTGAGGTATATATGAATGTAATTTCATTTGATTGCATACTGAAGGTTAAAGGAGAACTGCCAATTCCTTGATGACCTTAAGAATATTTAAAAAATATAGCAACTATTCCAGAATGTATCACATTATTTAACAATGGTATTGCTTCCCACTTTTTTCCCTCTTTTGCAGTTCACAAACTAGCTCGTTTATTTTCACTACATATGACTTTACTAAAGTCTCTCCAAGTAGTATGGGACTTCTTTTGTTTGGCAGTCCAGTAAGCAACTTTATAGGGCGCTTCAAAAAGAGGTTTTTATGAAATGGCAAATCCAAGTTTTGGAAGTGTCCCAATTTTTTTGAATGAGCTTTCCTTTCATGAAAAAAATCTTTATCTTTAGATGCATTTTCAACATGTATACTTGTGAGGTGTTCTTTCAGTTTTGCTGATTTCATACTTTGGTTTGCAAGAATTTTTTGATAAAAAAACACTGTAGTTTTTGTGTCCTGTCATGTTCTTTAGTGCAAGAGAAATCATATTATATAGTCTTCACTGTGCTTCCTTTTCTTTTATAGACCCAATTTATGTTGAATTGCAAAAGTAATAAAATAAAGCCAAAATAAAGTATTTGATTCAATTGGTAGTTTTGAAAATTTTGTATGGTTTTGGAGTGATTCGTTTGATAAATCTGTGTAGAATTTTTGTTAAAGTATGTGATAGTCAAGAAATGTGTATGGTGTGTAAGTAAAAATAAGGAAAGTTTTTCAATTTATCTATGTTAACACTTTTTAATAGCTTTTAACCCTTAGTCATAAATTACAGTTAGTTCGTGGAGTTAGTTCATTTCAGAAATTTGTTTTTTTGTTGTACATGTATGTGGTCTTATGGATGTTCCTAGAAATGATACTCCTCATTTCTGATATAATTCACAGTGTTTTTATGATGTTATTTCTAAAACTTGTGTATTTTATTAGAATAATAACACATGAATACTACTTGAAAAGCACATTGCAGGTACATGTGTTTAGTTCAAAATAGACAATGTACAAAAGGAGTATGAAGAGAAAAATAATTTTTAAAAATCGCTTTTATACTCACAGAACTTACTTTGTTGCATGACCCATATCATTGCTCAGTTTGTTAGCAGTAATA
Source organism: Bettongia penicillata ogilbyi (assembly GCA_023548195.1). Lineage (NCBI taxonomy): Eukaryota > Metazoa > Chordata > Mammalia > Diprotodontia > Potoroidae > Bettongia > Bettongia penicillata. The sequence goes on from JAJHZJ010000304.1 coordinate 3,121,893, forward strand.
TGAAGTTACTTTAAACAACACACTTCAACAGTTATCTCAGTCATTAAGTGTATTTGAGCTTGCCTGATGTGCACTCATAGCCAGGCCTATCAGTATTTACAAGAGGTCATTGCCTTAACAAGAGTTAAGAATTCTCATTTGAACTGCCCAGTTTTGTAGAACTTTAACAAATGAAATTGACCCCCTGCTTTCTATATGTTAATCAGTATACAGTTGTAGATATGTGAAACTGGAAAACAAGTTAGCTGTCTGGGTCACCAATTTGAAAACACTATATTTTTTGATGGCTGAATGACAACTTACATGCAGAATTGCCTTTTGTAGTAGAAGTGTCTGTAGATTGAAAGAGTATGATCATTTGTGATCTGAGGCAGGTCTAATAATCTTAGTTTCAAGTAGTGATGAGTGTAAGATATCTAGCAACAATAATGTGATATGAAAACATCTGATTTCTTCTAATAACACTACTGCTTATTAGCTGCTATGATTTCTTACCTACTTTCATAATACAAGGAAATGATAAATTTCAGTTAAAGGTTATTGAAAATAAAGTTGTATTTTTTTTCCCAATCTAAGTTCATTTACCACCTGAAATATATCCATGAACTCTTATGTTAAAACCCCTGTTTTAGAAAAAACAATGTCTAAATATAAGGGGTAGAGATAAGAAATGGACCTATGATTTCATTGATATAGGGAACTCTTGGATGAGTAAACCCCTTTGACCCATGCAGTTCTGTACTTTGTCTTCACTGTAGTCTTAGACATTAGTCTTAGACATCACTAAGAGGCAATTTTGTAACGTGTAACTTTGCTGAAGCTATTGTTGCAATTAATAACATTGCTGATTCCCTAGTATTTTCTAAGTAAACTATCATTTCATCAGTACATAGGGATAGTTTTATTTCCTCTTTGCCTATTTTTATGCCTTTAATTTTTTCTCGTCTTATTGTTATGCTAGCATGTCTAGAGCTATATTAAATAATAAAGCAGTGATTAGGCATCTTTGTTTTATTCTTGAATTTATTGGGAAAGTTTCTAGAGCATCCCCATTGTATATATTTGCCTTTGATTTTACATAAATAATTTTTATGATATGAAGAAGGTCCCTCTGTGCATGTATTTTGTAAGGTTTTTAGCATTAATGAGCGGTATACTTTGCCAAACACCTTTTTTATATCTATTGAGGTAATCATGATTTGGCATGTTTTTGTTTTTAATGTGCTTAAGTATGCTGATTATTTTCCTAATGTTGAATTGTCTTTGCATCTCTAATATAAATCCATCTTGATGATAATGAATTACTGTAGTCTGACAAGATTTTATTTAAAATTTTCAAATCAGTTTTCATTAATAATATTGGTCTATAGCTCCATTGGAGTACTAAGGAATTAAGTGACTTTCCTAGGGTCTCACAGCCAGTTTGTATCAGAGTGGGGATATGAACCCAGCTCTTTATGGCTCCAAGGCCGACTTTCTATCAACTACACTATGTTGCCCCACTCTCATTTAAGCAAATATTAAATATATACAAAATGAATGCAAGTTAATTTTCAGGGTGTAATTGGGAGGGAGATGGAATAAGAATTCCCTCCTGTAGAAGGTAGTACTTAAGTTGAGCTTTGAAGGAAGTTAAGGATTCTAAAAAGAAATGTGAAGAGGAAATAAATTTCAGGTATTACACAACAGCATATGCAAAGGCATGGAAATAGAAGATGGAAGGTTGTATGTGATTGAGAGCAAGTAGGCTCATTTCCCTGACTAAGTTGAGAGGCAGGGTGTAGAGGCATTGGTATGGCAAGTTATCCAGGAAAAGTAAAGGAGACTCACAGAAATAGCAGCAGGATTATTGTAGTGTTCACAAATCAAATAGAGCTTCTGAGAGCTTTCTTTTCCCTTCAAAATTATTTGTTAGATTTAATGATTTTGGAGACTTGGGTTCAAGTTCTGTCTCTGACCCTTGGTAGCTGTGTGACCCTGGGCAAGTCTCCTAACTTCTCTGGATCTTTCAGTGTTCTCATCTGTAAAGAAAAATAAAAGAGAACAATACTATTTGCTTTATCTCTCTCACAAAGATTATTGTGAAAGAAGCTCTAAAAATATGAGCTACTGTTACTATTGTTTTATTGTTTTGATGCTGGGTTTGTGAAAAGCAACTTAATTGTCTAAATTTGACTTCCTGGAAACGTATTCAGTAAGTGTTCCCCTCCTGGACTTTTCCACACAGTTGTTTCTTAATGACAGGGGATGGTGCCGCATTCCAAGCATGCATCTATCCAATCTCCCTTTCTCCCATTTGCGCCTTTGTCCGTTTCATCCCTTCCTTATTTTTCTCCTTTGTACTGGTTGGTTCATTTTGTAAATTGACAAGACATGGGCTTTGTTGTTTCTCTGTAAAGCCAGTTATTTTAGAGAGATAGTTTACCCGAGATAAGAGCTATTTATGTCATAAGCTATTGATTTTTAATTAATGTTGCCTAGGCTCTCGCATGTTGGCAGAATTGGTAACAGCTTGTGGCATTTTTTAATTCCTTTTTTCTTTTTGGTATTTTGACAATGTCATTCATATCTCATGGAAAAAGTACCTCTGTCAGGTTAAATGTGTTAAAACACCGAGCAGAAAAGGAGAGGAGGAAACCCTATGCTGCCTGGAAACCTTGATCTGTTGCCAAAGTATTTAAACAATGTCGTGTTTTGGTTTTCTAGTTCCAAGCTGCTTCTCAAATCCCTTGCTAATTAATCCAGTTAATTCTTTGTAGACTCACTGTATGCTGGTGCTGCTATCATTGAGAGCCTTGTTTTGTTTCTGAACCAAACCTAAGCCCTGTTAGCTTGTAGTACTAAAGTGAGTGCTCACAGATGTGAATACAATGTTTGGGGTCTTTAAAAAAGAGTGTGTGCACAGACGCCTCAGTGCTTGTGTTCTCCTAACTTTAGAGAGTTTCCTGGATGAACATTTCAACCTCAGAATAAGTAAGAGGAACTAGAATATACTATTTTCAGGTCAAATGCTGCTTACATGCTTGGCTACCAAAATGTGAAATAAAAAGATCTGTCTTTTAGCATTTCACAGAGACATGGAACAGAATTTTAGAGCTGAACCCCAGAACATAAAGTGCTAGTGCTGAAAAAAAAAAACTAGAGATAACCTTGTCTACCTGTCTCCTTTTACACAAACTTTGGCCTAGAGAAGTACAGTGACTTGCCCAAGAGCTGTGAAATATTAGCATGTTAGTGCTGGAAAGAAGGCATTCAGACTTAAGGTCAGTCAGGGCCTTTTTTTTTAATCAGATTATATACCAGGTACTTGTTATGTCTTTGTTGGATTTTTATGAAGGTAAAGACAAAAAGGCTAGTGATGTTTTCATTCATTTTGTTTTATGACACTGTGATAAAAAGTAGATACTAATGACATTTTTTTTTTTTACTAGGATTCAATAATGTTCTTGTTTTGGAAAAATCAAAACTGAAATGTAGAAAAATTGACATTTGTTTATTTTCCTCCTAAGTCATCCAATTCAGTAGTAAAATATAATAGCAGAGAACTGAATAGCCCTCATTTTGAGGCATGCATTGCTTTTAAGAAAGAAGAGCTGGGTCTGAGTCTTCAATAGTGGCATGAGATAGGGTCTTCCTCTGCAGGTTAGGGATGGTAGGTTTGCACTGCCTCAATCATAGAGTTCTAAGGTAAGCATATTTGTAAACCGGAAAGCACCATAAAAATGATTTGTTCTTTATTATTTTAATGATGGAAAAGTGTAATATAAATGTAAGTTGTTACTGTTTCAGCTTTTTGGTTGGTAAGTACTTTTTGACTAGATGAATCTGGTCTAAGATCTAAGAAACCTTAGAACTCCTTTAAAACCGATAGTATATATGTTGGACTTTGAGTTGTAAGCTAGATTGGTCAAGAAAGGAATTTCCCTAATTTTAAAAGAAATTTTGGGTGACTTACACTGTCAAACAGTATAAGATTATTTAGTTTTATTTTACCCTTAGATTCCCCTCCTTCTTTGACCGTCTAGTTTGCCTCTAGTTTAGGTACTCATGGAATCATGGCATCTTAGAAGGGATCTCAGTCCAGTCTAATGGGTTCCCTAGCTTTTCATTAATGGCACAGTCTTCTTTGCCATGTGCTTTGGGAAGTCCCAGCACTGTAATTGAGAATTCTGTCAAGCCCAAATCTTCCTCTCAGCAATTTCTGTCTGTTGTTTCTAGTTCTTATTTCTGTGGCCAAGTACAACAAGTCTGCTCTCTCTTCCATCTTGATAGAGTGGCCTAGTGACTAGAGCACTGGCCTCTGAGTCAAGAACCTGGGTTCAGAAAGTCTTATCGCAACCCTAGACAGGCTACTTTCCCCAGGCAACTGTTAAGCTTTTAAGGTGTATAGAATGTACTAATCTGCCCTGGTAGAGGATATTTCTCACCAGGAGCTCCCTACACCCATGAAATCACAGGTTTGGGTTAAACAAACAAAACATACCCAGAGGAACACCCCCAATTTCAGTGCACATTTAGCCAGGTATACTCCTGGCATACTAGTGTGCCATGGCATACCCTTTGAGAGTCCTTGATCTGGCCCTGCCCACACTCTGAAAAGAATCCCTAGTACAGTGTACTGGACAAGTAATCATTCAGTGTTCTCTTGAATTCTTCCAATGAGGAGAAATCGACTGTCTCCCCAGGCAGTCCCTCCATTTATGGATAATCCTAATGGTCCTGAAGTTTTTCCTGATACCACGTCCAAGCTTGCATCTCTGCAACTTCCACCCATTACTACAGATAAGTTAGGACATTTTGGGGAGGGATTACTCTGAAGCCTACAAATTCTTCATAAATATCAAAAGATGATATTTCAGCAGTTATGATATCAGACTGAATTACATTTTAATCTGATTTGGGTAGATGGAACCACAGTATATTTGACACCTCTGTTCTATAGTAATTATGTAGTGAATGGATTGACACTCTCATGAAATCTCTTCTTTTATAACATTTCCTACTTTGAATAACACCCTAGTTCTTTCTTTCTCTTTTCTTGTAGAGTTTTCTCTATATAAATGATTATGCTACATAGGAAATATAACCAATAGAGGAAAAAAATTCCCAATACCAAAATAAGATGAGTGTTGGGTGGGTTTGTATACATAATGCATATTACATAAAATCTATAATTAATTTTGAATGTAAGAATAATTGGTCTTGAAATCCTCCCACACTATTAGGAGTTGTACTGAGTGCTCTTTCATTGGAAAGCTTTAAACCATCTATTTGCTGTGTACTATTGACTTTGATTCCCTATAAGAAAGTTATGCATATGTGCAGATAATATATAATCAAAGTAAAACAGTTATTTGTAGATGGATTAAATTTATAGCAATACATTTCCCAAATTAATCTAACCTTTCTCTGCTGGAGTCCCATGCTAATGTTTGAGCTCTGGAAGGATCTGCCCATGGAATGTAAGGTCTAGCAAGTTATAATGCTGGAAAGACTTTGAATACAGACTGGCTGAGTTAAGGGAAAAGCTAATTAAAAAACGCTGGCAACTAGGTGTGGATATTGGGGGCCTGTTAAATAGCATTCTTTATCAAACTTGAATTTTAAGCAACATGATGGAAAAAGCAATTGACTTGGAGTCAAGAAACTTGAGTTTGCTCTTTATTAGCCGTTTAACTCTGGTCAACCTCTGAATCTCTGTTTCTTTTTCTATAAATTGAGAACAATTATATATAGACTACTAGAACCACAAGGTTGCTTTGAAGAAAGCATTTCTTCAGCAAATATTTATTAAGTACTTAATAGTATGCCTGCCCTACTAGGTGCTAGGGATGCACAAGATAGATGCAATATAGACTCTGGTCTTGAAGAGGTTACAATCTAAGAGGGGGAAGGATGTGCCTACAAATACCTATGATGGATGCAAGGGAGAGTGAGAAATATAGATGTCTAGGCAGAGTGCTAGAGAACTTTAAGAAAAGATCACTTTCACCAAGATGATTAAAGACTTGTTCTCTGCTCTCAAAGAAGTTAGAGTTTAGAAAAATAAAGATGATAAGCTAATAATGATAATCATGATGTTTCTATGCTTTATTGGATTATTTTTACCTTTTAGAGAATATTTTTTCTTTAGAGGCAACTCTTGTAGAATGGAAAGAAGACTTGTCAGAGAGTTTTGATACCGTGACATAGTACTTCTTAAACTATGGGTCACAAGTGGAAAAAGTTTAAGAAGCCCTAAAACTTCCTTGAATGATTCTAGGGAAGTAGTGGCACAGTGGCAAGTATACTGTTTTAGAATGAGAAAATACAAGTTTGGATCATAGTAATACTCCTTACGGGGGATCATTTCATTTCTTCAGGTCTGAGTTTCCTTGCCTATAAAATGAACAGCTTGAATTAGATGGCCTCAAGCTCAAAGAATGTGATCCTCTAAGGTTTCAGACTTTAATTCTTTAATCAAAAGAAACTAGGGGGATATCTGCTGAGTTGTAAACACATACTTTAACCGCAAAAGCCTTGGTTAAACTTATAAAAAGCAGTTTGAAATTCCTTCTATGTTACCTATGAAGAACATTTAACTAAACAGTGGCAGATTTTTTTTTTTTATGTTAGAAAAGGCGTTGTGGTATAATGGCAAAAGCCCTGTATGTGGAATGAAGAATCCTATGGAACCTTGGGTAGGTCACTTCAGCTCCCTGGGTTTCAGCTTCTTTATCTTTAAATGAGTAGGTTGGACTAGATGGTCTGTCTCTAAAGTCAATTTTAGCTCAATCTAGTGATAACTGGCTTGCATTCCCTTAACTTTTTTCTTAATCATACTTTTTATGGATTACATACTGCCTAAATGGATGAAAGCCACATTTCTCAAAAGCATGCCTTTATGGAATGGCATTGGTCATAGTTTGAGCTGACCTTGTTGATGCTAGCCTAAAATGTAACTGATAAAAGATAGGCTAGTAATACAAATGTACACACACTGAAACACCCATCCCATACTTGATACTGTGCAGTTAGTGAACTTTACACCAAAAGAGATAACCCATTGTTAAGAGTCAGGGTTTTGGTTGTTTTCTCTTCTGTTAATCTCACTCTCTATAGATAGCCAAGGTCTTCGCTTTTCAAACAAGATAACTACTGGAATCAGTCCTGATTAGAAGACAGCTCTTACCGTAAAAAGATTCAGGGACCCATTTTGGAAGAATATTTTGCCTTTGTTTTAGATCTTCTTTTCCTTCATTTTGGGACCTTCTAAGTTTTGAAGATACTTATTCAATATCTCATTAGTTCAAGGAATTGTGGTTTAATTTGTGTTGGTATTTACAAAGTAGAGGCACATTATAACTTCTACGATTTTGTAAATAGATTTGGAGAGTAATTTATCACTGTCTAATCTGATTTTGAACCTCTTAAACTTATCGAGGTTAATCAAAGGCTTTGAAGTATTAGAGATTGAAGTTTTAATAATAATAAATGAATTTACAAAGCATTTTCCTCCCAACAGCTTTGTGAGAGATGAAATGCAACGATTAGAGACCCCTTGAGGATGAGTACTAGTTTCTCTTTGGTCTTTATATCAAACAGAAGGCACTGTGCATTCTATACAGTAGTCATTTAGTAAATGCTTAGCAAATTGAATTCTCCACTTTGGGAAGAAGAGGAAACTAGTCCTGAGAGAACTTAAGTGACTTGTCAATGGTCATGCAACTAATAATTAGGAGAGCCAGGATTGAAACCCACGTCTTCTAACTCCAAGTCTACTTCTCTTGCTACTATATTGTGCCATCTTTTTTTTTTTCTTCTTAAAGGTTTCTAGGGAAGTACAACTGATAGTTGGTGCCCACTAGAATTGTTCTGAGCCTAAGAATTCCATGCAAGGCAACATGACATAGTGGAGAGAGGTCTAGCCTTGGAAGTTAGGAAGCTCTGGGTTCAAATTTTGCCTTTGATTCATACTAGCTTTGTGACCATAGGCAAGTTACTTTATTTCCCAGTGTCCCAGGCAATTTGCTAAGACTATAAATTATAGATGGAGTTGCTGATCTATATTGGTTGGTGAGACTTTACATTGATGAAACCACAAGCCCAGACCCTCTCTCCTATTAGTATTTCTGCTCCCTATTATTATTCAATGAAGACTGCTTTTCCACATTTAGCATTATTATATCATTCTAGTATTGGTCAGGACTTTCCAGTTCATCTAGCCCAATCCTCTAATTTTACAAATGAGAAAAGTGAGGCATAGAAAAGGATAATTGACTTTCTCTAGGTCATATGGGGAGATTATGGTAAAGTTGAAGTTTGAACTTAACTTTTATACTCCCAAATTCAATGCTTTTAACACACCATAGATACTAAATTTGGGGGAGAGTGTATTAACAGAGACATAGAAGTTAAACCATTCATTCGTTCAATATAGAATTGCATTTGTAAGTGCTTACTAACTTCAGAGCATTGTCCTGTGTGCTGAAGGTGATACAAAGATGAATGACAGTTCTTGCATTGCTATTTATTATTATTAATAACAGCTCACATTTAGATAGTGCTTGTGTGATTTTAAAAGTATTTCTTACAATATTTTTAAAACCTCCCAACACAATGTGAAATTTGTAGATAATACATAGGTTATCCCCATTTTACAAGTAAGGAAAGTCAGGCAAAGAGCAATTTAGTGTTTTATCCAGGATCATACAGTTAATAAGTGGTATAATCAGGTTTCATATTCATTATCTTCTTACTCAAGGACCTTCATGGAACACAGAGTGAGAGTGATAAGTGAGGGTGATACATGGACATAGGGAAACTTAATGGTAATTAGACATATAACTTATAAACAGTAAAAAAAAATCTTCTGAGATGAAAAGAAGCAATGAATCAATAATTATTAAGCGTCTCTTATGATCTTTGCATTGTGTCAGGTTCTGGAAATACAAAGACAAAAATGCAGTAGCCCCTACCCTCAAGAACTGTTGAATTGGCATTTCACCTTCACCTCACCCTTGTGCCTTGTGAACAACACTCTTAGGTTCCATGTCTTCTGCCCAACTAGATCATGGCTTGGGTTCACCCTCTTGGAAGGGATCATTTCTGAGAAGATTGTATTTGTAGAAGATTCCTCTTGCTGCCAGTCTTTTCTGATTGAGGAACCCAGGAACTCTTCTGATTTTTGAAATCTTGAGGCTGCTGCCAAGTCTGAAAATGTCCATCATGGTTCTCATATTATTAGCTGCCAGGTCTTTGTGTGATCATGACTGTGGTTTCTTTGTACCCCAAATACTTCTTTCTGGATGTTTGCAGGAAGGATTTTTTTTTTGGGGGGGGGATATAGTGCTGGACTTTGGTTCTGATATTTCTGGGACTTTTCCTTTTGGGATTCCTTTCAAAGATAAGTAGATTCTTTGTATCTTTACTTTTCCCTCTGGTTGTAGTAGATCTGCGCTGTTTCCATTCATGATTTTATAAAATTTAGCATTAGGAAAATATATGCCAGAAAAAAGAAGTAAAGCAAATGATTCAGGAACCCAATATATAGGCTTGCCTAACAATTCATACATTGTAACAGTGCACTGACCACTGTCAGCATAGCTGCTGAGGGGGAACTTCCACTTCTCTAACTTCCAGAAAGAGACTCTATGGAATTCTTGCCTGCCAGGCCGAGGGTAGAGTCACTCTTTTAAAGTTCTGCTGAATAGGTTGTTCTTCCTGACCAGTGGTGAGTCCTCTTCCATGCAGCCTCTTCCCTCTGCAGCTGCCTTGGTGACCAGGAGATTGCTGTGTTATCCCATAGCCTTTCAGTGCTGATTACATTTTCCCTGGAAGTGGCCTATCAGTTTATCAATGAATAAACTTTTATTAAATGCCTACTCTGTACCAGCATTGTGCTAAACACCGGAGTTAACAAAAAGGCAAAATACAATTCCTGCCTTTGCCCTCAAGAAGCTTTCAATTTAATGGGGGAGGAAACATGCGGACAAATATATGCAAAGCAAATATATACAAGTTAAATAGGAAATATTTAATAGACAGAAGGCTTCCAGTAGAAGGTTGGATTTTAATTGACACTTAAAGGAAGCTAGGGATGTCAGTAGTTGGAGCAGAGGAGGGAAGAGTGTTGCAGACATGGGAGACAGCCAGGCGTAGGGGACAGAAAGAATGCTGGGAGTTGAGAGATGGATTGTCATGTTCATGAACAGCCAAGAAGCCAGGGAGAGGGAATGGAAGAATACGTGTTGGGGAGTAAGGTGTAAAAAGACTGGAAAGGTAGGAGGGGGCCAAGTTATGAAGGACTTTGAATTCCAAACAGAACATTTTTTATTTGCTTCTGGAGGCAATAGGAAACAAGTGGGAGTTCATTGAGTATGGAGGTGACACGATCAGACCTGCACTTCAGGAAAAGCAGGTTAGTGGATTAATGGAGGATAGATTAGAATAGGGAGAGACTTGAAGCAGGTACATTCACATACAGGCTATTACAGTAAGCCAGGCATGAAATGATGCGGCCTATAGTCTCTCATCTCAGCTGCACATGTACGCTGTGGAGTGCCTCTCATAGGCCTGTTCCCTCCCATGCTCCATACTCTGCATACCAATCCAAACCTTGCCACAGTAGGATCCTATGAAAGGTTTAATGTAGAAGGTGGTGCCTGAATTGAGTTGTGAAAGAAACTAAGGATTCTAAAAGGTGGAGATAGCAGAGATGGAGTTCCAAACATGGAAGATAGCCAGTGCAAAGGTATCAAGTCAGTTGATTCTTTGACATAAATGAGGAAAGGCAAAAAGCCTCAGTTAGTTGGACCATAGAGTGCATGAAGGGGAATAGTGTATATAAGTCAGGAGAGGTGGATTGGTGGAGATGAATGAAGGTGAAGTTTATTAGCTGAGCAAGAACAATATCATGGACAAGATAGTCTTTGTGCTGGCCCTTAAAAGATTGATAGAAGGTCAGCGGGTGAAGATGGAGAGAGATTTTTTATTGTAATACTTATCTCCCAAGTTGGAAAGAATTCACACTATATGATATATGGCAGTATTAGCAAATATAGGACATGTAGGACCTATGTCCTACAATCCCATCCTTGTTCCCTTTTAAAGAATGTTTAACCTAGACCAGACAAATGGGCCTGTCCTCTTAGAATAATAAAATCAAAAGGCTAAAGGGGACATTATACGTGATCTAATCTATACCCTACTAGGAACAGAAATCTTTTCTGCATCAGTCCTGAGAAGTGGGCCTCTGCCCTATGCTTGAAGACCTGTAGTAACAAGGAATTAATTTTCTTCACAGGACTCCCATTTTAGTTTTTAAAAGCTGTAATTGGTAGGAAGTTAAATTTAATCTACTGATACTATGCTACTCTAGAATGACAGAATTTCAGAGTTGGAATGATGGCCTTAGAAGCAAGAACTATCTGTTTTCAAAAACTTTTGGGAATATATATTCCATACCTTTGCTTATTTGCCTCAGTGTTAAATGCCAGGGCTTTCTTGAGAGCCAGTATCATCACCAAAGGTTTTATGGGTTACTCTTCATTTTATCTCTGTTCATCTTCTGTTGCCTTTTTATGTTTGACTGTGATTACAGCTTCTTGAAGTCTGTGTCGCAGTGATACATGAGTTCTCGCAGGTCCTCTGAAACTGAAAATGCTTTAGGTATGGGCCTGATTATGTACGAATGTACATTTCCTCCATCTGGAGAGGCTCATCACTACAGTGCAGACCACTGCATAATGATTTTTATTTCTTTTGATCAAAATAACTTATGTAAAGAGTGTGTATGTGTGGCCAAACATGAAATGAAGCCTTTCCTGCTTAGTAGAACTTGTATATATGTTATATACTTATGATACATCATCAAGGAGGTGAGCAGGTTTGGTACTGAGAATGCTGGATATATTTGGGTAGTCTGAATGCTGTAATGGGTTATCTAGCCATTAATATTGGGGGACTCCTCTCTAGAGGATTCATAGGGAACATGGATGAAAATCACAGTGAAAGAAGCTGCGGAGGCAACATGGTGTAAAGGAGAGAATATTGGTAGTATTGGCAGAAAACCTGGGTTTGAATCCTGACTCTTCTCTTTCCTCCCCATGTGATCTTAGATGAGCCAGAAGCCTTCCCTCACTTATAAAAAGAAGGACTTAGGCTGAATGATCCTTAGGATCCTTTTTCTTTCTCAGACCCGTGAGGCTGTGGTTGCTTTTGGTATTGTGGGAGTACCTACACTGAAAGGTGGTATAATAAGTAGCCAATGAACACTCATGAAGCACCTACTGTGTGCCAGGCAGTGTACCAGATGCTATAGATACAAACAAAAGTGAAAGACAATCCCCGCCCTTGAGGAGCTTTCTCTTTAATAAGGGAGACAGCATGCGGACAACTCTGTACAAACAAGCTGTATATAGGATAAATAGGAAAAAATTAACAGGAAGGTTTCCTATAGAAGATGAGATTTTAGCTGGGACTAGAAGGAAGCCAGGGAAACTAGGAGGTAAAGGTGAAGAGGGAATGCATTCTAGTCATGGGGGACAGCCAGGAAAAATTCTCAAAGTAGAGATATGATATGTCTTGTTTGGGGAACAGCAAGGATGCCAGTGTCACTGAATTGCAGAGTATGTGAGGGGAAATAAGGTATAACAAGACTGGAAAAATAGGGTGGGGGTAGGTTATGAAGGGCCTTGAATGCTAAGCAGAGAATTTTGTATTTGATCTTGGAAGTGATGGGGAGTCATTGGAGCTTATTGAATAGGGAGGTGATATATTGGCTCTATACTATCAATAGAATATAGTTGGAAGAACAGTAGTTTTGAAGTATCTTGATTCAGTTTTTGCCTCTGTCACTTAGACTAGATGGTTTTACTATTTCTTGACTCCAGTTTTATAACTATATGATGAGATCACTGACCTAAGGTCATACATTATAAACACTTTGTTATGCATATGTGCATGTTTACATACATGCATATTCATATGAATATTTATTTGCATGAGTCTGTGATATGATTTGTGTATGTACTTTTTCCATGGTGCAGATTATCACTGTTTCACCCCAAAGTAATTAGTCTTTGTTAGTTGCTATGTCAGAAAAAATGACTTAGTAGTCAGTCTTTTGTCGACGTGCTTCTGCATTTATCTAGGCTACTCCTTGGAAAGCAGACATACTTAGTTTATCAGTGGATTGATACATGAAGATATCCAGGTTGGTAAAACCTGTCAAGTGCTCTGCCATTATAGACTTCAAAATCAAGATTTTCTGGTCTGCCATTATAGATTTCAAAATCCAAAGATCATTTTCATACCATGATCAGGCGCCAGAGGGGAGGGAAGGAAATAAGCTTTTATACAGCTCCTACTGTGTGTCTGGCACTGTGCCTTTTCATAAATATTATCTCATTTGATAGGAAGACTTTTGTCAGGGTCGTATCAAACACATTTATGTGTTTATACACATACCTCAAAATCTTTATGTATATAGTTGTTTACAAGTGATTTATTTCTTTACTTCATGTACCACCTCTTTCTTATTACATTGAAGATTTGTTGAATATTCTGAGTATGTAATTATGATGGCATCTGTATCATGTAAAGTTTAATGGTTAGGAACTGGAATTTCTGTTTAGTAGCATCTCTCATGCTGGATTTTTTTCAGTAGTTCCCTGCAGTTAGCATTGGTGCTTCCTTGTGCTAGTGGAGTTTATGGGCTTTACTATTATTAGTTTGATAAAAAGAGGTACATATAAATATATAACACTAACTACATTGATACAAAGCATCTCATGATGGCAGACCCACACAAAGAGAAAAAAGCATCGGAAGATTAAAACTGTATTTGTTATTGGGATCACTTTGTAAGAGATTCCATTTTTCAATGTAATCTTTGGTAGTATTTTTAAAAATTTGGTAACATTTGTATTTTTTTAGCTGTCATTTTCAAGGCTAGTGGTCAGTTCAAATCCTTTTTGATGCCATTGACTTTCTATGCTGTAATCACTGGTTTAGGCTCTAATCTCCTGGGATGCATAAATTATGATAATAAGTTGAGGGGGATATTGGAGCTGTGGTTGTTGTAACATTATTGTCCCCTCTGGGATGATACTTTGTATGATTATGCTCTGCAGGTTGTTAGGCTGTACAACCAGATCAAGTTCCACACAATGCCACAGATGACGATTGAATTTTAAATGGGTATGGGGGGAGGGAGCAGGCATCCATCTTAAATGATCTGATTTGAACCCTGGAAGATTTGTGAGAACAGAATGGAGATGAGAGAGAGGAGAGAGGAAAGGAGAGGAGAGAGAGAAAGGGAGGAGAAGAGGGGAAGAAGAGGGAGGGGAAGGGGAAGAAGTAAAGAAGGGAAAAGGAAAGAGGGGGACATATAACTTCCTTCTTCTTGCTTTTCAGATAATTCAGTGTCATTGGGTATAAATGTTTTCTTTAAGTTTTTAATTTTTGCTTACCACTGCTTCTTGGCGTATTTCTTTTTAGTATATTGCTATTATTTATATTGCTTTAATATTTTGAAAGATCTGTGATTCCTTTGGTGTGGGTGGTTCTTTCATTTAGAAGAATTTTAACTTCTTTTTGCCTTGGAAGATGGTCTTCATGAGTTGCTGTGGCAAAAACAAAAAAAAATGCTCATCACCTTGAAGCCAATATCCTGGTAATGAACCATGGTCCTAGTTTCCCCTCAATTTAAAAAAAAATTCAGTAGACCTAACCATCCCTTCAATCTACTGTTATATAACTCTACTCCCTTCTCAGCCAAAGCCCTGGAAAAAGTTCTGTATTCTCCCTGCCTCTGCTTCCTCTCCTGTCACTCCTAATTCTTTTGCCATTCTTCACCTAAAAGAAGTTACTCTGTCCACAGTTACTGGTGCTCTTTTAATTGCCAGATCTGACGGTCTTTTTGTCAGTTCTCTCATGCTTCCAACTTGTTTGCTGCAGTTGATGCTATTGACCTTTCTTCTCCTGGATGCTCTCTCCCCTCTGGTTTTTGTGCCTTCTTTCCTTTTTCTCTTTCTACCTGATTAATTAGTTAATTACTACTTAATTTCTACTCAGTTTCCTTTGCTGGTTCATCATCCATATCATGCTCCATAATTGTTGATATAATCTAAGACTGACCTGGCCCTTTTCTCTTCTGTATAGTCTTCTTCAGTTACTTCATTAGTTCCCCATGGCTTTAGTTATTGTTATTTTTGTATCAGTGTCCCACAGATCTGTATATCCAGCCTATCTCACATAAGCATCATTCCTACATTAGCACATTGCCTGTTGGTCAACTGAAACTGGAGGTGGGCTTTTAAGTAGCACAGTGGTTAGAGCCCTGGGCCTGGAGTCAGGAAGACCTGAATTCAAATCCACTTACTGACTGTGTCACCCTAGACAAATTGCTTAGCCTCTTTGAGCCTCAGTTTGCTCATCAGAAAATGTAATAAGATAATAAGAACATTTAATTTTATAGGGTTATGAGGACCTGTTGGGATAACATGTAAAGCACTTTGCAAATCTTCAAGTTCTGTGTAAGTGTTAGCAATGAAGATGATGATGTTTCACAGGCAACTCAAACACAATACGTCCAACATAATTTGTGGTCTTCTCTTTATCCTCATCCCATCCAAACTTCCTTGTTTTTGTCAGAGGCACCATCATCCTTCTAGTCTTTCAGATTCACAATTTCATCCTTGATTCATCATTCTTCTTCATCCCTCATTTCAAAGTCAGTTGTCAAATCTTGCTATTTTTTGCTTCCACAGTATCTCCTGACTCCCTTCTTTCTACTCACACAACTAACACTTCACTTGAGGTGTTCATCTCCTCTTACCTAAATTGTTGTAATGGCCTCCTAACGGGTCTCCCCACTTCCATGTTCTTCCCACTCCTGACCTGACTCCACCCTGATGGCAGAATCATTTTCCTTAAGTACAGATCTAACCATTCCCCTATTCATTATACTCCAGTTTGCTCTGCTGTTGCCTCTAGTATTATAAACCCTTCTGTTTAGCTTTCAAACCCCTCCACAACCTGAATACTCATCTGTCTTCACTGGACATGGACACTGTGAGATCAGGCCAAATTGGTCATCTCTTTGTTATTCACAAAAAGCATTCCATCTCCATCTCCATACCTGGAATGCATCCCTTCCTCTTCCTTTAAGAAGTAGTGCAAAGCATGACTATTTATATGAATCCTTTCCTCATCTCCTTAACTCTGATCTTCTCCTCTCTCATTCTGTCTTATATTTAACTCCTTTGTGCTTATTTGTATTTTTTCTCTTTATATTTGTTCTGGATGTGTTTACTTGTTTCCCTGTTAGAATTGTTCAGAACAAAGTTATTTGTTCCTGGAAAATAGTGATTGTTTCTTTCTTCGTATTTGTAACCTTAGCACAATGCCTGGCACATAGTGCCTAATATATCCTTATTAATCAATTGACTGGATACTAGGTATATTGTCTCCAAACTCATAAGCAAAAACTTTGTCTGTTGATACCAGTTCTTACGCTTTACTGGTGTAGCCTGTACTACCCTAGGTTCACCTCCCTGTTTTGATAAGACATTAGAAAATAATTGTATTATTAATAATAAAATTATACAGAATTAAAAGACTATAAACTCATCCTGATGTAACTATGGAAATAACTTGAAAAAGCCATCAGATATCAACCTTAGAGTAAGGTATAAAAAAACAGGGAGAATTAGGTCACAAAGGGTATTCTCTTTGGGTAGTGAGATTCTCCAAACGCTGCTATTCATAGATGATGTTATAGTAACTGCATTGATTCTTGAAAAACTACAGATCTTCCTCAGTGAAATCTAATTACTTGAAAAAAGATTGGCTATCCATAATAGAAAGTCAGAATGGAAGGCCTTTTTTCATATTATAATGTGCAGTTAGACAGGTAACCCATTGGATTAGTCATTCATCATTATGTACATATATCCAAGTTGACCATTAATGATTATTCTTTGTGACTGACCATTCAACCAGTTTTTCAACCAGTTTTGAATCCACTTAATTTCTCTGTCATCTAACCCAGTGTTGTCAAACTGCAATAGAAATGGAGCCCACTAAACTATGTGTGATACATATTGACTTAGAATACCACATACTAACATTATTTATGTTTTATTGTATTTTTATTTTGTTAACTATTTCTTTCTTCCATTTGAATCTAGCTATTGGAATAGTACATGAGAGAGGTAGTGAGGGCAGTTGGACTAGCTGTTTTAGCTAGTCCACTAGTTTTAGCTGTGTTGATAGAGAGAATGTTACATATCTGAGAGATGTCTTTAAGGCAAACATGAACAGATTTGGTGATGGACTGAATATGTGAGAATGAGGAGTTGAGGCCATGAACCTGAGTGACTAGTAGAATGATGGTGTCATTTACATTAATAGGAGAGATTGGAACATGGGACACTTTGGGGGAGTGAGAGATTGAATGTTGCTTTAGATATGTTGAATTTGAAATGTATGTAGGATATTCAGTTTGAGATGTCCTCAGGGTATTTGGTGAGTTAGGAGAGAGCCTGGATCTATAGATCTGGGTATCATTGGAATGGGAAGAGGTATTGAGATGGAACACAACTGGGAAACTGCACAGCATTTTCAGTGATCTGAAGATGCTCCCCTCCACCCAAGTTAGTCTTTTAAATCTGTAGTATTCACTAGATGATAAAGAGTTATGATTCCTGAAACATCACAACCTCACAAGAGTGCAATTGCAGGTGATCCAGGGCAATGAAAAAACACATAGTAGCTATAAGTAGCCTTCTGCATTTTATAACAATTATATGCTATTCCAGCTTGTTCTAGGTGTTTTGGGACTTTCAAGAAGTTTTCCCTAAAGAGTCAGATTAGTCAGTGAATCCTCAAAGAAATAGGTCTTTGTCATGTTTTGCCTAACACAAGGAAAGAATGAGGGTTAACACAAGGCAGCTGCTGGGGGAAAGGGACAATCAAAGATACAACTAGTGAAGTTATGATAACCTTGAATGTGATGGTTTTTGAGGCAGTGAAATGAGGCAGAAGTGGATCAATGATGAACCTGTGAGAAGTTTTCCTTCAGATATGGCATATATTCAGATTATCCCAAACTCTCAGCACTCTTCTTTAACCAACATGAGTCCTTCATATCTTCCAAGACAAGAATGTTTCAGTGATATGGGTACAAACATGAGTTTTAATACGGGCAGGATGAAGTCTTGCTCAGGTGCATCTTACATGTCCCAGACCTATGTTTTAGAAAAATCACTTTGGCAGCTGAATGGAGTGGGGACAGACTTGAAGGAAGGAGATTGATCAAAAGGCTCACCTGAAGTTCCCTGGGACAAACTAACTCGCCAGGTGCTCAAAGAACTCATGGGGTACTTTGTATTGTTTTAAATTTTCATCGTTTAGACACTAGACAAACTATTAGCATAAGGTTTCAACTTTAGATAGTGCTACATTCCTTTTGATGACATTCTCTATTGTTTAAAATATATTTTTGTTTACCTAAGCTTTTAGCTATGTTAGTAACTTCTAAAACTTTGTCATTTGTTATGTCGTATCCTTGCAAAAGTTTCATTTTGGGGGGTTGTTTTAAAAAGCAAGTACCCCACAAAAATCAGTGTGGAACAGGAAATGATAACAGTGGTATCCTATTTGATTCCAGGGTATGAGAAAGTAGGTGTGCTTGCCCAACAGGCATATACATCCCAATTGTAAGTAATTATGGCTATTTAAGAATTAGATAAAGAATTTTCTTTTAAGTCATATTATTTTCTTTTTAAATGTCAGCTGGGTTGGTAGGACATAAATATTGAGTTCTTTGAATAGAACTAATTAATAAATGGAACTGGTAGGTATTTCTTTTGACTTAGGAGCACCTCAAAAAAACTACCAAGATGCTAAGGATGTTATAAATTAAGAAAGTTTGGGAATTTCTCCAGAAGAGTGGTGAGGAGAGTCTGGATGACAGTTGTGACTTTGAGCATTGAGATGGCAATGTATATAAAAGAGATGTTGGCATTATTCTCTTCCCATCACTGGTGAAACTCCTGGTAACCACTGTGCAACTTGATACTATGCTGAGCCCACTTATTATGAAAGTACTACAATTCATAATACATTTTTGTATTAGTAGAACTGGTGTACTAGGAAGAAAGCTGAACTTGGAGTAAAAAGAATCTGGGTTGTATGTGGTGTATTCTCTTTAGGACTAATTGGATGGCTTGTGGAAAGTCGTTTCATTTCTTTCACCCTCAATTTCCTCATCTGTAAAATGAATATGGTTGCACTAAGTAACCTCAAAGTCCTTTTTAGTTCTGTATTCTGTGTTATATGCTTTATTTCCATTTCTTTCATTCTATTCTGTGGTACGTTCTAGTTATAGCATTCTAGTGGTAACATTCTTTATCCTGAGATCTTTTCCAGATCTAATAGTCTATGAATATATGAATTATATTAACAGTTGTGTTCTGGATTTATGGTTATGATAAAAGTTCTAGAAGTTCTTTAAGTAGAGGAAGTATAGTTGGAATAAGTATATGGTTGTCTAGGGCAACTATTTTGAAGAACTGTATTTGTTTAGATAAATAAATTCTGATTTAACCAGTTCAAGTATTTTGTGTAATTGAGTGTACACAATCTGTGATTGCAAAATAATAAGATGGGAGTATATGTAACTCAGTTATTCTTCACCTCATTTCCTTTATCTGTAAAATGAGGTGGTTAGATTAAATAAATTGAGGCAGCTAGGATCAGGAGTCAGGAAGACCGAGTTCAAATCTAGCCTCAGATATTTATTAGCTATGTGACTCCAGGCAAGTCACTTAACTGCTGTTTGCCTCAGTTTCCTCATGTGTAAAATAGGGATAATGATAGAACCTGCTCTCTATGATTGTTTTTATGGATAAAATGAGATATTTATAAAGTGCTTTCTCATAAGGGGCTATATAAATGCAAACTGTGACCCTTCAGTGCTTTGAATCCTCTTTGTGATTCCCATGGCCAAAAAGAAATAAAAAAGAAATCATACCCTGATGGCAAATTCTCTGGTGTGAATATCACTGCATTTGTCTGAACTAGTCCTCAGATGACAGATGCACAATCTATTTCAGGGCCTATTCTCAAAGCTTTTTAATTGTAAGTACTTGCCGGAATTTGTGTGCAGTTGGTCTAGGCTTCTAGAACCCTGTGACATTTCTGTGCCATGATATGTCTTCTGAGGATTTTATATATTAAAAAATTTTAATTGTTATCTTTATTTTTAAATCACCTTCATTTCCCAGTAAAACTCTGCCTCTCTCCCACTTGAGAGTCATCCTGTGTAACAAAAAATAAAAAGGAGGAAAAAAAGAGCAGTGTCACAGAACCAAATAATCTGTCAACTGATTTTGACAATATATGTATGCCATGTTCTTTACCCATAGTCTTCTGTCTTTGCAGAGAAAGCAGCGAAGTAACATTTTTAATCTCTTCTTTGGAACCCAGCTTGGTCATTATAATTGCAACAGCATTATTTAGTGGGGTTTTTTTTTGTGGTTGACATTGTTGCAATCATTGTGTGTGTGTGTATATATAATATATATATATATATGTATGTGTATGTGTGTGTGTATATATATATATATATATATATACACACACACTCTCATACACACATATATTTCTGTTTCTGCTTACATTACTTTGCATCAGTTCATATAAGTCTTGTCATTCTTTTTTGAGGTTTTCATATTCATTGTTTTTATTTTATTATAAATTTTATTTTTATTTTTTTATTTTATTATAAATAATACATTATTATATTAATATAATATTCTATTATATTAATGTTCCACAGATTCTTTGGCCATTCCCTAATCAACGAGCATCTAATTTCTAGTTTTTTGCAACTACACAAAGTACTGCTATGAATATTTTGGTGAATATGGGTCTTCTTTCTTTGACCTTCCTGGGGTATGACTAGTAATGGAGTCTCTGGTTCAAAAGATATGGGCATTTTAATTACTTAGTTTAATTGGAGGGGAACTTTGGTGGAGGCATAGCAAATATACTTGAATTTATCCCACCAAGTGAGCATCAAAATTGTCCCTTTGGGAGAATTTCTTCCACCTGTTATTTCAACTGTGTTGCTATTAATTCAAATACTTCTAGAACTACTCTCTGGAGTTGCCTTAATTTGAAACTGTTTTACAGGGATAATGTTAAAAATGTTAAATGTTAAAAATAATAATGTTAAAAAATAATTACTGACATTCTATAGTATTCTACAGTATAGTCTATAATAATAACAAAAGCACTTACCATAAGTCACTTAAGGTTTTTGAAGTGCTTTACAGACCTCATTTCATTTGATCCTCACAACAATCCTGCTAGTTAGGTGCTATTATTATCCCCATTTTAAAGATGAGGAGCTGGGACTCAGAGAAATTCAATGACTTGTCCAGGGTCACATGGATAAATTGTTATTACTAAAAATGCCTATTTTATGACTTTCCTTAACATTTTGTTTCTATTTCTTTTTAGAGGATTTAATCATATTGTGCCTTCTGTTATTTTTATTCAGTTGATTGGTTGGTTGGTGGTTGTCCTTTGTTGTCAAAGACACCACTATAGAGTGTGTCTAACCTTGGCTGATCAAACCAATATGAACTCAGAATTCTCTGCCACAGATCGGGTTCATGTGAACATTTGGGAGTGGATTCTCTAAATTTGCATATCTTACATTTATTTTAAGCTGCTTCAGTTCTGCTTTGCTGATAGAGCATGATGAGGGCATGCCATACTGGGCAGTCCTGTGCCAGTGTTTCCTATATCATGTAATCAGTTCCAAAGAGAGACCTTGAGAGTGTCCCTGTATCGTTTTTTTACTGACCACCATGTGAGCGCTTGCAGTGTGTGAGTTCTTTGAGGCAAGCATATGTTTGGCATTCGAACAACATGGCCAGCCCATTCAAGTTGTGCTCTCTGCAGCAGAATTTGAATGCTTGGCAGTTTAGTTCGAGCAAGGACCTCAGAGTCTGGTGCCTTATCCTGCCAGGTAATCTTCAGAATCTTCCTAAGACAATTCAAATGAAAGCAATTCAGTTTCCTGGCATGTTACTGGTATACCGTCCAGGTTTCAAAGGCATACAATGAGGACAGCACAATAGCTCTGTAGACCTTCATTTTTATAGGTGGTCTAATACTTCTTCTCTCCCATACTTTCTTTTGGAGTCTTCCAAACACTAAGCTGGCTCTGGCAGTGCATGCATGAACCTCATTATCAATGTGTACATCTCTGGAAAGTATATTAACAAGCTAAGTGAAATTTTCACAGTATTCAAAACTTCTTCATTTGCTGTAACTGATGGTTCTACATATGGATGGTGTGGTGATGGCTAATGGAGCACCAGTATTTTCTTGGTCTTAATTGTTAGGCCAAAATTAGCGTAAGCATCAGAGAATTTATTCATACTTTGTTGCATCTCAGCTTCAGAGGCTGCATTGAGTTTACAATCATGTGCAAAGAAAAAAATCATGCACCAGCACTCCCTCCACTTTAATCTTGGCTTGTAGCCTTTTCAAGTTGAAGAATTTACCATCAACATGGTAGTGGACCTTGATGCTGTGTTCGTCCTCATTGAAGGTGTTTGACAACATGGCCGAAACCATCATGCTTAAAAGCACGGGAGCAGTACACAGCCTTGTTTCACTTCATTGGTAACTAGGGAAGTGCAAGAGCATTGTCCATTATCCAGAACTCAGGCAAGCATGCCATCATGAAATTGACCTACAATACTGATGAACTTCCCTGGGCAACATAATTTCCCATAAGCCTTCATGCCTGACAGTATTAGATGACTTGGTTAGATCTACACAAGTTGTGTACAGATTTCTGTTCTTCTCCTGACCTTTTCTCCTGGAGTTGTTGGGCAGCAAACACCATATTGACCATTCCTTGGCCCTTTCTGAAGCCACATTAGCTCTCAGATGGACATCTTCCAGGTGAAGGATCAGACTACTGAGGAGAACTTTGGCATGAATCTTGCCAGCAATGACTAAGAGAGAGAATCTACCCTGTTATTATCACAGAACAATCTATTTCCTTTACCTTTATAGAGATGGATAATGGAGGTGTCCTTGAACTCATGGGGGATAACCTCTTCTTACCAATATAATACAGAAAATTTCAGTCAGCTTTTGTATGAGCACTCGACCCAATCACCTTATAAGTTTCAGCTGGAATAGAATCAACGCCAGGTGCTTTGCCACAGGAGAGGAACCTAATGCCACTCACAACCTCTTCTTCAGTTGGAAATATGTCTAGAGGGGGATTGACTTCCATCTGAGAAGTGCTCTAATCTGTTGACATTGTCTTCTAGTAGTCATTTTGTCTACAACATCCTGGTGTCTTGGGGCTTAACTTGGAGAGATTAAGTCTATGATCCTTCCAGCACCACACTGCGCCACACATTGCCTTAGTCACTCTCACATCCAGTCTGTGTCTTCTCCTTACAGTCACATAGTCTTTTAAATGCCAATGTTTGCTGCAAGGGTGCATCCATGAGGTTTTATTGTGTTTAAATAGAAGATGACGTTGGTGATGAGGCCATGAGATTCATGAGTCTTCAGTAGTAAGTGGTCATTGCTGTTGCTGTTTCCAAATCCGTTCCTCCCAAGGACTCCCTGACATGGAGTTTTAGCCTACTCTAACATTAAAGTCACCCAGAAGTATAAGCTTGTACTCTTCAGGCACACTGATGATAAAGGTCTTCAGAACTTCATAAAATTTTTCTTCGACCTCATTAGGGTTCATCGTGGTGGGAACATAGGCACTGATGATGGTGGCAAACTGTTTTCCTACAAGTGGCAATTGCATTGTCATGAACCTGTCATCCCTCCTTTTGGTAGGCATATAAGCTTGTTGATTAGATTAGTTTTGATTGCAAAACCTATGCCAGCTTCACAGCTTCCCTTCACTGCAGTCATTCCAGAAAAATATGTATCCAACTTTGACTTCAGTAAGCTGGCCTTGTTTCACTTAGGGCTGCTATTTGGAGGTGACACCTGCTGAGTTCTCTCATAATAAGAGTTGTTCATATTTCAGATATGCTGGATTTTGTGCTGTCTATAAGTGTGCACACATTACATGTGCCAGTGGTGAGCAGAATCATCTTTGCAGAAGGTTTTTTACATTTGTGTGTGTGTGTGTATGTGTGTGTGTGTGTGTGTGTCTGTGTCTGTATTTTGACCACAGTGAGATTCGCCACCTGCCACGGTAATCAGGCCAGGATTGGGTAAGCAGACAATTTTTAGGGCACTTTTTTCTAGCCCCTTCCTCGCACCAGGAGATGAGTGATTTGATCCTTAAAAGGCTGCTCAGACACTCAGGGGGCTGCTGAATCCCAGAGTTGCTTCTGATGAGAAGATGACCGTATGGCCTGTGCTGCCTGTGTGCAGCGTTGTGACTGCAGCTCCGAGTGTGTCTGCACCTGCTACTTCATCATTTGCCAGTCACCATGGGACTTTGAGATAGTTTAAAACAGTAAAATGATATGGGTGATATCTTTTGATTTGTACATAAATTGGATTTAAGTGAGGCAAAGTTGCCCAAAGTTGTTGGCCTCAGTCTCTCTTCCAGAGTCATCACAGTCCAGTGGCAGGACAAAGTCAAGACGACTGGTGATGACTCTGGTATCTTTGTTGTTTAATCAAGTTCTAAACATTCCACAGCACTTGCTTCAGCTACCTTCATGGCTGTTTGCAACAAATTGTTCTCAGGGGAAGTCTTCATGTGTTTCAGGTAGACACCCCCCCTAACCCATGAGTTCGAGATCCCCCTCAGTTACCTCAGTTTGGTTTAGCCTATCTGCCAAAACAGTTTACCAGGGTGTGACTGCTGTGCATGCTATAGTTTCTGGGAGTCACAGGTGAGAGTAAGGTGGATCAGGTAGACACCAAAAGTGGAAAGCAGCCCTGAAAATGGCTTGGCAGCCCTCACACCAGAAGTACTAGTCTTCCTTGAACACCCTTCACCCCAACTATTGTTACTAACAATATTTGTTTTATGACTTCCCTTAACATTTTGTTTATATTTCTCTTTAGAGGATTTAATCATATTCGGTCTTTTATTTGTATTTAGATATGTGTTTTATAACCCCTGTAGAGAATAACCTCCAAGGGGGCAAGAATTCTATCTCTCTTGGCTCACAAAACAGGGACTTTGCATATAGTTGATATTTACTATGTGCTTATTGGAAGAATGAGCTTACCTCTTTCCTTTGTAATCTATTGTACTGGAGTCATATTCCGGGGGGAAATCTCTGGAGTTTTCAGAAAGACCTGAACTCAAATCCTAGCTTAGCCATGTACTTAGTTTTCTGATCTTAAGCAAGTTATCTTCTTTTTCTGATCATCAGTATCCACATCTGTCATGAGAATAATAATCCTTTTACTACCTACTTCATGGATTTTCTTTTCTGATAAAAGTGCTTTTCAAACTCTAAAACCCTTTAGAAAATAAGTTTTTGTTAATCATATAAAGTATAAGTTAATATAAAGTGGTCAATTTATCTTAAACCCTGTCCATGAAACTTTTGCAAGTGAAATAATAACAGTAATTTACATTTTTGTAGCATTTTACAATTTACAAAGGCTGTATATAAAGAACATCTGAAAATTAGGGTAGTCCAAAAGTGAATAGCTTTTAGAGGATGAGCTCCCCGTTAGTGGATGTCATTGTGGAGACTTATTTTTCTTTCATTATTGAACAACTAGAATTGACAAATATGTGCTTTTGACATGGAACAATTTAGGTTTTATGTTTAGCTAAAAGTAAGGGCTGTTTTTTTCATATATTCAGTACCACAATTCAAACTCGCTATATGAGAGTTTTGCATTTTCTGGTAGTGAACTCTGGTAAATAGTTTATCCTTGCCCTCTCCTTAGGTGTATGTGCATGGAATGAAGGGATAAATATAATATGCACTTTATAAGAAAAAAGAAATTATTGAACCTTAAACTTGAAACTGTTTTGCAGTTGTCTTTGTTATCCTCAAGTCCTTAAATGTGCAAATGTATGTTTTTTTCTAACTTTTAATAATTGTCTTATAGAAAGAGCCTATAACTATAAATTATTAGCCTTTTATTTTGAACTTTTCAGTCTACAAATGTATATTTTTTCAATTAAGAATAATGTTATATTTATTTTGCATATATTTTGAATGTACTTATATATGTACATATTGTCACTACTGATATGTTACATAGTAGGCACTTAGTAGGTGCTTATTGATTGATTTTCAAACATCTTAAACATCTTAAAACCAGTGTTTTATTACTGTCATTATGTTCTGATTTTTCTCCAACACTATTTAATGTAAATATTTCTATGTATTGATATAGATTCTTTTCATTTTTTACTTCTAAAGTATTTTATCATGTTAGCTCACTTTTAATACTATAGCATCACTTTATTATTCTGTAATTTTCAATGTAGCAGTTTTCTTAATTATCTTCCTGTTTGACATTTTTGTTCTTAGTTATTCTCAATTGTATTATTGGTGTATTGATTTGAACAGCTTTATACAAATTATTCATTTTTTTGTGGGAGGGTAGTTGGTTATTAGATATTATGATCTGAAAGTTCCTAAATCATCTCAAATTCAGCACATCCAAACAAGAACTCATTAATTGTCCCCCCAAACCCCACCCCTCTTCCAGACCTTCCTATTTTTGTTGAAGGTACCATCATCCTTCTAGTCAAGCAAGTTTGTTATCTCAGAGTCAGCCTTAACTCCTCATTCTCACTCATCTCACATATCCTGTCAGTTGCCACATCTTATTGATTCTACTTCTACAACAACTTTTTACACCCATCTCTTTCTCTCCACTCTGGTGGAGATCTTCCACCCTAGTTTAGTTTTTCATTACCTCTTGTCTAGACAATTGCAGTTGCCTCCTCATTGGTCTCCCTGTGTCCAGTCTCTCTCCATTCTAATCCCTTCCACACAACTGCCAAAGTTGTTCTGCTCTGTAACCTCCAGTGACTCCTTAGAACCCTTAGAATTACTTATAGATTCCTCTGTGTGGTCCTGAAACTCCTTCGTAAGCTGATCGCACTCTTCTTAGACTTGTTGCATATTCCTCCCCTTCATGCAGTCAACATTTCAGCTGAGTTGTTTTGGTGGTGGTCGTTCTCATCCATACTCCCCTGTCTCCTGTCTCTGTGACTTTGTGCAGATTGTTCCCAGTGCCTGAGATGGACTCGTCTTCATCTTTTAGAATCACCAAATTCTTTAAAATTTGACTCAGATACCACCTCTGAAAGATGTTTTCTTATTTCCCCTGCTCCTATTGCCTTTTCCACAAATTAATTCATGTTTACTTTATACATATTTTGCCTTTCCTTAGCCATTTACATGTTGTACCTTCTAGTATAGAATATAAAGTCTTCAAAGGCAAGAACTGCTTTATTTTTGTCTTTGTATCCTCAGTACCTAGTACAGTGCCTGATATATAGTAATGTGGTACTTAAAAAATGCTTCTTGGAGATTTTGAAAATCATAATTATTAGGTCAAAGGATATGGGAATATTGTAAATCTTGTTATGTACTAGTAGTTGGCTTCCTAGAAAGAGTAACAGGCACGTTTTAATCCTTTCTCCTAAATTTAACCTGTAATCTAAAATAAAACCTTGGAGTAAAATATTGTTTATTGCTTACAGCTTTCAGTTAGATGATCTTTTGGACTAGATAACTTTTAACGTCTCTTCTAGCTCTAACATACATTTTAAGGTCCCTTTCATCTCTAGTATTCTGCATTCTGACACTGCATATTTTAAGATCATTTCCAATTATACCATTCTGGTCTATTGGAAAAAAGATCACAAAAGTAGCTTATCTTTTTTATTTTTCCTAGAAACGATATAGGTAATAGAATAAAATAATTTCTTCCATTCTTACATAGCCCATAAGTGTCGGCTAGCCTGAAGACAGTTATCTATCATTAAGGATGGTCCATAGTTATGAACTGCAAGTTATTTTGAAACAAGAATTGATCAGGGTTTTGTAGTTGCAATCTTTTGCTTTGGCCAGTTTATAGTCAATTGTATTTTTGGGGAATGTTGTATTTTTCACATTTTTTAATGATATAATTATGGATCCTATTTAGACTAGTCAGTAGGTCCTGCTAATTTAAAGAACAGAAGGTGTATCTGCAGACAATACTTAGATTGTAGAAAACTGGTTTGCAATTAGCATTTCACACTGCAAGAAAGCAAACAATAATTGCAAATGTATAATTTTAAGAAATGTGACATTTTTCTGTTTTAAAAGTCTGTCTCTGATTAATATTTTATTTGATGGTCAAGAAAAATACTTTGTTTCTCGAATATTTTTCTCTTTGTTGGTCTTTGACAGATAATACCTTTGGAGGTTAGTAATATTTTGCCAGTCTTGGCATCCTGGGTTAATTTTATTTGTTCTTGAAGCGGGTATTTAATATTGTTGTCATTTTCATAAAATTAATATCATATTCAGTGGCCAACTCTTTTAAGAGATTCATTAGTATTGATGATGATCCAAGTATTTAGACTAGATCCTATTTCCTGGTTTAAATGTGTGGTTGCTTTTTTGTTTGTTTTGGTTTTTTGAATTATTTTTCTGTGAAGAAAATTAATATGCATTGTTTTATGTTAATAAAAAAAGTAGTTCTTTGATTTGAGTGTATGAACTGCATGAACTCAGGAATGATTTTTTTTTAAAATAACACTTTGAGAACTGCTGCTTGGTTAGGGCACTTTTGTTCCAAGCTCTCTTTGAGTCAGTTCCTATTAAACCTGAAATGTGACAACCTGTACAACAATGGAAATATTCTTACAATACAATTCTTGTATTATTATTGTGTGGGTTTGAGGAAACTCTCATAGTGTGCCTAATTGAATTCATTATGCTTAATGAATTTGGAAAACCAAAGGGTACCTTTTGTTTACTTGAATTTAAAACTTGGAGCACATAAGAAAGAAATGCTTTGTAAAAAGCATAAGAAATGTTATAAAATATACTACTACATAATCTGTAGAATGCAATAAATTAGGAAGTTTAAGTCACCCTCAGATAATATTATGGTAGTTTCAGTATAACAATTACAAGCAAAGGTTGGGAAAATAACATACCAAGCAAGTTACCTTCTGGATAGATACTGAGAATGGAGGGGGAGGGGGAATATTAAATTATTATGTGTTTTTATTAGCAGTTCCTGTGAATTCTTTGGTAATGGAATTGATCACAGTACATTTCTTTGGAAAATTGTTAATGTCCCTGTTACATGCCTCTATAAGAGTTCTTCTAAAGTATTATTCAGAAACATATCATTAAAGTAGAATACTATTCTATTCCCCCTTTAAAAAACAAAAAAAATTCAAATTTAGCTGCTTGATACTATTTACATTATGCAAATTATTATAGTCAATGTAGCATTATGTAAAAATTCCTACTGTATCTCCACAAGGATTTCTTGAAGTGAAATAATGCTTGTTGGTTTCTATGAATTTGACAAGAACTTAGTGGTGATTGCAAGCATACCAAGTGATCTTCTTTTTTTATGAGAAAAGCACTTGCTTTGAAAGATAGGCATTTACCTAAATACTTCCTCAGTTCACCTTTTCCTAGGCCTGAGCTGTGGAAAAGAAAGAGAATTGCACCAATTTGAAATTGTGAATATTAACAACTGTGCTGCCATTCTGAAAAATATTGGTTCCTGAGCCCAAATGAACCTTATATTTCTTGAGACTTTCTATTCTATAAATGTAAACTAACACTGATGGCTTTGGCCTCCCACCTGCCTTTGTCTAGTATCGTCAGTCTCTATCTAGATAATATGTTAACTCTTGTTTGGATTAATTTTGTTCCTTGTTGGATGCAGGTGATGTAGGTCGGTCATATTTTTCTTTTCCTGCTGTGTCCAACGAAAAATCAGTTGCATCCACTACATCCCATCCTGTGAGGCATCAGCAGCCATGACTTGTCCCACTTCAATAATAGCATGAAATATTAGTTAACTCTTTCTTTGAACACTTTCAGGACAAGGAGGGCTTTGCCAGCTGCTAAGAGTGAATAGGCTGTCACCAGGCAACTCCTGTGTCTGGAATACAAAGAGCTGAAGGAAGAATGAATGTGACTATTCATGTATTGAGCACTTAAAATATATCTCCATTAACTTCATTTACCAGTTAAAAGGTTATAAGAAAATCGACTTGTCAGAACTAGAAATTGAAAGGACTCCCTATATAAATATTCCCTGGATAAAGTAATCAAAAGACAAATCTACTTTAAAATTTTAATTGTCTTTTGTATTTGGACCAACTACATGGGGATATATGGAAACCTTATAAAAACATTTGGTAGAAAAAAGGCTGCTGTCTCCTTTTATTAGTACCTCCCTTTTTCTCCCTCCCCCTTCCTTTATAAAAAGAAGTTTTGAAAAAGGAAGACTTGAAGAGTTGGTGGTTAGGAGACACAGCCAAATTTAGTAGGCAGAGAAATGGACTTGGAGTCAGGAGACTTGGGTTAGAATCTTGGCCCTAATGCATTCTCGTTGTGTGACCATAGATAAGTATTTCATTTTAGCTCTGGCCTTCAGTTTAATTGTAAAATGGGGAAAATAATCCTTGTACTACCATCAAAAGGCTATTGTGAAGAAAGCAGTATATGAATTTTAAGGTACTACATAAATTTGATGATGGTTATTAATATCAGCAATTCTTCAGAGAGATGGGAGGCAGAGGTTGTGTGCTTTGGTTAGGTTATCAAGATTTTGCTTGAAAAAATTGAAATATGGGGTACAAGAAAATGGATTAAAAAAACCCAAATAATGCTGAACTTTGTAGTTTGGCTTAATTTTAAAAGTTTATGTTTAAATGGCAATATTTGTAGGTAAATATAAATATCTTAGATTAAGACCCAAACCAGGAATCTTAATAGTGCATTTATGTTCTTGATCTCTTTATTAGTGCCAAATTGTTCTGTCACTAAGATGAACAGGCAGTTGATAGAAGAGGAAATCAAAGCTATCAATAATCATATGGAAAACTCTCTAAATCACCAAGAGAAATGCAGATTAAAATAACTCAGTGGTACCACTTCATACTCATTAGATTTACTAAAATGACAAAAAAGGAAAAGGACAAATGCTGGAGAGAATGTGGGAAAATAGGTACTGTAATACACTGTTGGTAGAGCTGTGAACCAGTCCAACCATTCTGGATAACAACTTGGAACTATACTCAAATAGCTGCATACCCTCTGACCCAACAATACTGTGGCAAGTATATATCCCAAGGAAAGCAAAGAAAAAAGGAAAAGAATCTATATGTACCATGTAAATAGATGACTATTTATAGTGTTTCTTTTTGTGGTAGTAAAGAATTGGGAACTGAGGGGATGCCCATCAGTTTGGAATGACTAAACAAATTGTAGTATATGACTGGAATGGAATGCTGTTGTACTATAAGAAATGATGAAGCCATGGTTTCAAAAAAATCTGGGAAGAGCTATGTGAACAAAGTAAAGTGTGTAGAGCCAGGAGACCATTGTACACAGTAACAACAATATTATGAGGAAAAGAACTATGAAAGACTTAGTAGCCATGATCAATACAACCATTCACCACAACTGTGAAGGACCTGTAACATAAATTGCTATCTACCTCCAGACAGAGAACTGATTAAGCTCAGAGTGCATATTGAAGCATATTTTTTCCTTTATTTTTCTTATCTTCCCCTCTCCTAACATGGCTAATA
This sequence comes from Bettongia penicillata ogilbyi, assembly GCA_023548195.1. NCBI lineage: Eukaryota > Metazoa > Chordata > Mammalia > Diprotodontia > Potoroidae > Bettongia > Bettongia penicillata. Next base: position 3,153,661 of record JAJHZJ010000304.1, read on the forward strand.
AGGAAATATGTTTGGTATGGTCGTAGTGTGTGTGTGTGTGTGTGTGTGTGTGTGTGAGTGAGTGTGTGTGTGTGAAATCATTTCCTCATTAGCCATGTTTGGTAGGGGAGGAGGGGACAAGAAAAATAATACTTTCTGTGTGTTTACATGTGATTGTGTATGTAGGATATTATAGTTCTTGCCTTCTCAATGAGTGGGGGAGGGATGAAGGGAGAAAGAAAATGTGGAACTGAAAATGAAACTTAATTGATAGAAACAAGATGGTCCATCAGTCACTTTTTAGTCTCTTGTACACAAGGTCTGTTTTGCTCAATGAAACTGAAAGCCAAAGAAAGAGGTGAAGTAACATGCCCATTTATGGTCACACAAAATGATTTTTTAGTTTGTTTGTTTTATATGACTGAAAAACTCATAGGCAAGAAGAAAACCTATCCAGAAAGATAGGAGGTGTTTGAATGTATAAATGAAGTCCTATATTACATCTAAGACCAAAACCCAAATCTGACTCTAGTCATTCCTCCTTGTCCCTCATATCATACTTTTTTGTGTTGGCCCATGGTAAGAGTACATAGCTCACTTGTCTTCAGCTTCATTGCACAGACTTCTGTACCCACTTAAAAACTTTTCTTGCTGGCCAGTGCTTAGCATAGTGCCTGGTACATAGCGAGTGCTTAATGAGTCCTTCTTGATTGATTGGTTTTGTTTTTATACCAGTCGTTGCCTCTTAACCTCACCTTCCCCATGACACTGTCCCTTGTGACCAAGAATAAACATTTAAACAAAACCAACTAGCAAAGTAACTGTGTCTGATATTGTGTACAACTTTCCTGAATATGTATTCTTCCATACCTCTCTACTGAGGTAAGGTAGGTGTTTCACTATCATTTCTCCAGAACCAGGATGGATCATTATAATTAGAGTTCACCTGCCTTGTAATGTTTTTTTCATATGTTCTCTTGCTTTTACTTAACTTCATTCTGCAAAAATTTACGTAATTCTTCTGATGATTTTCTGAATTCCTATTATGTTGGTGTACCATGATTTGTTTAGTCATAGCCTACTAGATAGCAATCTCTCTGTTTCTAGTTCTTTGCTATCACAAAAAAGGATGCTATAAATATTTTGACATCTATATCAGACTCTGATTTGACCTCCTTGGGGATGTGTATGTGTATGTATATATGCACATACACGCTCATTAATTGCAGCTCAATCATATGCAATGCTCATTGAGCATTGCTGGCTTAAAAAGGTATACAGTCTATAGAATAAATTCTTTTATTAAGGGGATTTCTTCTGTGAAGCTTGGATTCAGTCAAAGGGCTGCACTTGAGGACCTAGAGGGCCACATGTGGCCTTGAAGCCACAGGTTCCCCATCCCTGTTGTAGACCATTCCTAGAGAGATAATACACACATATGTTCAGTTTGCATATATGCACATACCATACATACTGCATGTGTGCACATACACACATTTATTAGTGGACTCACTGGCTTAAAGTTCATAGACAATTTAGTGATACACATACTTACATGTGTAAACACACAAGGCACATATGTACATGCATGCTACACATATACGCACACACATGTATATCTGTTTGTGAGATTGTTGACATAAAGGGTGTAGGCAGTGTAGTGACTTTTCTTCCATTTTGCTTTCTGGGAAAGTTATAGTATATTAGTGTGTCTGTGTTGCTACAGGCACTCCAATATTAACTGATTATATTTTTGTAATTTTGGTTAGCTTGGTGTCAAATTGTACCATTTTGGTAGGTTTTGTAATTTAGGCAGGTCCATTTGTAGGACTTGGCCAAGACATACACACACACACACACACACACACACACACACACGCACACACGTACACGTAGATAGATAGATAGATAGATAGATAGATAGATAGATAGATAGATAGATGAATTGAATCATTGAGCAATCTATTCAGTTGTATGTCATAATCTGGACAGTTTCATTTCTGCATCTGCTCTGTGTTTATGTTTTTTTCTTAATACTTACTGAATTAAATTGTGGCTTGGTTTTGTAAGGGTCAAAGGAATGAAAACCCTACTAAAGAGAAATCAAATATTGTCACAGTGAATATCTGGACATAGAGTTAAGAGTGAGAATATCATCCTGTGAGTGCTAATGTGATTGATGAAACTAAAGAAAGGGGAGAATACAGTTTTCTCTTAGACATTGCCTGGTGATGTCTTGAGTTCCCTTGGCCACTACGGCTTCCCTGAGGTCCCAAACGTTACTTTGTGAGTTTGTATGTACCCAGGAAAGAGAGTTACTGCTACTAATTCTTCTTCTTTTTCTGCTGCTGCTGCTACCACTCCACTATTATTTTATATAGTGATTTACATATATGTATACAAATCTATATGTGTGTATGTGTGTGTGTGTGTGTGTGTGTATATATATGTCTATATCTACATCTGTGTGTATGTCTGTGTTTGTCTCACCACCTCTGTAGCCACAATTCCCATCTGAGCACTTATGCGTCCCCAGGCTTATTCCTACTGTCCTCAGGGTCCTAGAGGTAACATAGTACTGTTGCTCTTTAATCCTTCGCAGTGACCTCCCTATTATCAATTGACTATTTCAGTCCATTAGCTTTTAGAACAGGAATTTACTGAGAAGGTATAGCAAGAGTATTTGGTATAAAACATTCCCTTCAAACCAAGGGTTAGTGCACACAAAGTTCCTGAGGAGAGTAGATGCAAACATAGGTTAAAGAACTAGTGAGGTATCCATATAGAGACTGCATGGGACAAAGGGTACATCCCATTCCTGGCCCTAGAAGTCCTTTTCTCCCATTGTGGAGTTCCCATGACCTGAGTATTGGTCCTGGTTTTGTTACTTAGTACTCTTCATGAGCTTTGCCTTCTTCACTCTTTTTATACCTTGTACCAGTACCTCCCATGTACTTTGTGATCCAGTGACATTGGCTTCCTTCCTGTTTCTCAGACAAGACATTCCATTTCCTAACTTTAGGCATTTTTACTTTCCATACTCCATGACTGGAATGCTGTCGACATCTGTGGAAAGCTAGGCCTTAGAGGTCCTTAGGTGTATTGAAATATCAGAGAGTAGAGTCATGAATGACTAGTGGAATGCTAAATGCTGAAGACTGATGGTTCTTAGGGCACCGTGTAAGGACACTTGGTGAGGCTTTCATTTTGCTGGAGGATTGAATTTGGTGTCTCTCAGCACATCTATATGGTGTGAGCAGCCACGTCCACCTTGAAGGTGGGGGATAGGTGAGGGGTTAGAAGGGCTCAGCTCATGAGTAATAAAGAAAGAGGGTGTAAATCTGAAGATTGGAGTGGAGGTCCCTCTTACAGGAATATGCATGGTAGTATCAGTGTCTAGCCAGGAATGGGAAAGATAAATAGGGCATTGCTAGGAAACAGGGCATATGTGGAGAAAAGCTTCCTGCCATGCTTGTTTTTCTGTGTCTGCCCACCCAATAGGATCCGGGGACCTAGTGGCCTGGTATAAAGGGGGAGGGTATCCTACAGGGCTACCTCTTATCTGATAGCTTTTTTATTGATGAAGTCTAAAGGTGTGAAATCTGTTGCTTAAGGTCACAGATTTGGGCTTAGTATGTTATCAGCAGCATATTGGAAGTGCTTGTTTGTGATGACTCTGGGCCATTTTTTTATAGGGTATCTTAAGCTTTAATTTAAAATGGAGGAGCATTCTTAGATTTTCAAGTTCTTTTTGGTCCAGTTGTTTGATTCCTTGCAATTGGCAAGACATAATGAGAACTTTGATCTTTTAGATGGAAATTATATTGAATGTTTTACAGTCAGATACAGGGATTGAATTCTTTCATCAGGGTTTTACCAGGTTCTATCAGGGAAAAGACCATTGGATTTTTTGACTCATCATCCTTTTCTTGTGCCCCCTCCCTCGCTGTATGACTAAAAACTTTTCCTATAACTTCTTTTGTTAGCAGATTTGTGTATTTGAAATTGTCTTGAATCAGCTTTAAAGTCACTCATGTCTGCTTCCTGAGGAGCACAAGTGATTTACAGAGCACCTTTAAGGTAGCTTTGTTTTGGGAAATTTTGGGGGAGGAATCCCTGAATAGAACTAACTAGAGACAAATCTTTATTTAAAGAGTCTGAGAAGGGTAATTCAAAATAGAATTAAATTAATAGAATCAATAACTAATTCTTTAGATCTAGAAAAGACTTTAGGGTTCACTTAGATCAACTCCTACCTGAAGCACAAAATCATCTTTTTAATACCGTAAGAAAATGATTATTGAACTTTTGATTGAAAATTTCCAGGCTTAAAGAGCTCATTACCTTTCAGTACAGACTCCTCATTATTGGATAGTTCTAACTATTAAAGAGTATCTTTTTATTTTTGCATTTTTATCACTGTTGTGTTTTTATCACCTTCATTTTTGAATATGTCTTTTCTCTCTCCCTTAGCCAATGGACTGTCCCTTATGTAGAGAAATTTTAAAATAAAGAAGGAAAAAGACAGTTCAAGAAAACCAACCAACAGATCAACTGTGCCTAACAGTATATGCAATGAATTTCTGTACTCACTGTCTGCTATACCTCCTGCTTCTATGTACTTGATGTGGGGAAGGGGTGGGTGTATGTTTCAGGTTTTGGGGAGGTCAAGTTTGAATGTTATACTGACGTTGTTTTGTTTCTTTTTTTGTTCCTTTCACTTACATTATTGTACTATTATTTTCCTGTTTGTATTTATTTCAGTCTGTATCAGTTTATATATTTCCCTGAGTTTCTCTGAATTTTTTTTGGCTAATAATTAATTTTTTTGTTTTCAATTTTCATCACTTCCATAAGTTTAAAAATTTCCATCAATCACTTCCATAAGTTTAAAATTTTCGCCCCCTCCCTGCTTCCTCTCTTCCCATGATGGCATGCAATCTTATATGGTTTCTATACATACATTCTTATTAAACACATTTTCACACATGGGAGAAACCATGAGAGAAAACAAACAAAAACAAAACAAAGCATAACAAAATAGAAAATAGTCTGTTTCATTCTGAGTTCCAGCTCTTTAGTTCTTTCTCTACATGTCTGAATTCTTTATATTCCTGATTTTCTTATGGCCCAATAATAGTCATCTATACTTCTGTGTTACGACTTGTTTAGTCATTTCCCAGTTAATGCAGCAAATGCTTCTTTATCCTAACAAAAATCTGCCTCCATATGATATCTCTCTCTTCACTCTCCCCTGCTATTCTGCTCCCGGGACCTAAGTCAAGATAGTGGTATTCTTCTCCATGGCAGACTAAAGCAGTTTTTTGTAAGTGTTGAGGAGTGGGGGAGTCATACTTAAAATAAGAGGATTGTTTTAGATTATTCTCTAAGTCTCTTCCAACTGTAAACCCTATGATCCCAAATAAGAGGAGCTTTGAACTCCTGTCCTGTTCAGGATATAAAGCAGTGCTGAATATTTTTTAACCAGTATTTAAAATTTCCAAAAACTGGTGTCACAATTCAAGGTAAGTTGGAGAGGGTCTTGATAGGAGATAGAAAATTCTGTGATCTATGTTTGATGTGATGAAGGCCTGGTAGTAATGAACTTGGATAGAAATGCAATAGATATGAGGCATTTCTAAGAAAGAATGATCAAGAATTAGGTTATTGATTTATGCTTTTTTTTTTATTCTTTAGGATAAAGGAAAGGAAAAACCAAAGATTATTCCAAAATTTAAAAAGTCTTGATGAGGAGGAGATTGGGGCTGAAGCATAAAAGTGGTTTGAGGGTAGAGTTAATAGACTTGGTTTTTCATTAATGATAGGGAAGTCAACTGGCAATTGGAGAAACTGCAGGATTTCACATATAGACTTGATAGTCATTTGTGGGAAGATTAGAGATGTGAAGTTCTGAGAATGAATTATATGCTTTAGAGGGAGGCAGCTTGGTATTGTGGAAGGTGGATTGGATTGGGAGTTGGGAGACCGGAGTTCTTGTGTCAGATCCAAATGCCACTCACATTTACTTCATAGCTTTGAGAGAATTGTTTCATCTCTCTAAGCTTTAGTTTCCTTTTGTTTGACACTTGACCTTTTCAGTTATCAACCTTAGAACTGTATAGAAATGTGGATTACAGGCTTGTGATTCTCCTTTGGGGGATCATAGGTTCTGATGAAAAAGAAAAGAAATAAATCCATTTTCATATGATAAATGATATATAGTATAATTTCTGATAGTTTCATATTTAATTTATTTGGGAAGATATGCAGATGTCAGCATTTTCTCATTTTCTCATTCACATCACAACATTCACGTATTTTAGAATAGTTGAGAGAACACTGTGTTAATAATAACTTATGTTTACATATTTCTGGAAAAACATTGAAGCATAGTGGGTAGAGAGCCAAATATACGCATTGGTTGTGTCATGACTCTGGACGAATCACTTAATCTTGGTAACTGCTACAGGCAAATCTCTAGGACTGTATGTTGAAGAGAAAGCGCCAACCTGCATTGGTCTATAGAATTTGCTCACCAAAGAATTCTCTATTCACAGCTTTAGTTTCTCTCCCGATGCATGTGTGTGACATTTATTATTTCTTATTTCAAATTTTTTTTCATTATTGTGAATTTAGTAAAAATAAACATTTGTATATACAATCATGATGATCATGGTGAGGAGAAAGAATAGATTTAGGGATACAAGGAAGGCAAAGGGAGAAGTGGAATAACATAATAACAACAATGATTAGATAAAGGAATTTTAGAATTCATGAATGTAATAGGAGCACAGCTGGGCATAATGGCAGGTGAAGAGTATAAGTGCCAAATGTTATCCATATCCAGGGAAAGAACTATGGAATCTGAATGCATATTGCAGCATACTGTTTTTTCTCTCTCTTTTTTTCTTTTCTTGGTTTTTCCCTTTGTTCTGGTTCTTCATTCACAACGTGACTAATGTGGTACTATGTTTAATATGATTGTATATGTATAATCTGTATCAGATTGCTTGACATCTTGGGGAGTGGGGAGAGGAGGGAGGAAGGAAGAAAAAATTTGGAACTCAAATTCTTAAAAGTGAATGTTGAAAACTAAACTAAAATTAAATACAGTTAAAAGAGTATGACCAATTCTGTGTAGCTGAGGTGGAGGTAGAGGAGTAGGCCATGGAACATGAGTAATTTGAGTAATTGCAAAGTTAGGGTATTTGAGGGAGTATTATTATGTATATTGAAGCGTAAGAATCTCCTGGTGGGGAACTCTCTCCATGCATGCAAATTAACAACTCATTATAAGATCATTGATTTAGATCCGAAAGTGTTGCTAGCATTTCTTTCAGGAGGTGACTAGTGGATTCTTTCCATTTTCACTTTATCCTTTGATTCTAAGTCAATTTAGTCTAGTCTCTTCATTTTTTAAAAGAGAAAACTGGGTTTAAGAATGTTACGTGACTCTCTTAATGTCACACAGATATTATCTGAGGCATGGTGTGAGTGCTCTGATATAAGGGATGGTACTCTTCTGATTTTAGAGTTGTTTGACAGAACACTGAGACCTTAAGTGATTTGTGTGTCCTTATAAAAGTATGTGTCAAATACAGGTCTTGAATCAGGTCTTCCTGACTCTAATGCTGCCTTCTATTCACTATATCAGGTCACCTGTCTTATAAACTTTTTAGAAAACATAAATCAGCAGGTATGTATTATAAAATACTTCTTCTCCTTACACAAGGATTAATTTATTCCTGAGGTTTTTTTGTTTTTTTTTTTTAAATTCTTGAGCTTCCCTTATGTATTAGTGTTTACAGATCATTAATAGAGTTGTTGAGCACAGGAAAATTTAGCTTTAAATGTCAGGACCACTGCCTATAGACTATATGCCTCAAATGACGATAAAGCATTCTAAGGCATGGGAAAAATTGTATTTCATTTCTGTCAATTAATCTTGTACTTTTTTTTCAGTTTCATCAAGGCACAACTTGATATATACTGGGACAGGAATATCATTGTGCTTTAGTATATGATTATTGCTCTAGTGTGGTTGATTTATTATTTAAGAAATACAATGACATAATAGTATAGTCTTGTAGTATAAGATTTAGACCTGGAAGGGATCCCAGAGGTCACCTAATATAATCTCTTCATTTTATGGATGAGGAAATTGAGGCCCAGAGAAGTGAAGTTGCTTTTCCAGGGTCACTCAGGCCTAAGTGGCACTGTCAATATTTGAATCAAGGGTCTTTGATTCCAAAATGAATTAGATATAGAATCCTAGAATTTTGACCTGAGAGGCACCTTGGAAGTTATGATACTATCCTTCTCATTTCAAAAATAACTAAATAGGGGAGGAGCCAAGATGGCAAAGTAGAAAGACTCACGTATGCTACCTCCGAATCCACAGCCCATAAATTTTCTGTAAAAAGAACTCCCCACAAATTCTGGAGCAGTGCAAGTCGTGCAGAAACACAGTGGAAGAGATTGCCATTCCAGAGAGCCCTGAAAAACCGACCCCAAAGGTCCATCGCGCACCGGACAACGGAGCCCAACCCTGTGATGCCCTGGCCACGCGGCCCCAGAGGAGCAGATCTGAGCAGGCTTCAGGGACAGAATCTCTGGCGGCCATGAAGGTCCCTCCACCCACAAGCACTACAGGTCAGTGAGAGAGACTTCTGGGCTGGCCAAGAGGGGAGCAGGGTGTCTCCGTGACTCGGGCCCCCTCGGGAGGCAGCGGCAGAGGGAGCGGCAGAGGCAGCAGTGGCCAGGTGCTCCCGGAGCAGACAGGAGTCCAGAGGCATTACTGAAGGTTTCCACATAAACCCCTTGAGGAAACTGAGCCTGGGAGGCAGCCCTGCCCCCACCTGAGCACCAGAACTGAAGCTCACATTGAATAGCAGCAGCGCCAGCTGCGGAAAGCCCTGAGGCTGGGGAGCAGCATTTGAATCTGAGACCCCAAGCACTAGCTGGGTGGATCTAAGTGGGGGTGGAGAGGAATCTCAGAAGTCAAGTAACTGGCTGGGAAAATACCCAGAAAAGGGAAGAAAAATAAGACCATAGAAGGCTACTTTCTTGGGGAACAGATGATATTTCCTCCTTTCATTTCCGATGGGGAGGAACAATGCTTGCCATCAGGGAAAGACGTGGAGGCCAGGGCCTCTGTATCCCAGACATCCAAGGTGGATGTCTGGTGGGCTCAGACCATGGAAGAGCTCAAAAAGGATTTTGAAAAGCAAGTTAGACTGGTGGAGGAAAAACTGGGAAGAGAAATGAGAGAGATGCAAGAAAAGCATGAAAAACGAATCAATACCTTGCTAAAGGAGACCCAAAAAAAATGCTGAAGAAAATAACACCTTGAAAAATAGGCTCACTCAATTGGCAAAAGAGGTTCAAAAGGCCAATGAGGAGAAGAATGCTTTCAAAAGCAGAATTAGCCAAATGGGAAAAGAGGTTCAAAAGCTCACTGAAGATAATAGTTCTCTCAAAATTAGAATGGAACAGATGGAGGCTGATGACTTTCTGAGAAACCAAGAAATCACCAAACAAAACCAAAAGAATGAAAAAATGGAAGAGAATGTGAAATATCTCATGGGAAAAACAACTGACCTGGAAAATAGATCCAGGAGAGACAATTTAAAAATTATGGGACTACCTGAAAGCCATGATCAAAAAAAGAGCCTAGACATCATCTTTCATGAAATTATCAAGGAAAACTGCCCTGAGATTCTAGAACCAGAGGGCAAAATAAGTATTGAAAGAATCCATCGATCACCCCCTGAAAGAGATCCAAAAAGAGAAACTCCTAGGAACATTGTGGCCAAATTCCAGAGTTTACAGGTCAAGGAGAAAATACTGCAAGCAGCTAGAAAGAAACAATTCCAGTATTGTGGAAATAAAATCAGGATAACACAAGATCTAGCAGCTTCTACATTAAGGGATCAAAGGGCGTGGAATAGGATATTCCAGAAGGCAAAGGAACTAGGACGCAAACCAAGAATCACCTACCCAGCAAAACTGAGTATAGTACTTCAGGGGAAAATATGGTCTTTCAGTGAAATAGAGGACTTTCAAGCATTCTTGATGAAAAAACCAGAGCTGAAAAGAAAATTTGACTTTCCAACACAAGAATGAGAAGAAGCATGAAAAAGTAAACAGTAAAGAGAAGTCATAAGGGACTTACCAAAGTTGAACTCTTTACATTCCTACATGGAAAGACAATATTTGTAACTCTTAAAACTTTTCAGTATCTGGATAGTTGGTGGGACCACACACACACATACACACACATGTACATGCGTGCACACACACACATACACACAAGCATGAACACACAGAGACAGAGAGCACAGAGTGAATTGAATAGGATGGGACCATATCTTAAAAGAAATTAAGGTAAATGGTGAGAGAGAAATGTAGTGGGAGGAGAGAGGGTGAAATGGAATGGGGTAATTTATCTCTCATTCAAGAGGCAAGCAGGAGACTTTTTAGTGGAGGGAAAAAGAGGAGAGCTGAGAAAAAAACACGAAGTTTACCCTCATCACATTAGACTAAAGGAAGGAATAAAATGCACACTCATTTTGGTATGAAAACCTATCTTACAGTACAGGAAAGTGGGGGAGAAGGAGATAAGTAGGTTGGGGGGGATGATGGAAGGGAGGGCAATGGGAGGAGGGAGCAATTTGAAGTCAACACTCAGGGAGGGACAGGATCAAAAGACAGAATAGAAACAATGGGGGGCAGGATAGGATGGAAGGAAATACAGTTAGTCTTACACATCACAACTGTTATCGAAACTACACAGATAGGGCCTATATTGAATTGCCTGCCTTCCCAAAGGGAATGGGTGAGGAGGGAGGGATGGGGAGAATTTGGAACTCAAAGTTTTAGGAACAACTATTGAGTATTGTTCTTGCTACTAGGAAATAAGAAATACAGTTAAGGGGGAATAGAAAGTTATCTGGCCCTACAGGACAAAAGAGAAGATGGGGACAAGAGAAGGGAGGGATGATTGAAGAGAGGGCAGATTGGAGATAGGGAAAATTAGAATGCTTGGTGTATTGGGGTGGGGGGAGGGGATAAATGGAGAGAAAATTTGGAACCCAAAATTTTTTGAAAATGAATGTAAAAAGTTAAATAAATAAATTTATATTTAAAAAAAAGGCAAAAAAAATAAGTAAATAGGGTTTCGGAGAGGGGAAGTTGCTTTCATAGCATTTTACTTGGAGCTATAACGTTGCGAAGTCTGTTTTCCTAATTAAAGTTTTGTTCAATTAACAAGCATCCATGCTCTTTCCTTTACCCTTCTCTCTTCTCCCCAGCAGGGGGAAGAAAGAAAACATAATTAGACATAGTCAATCAAAAGACAGTCTACCTTGACCATGTCTAAGAATGAGTGTCTCACTCTGTCTTTGTAGTCTATCATTTCTTTGTCAGGAGGTGGCTAGCATTCTACATCATCAGCCCTCTGGAGTCATAGTTGCTTAGAGTTGCTCAGAGTTTTTACATATAATAGAATGCTTCATTTTTATAATGTTGAATTATAAATTGGTGTATTTCTGCTCACTTTACTGAATCCATTCATTGATGTTCAGGTGATTCATGCTCCTCCTATCCCTTCCCTGTTGGTATAGACTTAGGTTTCTTCTCCCTGGTTATGTGAGATGCCACTCCCCTCCCTTTTTCTTCCCTAGTATTTCCTTTTCCCCCCTTCCTTTTCTCTTTTTGAGATCATTAAACCATAACACAGCCACTCCTTATTCTATCTCATTTTATTTCCTTTACAACGCCTGCCTTTATTATGGTACCTGGATCATTCTTCTCACCCTACCCAATCCCTCATTAGAATGCAAACTCTTCATCCTTATAAAGTCTTTTCAAATCATTGATGTTGTTCAGTCCTGTTTCTGACTCTTCCTGACCCTATGGGAAATTTTCTTGGCAAAGATACTGGAGTACTTTGCCATTTCCTTCTCCAGTTCATTTTACAAATGAGGAAACTGAGGCAAACAAGGTTAAGTGCCTTGCCCAGGATCACATAGCTAGTTAGTGTCTGAGACCATATTTGAACTCGGGAAGATGAGTCTTCTTGACTCCAGGCCCAGCAGGCTATCCATTCTGTCACCTTAGCTACCCTATTTTTCACTTTTGAAGTTTCTCATTTATATTTACCTTTCTGTGTTTTTCTTTACTGCTTTATTTGCATTTCATTGTATCTGCTCAGCTCTGATCTCTTCTTCAAGAGTGTTTGGAAGTCCTCTATTCCATTAATCCCCTTTAAAGGTCCCAGTTCAGCTCAGTTACTTTTCAGGCATGTCTGGCTCTTCATGACCCCCTTTGAAGTTTTCTCAGCAACGATGCTGGAGTGCTTTGTCATTTCCTTCTCCACCTCATTTTACAGATGAGAAAACTGAAACAAACAGGATTCAGTGACTTGCTCAAGGCTGTACAGCTAAGCTGGTAAGCGACTGAGGCCAGATTTGAAGTCAGAAAGATGAGTCTCACTAACTCCGGGCCCAGTGCTCTATCTAGCATGCCACCTAGCTGCCCAAAGTTCTGTGTAGGATAGTATTTTATTTGCTTTTGTGGGTAAATTGTTCTTGGTTATAAGCCCATATTCTTGGCCTTCTGAAATACCATCTTCCAAGTTCTCCACTGTTTTAAAATAATAGATGCTAAACATTATATGATCCTGACTGGGGCTCCTCAGTAGTCAAAGTCTTTCTGGCAGCTTGAAGTATTTTTCTTTGATCTGGAAACTGAATTTTGAGTGTAGTGTTGTTTGCATCCCTTTCAGGAGGTGACTAGTGGATTCTTTTTCTATTTTCACTTTGTTCTTTGATTTTAGATCAACAAGCATTTATTAAGTGCTTACTATGTGGTAGGCACTGTGTTAAACAATGGAAATACAAACACAAGCGGAGAAATAGTCCCTGCCATCAAGCTACTTACATTTAGCAGGGGAAGACAACATACCGAAAAACATAGTGAAAAGGGAGTGGGGAAGTTATGGCAGGGGCATGGTAGAGAAAGTTCAGAGTTAGGAGTCCTAGAGAGCCTGGAGAATAATGAAGACAAGACTGACCTGGACACTTTCCCTATAAAGAAATTTGAGAGTGGTGGGGTGAGAATGAGGCAATCAGATGAAAGGAATGTGGGGGAAAGAGGGCAGTTTTCTTTCATGATTTTCTTGAGATATGACATCCTTCTTTGTTTTCTTATTTTTGCTCATGGCTTTCAGGTCATCCATTTCTTCTTAAATTATCTCCCCTTGATATGTTTTTCAGGTCACTTGTATTTGATATCAGATACTTTATATTTTTTTTAATTTGAAAAGTCTTTTATTTTTTTCTTAATGTATCTTTTTGTCTCAAGAGTCATTAACTTCTATTTGGTTCATTCTGACTTTTAGTGAATCTATTACTTGGGTAAGAATGTGCACTTGTTATGCTAAGAGGTTGTTTCTCTTTCAAGGTCTCTTCTCTATAACTCCCATTTCTTTTCAAGTTCTTTCCTCTACAGCTCTCATTTCATGTATAAGAACTACCTTAAACTCATTTCTTCCCTCTTACATCATTTCTTCAAGGAATTCCAAATGGTCTTTTGTGGGGATGTTTTGTTTTTCTTTGAGACTTTGTTTAGGTTAAAAACTTGGAAAAACAAGATGGAGTGTTGTGTGTGATGAATAGCAGGTTGTTCAGTATGGTTTGACTATTAGAGTCCCTCTTGGAAAGCAGTGCATTAAAAAGTTAGAAAAACAGGAAAGGGCTACATAGTGAAGAGCATTAAATGCCAAACAAAGGAATTTCCGTTTGATTCTAGAGGTAATAGGGAACCATTGGGTTTTATTGAGTAGGGTGTATCGACCATGCCAACCTGTACTTTTGGAAAGTCATTTTGACAGTATTCTGGAGGATGGATTAGAGTAAGGAGAGAGATTTGAGATTAGTATTAGTATTGGCAATTTTATTTATGTTAGTAACTGTCCAATTCTGTTGCCAAAGTCCAGGTGAGAAGTAACGAGGGTCTGATGTAAGATGATAGTTACATGAATTGAGAGAAGGGGACGTCTATGAGTGTTACAAAGAAAGACTGTAAGGTCTGGCACCTGATTATATATGTGGAATGAGCAAAAGCTAGGTTGATGTTGAGATTGCACACTTGGGTGCCTGGAAGGATGTTGGATGGTACCCTCTGTCCTAGGATCTCTGCCTGTCTCTCACTTTACAGATCAGTAAACTGAGGCTCAGAAAGGTAAAGCAACTTTCTAAGGTTACATAGGCTGTAAGCAAAAAAGTCATGATTCAAACCCAGATTTCTGCCTTATACCACTAGCAGAGAGGTTGTTTTTAACTGTAGTTCTGAACAAACAACAAAATGTAGCAGATCACTATGCTGGGAATGAGAAGCCCTAGCTTTTGGTTTTGTTCTGCCATTGACCAATTATGTAAAATTGGCTAAGTCATTTAATCTCTCTAGCTCCCACTTTTCTCATTTGTCAAAGGGTGATAACTGTACTTGACGGCAGGATCAAATAAGACAATTTTGGTGAGGTGGAAAGAGCCCTGGATTGCAATTGTGGCCTTTACATTTACAAGTTTTGTGATCAGATGCAGATCATTTTACTTCTCAACCTTAGGTCCTTCATGAGTAGTACAAGCATCATAATACTTTCACTACCTTTTTGTTTTATCAAATAGACATACTATATATAACATGTTATTTGTTAAAACAATAATGTGTGTTTGTTACATTTAGGCATATAACATATATGTTACATAGTCAAAAATTTCTTCTAGTATCCCTCCCTGTACTGCCTTCCAGAGGACCATTCCTTATACATATATACCCATAATGTATATTTAAGTATTACATATTTCACTGTAATTATTACATATTTCATTGTTTAAGGAAAATGCTTTGTAAACTTCAAAGTATCATAGAGATGTGAATTGTTGTTATGTGAAAGCATAAACTTTATAAAATTTAAGCATTGTTATTCTTTGAGTTGTCTTGCTAGTGATGTTGATGAACAGGGATTGTTCATTCACTGAACATACACATATGTAAGGCATTGAGGTAGCAATAATGATGAATAGAAATGGACTTTGAGTTCAAGATTCAATGCAGTTTGTTTCATGATATGAAATAAGACTCCATATAGTATATGTTATCTAGTATGCAAGTATGTGTATGTACATATGCAAATAATTTACTGTTATCCTTAAGCAAATGACAGATGTTATCTCTATTTTTAATAACCATATGCAGTGGGTTTTATGTTTATAACACATGAGGGACACAGCTGTCAATTGAGTTAAGTTATCTATAGTAATTATAAAATGAGCAGGTTAGAACTAAATAGATCTCCAAGGTCCTGTCCTCTTCCGACGTTCCATATTCTGTTATTCTGTGATTTAAGACTCACTGTGCCATAGATATTCTGTGTTTTATAATGCTAAAAGTAGGTATAATGGTGTGACATTATTATTATTGTCATCAAGTAAGTGGGAAAAATAGAACCCATCTAGAAAGCGAATTGAAATTTAAGGTATAGAACATATTTCTACAAAAAAAGTTTGTGTACATAAAAGAAACCATACATTTATCTGAAAATAAAAATTTGGGAATCAGTAGCAAGGTTTATATTAGTTTTTAAAGAAACACACCCTTCTAAATATGTAAATTCTAAGAATAGATATCCAGACCTAAGCTTTTTATTGAAAATATTTCAGTACAAAGACATCTACATGAGCAAATTCCTGGTTGGCCTTTTTGGTTATTTCTCTCCAGTTACCCTCACCCATTTTATGTTTTTGGAATTCTTTGTGCAACTTCTTCCTCATTCCATTTTCAGTATAACTTGTCAGGACTTCTTCAGCATGTAGTTTGGAGAATTGTTAGATGCCCATTTTATTTTGAGACTAAAGGGGTTATGGAAAATATTTCAAATTATCAATAATCTTTTTGGCATTCACAGGTCAAAAATCCATTAACATATTCAGGAAACAAAGATGAACCCCCCCCCCCCCCCCAATTTTATTGCCTAATGTCAATGTGCTCATTATTTGTACAACAGCTGATGTATTTAGTACTTGTTGATTCACTTAATTGGTAACTGTACTACATTCATAACAACTCCAACTATGGAAAACAATAGGTCAGTGTCTGCTGTTTATGCATAAAGAGTCACATAGAGGCAGAGTATGTCTGAAAGGCAGAATATGTTATTTGGAAGAGTAATCTGTTACATGAATGGGGCTATTGCTTATACCATGCTGAGGTGGGTTTTATGCATTCCTGTATTCAATAATTGTCTGTATACTTACAATCTGGGAAGCTTGTAAACTATACTCAAGAAATTAGGTTCACTATAATATTGAATAGCAGATAGTAAAATACCTGAAATGTCAGCATTGGAGGAAGTATAAAAAAGAAGAACTCTTGTGGAAAAAACATGATTTTTCTGATTGGTAATAACCAAATGTTTTCATATCTGCTGTATTCTTTGTGTTTTTAAATTGCTTTGGAACCTAGAATGTTTTCTGGAGGGGGGGTAAGGGTATATATCTTATTTAAAAAAAAATTCAACTGTTATTTTGTAGCTGCTGAATATACATTTAAATGCTTTGTAATTTACTCTGTCCTAAGTAGTATATTAAGAATCTGAATTTTGAATCGGGAATAATTGTTTGGTGTGATGGTAATAATTCATGTTTATGTGGCACTTTGATTCCCCCCAAAATAACCTTGTCAAAATATTTATCTATTTGACCTGGACAAATTAAGGGGAATGGATGTTTTGTTTGTTTTGTAGGGGGAGGTTAGTGAAGGGGAGAATCTGTATTTAGAGGCTGGAGTGATTATTTAGAATAATAGTAATGACAAAGACAGGTCCCGTTTTGGATTTTGTCATAATAACCCTCTTAGGTACGGTATGCAGTGCCTTAGCCTAAAAAGGAAGGCTAAGCCTATATTTTACTACTTCTCTTCAGATGAGTTTATCAAAGGCGATAGAAAGAAATAATGACTCGGCTTTTCGTTCTTGATTTTGTTTGTTTGTTTTTGCTTTTAAAGTAATACAAATATGCTCCTTGAAGAAATATGTAACTCCTTAATAATCCAAACTTGGAGAATTAAAGTTATAAAAAGGATCCATCTCTAGAAGAGTTGTGATCGTTTAATAAGCCTGAACTAATTATCTAGGCATTTTACAATTTAGAGCAAACAAAGTCGAATTTTTGTAGCTGGAACAGTTTCTTTGAAGGTTTTCATTAGCATAATTATAGTTTGTTGCAGTTTTCTGTCTTGCTATCAAAAAACTTTTTTTTGTTTTTGTTTTACCAAAGGGTTTTTCCTTTTAAATAAATATTTTAAAGTTTAGTCTTACATATAAGACTTTAGAGACTTAAGGTTATGAAAGAGATTTTTAACTTGCCTCTGAAATGCAGAATTTCTGTAGGTATGCACTTTGTGTGTACATGTTATAAAATCAGATATTACCCTGATGATTCAAAAAGTAATATAACGGACTTATAACCCTTTTGCAGTATATTCTCATTCTCTCATCTGGAAAATTAAATCAAGCTACAGTGTGGATTAGTATTTGGGTTGCGGGGAAGGGAAGATAATATCTTAAATACCATGGAATTGAACGAGATTATAGTTTGCAACTAATTCCAAAATCCTTTTTTATGTTGCCTTTCAAGAGGGTCGTTTAGGGTAGGTTTTCGGTGATACACAGCGTTACATATATTAAATTCTGTCAGACATTATTTTGGTAACCCAAAGGTAGTGTTAAATGTGACGGTTTCTGAATTGATACTTGGCACTTTTGTAAGCTGAGGTAAACATCTTCATTAGTCACATTTGGAATGTTTCAATTTTAAAGTTTACTGTACATATGATTTTGGCGTGCTTTTAGAATTGTAGGCTCTCCAAGCTGGAGGGAAACTCAGAAGCCATCTAGTCTGTTACCTGAGCAGCCAGAATTGAAGCTCAATTCTTTGTATATAAAATGAAATACGTGAATGATATGTACACAAAATTAGGTCTCATTATTTTGTGGAATCCAAATGAAGAAAAAAAAATTGGAAACTTTGCATTTCTTCTTATTTAAAATAAGTTACTTTGCTTAAATGCTGTTGCATGTGTCCTGAGCAAAAACTTAAAGTAATGTATAGATAATGTAGCTACTGAGCTGCAAACTAGACCTCATAAGTATCTACTGAAGCCTTGCATTGCATTTCTGGTGCAAGGGAACAGTGTCTGCCATGTTTTCCAGGAACTTTAAGCCTAAGGCAAAACTTGGGGTTTTTGGAGTTTGTGTAAAATAATTTATAGCACCTACCCAGCATATCTGGCCCAAATTCTTTTTCTACTAATTAAACATCCTCTGGCAAATTCTAGTATATCTTACAGGTCTAAAAGTACATGTTAGAAGAGTGGCAAATTTGGAATAACATGAAAAAAGAAAAACTTGCCCCTTATCCAAAAAAAAAAAAAAATTCTGGATTCTTCCTTAATTTTTAGGCCCTAAAAAACCTATTTTCAAGTACAGTAATATTCTTAATTTTCTTAGGTCAAGTTGGAGTATACCATCATGTCTTGTGAAAATACCCACATTAAATTTGGAAAAATCCATTGTTCTTTGTACTGGCCAAGTGCTTGGAGAGAGGAGTTATCTTTTCTTTGGGTGGCTGTGTTACACTGGATGTAGTCTGTTGTATCTATAAGTGATGAAGACTGCCAATTCAAGAATCTGGGGCTACCAAAGGATAAGGGGTTTATAGATATTCCAGGGCTTGTTGGCAAAAAGTTACAACTATTAAACTTTCATTTGAAAAGTATTTTCTTGAGAGATCCTGATACTGATTTTTCCAAGTCTCCAAGTATTTATTACTTAAATAAGAAATAAATTGCAGATAATGACAGTTATCTGCATAATAATATATGGGGATAATAATATGGGGAAATATAATCATATCATGTCTAATACAAATTTTATTATGTTAATATTTAAAGGATCAGTGCTTTCATTGATATGACTATGCCCTCTGTTGATACAGATGGTAACCAAGTTTTTTCATCCAGAGCATGTGATGAATACATTTTCAATAGTAATTTTAATTTTCTAATTGTCTTAGTCATGCCTAATGCTGGTATCTTGTTTCAGACTCGATCTCTTCTAGTAAGAAAGGATTTCTGTATATATATGCCTTAGTTTATTTTCCAAACCAGAAACCAGAACATGTGTTCTGACAAAGGTTGTTACGTTTGCAGAGCCTTGTTAAAAATATATTTTCTTTTCTGCAAATCAGAACCATCCTAGAAAATCCAGGACATGTAGATTTGTCATTCATCTATTGATATTAATTTTTTATCATTGAAAATAAACTTTCCTTTGCCATAGTTTCCCTGCTAGTGGATTTTTGTAGTAAAAGTTCTCTGCTCATGACCATGCGTTTTTGATTGAAGTGTATAAATGTGAGGCAGCATTTTGGAAATTAGCAATTGTAATAGTGGATGATGGTTTAAGAACTAGAGATATAAATATTAGACTGATGCACAGTTTTCCAGTGTATGTTATTTTCCACATAAAGATATAGAACATTTCATAAAATGGTCCCAGACCATTTAAAACTCAAAGCAATGCAGCTGACGCAATGAAATACATAGAGTACTTGTAAAAACATACAGACACGCAAGTGGATTGCTGCCAGACAGAAAATATAAAGGCGGTTTGCCTAACTGCAGGGTGCCGGGTTTTGTACATGTGCCATGCCGGTGCTGTTAGTACAGAGTATGTTGTGTTGCTTAGGGAAAAGCAGATTGCATTTGGACCTTTTTAGCTTAAGAGTCTTCTGTAGATCTTTAGGTGAAAATTATGGATCAGCACAAAGTGAAGAAGCCATGCAAAATGGGCATTTTGTGAAAACACAAATGTAACTTGTTTTCCTTTTTGATGTAAATATCCTTTTTGTAAAAAACTATTGCATAATATTCTTGATTGCCAGCTGCCACTATTTCTATTGCCTCCTTGTGGAATCAAGGAATCCCAGAGGTTCTCAAATCTTGCTAATAGAGTAAGATTTTTAGATGTTCCTTCAGGTCCAGAAGGTTGATTACAGTCTAGGCTCAATTGATGGACTGTGGGTCTCTTGTCAAAGAACCAGTGTAGCTAAATACATAGAGGCTCATTACTAGAATGTTCATCAAGACATGTTGAATTTTTTTAACCACAGAAACTTTTGTAACCATAATTTACAATAGCATAGCAGTCTTGCAATCTGCATCGGTAATGATATATTATACTGACACTAATGAAACCATGGATTCTAGAAATATTGAAGTGTGAAGTATTGATTGATTGCTATATTGGATATTTGTGGTTTAAAGGAAGAAGCTTTGTTCATTTAAATTGACCTAATTTAATGTGTGCCAAAACACAGTTAGGTGAACTTAAAAAAAATGACTTCTAGGTTGTATATTATGGAGTATAGACTTTCTTTGCTATCATAAATAACATTTATTAAGAGATTAGGAATATTAGAACTGCTGCAGCTTGTAGACTGATTGTAGCACTTGATAAGTTATTACTTGGAAACTTTTGTCACTAAATACTGAATCTCTAGTAGAGTAGCCTCAGGAAAGGTAAGTAGATTAATTTAGTAGATTGTGTTGTTATGCTGAAGTAAAGTAGGATTTCATGGGAAATCTAGTTCTTACAATTGATCCTATGGATTTATGCATTCTGGAGTTCAGAAGTCCCCATTGACGACGAGTATTTTAAAGTAATTTGATACTTCCATCAACATGATCTTTTTCTGCTCATTTTGTTAGTGTTTGTTGTTCAGTTGTTTCAGTTATAGCTGACTAGTCACCACTTTATTTGGGTTTTTCTTGGCAAAGATGGTAAAGTGGTTTGCCGTTTCCTTCTTTAGCTCATTTTACAGATGAGGAAACCGAGGCAAACAGGTGCCTTACCCAGTGTCATACAGCTAGTAACTATCTGAGGACAAATATGAATTCAGGAAGATGTCTTCCTGATTCCAGGCCTAGAGCTTTATCTACTGTGCCATCTAACTTTTCTCTGTTCATTTAGCATACATATTTTTTAAATTAAAGAATTTTTTGGTTTATAAACAGACCGTAGAACATGGAAGGTTAAAGCTCAAAGAAAACCATGCTTATTTGTCTATCATTCTCCCTTTAATCCTTTGCCCTGCAACTGTACCCCCATTAGAATCCAAGTTTCACGAAGGCAGGAACTGCTTTGTTTTTCTTCTTTATTTTTGTGACATCAGGGGCAGTGCCTTGCACATAGCAGGCATTTCATAATTTTTAAAAAATAGAATATTAGAAGGTAGAACAAAGAATGTTAGAACTGAAAGAGATGGTAGGTCCTAGGACAGACAATATTAGATCAGGAAATCTTCTATAGTAATTATTTACATATGTTAGTTTAAAAATTACTAGTTCCTTAGTGTTCTGGTTGGTTAAAGCCATGACTGCAGGTTACATGTTTA
Organism: Bettongia penicillata ogilbyi; assembly: GCA_023548195.1. Lineage (NCBI taxonomy): Eukaryota > Metazoa > Chordata > Mammalia > Diprotodontia > Potoroidae > Bettongia > Bettongia penicillata. Next base: position 3,175,158 of record JAJHZJ010000304.1, read on the forward strand.
GCTGACTTTTTTACCACCATCTGGAAAAATCAAAGTATTTTTGAAAAAAACTAATAGCATATTACATACTTGAATGGAAAATGACAGCTAGTATTTGTTATCAAAGGGCTGATAAGAGACACAAAGTTTTGTAGGAACAGTGTGAGTGATTTTGAGGAAAAAGAAGAAAGCTAGGCATTAAATATGCTGACTATTTTAAGGGTTCTTAATCTTTTTTTTTTGTGTTAAGAATCTCTTTGGCAGTCTGCGAAATATATGGACCTCATCTCAGAATAATATTTTAAAATGCTTAAAATATATAGGATCAAAAAAAACATTGAAGTGTAGTTATCAAAATATATATTTTTAAAAGAAGTTCACAGACTCAAGGTTAAGAACTCCTGCTATATGGAGATTTTTTTCTTTTGGGGCATCAGTTTGTAATTAAGTTGTCAGTCATATATATTTTAGAAATTCTATCAATTATTTTTATTCTTTCTCTTAGCAGTAATAATGTAAGCTTACATTTATATTATGCTTTTAAGGTTTATGTACTCCATAGTACAAGTACTGTGATTCCCATTGATTGATACAGAAACAGGCCTAATGAAGGGAAAGGACTTGCCTGTGGTTGCTCCACAGAGTGAGCTCTGGAACGAGGTCTTCTGATATAATTCTGGTGCTCCCTTTACAGTACTACACTGCTTGTCAATCCACAGCAGTCTTTAGAAGAGCTTTAATGGAAGAAAGGCAGTTCCTTTGCCTGCTAATTCGTGCTTGTGTAGGGTCTTTCCATTCAATAGACCATTTGACTGCCCTGTAGGCTGCTGTCTGTAGAGGTCTGATGCAAGTAAACTGGTCCCCGTCCTGGACGATTGCTGTTCCTCTGGTGCCAAAGGTTGTTGTTTTGAGTTGGTACTGATGTCCCAACAAGTTTTGAAAATTAGCTGGCTCCTGAGTTCTGTGCTTTTCCCCAAACCTTGTCCCTAATATGATCTGTTAATTGAAGAGCAAAAAGTCTTCCTTTTACTAACGTCTTTTTCCAATGCTTTACAATAGTGTGGTGATTCCTTTGGGTTCTCTAAGGCTATGCCAGGGGTACATAAACTCTAGGTAGATCATACCAAACTGTAAAATCTTCTAGTAAAAACTTGGTGATGAATTTAATGTCTGACATCTGGAGACCTGCCTAGCTAAATTGGGAGAGATTCATCATTGGAAGATTGATAGATTCTTTTGGTCATAGCAAATCAAGTGCCTGCTAAGGTGTGAAGGTATTGCCATTCCTCTGTTGGTGAATTGAGCACTCATAATGATTACATTATGGGTCTGAATAAAAATAAATATTTTTTTAGTTCTTTAAAAAAAAAACCTTAACCATATAAAATAATCAGAATTTGGGTAAATATGGATTGGAGGGAGCCTAGCATCTGGCAAAAATGCTTTCAACACAGGAAACTTATCAATAGAAAGAACAAATAGTTCAAATTTTACCAGATCCCTGATGTATATTTTGCAAAAACAAACTCTACTGGTGATCTTAATGTCCCTCAGAAAATAAACCACATCTTTCTTATTTTGGAAAAGTTGGCTGTTTTACTAATCAATAGCAAATGGTATTCTAATAGCTGCTAATTAGAAAGCAGTGTAAAGGAATGGAAAGAGACTGGATTTAGTCAGAAAATCCGCATTTGAATATCAGCTGTAACTTCCTAGTTGTGTGACTGTGGGCAAATCCAGAGCTTCCAGCATTTGTCATTTTCTTTTTTTGTCAACTTAGCCAATCTGATGTGTATGAGCTGGTATCTCAGAGTTAATTTAATTTGCATTTTTCTAATTATTAGTGTATTAGAGCATTTTTTTTTCACTGACTCTTGATAGCTTGGATTTCTTCCTCTGAAAACTGCCTCTTCATGTCCTTTGATTATTTATCAAGTGGGGAAGAAGTAAGTTTTTATTAAGTACCTTCTGTATTCCAGTCACTGTGCCAAATATTTTATAAATATTATCTCTTACAATATCTCTGGGAAGTAGATGCTTTTATTATTTCCAGGTGAGGAAACTGAGGCAAACAGAGGCTAAGTGATTTGCCCAGGATCACCTAGATGCTAAGTGTCTGAGGCTGGATTTGAACCCAGGACATCCTGACTTCTGGTCCAATACACTATCCACTGTACAACTTTGCCTTATTGGGCTGTTATGAAGAAAGTATTTTATAAGCCTGAAGTTCTAGGTAAATGGAGGCTCTAATTTATTGTTAGTAATTCATTTATCTGTTGACTTATTGACTGGAAATTGGTTGACCTTAGACATATAATTTTGTAAATCAGATGAACTTTTATAATTTTATTTGAAATAGAGTATCATAGATACTGTTTTCCTCTAGGCTTTTTGAGTAAGGCTAACTATATCAGACAGAACATGATTTCTTCTAATATTTTACTACCATGTTATTTATACTGAAAAATCAAACTGGTAATAGGGACTTTCCTCATCATATTCTATTCTGAAACATTTGATAATAGTCAGAGAAGACTTAGACTGTATTCCATAGCATCTTCAGAATTGTTCTCTAAATATTTGGGAGAGTGTTCATTATAATAGCATGAGCCTTATCCCCTTTATGTGAATTAGCCTTGAAAAGGGTTGAGCCCTTTGTGCCTTCTATCCTTCTCCTTCCCAGCCCCTCCCCCCCCTCACCCCCTCCAGTGGTGTGAAAGGAGGTTTTTCCAGCCCACATCTGTAGTTGGGTAAAAGAGGCTTCTGATTAAAGTTGATAAGTCAAAGCAGGTTTGGAAACCATTTTGTGTTGTGCGTGTGTGTATGTGAATGAGAGAGAGAGAGAGAATGAAATAGAATTATACACATACACATACACACACACACACACACACACACACAGCCCTTTAGAGGTGGTGAAATTTTTGCATTAGGTAAAAGTCCAAAGTTAACAGTAATGTCAGGTCTTTTTTTTTTTAATTTCTTTTTTTGTATATCTGGAGGAGGGTAAAAGGGAGTTCCTTCAAGAGCCCTTCCTTGTGCTTATCAACATAGCAGCCTCATCTGCCCTTCTTGGATCCCCTGCCAGGGTTGCTATCATCTTCTGATCAAATATTAATGTGTGATTCTCTGCCTGCTCACTAATCCAAAGCCAATTAATATTATCTGTCAATTATTTACAGGTCCTGAGGTGCAGAGGCAATTCCCAGAGGACTACAGTGACCAGGTTTGGAATGCGTAATTAATTTTTTTACATGACAAAATTTATTTCGGGGTTGTTCAGCACATTATTACCATTTTTTAAAAACCAAAAGTGGTAAGTGGATTTTTAGAAAGAAAGAGAGGCGTTGACTAGGAACTAACAATGAAGAAGCCCAAAATGAACTGGTACCAGGAAATGCTGGTACTAGATTTGGGAGATGAGTGATGGATGTGCAGTAAAGTAGATAGATTACTAGATGTAAAGTTATGGGATATAATTTTGAATGAATTTCTAGTATGTATTAGCTGTAATACTCTTGGCAGGTTAGCTTTACCTTGCAGAGGCTTTTTCACCTGTAGAAGGGGAGTGAAGAGAATAATCTTCTATATAATGCCTACTATGTGTGATGTACCATGTTAAGTGCTTTTTAAATGTTATCTCATTAAAATAGGGTACATTCCTTAGTTTATAACATGGGTATAAAGAAAAGACTTTTTCAAACTTCAAAGTACTGTAAAAATGGAAGTTATTATTATTAATATTTTCATTAGGCACAGGAAAGGCAGAACATTGTACTTTGAAATATACTGTGCTTTGCTATTTATTAAAATTCTCTTTGGGTTGTTTAAGTTTTAAACTCTGTGGGCATCTTAAAAATTGCCTTATCACATGTCCCAAAATTTGAAACAGATTATGAAAAACCAGTAAGCAGCAGTAGAATTTAAATGGGAATACAGTTATGTGAAGGAAAAGTCTTTTAGGAGGTTTTGTATTGAGGAGAGTTTTAGCTGAGGTACTGATGAAATCTAAAGTTGTCAGGTTCATTTTTTTAGTAGAATCAGGAAGTCTCTTTCACCAATGAGGTAGCCCCAACCAGTGCTGAATTTCCATTGTTTTTAAACACATCCATGATGCTTTAAAATTTGACCAGGCTATGAATTTGTGGACATGATTGCAGCCTTTTTAACTTTGATGTAAAAAAGAGCAACTAAGTCATCAGAGATTAACATTCTGTTTATGCTTTTAATTTTATGACACCATTGCCTGAATCTTTTTAGAAAAGCATCTTTAATTTCATTAATGAAACAGCTTCATAAGTTTTTTCTCTTTCCCTATTGCCTCATAAGGCCCTGTGCATGTCTAAATCTAGCTCTGCCCCTAATTTGTTTTCTGTCTTTGGACAAATCATTTTACTTTTCTAAAACCCATTTTCCTCATCTGTTAAATGAAGGAGTTAGACTAGGTGATGTAGACTGATGGTGTCAGACTCAAGTAGAAACTGGTGCCACTAAACTGTATATAAGGATCCCTGCAGGGCACATAGTGACTTGATTTTAAAATGTGCTGTTATCTCTATTTTACTGTATTTTAATTTATTTTGTTAAATATTTCCCAGTTACGTTTTAATCTGGCTTAGGCCACACTCAGGAGTGTTGTGGGCCATATGTTTGACACCTCTGTTCTAGATCTTTTAGGTCTACTCCTTTATGTTCTGACCTTCTGTGTTCTAATGACCTTTCTAGTTGTATTATGGACTAAAAATCTGTTCTTAGGTCCCTCCTAGTGCTTATATTCTGTGGTTCAATACTAAATGTGATTCATTGCTAACCATGATGTGTTACACAACATGTTTCTGAGGTATTTCTGTTGAATTCAATAAATATTTTTAAAGTTCAGTGATCTGTAAGACATTACTTGGAGCTGGGGATACAGAAATGAAAAAAATTTATGTGTATAATCAATAGGGAAAAAAGTTGGAAAATTAATATTGGTAAAATTAGTTAGAATAGCAAATATAGTTGAACAGTGATGTTGAGGGATAAATCTATCATGTATAATAAGCTTATTTTTTTATGGATATTTGTTTTACGTATATCTGATATACATATGCACAAGCATGTGATGTATATATGTGTGTTCATGCACACGTACCCACATACCTATGTGCAGAAGGCATGATTTGACCAATATCATAGCTAAGTTATTGATAATTCTATAAAAGGGAATTTTATTGTACTGGCATAACATTACTGTGACTAGCAAAATTTTGTTATAAGATTAATACAGTAAGACCAAACCCTGTTGTACCAACCTAAGATCTCACTACAAAATCGTTTATTGGTCACCCATCTGTACTATTTATGAAACATTATTCTTTTGAAATTAACAATCCTTTGTAACGATCACCTGACTTTTTTTTAAGGAACCAGTTATTAACATTAGGTGCAGTATATTTAAGAATCCTGAGGAAAAAACAAATAGCTGTCAGTCTAGTTTGTTCATGATTCAGCAGAATTAAAACATTTGTCTTCCCGTTCCTCCTTACCTCCTCCAGTCTCCTGATCCTTTTTTTGTTGTAGTTCAGAGATAGCACTGTGTTGTAGAAAGTGCATTGGATTTAAGAAAATCTGGATTTGAGTCCTTGGTGTGCCACTTAGTAGCTATCTGACCTTTGGGAAATCACTTGACCTCTTTGGGTCTCAGTTTTCTTACCTGTAAAATAATGCTTGCAGTACTTACACTCCCTTCCTCCCAGAAATATAAGGAAAGTGCTCTGTCAGCTGCTAGTCATGTACACACAATTGTGTGTGCATTTGCACGTGTATGTGTAGATGTTGGGGGTGGGGAGAAGGGAGGGAGAGAAGTAATTTTAGGCTCTGTCTGAGCCATAAGATCCTATTAAATTTGTATGAGAATATCTCAATATTTTTTTCTTTAAACACTACCAAAACAGTACAAAAAAATTTAAAATATTTTTAAGAATTGAATGTGAACCTTTAGTTATCAGTTATTATTTAGTTGTTTAGTGTGTGTGTGTGTGTATGTATGTATGTGTGTAAGTTAAACTTCCTGTGATCCAGCAGTCCAAGTGATGAAGAAAATTGTGGTAGAAAGAAAACTCTAAAGACTGTAGTTGAAACCTGAAATAATTTCCTTTGACTTTCTATCATGTCAGATTATAACATTAGTGCTTTAAAGTTCTATAAGAAAAACCAAAATGTGGTTTGTATCTGAATAATATTGAATATCCTCAATGCAAATCTTGGTATAGATGTTAAATATATAGCATAGAGGCTCTTTACTTGTCCTTTGATTTATAATTATCTAAGGTAACTAGCATTTTTTGCCTTAGATGCTAATAGAATAGACCCCATTTATATACTGCTTTGAAGTATATAACAACCCTTTGAGGTGATAGTATCAGCTCCCCTATTTCACAGAGGAAGAATCTGAGAATCAGAAGGGAAATGATTTACTGTTGGTTACCCAGTTCACGTTTTTTACCCACATTTCAAGCCCATATCTTCTGATTTCCAGTGCAATACCTTTTCCATCATACTACACTTCCTCTCAATAGCATGTGCTTGTTGGGATCCAGCTTATTCTTACAGTGATAGTTCTTAAGTCTTGAATATATTTGGAAGCATTATAGGGAACACGTATTGGAAGATACAAGCTTGAATTATTTGGAAAGTGTTCTTTTTGATTTTTTAAAAGACATTTTTAAAAGTTATTACTAGGTTGGAATTTAGAAAATGACTTACAGAGCGTACCTTTCCATTTGATGCAGGCACGTCTAACTTAGAATACCATTAAAGAAAGTTTGACTTGGTTTTAGGAAGGGAGCATCTGACTTTACAGATATTTCTTCTTTTTTTTTTCCTTGTGGGCTAAGTTATGTCTATTAACAAATGGGTAAACAAATATTGAAATTTAATAGGAAATTTATATTTCTGAGCTGCCTCTTTTTATTTGGTTCTAAGAACTATAGTAGTTAAGAACTAAAGTGATCTTTAGGGTATAATGTGTTAATCCTAACATGTCTTTAAATATAGAATGTTGCAATATTGAATTTTAACCCTGGAAATGACCTTAGAATGTAAAATTTTAGAGTAGGAATTACTGTTTGGATGTAGAATGCTGGAGTAGGAAGAAAACTTTAAATATCATTATAATATCATCTGATTTTACAAATGAAGAAATTGAGGCTCAGAGAGAGGAAGGGACTTGCCTATGGTCACATATTATGTAAAATGGCAGAGCCTGGAATAAAGTCAAGGCTCTCTGTCTCATTATTTATATACAACCAATCAATGGTTCCTTGACCAAGTAAATTTAATTTTTTTTTTATCAAGAGATGCTTCAGAGACAAATCTTTCTTGCCTCTTTGTGAACTATTATAATAACACAATTCTAAGATATGTTTCTATTTACATATAGTGCTCACATTCTCAACATACAGTGTTTCTTGTATTCAAACATTTATGATCAAATCCATAAGGAATAGTTGAGCTAAATCAACACAAAGTAAAGCACTTATTGCAACAAAAAAAAATTCCCCTCCTGTTTCCCCTTCATTCGTCTAAACTCTCAGGGCTTGTTTTTACATACAGTATATTTCCCATGTACCAGCACATCTGATCAGAGACGCTTGCTGCTGCTAGATGTTTTATTCCGTGTGTTCTTTGTACCTTACAGTAAAAGAATCTGTCACAAATTATTGTGGCCTACTGCTTTAGAAACCAAGAAAAAAGGAGGTTAGATTGACATCTGTGACTGAATAATGATGACCAGCCTTTTGGCTCCCCTTGAGCCGCAAAGCTAGCATTGCCTTTAGAGTGGGAAAAGAGGCAAGAAGAAAGAGGAGGGATAAAAGAGAGTTACAAATCTGTGGTCCTGGAGATGTGTTACTGTTGGACCAGTTGTCTGCATGGTATGATAATCCATTTTGATCTTCTCTGTCTTAATTGTCTGTTAAAGACAAAACGGGCGGGAAAAGTTCATCAGTTTCATCTTTGTGCCTCTCGTTTAGAGGAAGAATAAATGACCCATCAGTATAGAAGAAACCTTTCTTTCTGACACGGAAGTAATGCAGACCCAACACGTTTTATTAAAATATTTCTCTCTCATTATTTCAACATTCTCAGCTAGGATAGATCTTTCTGTTTCATAAAAAATGTAATCTGAAATGTAAATAAGGGTCTTGATAGTGAGGAAGTAATGAGGAGCTGAAGCCACATTTTAGGAATCTTGATTGTAATTACTGACAAAGTAAATTCTCAGTGTCTTGATTCCCCCTCCACGATTGCTGCTTCCCTCCCCCTACAAGTTAGTTGTCTGTGACACCCTCAGACTACAGTGACATTTGTGCTTTAAAACTATTAAATCACTGTAACTCAGTATTTCATATGGAATCTCAGACGTCTCCTATCTTTGGGACTGTTGTTAAAGCTTCAGTAATTTCTTAACAACGCACCAAGCTTGCTTCTGTGTACATTTTTATGTGTTTTGGAGTAAAGTGAGGTGTTTTCAGAGTTTGTCTTTATCTGTTTATTTTTGCTTACCACATAACTGGTTTGAAAGACAAAATGACAAGGATGAAATTGGTTTGCAAAAGGAATTTTCCAAAACAAAAAGCCTGTACTTATGAAATTTGATCAATTAACATCTCACATAATTGTGAACTGAACAAATAATGATCATATAGTTATAAAATATTAAGAGTTTGCAGGAACCTTAGAACATGGAATGTTAAACCACAATAACAACATGTCACATTTTTATAGTTCTTTCAGAAGTATAAAACACTTTCCTCACCAAAACTCTGGGAGGGAGGTAGTGGCAAGTATCATTTTCTCCATTGAACAGATGAGGAAACTGAGACTTAGGTGAAGTCAGTTGCTTTGGAACTTGATATATCCTGACTCTAAGACCAGTGTTCTTTCGGTTATTGTTGAAAGCCTTATCAGCAGAGCATTTCAAGCTCATTCCCTCTTTATACAGGACATTGAATGCTAGGCTTAGAAAGACCTTAGTATAGATTGTTAGATCATAGAACAGTAGAATGTAAACCTCTTGAGGACAAATAGAGTTTTTCTTTTCATTTTCGAATCCACCTGGCATGGTACTCTGTACATACTTGGTATTAGATAATACTTGTTGAATTGAACAGAATATGAGAGCTTCAAGAGATCTTTAACATAAACTGTTAGAACTTTAGAAGATTTCCTCTTAGAACTGAAAGGTATACTGGAACACAGAGAATTAGAGCCTGAATGTGGAGTTTTACAGCTTGAAGAGTCCTAAGAACATAAAATGTTAAAATGTAGAATGTTTGGGATGAAAAGGTTCTTTTGTGATCAAGGGTAATCAAGGTGAAATAGGCTAACATGGATTTTAAGGATTAAATTTATTTATTACACATATTGGAAGTTATATTTTGTGTTTTTCGATTTTCAACAGATTTCTAACCTTATATTATGGTTGTTGATAGTATAATTAAAAAGAGAACCTGCCTTGTAGGAATTTTGCCTCAAGAAAGTATAGAATGCACAACAATCTTACATAACTCATCTTTCTTGGTAAACTTTCTAAGAAAATATCAATATGCTGAATGATAAATTTAAAAAAGATCCTATATAATTAAGTAGGCTTTCCTATTGAAAATTGACTTGTAATTCATTAGTAGGATCTGTAATAACTGTATTATGTTTACTTCATTCATAATTACAAAAATAATTAGTAAAACTTTACTCATGATTAGTGTTGCTTTAATGAATACTCATTGAATTAAGAGAGATAGCAGTTTAAAATTACATGTTAGTAAATTAGCCAGGCCACACTCATCAAAACTCCCCATCTTTGGTGGTAGGGTAGTACGCAGGTTTCAGGTTTATTATTTCTTTTTAAATTTAGTCTCCAGTTATTGTAGTGCTTGGCACATAGTTATTTGGAACAAAGATATATTGGTAACCCATCTAGGGGATGGTTTCTATAAATAGCCTTGTAATGTGTGTTAAGTATAATAACCATTTACATATAACATTTTAACAGATATTAGTTATAATGCTATTATATCCTTTACTAAAACAGCAGTAATTAATAATTGGGTCCTACACAGTTGTCTTTTTACCACTTGTTTGTTCTGAGAACAAAGGTGGAAATTGAATATTGTTGAACTTCCCTTTACAATGAGTGAATCTCTAGTTGGATGAAACATTGCATATGTCTCACAGTCCCTTACAAAGGAACTGGGCTCTGTTCCTCTACTGTTGCTTATGTAGATTTCCACTTTAACTTGCAGGTAGTTTTTCTTTCCACTGGCACTGAAACAGAGGTTATAATGAAACCAACCATCTTTAAGCATTTATAGAAACTATAAAAATTTCATGGAAATCTTTATATAGAAACTAACAGTGTTTCTCGTACATAAGCAACGTAGAAACATGGTGTATTGAGAAAAATAACAAATAAAAAAGTATCTTTTCTTCATGGTGCTACATGGTCTATGTGGTTTTGGAATTTCAGGCTGGGCAGTTAGGAAAATTATGAAAATGTTATCATCAACATAACCAAAAGGACACCAAATACATAGCTTAGTTTGGGCTAATTGTGATAGAAATTGGCATTTTGAGATTGGGTTTAATTGCTTAAATATGAAGTTTTTTGTCAACTCAAACCAGATATGCTTCTTTGGCTTATAATTATTCCAGAACAAACACTTCCTTCATGGAAGTGGATGGGAAAATCTGATTAAAAAGTAGTAGTGATAGTTTTTCAAAGCATTTTCTTGTTTTGTTTTTGTGAAAAGATAGGGGAAGAGGTGGTTGTCTTGTTGTCTAAAACAATTTGGATAAGACAAAAGGCGAACCTTGCCAGTTGCAGCTTAATCTGTATACTGCTTCCCTGAAGAAGTTATTCAGTAAATGATACTAATAATTATAATTGCCTCTATTTCTCTAGTTCTTTAAATATTGGAAAATATTTTTCTTACAACACTCCTGTAACATTAGTAGAATACATTTTATTATTCCTATTTTATTATGAAAGGACTGAGGCTAAGAGAAGTTAGTTTCACTTAAGTTAAAAAGTTAAATGCATAATGTTATAAAATTATATGTCACTTAGCCATAAGCATTTATTAAGTACCTACTATTGGCTAACCATTATGTTAAGGACTGGCAGTACAAAGAAAGGCAAAAGACAGGCCCTGTTTGTACAATGAACTGCCATTCCCCATGTGTAATTTGTGCCAAATCAAAAAGGAAGGAGGTAGGAGAAGACTGTCTCTGTGTATCCCAAAAGTTAGATAGTATGAAGAGTAACTACAAAAGAGGTAAGAAGAGAGCCCCAGAAACTCCCAGTTCAGTTTGGCGGCATGCTACACTGAGCTGTGTCTAAACTGGACTCCATGGAAGAGTATTTAATCATTGTTCTAATCAAGAGAGCCATTTCATGAAAGTGTCATTTGTGACGCTTGGTTGTATGTGAAGGGGTGTCTGATCCCAGGACCTTGGGCATTAGGTCACAGTGATGCATCAGTCCTATAGTCCATTTACAGTCCTGTAGGCTCTCCTATGGCTCTAAGTGTACAGGAGAGGATAGTGCTATGAATAGTGTCTAGACTAGGCGCTAGGAAGCCTCAGCTTAGATCTCACTCTTCTGGGCACTGGCTGTGAGATCTTGGGCAAGTTATCTGCTTGGAGCCTCAGTTGGTTTTTGTTTAACCTGTAAAATAGGAATAATAAAATATGCAGCCTACTCACAGGTTATTATGAGGAAAATACTTTTTCGACTCAAGTACTATACAAATAATTGTTATGCTGATATTAATATGATCAGTATTTTCATCAGTTAGCATATCTTAAGCAACCCATTTAATGTGTAGCTAAAATGTGCTTTTTTCATCTGCATAATAACAGTAGCAACAATTTTAATGAAGTTGTGATGCTTCCCTAAATCACATCTTGTATTAAAATTGCTTCAGGCCTTATTAGAAATAACTAGATAAGATGCAGTGTAACATATGGCCCTGGAACCAGGAAGACCTGGGTTCAGATCCAGCCTCTTGGCTGTATGATCCTGGGCAAGTATTCTGGGTAACTCTCTAAGATAAAGTTACAAAGGTATTGGTAGAGAGATTTTCCTCTCCTACAAGTTTTTTAGTTTTATTGAAATCATAGGTTCAGCCCCTATCATAACTTAGATATTGTTAATGTTTGCTCTTATATAATCATGTCATTTTTTTTCCTCCCTATTCTTCCATGAAAACTTGAAAACTGGTTCTCTAATAGTTATCAAAAGCCTTGATAATTTGATGGAATTAGACTTTTGGGTCTCAGAGTTTTCATTTAGTATATATTTAGTATAACTATTTCTTATAATTTAAAAAATGTCCTCTCAATTCTTGTGACTCAGTTTTTCTTTTACTTTTGAAGAGTTTTTGTTTGGAATAAGGATTTGACTATTGGGCTGTTGTGTTTTACTGCAGAGGGTAGAACCATATCAGAAATCAGGTTTCCTAATTCCCAGCAGTATAAATATACACTATATCAGGATGTGCCTGAATTTACTGGACTCTATCTAAGGAGTTTTAATCATTGTATTATCAAGGGATCCATCTTAGTAGGCAATTTAATTTCTTTTTTTTAATTTTATTTTAAAAAATTTTATATAATTTATTTTTCCATTCTCAGCATTCAATTCCACAAGAATTTGAATTCAAAATTTTTTCCTCATCTCTCCCCAACCCCCACCCCAGGACAGCATGCACCCCATTCACCCCTTCCTTCAGACTGTCCTCTCTTCTGTTATCCCCCCTTCTACCATTCCACTTCCCTCTGTTTTCCTGCAGAGCAAAATAGATCTCCATATCTCATTACCTGTACATCTTATTTCCCAGTTGCATGCTAGAAACAATTTTTAGCATTCATTCTTTTAAAGCTTGAGGTTCCATATTCTCTTTCTTCCTCCCTGTGCACTCACCTTCATTGAGAAAGTAAGCAATTCAAGATAGGTCATACACATGTAGCCATGCAAAACACTTCCATGATAGTTATGTTGTGAAAGACTAACCACATTTCCCGCTGTCCTATCTGCCCTCCATTTATTCCATTCTCTCCCTTGACCTGCCCTCCCACAGTGGTGTTTGCTTCTGATTATCCTTTTTCCCAATTTGCTGTCCCTTCTATTATCTGTTCTCTCCTATCCCCTTTCCCCCTGCATTCCTGCAGGGTAATATAGATTTCCCTATCCAAATGAGTGTGTATTATTCCTTCCTTAAGCCAAATTTCATGAGAGTAAGGCTCACTTATTTCCTTTCATCTCCCCGTTTTTCCCCTCCATTGTTAAAGCTCTTTCTTGCCTCTTTTATGTGAGATGATTTGCTTCATTATACCTCTCCCCTTCTCTTACTCCTAGTACGTTTCACTCAATAGTAAATTTTATTTTTCAGGTGTTCACCCTTCATATTCAGCTTATCTCTATGTGTATGTGTATATATATATATTATATATATGTATATACATATATATAATATATATACACACACATACACATACACCCATGTACATATACATACCTACACATATATAATATACAGAGAAATACATACCCCCACCTATGTAAATATACGTATATTATAATTATATATACATATATGTGCATGTGTGTGTGTGTGTGTGTGTGTGTGTGTGTAAAACTGTCCTAATACTAAAAAAGGTCTCATAAGTTACAAATATCATTTTTTCATGTAGGAATATAAACAGTTTAACTTTAATGAGTTCCTTAAGGCTTCTCTTCCTGTTTACTTTTCCATGTTTCTCTTGATTCTTGTATTTGAAAGTTAAATTTTTCTATTCAGCTCTGGTCTTTTCAACAAGAATGCCTGGAAATCATCTCTTTCATTGAAATTCCATTTTTTCCCCTGAAGTATTATACTCAGTTTTGCTGGATGGGTGATTCTTGCTTTTAATCCTGTCTCCTTGGACCTCTGGAATATCATATTCTAAGTCCTCTGATCCCTTAGAGTAGAAGTTGCTAAATCCTGTGTTATCCTGATTGTATTTCCACAATGCTTACATTTTTTCTTTCAGGATGCTTGTAATATTTTCTCCTTGACCTGGGGACTCTGGAATTTGGCTACAGTATTCCTAGGAGTTTTTCTTTTGGAGCCTCTTTCAGGAGGTGATTGGTGAATTCTTTCCATTTCTATTTTTCCCTCTGGTTCTAGAATATCAGGGCAGTTTTTCTTGATAATTTCTTGAAAGTTGGTGTCTAGGCTCTTTTTTTTTTCACCATGGTTTTCAAGTAGACCACTAATTTTAAAATTATCTCTCCTGGATCTGTTTTCCAGATTAGTTGTTTTTCCAGTGAGATATTTCACATTGTCTTCTGTTTTTTTCATTCTTTTGGTTTTGTTTTGTAATTTCTTGGTTTCTCACAAAGTCATTATCTTCTATCTGCTCCATTCTAATTTTTAAAGAACTGCTTTCTTCAGCGACCTTATTAACCTTATTTTACATGTGTCCAGTTTTGCTTTTTAAAGCATTCTTCTCCTAATTGGCTTTTTGGACTTCTTTTGCCATTTGGGTTAGTCCATTTTTAAAGGTGTTATTTTCTTTCTTTTTTTTTTTTTATAAAAATTTATTTATTTAACTCTTTACATTCATTTTTACAAAATTTTGGGTTCCAAATTTTCTCCCCCTTTTATACCCTCCCCCCACCCCCAATACACCAAGCATTCTAATTTTCCCTATCACCAATCTGCCCTCTCTTCTATCATCCCTCCCTTCTCTTGTCCCCATCTTCTCTTTTGTCCTGTAGGGCCAGATGACTTTCTATTCCCCATTAACTGTATTTCTTATTTCCTAGTAGCAAGAACAACACTCAACAGTTGTTCCTAAAACTTTGAGTTCCAAATTCTCCCCATCCCTCCCTCCCCACCCGTTCCTTTTGGGAAGGCAGGCAATTCAACATAGGCCCTATCTGTGTAGTTTTGCAAATGACTTCCATAATAGTCGTGTTGTGTAAGACTAACTGTATTTCCCTCCATCCTATCCTGCCCCCCATTGTATCTATTCTGTCTGATTCTGTCCCTCCCTGAGTGTTGACTTCAAATTGCTCCCTCCTCTCATTACCCTCCCTACCATCACCGCCCCCCTTGCTTATCTCCTTCTCCCCTACTTTCCTGTATTGTAAGATAGGTTTTCATACCAAAATGAGTGTGCATTTTACTCCTTCCTTTAGTTAAATGTGATGAGGGTAAACTTCATGTTTTTTTCTCAGCTCTCCTCTTTTTCCCTCCACTAAAAAGTCTCCTGCTTGCCTCTTGAATGAGAGATAATTTACCCCATTCCATTTCACCCTCTCTCCTCCCACTACATTTCTCTCTCACCATTTACCTTAATTTCTTTAAAGATATGGTCCCATCCTATTCAGTTCACTCTGTGCTCTCTGTCTCTGTGTGTGCGTGCATATGTGTATGTGTGTGTGTGCATGCATGTACATGTGTGTGTGTGTGTGTGTGTGGTCCCACCAACTATCCAGATACTGAAAAGTTTTAAGAGTTACAAACATTGTCTTTCCATGTAGGAATGTAAACAGTTCACTTTTGGTAAGTCCCTTATGACTTCTCTTTGCTGTTTACTTTTTCATGCTTTTTCTCATTCTTGTGTTTGAAAGTCAAATTTTCTTTTCAGCTCTGGTCTTTTCATCAAGAATGCTTGAAAGTCCTCTGTTTCATTGAAAGACCATATTTTCCTCTGAAGTATTATACTCAGTTTTGCTGGGTAGGTGATTCTTGGTTTGAGTCCTAGTTCCTTTGACTTCTGGAATATCCTATTCCAAGCCCTTCGATCCCTTAATGTAGAAGCTGCTAGATCTTGTGTTATCCTGATTGTATTTCCACAATACTGGAATTGTTTCTTTCTAGCTGCCTGCAATATTTTCTCCTTGACCTGGGAATTCTGGAATTTTGCCACAATGTTCCTAGGAGTTTCTCTTTTTGGATCTCTTTCAGGTGGTGATCGATGGATTCTTTCAATACTTATTTTGCCCTCTGGTTGTAGAATCTCAGGGCAGTTTTCCTCAATAATTTCGTGGAAGATGATATCTAGGCTCTTTTTTTGATCATGACTTTCAGGTAGTCCCATAATTTTTAAGATGTCTCTCCTGGATTTTTTTTTCCAGGTCAGTTGTTTTTTCCAATGAGATATTTCACATTCTCTTCCATTTTTTCATTCTTTTGATTTTGTTTTGTGATTTCTTGGTTTCTCAGAAAGTCATCAGCCTCCATCTGTTCCATTCTAATTTTGAGAGAACTATTCTCTTCAGTGAGCTTTTGAACCTCTTTTTCCATTTGGCTAATTCTGCTTTTGAAAGCATTCTTCTCCTCATTGGCTTTTTGAACCTCTTTTGCCAATTTGAGTGAGCCTATTTTTCAAGGTGTTATTTTCTTCAGCATTTTTTTGGGTCTCCTTTAGCAAAGTATTGACCCATTTTTCATGCTTTTCATGCTTTTCTTGCATCTGTCTCATTTCTCTTCCCAGTTTTTCCTCCACCTGTCTAACTTGCTTTTCAAAATCCTTTTTGAGCTGTTCCATGGCCTGAGCCCACCGGACATTCACCTGGGATGTGTGGGATACAGAGGCCTCGGCCTCCATGTCTTTCCCTGATGGTAAGAATAGTTCCTCGTCATCAGAATTGAAAGGTGGGAACATCTGTGCCCCCTCAAATTAGCTCTCTATATTCTTATTTTTCTTCCCTTTTCTGGGAATTTTCCCAGCCAGTTACTTGACTTCTGAGATTCCTCTCCACCCCCGCCTAGATCCGCCCAGCTAGTGCTTGGGGTGTGAGATTCAAATGGGCTTTCTGCGGCAGGTGTGGCTGTTATTCAATGTGAGCTTAAGTTCTGGTGCTCAGGTGGGGGCAGGGCCGCCTCCCAGGCTCAATTCCCTCAGGGGCTTTATGCAGAGAAGGGGTGGTTAGGGGCAGGGCCATCTCCCAGGCTCAGTTCCCTCTGGTAGTTTATGCAGAGACCTTTGGTAATGGCCCTGAACTTCTGCTTACTGCTCTGGGAGTCCCGTGGGCCGCCGCTGCTGCCTCTGGTGCTCCCTCCCCCACTGCCTCTCGAGGGTGCCCAAGTCATGGAGACACCCCGCTCCCCTCTCGGCCAGCCCGGATGGCTCTCTCACTGACCTGTAGCGCGTGTGGGTGGAGGGACCTTCCCGGCTGCCGGAGATTACGTCCCTGAAGCCTGCTTGGATCGGGCCGCGCGGCCAGGGCAGCTCAGGGGTGGGCTCTGCTTTCCGGGGCGTGACGGACCCTGGGGACGGCTCTCCAGGGCTCTCTGGAACGGAAATCTCTTCCACTGTGTTTCTGCGTGCCTTGAAGTCATCCAGAATTCGTGGGGAGTTCTTCTTGCAGGAAATATATGGGCTGTGGGTTCGGAGCTAGCATACGTGAGTCTTTCTACTCTGCCATCTTGGCTCCACCTCCCTAAAGGTGTTATTTTCTTCAGCGTTTTTTGGGGTCTCCTTGAGCACTTTGTTGACTTGCTTTTCATGATTTTCTTGCATCACTCTCATTTTCTCTTCCCAATTATTCCTCCACTTCTTTTACTTGATTTTCAAAATCCTTTCTGAGCTCTTCTTTGACCTGAGACCGTTGTATTTTGTGTGAGTGTGTGTGTGTGTGTGTGTGTGTGTGTGTGTGTGTGTGTGTAGAAGCCTTAACTTTGTTGTTTTCCTCTGATGGTATGCTTTGTTCTTCCTCATCCAAAATGATGGAAGAAAATACCTTCCTTTTTTGGGCATTTTCCCAGCCGCTTACTTGACTTTTGAGTCCTTTGTGAAGTGGAGGGTATACTCTCGGGACCTGTAGTTTCTCAGTTCCTCCAAGGTGACTCAGTCAAGGGAGAGGAGTTTATTCCTCTCCTGGCCTGTGATCTGATTTGGGAGCAACCACAAGCTCTCTTTTCTTCCCAGGATCTGGAAGTAGGATTCCCTCTCTAGAGCCTTCACCAGTTCCAACAAGCCAGCACGCCTTACCCCAGGTCCGCCACTCAGGATTGAGACCCAGATTGGCCACTCCATTGCCCCCCGGTCTTCAGACTGTGGTTTTCAAAAGTGGAGCCTGGGGCCAGACGGCACATCCCTCTCACTCAGGTGAAAGATCTTTCTCACTGACCTGTGAAGCTGTCTTTAGCATTTGTGGGTTGAGAAATCTGGGAACAGCAGCTGCTACCTGTGATTCCACACCCTGAAGCCTGCTCCAGTCCTATGTTTTCCACATGGCCCAGGCTGGGTTGCATTCCACTCCTAGCCCAGTGCGATAGACCTTTCCTGTCAGCCCTCCAGGCTGTCTTGGGCTGGAAATCTCTTTCACTCTGCGATTTTGCGACTTCTGCTGCTCTAGAATTTGTGTCGAGTCATTTTTTACAGGTATTTTATGGGCTATGAGGGGAGAACTAGAGCAGGTCTGTCATTCTACTCTGCCATCTTGGCCATTTAATTTCTAAGGGGTATAAAATGGTGTTGCATTGAATGATTTCAGGGATAGTATTATAGCATTATTTAAATTTCCCCATCAACAAGTTACCCAGCCTCTCCTTAAAGGTTATCAGTGATGGGGAATTTACTGCCAGGCATTTTTGCCCTCTGACTGTTGGCAAGTCATTTTTTCTTTTGAAGTTTGGTTTCTTCATTTGTTTAAAAAAAACGATTAAAAATGTCTGTATTATCTGTGTCATGAAATTGCAATGAAGAATAAATGAAATAATATAGGTGAAGTACTTTATAAATTATGGCTGCTTCTCTTATTGCTGTTTACAAATAAAGTGACTTGATGTGCTCAAAGGTTAGTAAAGTGTCAGAGTTAGGATTCACGTTCAGGTCTTCTAATTTTGAATCTGGCATTCTGTCCACTATCATCATTAATGTAAATTGGTAATCCCTGTATCTATATAGCTTTGTATTAACGATAATATCATGCTGTGATTTCTTCCTCTGTGATTTCACAGACCTTGGAAAGATTTCTGGACTATTGTTGTTTGATAAGTCCGTTTAACACTCTTTGTCTGTGGGTTTTTATACACACCCACACACACACACACACACACACACACACACACACGGGTCATAAGTGTCAGAAAATCTTAATTAATGTGTTCATTTAGGAGCACTACATTTTAGGAAGTGCTTTGACAAGCTGGAAGATGTTCGTAGCAGGGCCACCTGGGTGGGTCATGTCTTCAAGTGTGATTTTTTCCTTCTTGCTGGATATTATCTTGTTCCTATTTGTCTACCTTGTCGTAAGAAATACTGTAGTGGCACCTTTTTATGTGCTTATACAACGATTTTTTATTTAACATGAAGATTGGTTGAGTGAAGTAGGCATGTTTAGCCTATAGAAGAGAAGAATTATGGGAACATTACATCTGTCTTTAAAGATTTGAAAGAGTGGTCTTGTACACACACGCACACACACACACACAAACACAGAGATTATTTCTTTTGATAGGAGGTAAATTCCTTGACCTCTGGGACAATTTCATTTTCATATTTGAATTTTAAATGTCTAACAGAGTGGCTGACATATAGTATGTGCTTAGTAAATCTTGCTGATTGATCAGTGTATATTTCTGTCATTTACATCATTAGGCTCTATGACCAACAGTAGGATCACTGAATCAAAGAGTATGAGCAGTTTAGTAAGTTGGGTTTTTTTGGAGGGGGGCACCTAAATTTTCAATTGAGTTTCATGATGGTTTTCCCAATAAATAGCTCCACCAATACTCTCTTGGTATGATTTTTTTTTTATAGTTTGTCTAACTTTACCTATTTCTTCCTTTTGCTAATTTATCGTTCCAAAGAAAGAGTACTTATAATGGTCATACATCACTGAATTTGAGACTTTCCATGTATAAAAGTTTAGAAATTTATTTATAGGTCATGTTGTTCCTGCAACTTTGTCAAGTCAGTCGTTAAGCATTTATTAAGTACCTGCTGTGTGCCAGATACTAAGTATTAGAGTACAAACAAAGGAAAAAGATGGACTCTACTCTCAAGGAGTTCACCAGTTGAGCCCCCTTGACTGTGGAATGTGGATATGCAAACAACTTTCTACAAACAAGGTACATGTAGGATAAGTTGGAGATAACCAGTAGATGGAAGGCATATCCATTAAAGAGTGTTAGAAAAAATTTCTCATAGAAAATGATATTTTAGCTGACACTTGAAGGAAACCAGGGAAGGTGTAGATATGTAAGGAGAGTATTGCAAACATGGATGAACAGATGTGAAAATGACCAGAACTGAGAGATGGAGTGTTTTGTTCCAGGAATAGCAAGACCAGTGTCACTGGATCACAGAATACATGGGAAGGGAGAGGGGTAGAAAGTATGAGAAGACTGGACAGGTATAGGAGGGAGCTAAGTTGTGAAGATCTTTAAATACCAAACAAGATTTTATGTATGATCCTAGAGGCTAAAGTGAACCACTGGAGTTCATTGAATAGGGGAGTGATATGGTCAGATCTGTGCTTTGGGGAGATTAATTTGATAATTGAATGGAGCATGGGTTGGAGTGGGGAAAGATTTCAGGCTATTGCAATGTTTTAAGAATAATGTGATGAAAGCCTGGTGGTGATGGTGTCACAGGACAGATGGGAATTTATGAAAGATATTAGGAAGGTAAAGTCTATAGGCCTTGGCAAAAGATTGAATATGGGAGGTTAGAGAGAATGAGGAATTGAGGATGATACCTGGGAGACTGGAAGGATGGTGGTACCCATGACTGATGAAGAAGTTAGGAAGGGGGAATGGTAAAGGGGAAAAGATAATCAGGAATTCCTGGTGACATCATGTTTGCATTTCTCTGTTAACTTTAATTCCTTTGGTACAGTGCTGCAGAGTTAAATTTCTTCTGATTACCATAACTTTAAAATGATCTTGTGTGTTCAGTTATATCCTGGATTTAGAGTCTGGAAAAACTGTGTTGTTTTCTATCACCAACATTTACTGGTTATATCTGGTTATGTCACCTTCCTCATCTGTATAATGAAGGGGCTGGATTTTATAGCTGCTAATGTCCTGTCCATATTTAACCTGTGATATTAGAATCCTGTAATATAGTATGAGACAATTTTTGTACAGGTGGCAGCAGGGTTCTATGTGGAGAGAACCTGGAAGATAGCACATTGGTCCACATGTAAGCTGTGCTTCTCTTATTCCCCCCATATCTGGCATATATGCTTGCCTTATAATTATTTCCTTAATAAGAGAACAGTGAGAAAAGTTATACAGAGGGAGATAATAGTGATAGAAATATATAAAATATCTTAATTTGTATTAAGAGAAATATTTTGAAAACCTTTCATAGTAAATTTATTTGGCTTTATGTTAATTTCATCTAAGTACTTTTTTTTTTTTTTTTGTATACCTCTGGTCTAAAGTATTCCTCTGATGTTTCATCATAGAATGAAAGTGATTCTTGAAGGTCAGCCCTTTGGAGTGCAGCAGCCTGTGTGTCAATCCTCCTTTATTATGGAATAGATACATATACTGAGTATGAAGACCTGTCATGCATTGTTCACTGTTTGTCTTGGTTTTTCCAACATTCATTTGTATGGCAGATGAGGCAGGTACAATAATAGCATTGGCCTACTAAAGAAAAATGTTGAGCTTACCAACCAGTATTTTGGACTGCAAGAAAACCATGCTGGCTTACACAGTTTATCACATCACCAAAGGCAGGCTTTAGTGAATTTAGCTAATCAGTGAAACTGGAAGAGTTCTGTTGCTTAAACCAGAACTTGAGCAGCCTATGTGTCCCCAAAGAACAAGACTCTGGTATGGTTTACTTCAGTCCTTGTTTCAGGTGTTTGTGTTGCATAGCCATGACTAGGAACTTACAGGTTCCTTGAATTTCTGTCTGTACCATGCAGCTTTAGTCAACCCATTAAAGCCATAAGTCTAGGAAGAATGGAGGGATGTTCATAATACCATATAATTTATGAATGTGGAAGCAATGTATTATTAGCCTGAAAAGGTAGGCTGATTATGAAAGACTTTAAAGGCCAGAAGAATTTATCCTAGAGATTATAAGAAGCCACTGCAGTTTATTGAGCAGGAGAGTAACTTGGTTGGACATATTTTAGGAATACCTCTTGGTGAAGATTGTATTGGAGAGGGCAGAGACTAGAGGCAGGGAGACCAATTAAGAAACTATAGTAGTTGTCCAGGTGAGAGATGATGAAGCCCTGAAAAATTGTAATCAATAATATTCTTCAGAGAAGTTGAGGAGGTTGAGGATTAAGAGGAAGACCATTGGATTTGAATATTAAGAGGTCATTGTTAACATTGGAGAGGGCTGTTTCAGTTGTCTCATGAGGTAGAAAACCGAATTGCCAGGAGCTCAGGAGTGTGAGGAGAGGAAGTGAACATTAAGAGAGTAGACATTTTTCCCTAAGAGTTTGGCTGTGGAAAGGAAAAGAAATTGAGGTTGATAGATTGTGAAGAATCAGAAGGATTACATGAAGGTATTTTGAGGATGGAGAGCATTCAGACAGTAGTGAATGAGCACTGGATAGGGAAAGATTGGAGTTTATTTAGAAAGGGGATGATTTCTGAAGCAGTCTGCCATGTAAGACAGAAAGGGGTGAATTTAAGGGTTTAAGTAAACAGTTTCTCTCTTCATTAGAGATGAATTAAGGAATTGAGAATGGGGGGGATGATGCCAAGTAGTCTTAATGTCTGTAATAGGTGAAAAGAGACAACTCTTCATGAATGGTTTCTATTTTCTTGGTAAAATATGAAGCTCCTCTGTTGAGATTGTGGTAACAAGCTTGAGAAGGAAAAGAAAAGGTTTAGAATAGTGATTAGTACTGAAGAAAATCATTTTGGAAGGAATACAAGATTTACCTTGCTGCAGTGCATGCCCAGTTGAGATTAGAAAACAAAATTGTAGTGGACCCAGCTAGCATATTCTGGAACTTCTTCCTATACTATTTAGTAGCTTTGGAATAGGATCAGAAGATGGAGATGATAGAAAATAATCCAGGGTTTTGGTTTGGCAAGGATAGAATAGGGCAGTAGGATAAATGGGCAAGAAATTTAACAGTAGAGGAAGGTGTCATGTTGAGTTGGCTAACTATAGGATCAAGATTGGAGAAGGATGAAAATGAAGTCAGAGTACGGATGAGAACCTGGATACATATTGAGGGGTGGAGGGACAGGATGTCTCAGTGAAGGTGGAAGAGTGAGGTATACGGAGAGATGGAATAGTAAGTTATCAAATAAAGGAATTTCAAAGTTCTTGATGATGAAAGTATAGCACTTGTAGGTGATGGCAGTATTAGAGGTGTGACCTTTCCTGTATATGACTGAAGTGAAACAAAGGAGTAGGTCATGAGTTTGAGGAAGAAAGAGCCAAGGTGCTAAGAGGAAACTCCTAAAATAAATTTAGGGACTGAGGTGGAGAAATAGTTCAGGTAAGAGTAGGGCCAAGATAGTTAGGGATTAGTAGGTTTTTACTTTAATAGCTAGAAATTCTATCACAAGGATTGAAAAAGAGTAAGAGGAATTGCAATTCCATGCCTTTTACCTGAAACTCCCTCAGTGATTCCTGTGAAAGATAAAGAGTAGATCACTTATCTTTCAGATTATGAGAAAGAAGAAAAATGGGGATTGGAATTAAAGAATCTATACATTAGGTTGATTGGGTGACTGGGTGACTCAGTAGATAGAGCACTGGTTTGGAGTCAAGAGAATCTGATTGCAAACCTAGCCTCAGATGCTTGCTAACTATGTGACCCTGGGCAAGTTATTGAACCCTTTTTGCCTCAGTTCCTCATTTGTAAAATGAACTGGAGAAGGAAATGACAAACTACTCCAGTAGCTTAGCCAAGAAAGCCCCCCATGGAGTCACTGAGAGCTAGACATGGCTGAAATGACTCAGTGACAACAGATTAGGTCCTGGTAGTAAGAGGTCTAGTATCTTAGGCTTTGGTCTTGACTGAATTATTGAATTGGGAGTCAGTTGCTGGAGTCTTTGATCTTTGGGGAGCAGCAACCTGGTGCCCTAATCCTAGAGGTGAAATATCTGATACACAAGGCTCAGATGTTGCACACTTGACTAATTTTATTCAGCTACTGTTTGAAGACCTTTGGAGAGGGGGGAATATATTACCTCTTGAAGCAATTTACTTCATTTACAACTCAAATTATTTAGCAAGTTTTTCCCTACAGGAAACCCTTTTCTACAAATTCTACTCAGATGATCTTTCCCTGAGGTCACAATCAAGACCTCAGGGTCTAGATCTTCTTCCACATGACAGACTTTCAGAAACTTATGTCTTTTCCCTCACCCCCACATTAGTTTTTAGCCAAACACTCCCAGTTCATCATTGGATCTTCATGTTAAGTTTTTAAGGGTCATCTTTTTTCAAAGGTTCTTCACTTATTAATGTCTTTCCTAAGATGTGGCACCAAGAAGTGAACAAAATTCTTCAGAAGTAGTCTCACTATGGCAGAGACCATAGCAGGACCATCACTTTCCTGGACTCCTTGGCTCTTTTTCTTGCATCCTAGTATTTTTAACTGTTTTTGTATGCCATATCCCAGTGCCAATTCATATTGAACAACTACTGAAATTCTCCAATTTTTTTCAGATGAACTGTTCTTCCTTTATCTATGTCTTCTCATCTCTTACTTGTGAAGTTGATTATTTGAACTTGAGTAAAGCTTTATATATACTGTGACAAGCAAGGGGAAACTGCAACCTTATAGGTCCTTGGGTACATCCTTTTGACTGAGTCCAAGTTTTACACAACAAATTTTTTATTAAGGAGATTTGCTCTGTGAAGTTTAAATTCAGTCAAGAGTCACACTTGAGGACCTAGAGGGCCACATGTGGCCTTGAGGTTGCAGGTTTCCACCCCTGGAACATATGGCGTACGGTGCCTTGCACATAGTGAATTAAATGTAATTTAATCTTACTAGATTTGGCCCACTATTCTAGCATATTGAAATATATTTAGATCTTAACTGTCATTCAGTGTGTTGCCTATCCCTTCTAGCTTTGTGTCAGGCAGAAATTATAAAAGCAAGTCATATATACTTTTCTCCAATTCATACCATAGATCCTAGAAACTGCTATAGAGATACCTTTCCTAGTTTATAGCCAACCATTAAACACTGCCTCCTTTATCTGGCCATTCATATAATTCTAATGGTATTATCATACAGCCCACATTACTTCATCTTCTCTGTAAGAATAGTATGAGAGTCTTTGTCATGTACTTTGCTAAAATCTAAACTAGCATGTTTTATAGAATTACAAGGAGATAAGTAATTTGACAGACATTCACAGCTTATAGTTGTGCCTTCCAGTATGATAAAAATGATGGTATTACCAAAGTTAAATTACATATTATCTATTTATATATTATTTGATTTCTTATCAGATTACAAAGGATATGCTTTTTGGAACTAGACAAAATTTCATTTGAAAGAATAAAAAGTTTGAAATTTTAAGAATGTAATGAGGAAAAACATGAATGATGGACATAGCATCAGATATTGAACTAACTATATTAAAGATCAGTAGTTACCAAAGCTATTTGATCCTGACTGAAAACAGAAAAGTAGATCAGTGGAAGAGGCTAGATAAACTAGAACCAGAAACAATTAAAAACAGGAAATCCATTGTTTTAAAACAAAAATAAAAACAAGAATATAAACTACTTAGGCAGCAACTCTCCTTTTGTAAGAAATTATTATTTTTTTTAATTTTTATTTTTATTTAACTTTTTATATTCATTTTCACAAAATTTTGGGTTCCAATTTTTTCTCCCTCTTTTCCCCCCTCCCCCCACCCAATACACCTAGGAATCTAATTTTCCCTATCTCCAATCTGCCCTCTCTTCTGTCATCCCTCCCTCCTCTTGTCCCCACCTTCTCTTTTGTCCTGTAGGGCCAGATGACTTTCTCAGTTAATGAGATGACCTCATTAACTGTATGTCTTATTTCCTAGTAGCAACAACAATACCAAACAGTTGTTCCTAAAACTTGAGTTCCAAATTTTCCCCATCCCTCCCTCCCCACCCATTCCCTTTGGGAAGGCAGGCAATTCAATATAGGCCCTATCTGTGTAGTTTTGCAAATGACTTCCATAATAGTCGTGTTGTGTAAGACTAACTGAATTACCCTCCATCCTATCCTGCCCCTCATTGTTTCTCTTCTGTCTTTTGATCCTGTCCCTCCCTGAGTGTTGACTTCAAATTGCTCCCTTCTCCCATTGTCCTCCCTTCCATCATCCCCCCCGCCTTGCTTATCTCCTTCTTCCCCACTTTTCTGTACTGTAAGATAGGTTTTCATACCAAAATGAGTGTGTATTTTATTCCTTTCTTTAGTCAAATATGATGAGGGTAATCTTCTTGTTTTTTGTTTTGTTTTTTTTTTCTCACAGCTCTCCTCTTTTTCCCTCCACTAAAAGGTCTCCTGCTTGCCTCTTAAATGACATATAATTTACCCCATTCCATTTCACCCTCTTTCCTCCCCCTACCTTTCTCTCTCACCATTTACCTTAATTTCTTTTAAGATATGGTCCCATCCTATTGAATTCACTCTGTGCTTTCTGTCTCTGTATGTGCGTTCATGTGGGTATGTGTGTGTACGTGCACACGTGTACATGTGTGTGTGTGATCCCACCAACTACCCAGATACTGAAAAGTTTTCAGAGTTACAAATATTGTCTTTCCATGTAGGAATGTAAACAGTTCACTTTTGATAAGTCCCTTATGACTTCTCTTTGCTTTTTACTATTTCATGCTTCTTCTCATTCTTGTGTTTAAAAGTCAAATTTTCTTTTCAGCTCTGGTCTTTTCATCAAGAATGTTTGAAAGTCCTCTGTTTCATTGAAAGACCATATTTTCCCCTGAAGTATTATACTCAGTTTTGCTGGGTAGGTGATTCTTGGTTTTAGTCCTAGTTCCTTTGACTTCTGGAATATCCTATTCCACGCCCTTTGATCCCTTAATGTAGAAGCTGCTAGATCTTGAGTTATCCTGATTGTATTTCCACAGTACTGGAATTGTTTCTTTCTAGCTGCTTGCAATATTTTCTCCTTGACCTGGGAATTCTGGAATTTGGCCACAATGTTCCTAGGAGTTTCTCTTTTTGGATCTCTTTCAGGTGGTGATCGATGGATTCTTTCAATACTTATTTTGCCCTGTGGTTGTAGAATGCCAGGGCAGTTTTCCTCGATAATTTCATGGAAGATGATGTCTAGGCTCTTTTTTTGATCATGACTTTCAGGTAGTCCCATAATTTTTAAATTGTCTCTCCTGGATCTATTTTCCAGGTCAGTTGTTTTTCCCATGAGATATTTCACATTCTCTTCCATTTTTTCATTCTTTTGGTTTTGTTTTGTGATTTCCTGGTTTCTCAGAAAGTCATTAGACTCCATCTGTTCCATTCTAATTTTGAGAGAACTATTATCTTCAGTGAGCTTTTGAACCTCTTTTTCCATTTGGCTAATTCTGCTTTTGAAAGCATTCTTCTCCTCATTGGCTTTTTGAACCTCTTTTGCCAATTGAGTGAGCCTATTTTTCAAGGTGTTATTTTCTTCAGCATTTTTTTGGGTCTCCTTTACCAAGGTATTGACCCGTTTTTCATACTTTTCTTGCATCTCTCTCATTTCTCTTCCCAGTTTTTCCTCCACCTGTCTAACTTGATTTTCAAAATCCTTTTTGAGCTCTTCCAAGGCCTGAGCCCACCCAACATCCCCCTGGGATGTCTGGGGTACCGAGGCCCCGCCCTCCACATCTTTCCCTGATGGCAAGAATATGTCCTCGTCATCAGATCTGAAAGTCGGGATCATTTGCATTTGTTGGAAAAAACTCTCTATAGTCTTATTTTTCTTCCCTTTTCTAGGCATTTTCCCAGCCAGTTACTTGACTTCTGAGATTCCTGTCCACCCCCACCTAGATCCGCCCAGCTAGTGCTTGGGGTCTGAGATTCAAATGGGCTTTCTGCCGCAGGTGGGGCTGCTATTCAATGTGAGCTTTAGTTCCAGTGCTGGGGTGAGGGCAGGGCCTCCTCCCAGGCTCAGTTCCCTCAGGGGCTTTATGCAGAGACCTTTAGTAATGGAGTGGGTGGGGCAGGGCCGTCTCCCAGGCTCAGCTCCTTCAGGTGGTTTATGCAGAGATTTTCAGCAATGAAGATTCTGCCTGCTTGGGGAGTCCCGGGGGCTGCCGCTGCTGCCTCTGCCTCCGCCGCTTCCTGCCCCTGCCTCTGCCTCTGCCGCTTCCTGCCCCTGCCTCTGCCTCTGCCGCTTCCTTCCCCTGCCTTTGTCTCTGAGGCTTCCTCCCGAGGGGGCCCGAGCCACGGAGACACCCAGCTCCCCTCTCGGCCAGTCTAGCCGTCTCTCTCACTGACCTGTAGCTTCTGTGGGCGGAGTGACCTTCCCAGCCACTGGAGCTTCCGTCCCTGAAGCCTGCTCGTATCAGCTTCTCTGGGCCGCGGCCAGGGCAGCGCTGGGGTGGGGTCCGCTTTCCGAGGCGAGACGGACCTTGGGGACTGCTCTCCAGGGCTCTCTGGAACAGAAATCTCTTCCACTGTTTTTCTGCACACCCTGCAGTGATCCAGAACTTGTGGGGAGCTCTTCTTACATTAAATGCATGGACTGTGGGTTCGGAGCTAGCATACAGTGAATCTTTCTACTCTGCCATCTTGACTCCACCCCTCTTTGTAAGAAATTATTGGAAAAACTGGAAAGCAATTTTGAAGGAAGAACACTTTACACTATAGTAAGATTAAAATACTCCTTTTATGTAAAGGAAAAAGGTTAAATAAACTCGTGTACAGTTAGGAAAGAATGGTATTAAGTACTTTTCACAATTAAGAATTTAAAAAAATATATAATTTATTTATTTTTCGATTCTTAACATTCACTTCCACAAGAATTTGAATTCAAAATTTTCTCCCCATCTCTCCCCACCCCCCACTGAAAGACAGCATGCACCCCTTCCTCCAGTCTATCTTCCTTTCTATTACCCAGCCTTCTTCCATCCCCTTTCCTCTCTATTTTCCTGTAGGGCAAAATAGATTTCTATACTCCATTGCCTGTATAACTTAATTTCCAGTTACATGCTAAAACAATTTTTAACATTCATTCTTAAAGCGTTGAGTTCCATATTCTCTCCTTCCCTCCCTATCCACCTTCATTGAGAAAACAAGCAATTCAATATAGGTCATACTTGTGTAACAATGCAAGGCTCTTCTATAATAGTTATGTTGTAAAAGACTAACCTCATTTCCCTCTGACCTATCCTGCCCTCCCTTTCTCTTTCTTGACCTGCCCTCCCACAATAGTGTTTGCTTCTGATTATCCTTTTCCCCAATTTGCTGTCCCTTCTGTTATCTTTTCTCTCCTATCCCCTTCCCCCTTGCCTTCCTGCAGAGTAAAATAGATTTCCATATTCAATTGAGTGTGTACTATTCCCTCCTTAAGCCAAGTCCCATGAGAGTAAGGCTCAATTATTTTATTTCATCTCCCCCCTTCCCCTCCATCGTAAAAGCTTTCTTGCCTCTTTTATGTGAGATGATTTGCTACATTCTACTTCTCCCTTTCTCTTACTACTAGTATATTCCACTCAACAATGAATTTTATTTTTTTAGGTATTCTCCCTTCAAATTCAGCTCATCCTGTGCCCTGTGTGTGTGTGTGTGTGTATACATACATACCCATGCACACCTACATATATATATATACACATATATACATATGTGTGTGTGTGTGTATGTGCGGGTGTGTGTGTGTGTGTGTGTGTATGTTCCCTCTAACTACCCTAATACTGAAAAAGGTCTCAGGAGTTACAAATAATATCTTTCCATGTAGGAATGTAAACAGTTCAACTTTAATGAGTTCCTTAAGGCTTCTCTTCCCCATTTACTTTTTCATGTTTCTCTTGATTCTTGTATTTGAAAGTTAAATTTTTCTATTCAGCTCTGGTCTTTTCAACAAGAATGCCTGGAAATCATCTCTTTCATTGAAATTCCATTTTTCCCCCTGAAGTATTTTACTCAGTTTTGCTGGATGGGTGATTCTTGCTTTTAATCCTGTCTCTTTTGACCTCTGGAATATCATATTCCAAGTCCTCTGATCCCTTGGAGTAGAACTTGCTAAATCCTGTGTTATCCTGATTGTATTTCTACAATACCTGAATTATTTCTTTCTGGCTGCTTGTAATATTTTCTCCTTGACCTGGGAACTCTGGAATTTGGCTACAGTATTCCTAGGAGATTTTCTTTTGGAGTCTCTTTCAGGAGGTGATTGGTGAATTCTTTCCATTTCTATTTTTCCCTCTGGTTCTAGAATATCAGGGCAGTTTTCCTTGATTATTTCTTGAAAGTTGATGTCTAGGCTCTTTTTTCAGATCATGGTTTTTAGGTATAATTTTAAATTTGTTTTAAAATTTAAAAAGTTTTAATTTTAAAATGATCTCTCCTGCATCTATTTTCCATATCAGTTGTTTTTCCAATGGGATATTTCACATTTTTTTCTATTTTCATTCTTTGGTTTTGTTTTGTTATTTCTTCGTTTCTCCCAAAGTCATTATCTTCCATCTGCTCCATTCTAATCTTTAAAGAACTATTTTCTTCAGTGACCTTTTGAACCTCATTTTACATGTGGCCAGTTCTGCTTTTTAAAGTATTCTTCTCCTCATTGGCTTTTTGGACCTCTTTTACCATTTGGGTTAGTCTATTTTTAAAGGTATTATTTTCTTCAGCATTTTTTTGGGTCTCCTTTAGCAAGCTGTTGACTCACTTTTCATGATTTTTTTGCATTGCTTTCATTTCTCTTCCCAATTTTTCCTCTGTCTCTCTTACTTGATTTTTAAAATCCTTTTTGAGCTCTTCTATGATCTTCCATATTTTTTTGTGGAGGTTTTGGATATAGAAGCCTTGACTCTGATGTCTTTCTCTGATGGTATACTTTGTTCTTCCTCATCTGAGAGGATAGAAGAAAATATCTGTTTACCGGGAAAGTAATCTTCTATAGTCTTTTTCCCCCTTTTTTGGGCATTTTCCCAATCAGTTATTTGACTTTTGAATCCTTTGTCAAGTGGAGGGTATACTCTAGAGACTTGTGATTTCTCAGTTCTTCCATGGTGGCACAATCAAGGGAGAAGACTTTACTCCTCTCCCAGCCACAAGCTTTTTTATCTCCCCAGGATCTACAAGTAGGATTCCCTCTCCACAGCCATCACCAGCTCCACCGCTAGCACTCTTTTTCACTCCAGGACTGCCTTCAGAACTGAGACCCAGATCAGCTGTTCATTTCCCCCAGGGTCTTTAGACCGAGGGCTCCAATAGTGGACGTTGCTGCTGCAGTGACTCCTGCTGCCCCAGGGTCAGGGCTGGTTAGGTGAAAGAGCTTTCTCATTGACCTTTGAAGATGTCTTTTGTGTTTTTGAATTGAGAAATCTGGGCACCACAGCTTCTGCCCATGATTCCGCACTCTGAAGCCTGCTCTGGTCCTGTCAGTGCAGTGCCACATGGGCAAGATTGGACTGTTCTCGGCTCTGAGCTCAGTGTGATAGACCTTTCCTGTAAACCTTCCAGGTGGTCTTGGACTGGAAATCTCTTTCACTCTGTCATTTTGTGGCTTCTGTCATGTTTTGCAGGTATTTTATGGGCTATGCAGGGAGAGCTTCTACAGGTCCACTCTTCTACTCAGCCATCTTGGCTCCGCCCCCCACAATTGTGAATTCTTAACCAAACAGAGCAGTTGAGGTGATTACAATGGATAAAATTGAAAATTTTCACTGAGTAAAAATAAAAAGCTTTTTTGCAAAAATAAAATTAATGAAGATAGAATTAGATAAGAAATAGCACGTTGTGGGGAAAATTTACGTTAAGTATCACTGTAGTCCTAGAGTGAGTTTGGAGTCAGAGGGTTCAAATTCACATCCCCAAGTTAGTTCTAATAAGTTCTGAAAGTTCATAGTATTTCTTCATGCTTTTAAAAACTGGTGATTTGATTTTTTCTTTTTATCATGTTAACTAAGCATCAATAAATTTTATTAAGTCTCTTCATTGAACTAGTTTTAATTTTTATTATTAATTTTATTTTCCGTGTTAGCCATTTCTTTTTGAGTTTTAAAGATTTCATCTTTTGTGCTCGTTTTTGATTTGTCTGTTGATAGTTTTTGTATACTTAATTCTCATCAATCTTATTTAAACATTTTTTTAATGTATGTTTTCTATGATTCTATTTTTCTTCTGAGGAAGGCTTTTAAAAGGTTTGTCCAGACATTCTGGTATGTTATCTCACTGTTAGTTCTCTTTCATGTAGTTATTGATTATTTTTG
Source organism: Bettongia penicillata ogilbyi (assembly GCA_023548195.1). Lineage (NCBI taxonomy): Eukaryota > Metazoa > Chordata > Mammalia > Diprotodontia > Potoroidae > Bettongia > Bettongia penicillata. Next base: position 3,207,493 of record JAJHZJ010000304.1, read on the forward strand.
TGATTTGCTCTTTAACTCATATTTTATATAGGATGTCATTATTAAGTCTACATATTGGGTCTGTGTCTTTTGCTTGTGTTTCTTGTCTATAAATTACTCTTTTCATTGAATTTTGGTCTGTAAAGAATGTTTATTTTTTTTGGTTTTACTTACTTTATTATTTTTCTGTGATACAGTACATGGACTGTTTTAAAAAAATATAGTATGTGGTGCTGAACAATATTTATATTCTTTAATATTTCCATTCAGAAGGTACCATAGCTATAACTATGTCTCTTTGTAATTTGTATAACTTTTCCTTTATGAATTTAGATTCCATGCTATATGGTTTGTGTATTAATTTTATTTCTGATCAACATCTACTGTATTTTTAAGCATAATGTAATTTTCTTTATAATCTCTTGACATTATGAATTTTTCTTTTTGCTTTATCCAGTAGTGTGATTGCTACTACTATATTTGACATATGTTCTTGTTGTTGAGTCTTTTTAGTCATGTCTGACTCTTTATGACCCCATTTGGGGTTTTCTTAGCAAAGATACTAGAGTGATTTGCCATTTTTACCTTTTCCTTCTCTGGCTGAGGAAACTGAGGTAAACAGGGTTAAGTGACTTGCTCAGAGTCACATAGCTAATAAGTATCTGAGACTGGATTTGAACTCAGGAAGATGACTTCTTAACTCCAGCCCCAGGACTCTTTCCATTATATTGCCTAGCTTCCCTGATGTTGTTTCTGTCTCATATTTTCATTTTGTATATGTTTTTACATATTAAATGTTTCTTGTATTTTGTTTTCTTACTCATTCTACTATTCTGCTTCTTTTTACTAGATTATTTAGTCTCTCCATACCTTGCTTTTATCGCTTTGTCCCCTAGTTTTCCTTTTACTTCCTTGAGCCTATCCCACAAACTTCCTACTTTCTCACTTGCATGACTTATCCTCAATTCCTTGACTGTACTCCTATTGCTAATTTAGCATTCTTTCTCCTCACTCATATCTTTGTTTGTCTTCTTCTTTCCCTGCCCAGTTAAATGTGTGGCTCAAAATTTTCCTTTCCCTACTCCCAACCTCTTGGCATAAGCAACATTATTTTGTTGGTACTTTTGCCAAAGTGTTTACTTTTGCTTTATCCATTACTTATTTCTTGTCACTTCTTATATGTTGTTCTTTGATTTCTGAGCTATATCTTTACTTGTTCGTTTAGTTTTTCTATGTCCTTTGTTTCATAATTTGCTATTCCCATTTTCTTCTTTGATTCCTTGTGATTCAAGAATAATCCTGAATTACTAGAATTTATGGTCCATTGTATTTGAAGATCTTTCTACTGTTCACTTGATGAATTTATTGTTTGTTATTGAAATTGTGAATTTAACTGCTATGTGCCCTGGAGTTTTAATCATTGAGTTTTTCTCTTGTAATGAACTTTTGGATTCAGTCAGTGCTTTGTTGTCTGTATTCAAAAGTTCTAGGGAGTTTAATTTTATTTTTTCCTTTAGTATGGTATTCAAGTTTTTTTTTTAATTTAAATTTTTATTTTTTTTTAACGTTTTACAATCATTTCCTTAAAGTTAAGATTTTATCCCCTCCACCCTTCCCCCAATACCCCCTTCCCCCAATACCCCCCTCCCCCTCCCTGTGACAGCATACAATTTTGTATAGGTTCTACATATACTTTACTATTGAGCACATTTTCACTATAGTCATGCTATGTAGTCAAACTAAAATAAATGGAAGAAATCATATAACGAATCAAAACACAATACACTGAAACCCAGCCATACACAAACATGATCTGTTACATTCTGCAAATGACTTCCATATTTCTTTCTCTGAGTGTGGAAGGCATTTTGCCTTAGAAGACCGACATTAGGATTTTTTTTCTTTCTCAGTAAGTTCTTGTGTTATTACAACGTTCCAAATCTACCAGAAAAAACTGTTGCACACTGTGGTCGTTGCTGTGCACAAAGTTCTCCTGGTTCTGCTCCTTTCGCTCAGCATCAGGTCATATAAGTCCTTCCAGGCCTCCCTGAAGGTATTCAAGTTTTATAGTTTGTCATGTTCTTCTAGGAAGTTATAATCCTTGTTATCTCTATGCATTCTCTTTTCACATCCAATAACTTTAGCATTTATATATTTCCTGCGTCATTTTCAATTTTTTGCCTTTTTCTGTTCTTCAGACATTTTCTTCTGTTTCTATATTTTTTTGTGTGTTCTAAATCTGTTTTTCTTGCTTTCAGAGCCTTTACTTCTTTAAAGAAACTATCCATTATATTTTCTGTGTTCTGTACCTTCTTGTTTTTTTTTTAAATTCTACCTTTGCAGCTCTGTTTTCCAACCTGATTTAATTAATAATATTTTATTTTAAAAACTTCTTTTTTGATCCAGTCTGTAGTTTTCTTGCTACTGTTCCAGAACCTTGGGGCAGGGTGGGTGGAGTATATTCCCTTCTCTGTTGTTCCTTCTACTGTCTTCCCAGTTTGTGTGGCTAGGCAAAGCTAATCTGGTCCCTCCCTTGGGTAAAGGTGGTGGTGTGGGTGGGTAGAGATTCAAGCTGATTTAAGATGAGTCCTTGTTTTGTTGGAACATCAAAGGGACTCTGCTAGCTCAAATCCAAAGCATGAGCATGCAAATTTACTTACTTACTGTGCCCAGCTATGGTGTGAGTAAGGAAGGGAGCTTGTGGGATCTGGGATATTGACATTGTCTGATGTTTTTTCGAGAGTGTAGGCAGTTTTCCCAACTTGTGGATTTAGCTGCATTTATCCTTTATGTGGCACATTTCTTTTTATGGGATTTTTTATATTGGGAGATTTGAGGAAAACTATTATACTATCACAATGTCATAACATAGAGTTGATGACTTTTTGTGATTACTTACTCCTTTCCTAGGTTTTCACCAGAGCCAACACTTCAATTATATGTGGTAGAATTTTCGAGGAATTGAAGTCAGGCTCTTTGGCCTCTAGTTTCCAGATTCTTCTCTGTTTGTTGTATTGGACCAGAATTAGAACTAAGACCTGAGTTCAGATTTGGCCTCAGGCACATATTGGCTATATGACCTTGGGCAGGTTATTTATATCTGTTTTCTTTGTTTCCTCATCTGTAAAGTGAGGATTTTAATAGCACCTACCTCCCAGGGTTGTTGTGAGGATCAGTGAGATAATAATTTTAAACTGCTAAGCGCAGTATCTGGCTCATAGTGGGCATTACATAAATATAGTTGTAGTTATAGTAGTTGTTACTATGGTTGTGGTTATCTACAGTCCTGGGGCACCTCTTCCCTCCTCTCTGTCATTTTCATTCAGTAATCTTCTGCTAGCTCTTTTAGTACCTTGGGTTACTGTCTATTTGAGCCTGTTGACTTGAACTTGTTAAGTGCAGATAGAGGATCTTTTGCTTTCCTGCTACTTGTTTTGGGGTTTAATTCCCTATTTGCCACTTTTGTTTGGTCCTTTCTAATTTGTGCATTATTTTCCTTGGCAGAGAAAAGAGAAGAAAAATAAAAGTTGAGTAGTTCCATTTCTCTGTCATCAGTTAAAATTATCCTTTCCACTGTGAGTAGTGGTTGTATCCCTTCTTTAATCTTCCTTTTTTCTATATAGCTTTAAAAATCTCCACCTTTGGCTTTCCTTGCAGCCTTGGCTCATTCTGAACTTTAGAACCTGACTCTGTTCTTAAAGAACTATCACACTTTTGTGATATTCATTCTCTGTTACCTGACCTTGCTGCCATCTTTTCTATTTGTTTAGACGTCTTCTGGCTCCCCTCCCTCTACTCTATCAGCTGGAGAACCTTGCCTCATATTTTACTGGTAAAAGAGAGGCCATTTGCAGAGAGCTGACCCTATCATTCAACTGAAACTGCCCTTTCCAAAGTTACCAATTATTTTTTTAAAAATTTATTTGTTTTCAGCAATCAGTTCCATGAGTCTTAAATTTTCTCCCCCTCCCCCTCTTCTCCCTCCTTGAGATGGCATCCAATTGTATATGAGTTCTACAATACATTCTTATTAAATACATTTTTACATTAGTCATGTTGCATAAAAGAATTAAAACGAATGGGAGAAGGCATGAGTAAAACTAAACAGAACCAAACATAGCAAAAGTGAGTATTCTTCTTCATTCTGTGTTCTGATTCCATAGTCCCTTCTCTGGGTGCAGATGGCATTTTGCCTCAGGAGTCCTTTGGGAATGTTTCAGGTCCTTGCATTGCTGTGGAGGTCTTAGTCCATCAGAAACAGTCCTTGTTCAGTTCAGTCTCCTGGTTCTGCTTATTTCACTCAGCGTCAGTTCATATAAATCTTTCAAGGTTTTTCTGAAGTTCCGCCTGTTTGTCATTTCTTATAACATAGTAGTATTCCATTACATTCATATGCCACAATTTGTTCAGCCATTCCCCTATTAATGGGCATTCCCTCAATTTCCAATTCTTGGCCACCACAAAGAGAGCTGCTTTAAATATTTTTGTACATGTGGGACCTTTTCCCATTTTTATGATCTCTTTGGGATACAACCCTAGAAGCGATTTTGCTGGGTCACAAGGTATGCACATTTTTGTAGCCCTTTGAGCGTAGTTTCAAATTGCTGTCTAGAATGGGTGACTCAACTAACAGCTCCACCAATAGTGAATTAGTGTTCTAACTCCCACATCTTCTACAACATTTATCATCTTCATGTTTTGTCATGTTTGCCAATCTGATAGGCATGATGTGGTGCCTCAGAGTTGTTTTGATTTGTGTCTCTCTAATCAATAGTGATTAGTCATTTTTCATGTGACTATAGATAGCTTTAATTTCTTCCTCTGAAAACTGTCTGTTCATATCCTTTGACCATTTATCAATTAGGGAATGACTTGTATTGTTGTAAATTTGACTCAGTTCTCTATATATTTTGGAAGTGAGGCATTTGTCACAGACACTAGCTGTAAAAATTCTTTCCTACTTTTCTGCTTTCCTCCTAATCTTGGTTGCATTGGGTTTGTTTGTGCAGAAGCTTTTCAATTTAATCAAAATTATCCATTTTGCACTTTATAATGTTCTCTGTCTCTTGTTTGGTCATAAAAGTCTCCATTATCCATAAATCTGAAAAATCTGCTATCCCTTGTTCCCCTCATTTGTTTTAGAGTATCAGCCTTTATATCTAGATCATGTACCCATTTGGACTTCATTCTTGTGTATGGTGTCAGGCATTGATCTATGCCCAGTTTTTGCCACACTATTATCCAGTTATGAACAGTGAGTTCTTATCACAGAAGTTGGGGTCCTTGGGTTTATCAAACAGTAGACTACCATATTCATTACTGTGTCTTGAATACCTAACCTATTCCATTGATCTACCCCTCTATTTCTTAGCTAGTACGAAGAGATTTTGATGAATGGTGCTTTATTATACAATTTGAGATCTGGTATGTCTAGGCTACCTTTCCTAGCATTTCTTTTCATTAATTCCCTTGATAATTCTGAAGCTTTTGTTCTTCCTGATGAATTTTGATATTATTTTTTCTAGCTCTAGAAAATAATTTTGTTATTTGATTGGTGTAGCACTGAATAAGTAAATTAATTTAAGTAGAATTGTCATTTTTATTATTTTAGATCGGCCTACCCATGAGCAACTGGTGCTTTTCCAGTTACTTAAATCTGACTTTATTTGTGAGAAAAGTGTTTTGAAATTGTATTCATATAGTCCCTGGGTTTGTTTTGGCAGGTGGACTCCCAAATATTTTATAATTTCTACTGTAACTTTAAATAGAATTTTCCTTTCTATCTCTTGCTGTTGGGCTTTGTCACTAATATATAGAAATGCAGATGATTTATGTGGGTTTATTTTGTAACCTGCAACTCTGCCGAAGTTGTTTATTATTTCAAGTAGTTTTTCACTTGATTCTCTAGGCTTCTCTAAGTATATTATCATATCATCTGCAAAGAGTGATATACGTAGTTTCTTCTTTGCCTATTCTAATTACCAATGATTTCTTACTTGCCAGTTGTAATGGCCTTTTCACAATCTTCATCTTTCTTGACCACTCTGGAGCCTGACTGTTGATCACAATTCCTCAAATATGTCTCCTTTTCTCCTCTGTTACTGGCCGGTAGAGGCCCTTCTCTCATGCCCAGACCATTTCAATAGTCTGTTGTTTAGTCTGCTTGCCATGAGTCTTTCCCCATTCTAGTTCATCATCCTCTATTCACTCGCCAGAGTAGTTTTCCTAAAGTTAGGTCAAACTATGTCACCCTGCTAATTAATAAACTCCAGTGACTATTACTGCCAGAATTAAATACAAAATCCTCTCTTTGATGCTCAAAGCTTTTCATAAACAACCCTGCCCCTTACTTTTCCAGTGTTCTTACATACTTTACATGCACCTCCACCCTCCAAATACTATTTGATCCATTGACACAGGTCCTAGCTATTCTAAAAACAATACACTCTGTCTTTCAGCTCTGGGCATTTTCATTGGCTGTGGCAATCCCCACCCCATGCCTAGAACATGCTCCATCCTCATCTACACTTCCTGGCTTCTGTCTCTTCTTTAAAGTCCCAGCTGAAATCATATCTTCCACAGGATGGTTTTCCCAATTCCTCTTAATTCTCATACCTTCTTTCAGTTAATTATTTCTTAATTTATCCTGTATATGACTTGTTTATACATAATTGTTTGCATGTTTTCTCTTCCATTAGATTGTGAGCTCCTCAAAGCCAGGGACTGTCTTTTGCTTTAGTTTCTATAATGCTATTTCTTTTGCCCTACTATTAAGTAAATGATTATGTCTGTGTCATAAAGATGTCATGATTTAAAGTACTTGGATGTGTCAGAAGTCATTAGACATTTATTAAGTGCCTATTTTATACCAGGCACCATGCTACACATGGGATACAAATACAAAAGAGAGGCAGAAACTATCCCTGCCCTCAAGGAGCTTACCATCTAATGAGGGAGGATAGTACACAAAAGGAAGCTGAAGGGGTAGGGGTTTCGCCATTGTGGGGCACATGATATTCATGGAGTCAAAACTACACAGAGTAACTGATGAGAAATGATGAGTTAGCTGGGAAATTCATTGCCTTCTATAAAGGGATACTCTGGAAGGATTATATTGCTCTGCTCTTCAGTCACAAGGGAGAGGCAGTTGATGGTACCAAAAATACCAGTAGGTACTTTACTCTATGAGTAGCTGGCTGTGTACACAGAAAATCTGTCGAATAGGGTATCAAGAACTAGAGTGGTGAGTTGGGGAAGTATATTTTCCCTCAACAGGACCTTGAGAGAATTTGACTATAAATGTTTTATGACCTATCTCTAGAAACCTAGATCTCCTAGGGTTAAGAACATGTAAGACTGGCTGAACTAACCCAGAGAATAGTGGATTTTGTTGCACTATGTGAGAAAGGTAGTATAGACATATAAACAAAAAGAAGCCTTTCTCTCAAGAAGAGATTGAAAACTTCAAGAGAAAATGGAAATGATTGAAGAGGGATATTTTTGGAGGAGAAAGGAAGGGATGGAATTAAGCATATAATCAAAAGGATTGTTATTAGAAAAAAGGCCATTTTACCTATATTAAGCCTGTGAGGGAAAATGGTCTTCTTCAAGTCTGAAGCAACCCATTCTTCTTCAACCAGTTGTACCTTCATATTTTTTTATTTCTTTTTGAAACCATTGACCTCATCTTCTAAAACTGCAATATTAGTACCATTTCAAACTCCTTCTACTTTCTCTTCCATCAATTTCTGTAATCCATAACATTTCCCACATTTTTCTCTTCACTCAGAATTATCTATTTTCTTTCACTGGATTATTGTAAAAGGTTCTTTTAAAAATATTTTTTAAAAAGGATTTGACAAATATCATATCTTTCTTCCCCAGCCTGGGCAATTCTCCCAAAGCCTTCTTCTATCATCCAACTCTCTCAGTAAATGTGTTTTTAACATGGTAATTTTGTGTATCTGTGTATTTCTAAATTTATATATACATGTATCTCACCCCAACAGTCTGAGCATTTAGTTCCATGAACCAACCAAATGTCTCCACCCCTTTTAAGGAAAAATTGAGGAACGTCCTCCTGCTATTGAAGATTGTCACCTTCTCTGCAATTAGAGAATTGCCTGGAGGCAGTGAGAGGGTAAGTGACTTGCCTAGAGTCACACTCCTAGTAGATATCAGAGGTAGGACTTGAACCCAGGCCTTCCAGAATCTAAGTATATCTTCTCTAGCCACTTCATCATGCTATCTCTTGTGATTCTTATGATTTATTATTTTATAATTTAAATACCAGTTGATCATTACCATCATCATTATTCTCATGGACTTCAAATTTTCTGACTTCAGGTCCAAGGGTTCTTTAAATCAGTATATTCTACTTTCTGTATGTAACTTACCCTTGTTAGTTTTGTATTAATACCTGGAGCAAAATGTTGGGGTAAAGGAATCTTCTGGAAGGAAATTATTTGATAAAAGCCTCCACATACTACCATTTAGACTTTTATCATCACAAAGATATTATAACTTTATATTTCCATCCCCTTTTGTCCTGGCATAAATCTTCTAGCCTCTCACCTTTACCCACTCAAGTCCTTTTTTTTCTTCTCCCCATCCCTTCATTCTCTCTAAGACACTTTCTCAGAACAAACACCCATAACTACATTTGGAAAATATTGCCAAGTTTGACTTTAATTTTATCCTGGACAGAGAAATTATTTCGTTCACACAGAAATCATATAATTTAGAGATGAACCAGACCTTAGAACACATAACATCAGACTTTAGAAGGGCATCTCAGAATATAGTGATGCAATGTCAGATGTTAGAGCTGTTGAATACCATAGACCATATAATGGGAGATCTAGAAGGGACCTTACTACAGGGAGTGTTAAAAATAGATTATTAAATCTGGAAGAATTTCTAGTAATGATAGTACTGGAGAGTACCTTGAATAGTTGTAAGTGACTTTATATATCATCTAGTTCAATTTCTTATTCTGTAGAGGAGGAAACAAGCCAAGAATGGCCAAATGACTTGCCTAAGGTAAATGTCATCAGTGACAGACATGGGACAAAAATCTAAGTCTCTTAGCTCCCAGTCCAATGATTTTTTTTTCCATTATACCATGTGGTTTGGTCCGGTTTTGTTCATAGCCTAGTTTGTGAAAGTATACAGTGAATAGTAACCATTTCCAAGTGTCCGATAAATATCTCCTTACTTCTTAAACTGATGCCTGAATGTGGATAATGACCACATTCTGAAATCCATTTAAATCAAAATAAGCTACTCTCCTGAATACATTGTGCGTTTTCTTGACTCTATCTTTGCATCCTGTATATTCTTTTTTATTTTTAAATTGTTTTATTTTATTTTCATTAAGATCCTATCTTATGTATTTTTTAAAAATTAAGAAATTATGAACTTCTAACAATCGTTTCTTCCAGATTCTATTAAAATACATCCTTCCCTGTGAAGTTCTCCTTCATTTCCATCTTCTCCTTTATTTCCTGAAGTTGAAAGGGATCATTTCCTCATCTGGCCTTTATTATTCTTCCTATGTACTTATATTTTCTTCTTTTAATATTTATTTGGTTATATGCTTCACTACTGTATTCTTAGCTCCTTAAGGGTCAGGACTAAATCTGTATTTTACCTATCTTTATACTTCTTCTCTCCTCTAGTAAAGTTTCTTTCACTGCTTCATCATAGCATGGAGCTTGCAAAGCTTGAACTTGTAAAGACTATTTATTGTCAGTGACACTCAACTTTTGGCAAATACTAAGAAACTAGAATAGGTTTCTTGTGATAGAGACTGTACCTGTTTTCCAAGGACTAGCAGAAAGAATCATGACTTGAAAGTTGGTCAATAGGTGAATTTTTTTCTTTTTGGTCATAACAGTCCTAAAGATTCTGCTAAGGTTTGGAATAGTTGAATTTTTCTTGAGTAGAGGGTAGACCTACGTTGCATAAATCTCACTTATTAGACTTTGATTTTCTTGAGAAGAGTTATATTTCATTTTTTTCTTTTTCTTTTTGTCCCCAGAATGGTAGCTTACAAGTAGTAATTACCTAATTTCATTTTACTCGCTGGCCATATCCTTCTTGGTCATCTTATCTCTTGATAGCCATTTTGCTTCTGGGACTAGAGATCATGTCCTTGAGCCTTTAACATTTTCATCTCTGGAATTTTTGCTGTGACACCCCTCTTCTCATTGGTGAACACCTCATGTGATTCATTATATTAGGCCAGGCCAGTTCCATCCATGTCTCACTTTCCTTTCCAGTCATCTTTTTGCCAGCTGCCTTATATATTTTCTCTATGCTGTACCTCTCCTATTTCTTGAACTGTATGTGGTAAAATTAATTGTGTTGCTACCAGATGATATGTATCTGTCCTTTTCTACGTCTCTGCTCACTATCTCTGTAACTCTTTTTTTTTTAAATTTTTTTTTAAATTTTTAACACAGTTTATAACAGATAAAGCAATTCAAACTTTTGGTCAGGTGATACATCTTTTTAAAGCATTTACAATATGGACCACAAAAGAATTTTTTTTTAAACATAAGCCAACTGAGACACAGATAATATTTTATGTTGCTAACTTCACAATCTCTTGATCTAATTGTCTCCTCAGTATTACTAAGAATAAAAAGACCCTAACTTAATGTTGTTGGTCTAAAGTCCTATGCCTAATAGCTTAATTTTAGACAGCTTCGAATGTTCCTCTACCCAAATTGAATAGATCTGGTATTAAGCTTACAAACCTTTTGACTTTAGGAAATTTCCACCAAGAGTAGGGATATTGCAGGGAAACGGTATCTCCCCAACTTCATGTCTATTCCAGGCAGGAGTAGATTGTCCACTTGCATTCAGTCAGGCTTAAAGTCTGCCAGGTGTCAGTGGGGAAATTGAGTCCGGAGAATCCCACCTCAACCCATGCTGAACAGCTGCTCTCCCACCCTTCCCTTGAGATAACCTATGCAGTTCATGCCATTATCTCATCAGCTTACTGGCATCATGTAATGGAGGCTCAGATAGCCTTTCTTGCTTCCCATACCTGGAGTTAGACTCAGAAGAACAGTCACTTAGTAGTCCCATAGTGTCTAAAAATGGCAAGTTCCTATAACCAGGTTTAAAATATGATTATAGTTTCACTTTGGCTAAGGAACATCTTTTAGGGAAGTCTTAAGTGGTTTACCTGTCTTTCTATACATGTTCTATTTCCTGATTAAATGGCAATCATAAAATCAAATTTACCATTACAACCTTGACTTTTCCATCAATGCCAAATTTTATCAGAGGTTACCTTCCTCTTGGAAAATTAGGCTGAAATTCTTTTCTCCAAACTAAAGCTGTCATTGATTTATTCTCAGTAATTAATTCAGTCTATTGTTTTAATACTAATTGCTTTTACCTCACTTTGTAACATGACCAATTTTTCTCCCTATCACCCTCCTCCCCCCACTTCCTAATTCCTTGCATTCTGGTTGCTACCTTCCCTCAATGTACCCTCCCCTCCATCACACCCCACCCCTGTCCTATCCCCATCTTCTCTCTTTTCTTGCAGGACAAGATAAGTTTCCATACCCCTATCCCTGTAATTCTTATTTCCCGATTATATATATGCAGTAAAAATTCTCCACATTTGTTTCTACTACTTTGAATTCCAACTTCTCTCCCTCCCCCACCCCCTCCCCAGCCCCACTAAGAAGGGAAGCAATTCAATACAGATTAAACATGTGTTGTTTTGCAAAAGACTTCCATAGTAATCATGTTGTGTAATACTAATTATATTGCCCTCTGACCTACCCTATCCCCCTTATTTTCCCCCCTACAATTGACCTTGTCCTTTCTCGAAAGGGTTTATTTCTAGTGACTCCCTTCTCCCATTTGCCCTCCCTTCTAACATTCCCTTTGCTCCACTTGTTGCCTCCTCTCCTACTTTTTTGTGGTGTGATAATAAATTTTCATATCAAATTTAGTGAGCATGTTAATCCTTCCTTCAACCACATGTGGGGAGAGTAGCTTTATTTTCCCCATTCTCCCTTATCTCCTGTATTGAATAAGATTTTTTTAATCTCTTTTATGAGTTATAGCCTGCCCCGTTTCATTACTCCCTCTCTCACCCCTTAATTTTTATTTTATTTTATTTTGTGTGTGTGTGTGTGTATGTGGATATCATCTCTTCTGATATAACACACCCTGTACTCTATCTATGTGTATGTGTATGTGTGTGTGTGTGTACAATCTCTCCAACTACCCAAATACTGAGAAAAGATTCAAGAGTTAAAAATATTTTCTTTCCATGTAGTAATGTAAACAGTTCACCTTTAGAGAGTCTTTTATGATATTTCTTTTTTTCCCTCCTGTTTACCTTTTCATGCTTCTCTTGATTCTTGTCTTGGGAAGTCAAAATTCTAAATACAGATCTGAGCTTTTCCTCAGCATGAAATCTTCAAATTTGTCTCTATCACTGAATGTCCATTTTTCCCCTTGAAGTATTATATTCAGATATTCTGGGTCCCTGTAACTTTCTAAACCAAAATATCCCTCTTTGATCATCACTGCTTTTTACGTGTTGGCTTTCCCATTAAAATTGAAGCTACTTGAGCAGGGATGAGAACCTGTGACCTTGAGGCCCCATGTGACCTTCTAGGTCCTCAGGTTCAACCTTTTGACTAAGTTTTATAGAACAAATTCTTTTATTAAGGGGATTTGTTTTGTGAAGTTTGGATTCAAAGGGCTGCACTTGAGGACCTAGAGGGCCACATGTGGCCTCGAGGTTGCAGGTTCGCTACCCCTGTGAGGGAAGGGACTGTCTTTACTTTTGTGTAAATGTTCAACCAAATCCTGTTTCTCAGGCCCAACTAAACATAGTGAATTTCATCTAGGTGCTTAATTAAAAGTATTTATTGAATATATGAAAGAAAGAGTGAGTTAGTCAGTTAGTACCTCTGACAGCAGGTTCTTCTCATTCTGGATCTGGAACCTGGGAGGCCACCTAGTCTAACCTCATCATTTAACAAATGACGGAACTGAGCCTCCAGGTGGGTGAGAGACCACCATTAAGTAAGGGAGAAAGGGGCACTAAAAGGAGACTAGAGATATTAAGCTCAGATTTGCCAAACTCATGGCTTTCCCAAAGGCCTGTTTACCTTCAACTATGAATAGTCAAAAAGAAACTGTATGTAAAGGTATTTTTAGCCTGCTCGGCCCTGTCTGGGTATGGCTTAGTGAGAACTTTGCCTGCAGCTAGCTATTTAGGTGGGAAAATAAAAATAGATCTAAGTTCTTTGGATTTAAGTAGGGGAGAATTTATTGAACATCCCTTGGGTATGAGGTATTGTATTAAGCACTGCATGGGAATGGAACATGGAAGTTACATCTGAGTGGTAATATTTATAAAGAACATTGACTTGGAATCAGAAGATTCGACTTGAAATCAAAATATTAGATATATTCCCTACAGACAAGTTACTTTTTCTATTTCCTCATTTGTAAAACTGGTATAATAATTTTTGACTATTTCACATGGGCATTCAGAGTTATGAAGGGACATACCTGTGTACAATATAGCTAAAGCTTTTCAAGTACCAGCCATGCTTAGCAAAGGATATAGAAAATTTAGATAAGCTGTGGTATGTATATGCTTTTTGTAGACATAGATCAATATTACTACACCAAAATTCTTTCCTGGGCCTTCTTCATTTTTCTTTTTATACACTTTTACTTGGTGATCTCAAAACAAAGTCAAGTGCAAGTCATGTCATTATTTCTGTGGTGGCATTGTCTTCTTTGGCAATGAAGGATGAACACACACTTGGTGATCTCAAAAGATCAGCTCCCTTGGCTTAAATTACCATCTCTATGCAGCTGATTCACAGAACTAGTGCTAGTATCTCTCCTGATCTCTGGTCCCATATTGCAAAGTGCCTATTGGTATTTCTGGATATCTCATAGGCATCTCAAACTCTCTTTATATAAATTGAGGTTATTGACTTTACCTTCATATGTTACTCTCTCCCTAACTTCCTTTTCTCTATTAAGGGTGCCATCCTTCTAATCATCTTAGTTAAGTTTTCAGACTAAGACCTATTTTCAACCTTTTATTCTCATTCAGCCTCCATAAACATCCAGTTGCCAAGATAAATACAGAATCTACTTCCACAACATCTCTTGCATCTGTTCCCTTCTCTTTACTGATATGGCCACTAACTCACACCAGGCCCTCTTTGCCCGAATTATCTCAGTGGCCTCCCCTCCCTCAAATCTTTCCTTTCTAATCTATCTTTTACCAACCTACCAAAGAAATATTCATAACTGTGTTGTTCCCTTTGTTAAGCGTTTCCATTGGTTCCTGCTAACTTCTATGATAAAATGTAAACTCAGTTTGGGGTTTCAAGGTCTTCATAATTTGATTCTGTTGAGCCTATATTATATTTTGTGACTTACATTGCATTGTATCATTTTACCTATTTTGTGTATTAGTCAAGTTTGCTTTCTTTGGTTGCTTATGTAGAACATCCCACATCTGTCTCTGTGCCTTTTCACAGCCTTTCCTGCTCGCCTGGAATGTATTCCCTTTACCCCAGATCTCTTAGAATCTTGAGCTAGGCTAGTGCCATTCTTATAAGAGGCCTTTCCTGTTGCCCAAACAGTTAGTGTACTCTTGCCTTCTACATTACTTTGTATTTACTTATATGCTTACATATTGCTTAATAGACACTTGTTGATTAGTAAATACTTAGATACTCTAAATCTAATAATTTCTTCTAGAATTTTTTTTGGGACAGATCTGAATTTATTCAGTTTCTGGAATCAGATTTGATGGATTAGTGGGTCATTCAGTTGAAAATATCCAGTGAGCAGGTAAGAATATGAAATTAGATTGAAGGAGAGATACCAGGATTGGAGATACAAATTTGACCATCATTTGCATAAAGCAACATAGCATAGTGCAAACATAAACACTTGATTTCGAAACCTGGATTTTATTCTTGGCTTTGCTATTTACTAACTATGTGGCTTTGGACAAATGACTTCCCTCCTCTGGTTCTCAATTTTCTCATAGATAAAATATAGCTATAATTCTTGTGAAGCCTATGATTAATGGTATGTAAAGCCATGAGAGTACATGAGGAGATCTGGGGATGAGGACAGAAATGGGGTGGTGACCTCATGGGTGGGCCAAAAGAAAACAAACCATTAATCAAGGCACAGGGGTTGCTGAAGTAGGAGTTATATATGCATGTCTAACAAGAACTTGTTTGCTTCTATTTATCCAGCTTTCTCATCAGTTGAGAAATAGGAATGAGTTTGTTTCTTCAACACATGGTCAGGAAACAAATCTCTAACTTTTTATCCATAAGGAAGAAAGGATATGGCCAAGAGAAGTTTCCAATTATTAACCCAATTACATATAAAAAAAACCCTGTTAATTCTTTGTGGAAAGAGTCTCAGCAAGGTGAGGGTTTAACCACTGGTTTCCTAGAACTACCAAGATTGTAAAGTTGGATGGCATCATCGATGATGATTTTGTCCAGTGTCTTCTATTTTTGCAGATAAGGAAATGGGTTCAGATGGTTAAAGTGCCTTAGCCCAGAGTTACAGCTCCTAATTGGCAGAGCCAAGATTCAGCCCAAGCCTCCTGGCTCCAAATCCAGGGCTTTTCCAGCCACACACCTTTCTTCTTGTAACAGTCTTCTTATGTCTTCTAGAGATCTTGATTGTGTTGATGGATCGGGAGACCCCAAATGAATGATTACCTTTCTGCCTTAGCAACTCATCAAGGCTACTGTTGTGGTTTTCCTTATTTATCAGATGGGTATAATATTGAGGATACTTTTATTCCATGTCTCATGTGACTGTTAGGAGAATAAAATTGTATCATGTGCATAAAGCATTTGAGCAGGTTTTAAATCCTGATTACAAATTTATATGCTCTAAGTCATTATATAAATGACATCTATGATTATCATCTTTTTGTATTAAAATCTTCATTGGGAGGAACTCAAATGTAACTTAAGAATTTATAATTTAAGTGCCATATAATTGAAAGCCAAAAAGGGGGACATAATTTTTTGTTGGAGCCCTGTCATTAGTGTAACTCCATACCAATAATGTAGTAAGAGGTGATGAGATGTAACAGAATGCAGATCAGGGAGTCAGGGTGATTTGAGTTCTGCTTCTCCTCCTTGTGTTTCCTTACTTATAAAATGAGAATAGTAATGCCTGTAATACCTAGTTTTATAGGATTTCTTTAAAGACAATGTATACAAATGTGTGTATAAACTTATATACATGATGTATATGGAGTAATGTCATCTATAAAGTTAGTCATTCAGTCAATAAAATTTATTAAGCACTTATTTTGTGCCAGTCACTGTATCCTGGACATATGAAGAAAGTCAAAAGACAATTCCTGCCCTCAAGGAGCTCACAGTGGAGTGAGGGAGATAACATGCAAATAACTATACAGACAAGCTATATACAGGATTAATAGGAAATAGTCAACAGAGGGAAGATATTAGAATTAAAAGGAAGTGAGAAAGGCTTCCTATAAAAGGTGAGACTTTAGAGAGGTCTTAAAGGAGGTTACAGAAGCCAGGAGATGGAAATGAGGAGTCATTACTATTGTAATCAATCCTTTGATGTTAAATAATTCCTTCTGTATAGATAGGTAAAGCATTTATTAAAGCAATTACTATGTATCATTTATTTTGTTAAGTGCTAGAAATGTAGAATCCATAAATTGACTTATTCCATGTTCTTAAGGAATTTATATTTTGGTGGGGAAAAGACAACACAAAGAAGGGGAAAAGTGATAATGACCTGTGGGAGTAGGGCAGTGGAGAGACAACCAGTATGGAAATGGAGCAGGCTAGATGTTAATGTGAAGAATTCATGGCTCTGCTTATTTGTCTTCCCCTTTATTTTAATATACATCATCTATCAGCATCAAGTATCTCCTTGATGCTAGACAAATAAAGATCTCTAATGTCACTGATGTCAGTCCTCCTACAAGTACAAGTCCCAAACATTTCATTTCTACATTCATAAGATATGTATCTGTGTATATATGTCTTCATCGTCTGTGGTTCAAAAAATTTGTTCTTTTAACCCCATTTTTGATGATGAACTTCTTTGAGTTTAACTGAGTGGTTCTCAAGCCACAGACATGATCTGTCTCCAATCTGACTCAAAAGTCTTTCTTATTTTTCCAGCAGATCAGACCTGCTAGAGTTTGTGTTTGCCAATATTACCATCACAGATATATTGTCCCATCCTTGACAAGGTGGCATATTAGAAGAAAGTATTAGTAAGAGAACTGTTATATTATAAAACCTAAGAGTAAATAAGAGGAGGTGTAGATTAATATATCATGATGGTATTCATTTTTGGCACCTAGGGACCTTTATTAACATGTCTTGTTAGATGATGATTTTCAGTGCCTTACTGGGAAGTACCTTGGATAATTTGCGTAAACCATGCAGTACAGATTCCTTATTTTAGCACTAAGACTTACAAAGGATTCTTTTAGCGGTCCTTTAATTTTGTACTTATGTATGTGACATAGCCTGTGGCTGTGATAGCTACTGTGAATCTGCAGTTGTTTGGGGATGAAAGGAGGAGGCAGCTGGAAACTCAGTAGCTACATCTAGCTGTCTACCTAGAGAAGGCCTTGATTTGGAGTTTATCTAAACAAGCCCCACTAATCCGAGCTATCTAGGGGGATCTACTGTCAAAACACGCAGCGTGGCCCTAAGGCAAACACAGCCTCACTGAAATGAATTCAGGGGCTTCCAATACTCCAATGACTACATACTGGAGGCTCTCTCTTTTTTTCCCCCCTGAAAGAGGGTAAGAGAGGTAAAATTTGCATAATGCCTTTTCATTGGAAACTTTTGGAAAGCTGACAGAGCCCCAGCTTATAGATCTGTATCCACAATACAGAGTGTATAGGAGAATCCTTGAATGACCTAACCATATTGAAAGAAAATATAAAAGCGCCCAAGTATAGCCAAGTGAGAGAGGAAAAGAGGCTGATGCATTGTCTAACATCTGCTCCACTTCTCGTTAGTTTTGTTCTTTGCTATTCTATGTGGACTTTGGAGAAACCTAAGACAGCCGAACATGAATCCTATAATCTTCCTTGTGAATATTTATGCAGCATGGCGGGGCCCCTAAGCTGTCCTTGGCGTTTTCCGACTTCCCCCTCTCATTTCCATGCCCTCAAATGAGGCCAGCATTTCAAAAGCTAAATAAATGTTTGTGAATGTTTATAAAAGATTTGCATAAATTTGGCCCTGTTTGAGAAAGATCACTTTTTTTTATGCCAGTTGGGGGGGGTGTGAATTTTTTTTTAAGGTTCGCTCCCTACCCCCTTACCCCCTTGTCTTGACAACAAAGTCCTGCCTACCAGAACAATGATTGCTGATTAAGTGGGTCTGCCATTGGGACTGAATAGGGCTTTCGAAATGCTAGGTTAAGAAAGACCTATCATCTGAAGGCAGAATTATAGAATTTGGAAAATGTTATCCCATGTAGACACTTAAATCTATTTTTTAGTACCATGTAATTATGTTAGACAAAGAGTTCTCAGGAGTTGTAGAGCCCTGTAGCCACTCATAGTTTAAACAGATCTCCCTTGGGTAGTGGATTTTAATAAGCAGGAAGTTCAAATAATTCATAATAGTCCTTTTCTTTTCTAAAGTTGAGTAAGCTTCAAAATAATTGTTAGCTTTTGTGGTTCTTTGGGATCCCTAGTTCACTGATAGTGTACATTCATATGGTGACTTCTGGCCATGGAATTAGCTCCAATCTCATAATTCTATTGTTCTTCCCTATTTCAGGCAGATGAGAAAATACATTGGACAAATAAAAATTGTATGAAGAATATTCAGGGACTTATATTTAAAATATTTCTGTCTTATCCTCATGGCCCTAGCAGATACTTGCATTTGCTAAATATATTTTTAAAAATTAGAATGGTTGTTTTTGGACTTTAGGAGATATTGTGGATAGAAGTGTTAATTTCATTGGGGAGCTTGGCACTAGCAAAGTGTAGCAGTCATCCTGTTAGTACTTTTGGTTGTACTGGTTTAAAGGTTTAAGTTGTCATTAAACCACAAACTCCAGCTACTTTCTCTGACACGATTTTTTTTTTTTCCAATCACATCTGCTAGGCCTGGGTCCCAGGAGGAGCCTTAGAGAGCAGTGAATTCAACACGGGCCCATTATCGACTGCTTTTTCGTATGTGGTGAAAGGGCTCAGACCTCAGGGAGGCTTGGAGCCTCCTCCCGTGTAATGTCCAAGTCAGATTTGAAGGACTGGTGGCAGGAAAGCTTTGGCCTTGGGGTGTAAATTCTAAGAAATAGAGGCACAATTAAGTTTAAAAAATTCAAGGACTTTGAGCTTGGTAATGAAAGATTTTTTTTTTAGACTAATGTGAGCAGAAAAGTTGCCCATCTGTGCACAATTTTGTGTGCATTTAAAATATTTAAATTCTGACAGCTTATAATATGCTTACAAAATAGTATTTCTATCAATGCTCTTTTTCTTTGGAATGGAGAGAGAAGTAACCAAGTAGTATCAATGTATAGCACTAGTTCTTCACTGAGATAATGTTTTTTTGTTATTTGGGTCCTTGTCTTAATGTGATCTGTTTCCATTTTGTATTGTTTTAAAATTCATTTTCTGTTTCCTCAAACATTCCTAAGTGACGATAGCATTATGTTAAAAAATAGCATGCATTTTAGCAAAATTTTAGAAACGTGCATAGTTCACCATATATTGAAAGTTATACTTCATTACTATTTTATGTGTTCAGCTCAATGAGTTACATTACTGATATTGTTGATGCAGATTGTAAACACTTATAACAATACTTTATGGATCTTTGATTTCATAAATATGTGTGCCCACTCCACCAATACAGACTGCAATTCTCTCATATCCTAGACAGTTTTGAGATGCAGTCACAAAACAAAACTTTACTTATTAATTTTGGAAGCACTCTGAAACAATCTTAAGATTTTTAGTATTTAATAATGACTACAGATTTCAATTTCCCCTTTTTTAACCCTTCTATTTAAAATTCTAAATTATTAAAAAGAAACAATAGAAGTTGTACTATGAGATTCAGCTTTGTTTTTAATGTTTTGGTTAACAAAGAAAAGAGAAAAGGATGAAATGAGTTTTCTTCTTTCTAAATATAAAAGTTATATTCTCTGTTAATTTTTTTGGTGGGGATTTATGAAATATAGTCATTGGATTATAGCATGATAAATTTAGAGCTAGAAAGGCCCTAGTTCAACTACTTAATTTTATAGATGAGAAAACCGAAGTCATGAGAATTTACATGACTTAAAGTCAAACATAGTTGTAAGCAGCTTTGGGTCCAGTGTCTCTGACTATAGAAATACTTCCCATGAGTTTGTTCTGTTTGGACCTATTTTTAATATGAAATTTACATGTAGATGCTTATTAAAATTTAAGATTTTTTATATTCAAGAACTATAGTTTTATATTTAAATCCATAGAATTATTGTGATTTAGAACTAGAAGGAATCTTAGAAAAGCTCTTTGCTGGAGAGAGGGGGCCTTAGAATTCTGCTGATATAACCCCCTTGTGCTATAGAACAAAGAAACTGAGGCTGGGAATTATAGCACCGTTTACATTATTTCTATTCTAATTAATGCCTATAGAACAAGTCCTTGACACTATGCAGAAACGTTGTAAGAGACTTTAAACATATTGTTGGGATATTCCTTCTTTAAGAGGCAGTATGTCAATAACATTAATGAAAAATTTGACAGGAACTTTATGTTCAGTTGAAGGGTTGAGCTATAAAATTGCTTATTTGATCAGTGCTTTTTCCTTACAGAAGAGATAGTTTGGTGCATAACTATAATGTAGATTTTGAATTTAATTAGGTATTTTAAACCATTTTCTTAGGGAATATTTATTAAATGCATTCTATGTTCCAGGCACTTAACGTTTGGTACCAGGAACGCACAGACAAAAATGAAACAGACCCTATTTTCAAGGAGTTCATATTTCCATAACTCTTTATAATGTACAAAGTACAAAGATCACTAGAACTCTGTGAGCTATGTAGAGCAAATATTATTACCACTGTGTTACATATGGAAAAATTGAGGCACAGAGAATGAATTGCCCAAGTCACACAACTAGTATAAGTATCAAAGTCAAGTCCTTTGACTCCAAATCCTGTACTTGTTCCACTGTACCATGCTTAAATTGGAGAAAAAAAAATCTTCTTCCTGTTTTTATACTTAGGAAATTACTGTTTTCAGTATCCTTGGTGATAAATTAAAATTTAAAGAACTTCTAATTTATCCTACTACATAGATGACTATTGATCAACCTTTTAAACCCCTTTTTAAAGTAGAAATGACTAAAAGTCTATAGACATTTCTAAATAAAATCAAGCTTGTGAGTGTTTGTATCTATTTTTAATTTTGCTTGTAAGGTGATCAGTTTTCTTAAAGATAGCCTTTTTTTCT
The DNA here is from genome assembly GCA_023548195.1 of Bettongia penicillata ogilbyi. NCBI lineage: Eukaryota > Metazoa > Chordata > Mammalia > Diprotodontia > Potoroidae > Bettongia > Bettongia penicillata. The sequence continues at coordinate 3,229,001 of JAJHZJ010000304.1, forward strand.
TTCTAGTTGTATATACACTGACCTTGAGGGTCAGTATATATTCTTATTTGAATAGAGAAAATTTTACAGGTTGGAATGTAGCTTTGCAGGACTTAGAATTGTGATCCACGATAGTGCATCTTCAGTTTAAAAAAAGTGAGATAATTAAATCTCTTTTTGTCTCTTTTCTATTGATCTATCAATCTATCCATTTGAATCTCAAGAACATACAATATTAGAGCTGGAAAGTGACTTTAGATCATAGAATCTTAGAAAATAGAACATAGAATGTTAAAAATGGAAGCAATCCTAAAGCATAGATTGTTACAACGTTGTTTCTTCTTTTTGTAGACAAAAATAACTTGTCCACATTTCCCATCAGCCTTCCTTGTATTGTGTCCTGATAAAAGATCACTTTTCCAATAAACCATAAAGAAACACATTTTGCTTGCTGGTATGATCATTACCATCTTGTTTGTACATTGATCTCAAATATTTTTCTTTTTCTTTTTTACTGTTAATAATTTTCTGAAATTTCTTAAACATCAACAATTTAATCATGCTTGTGTGTATGCATGCATGCATGTGTATATGAATGTTCAAATGTGTGTTTTCTAGCTGCCAGACTCACTTATTTTTTGTGTATCAGTTTCAATAAAGCAAAGCAAATAAAGAAAGTACATGTTAATAATGTTGATAGCCCTTGCAGGATCTCCCTTCCCCCTTTCAGGACTAAATAGTATAACTTTCGCATTATTAATGATCCTAATTAACTTCAGTGAATCTAGCCTTCAAAGTTTTGCTTCCAGAAAGGACTCTGTAATGGTGTAAAAATTATAAATTTAAAACCCTTCACCTAGTTTTGTGGCTAGATGAGAGAACCATCCTTCTAGAAGGAAGAGTAGAGTTTAATGCCCTGTTTCCCACCTTTTCAAGACTGTAATGACCTCACTTGCTGATTCCTTTGCCCAGATAATTGGAGAGAATGCAAAGTTGAGTGAGAAATCATTTTGAGAGATATGTGTGTCCCATTTGCAAATGTACTAACTGCTGGATGATGGATTACCTTCTCAGTAGCTTGAGGTTTGGTGTGTGAATTTGTTTCATTCCTTTCATTATACTGTGGAAATAGCAGTTTTCATAGAATTGTGGGATTTTAGGGTTGGAAAGAGTCTTATCTTCTAGTTCTGCTGCCAAAGCCAGTGTGGCATAGGGGAAGAGTACTGGATTTGGAGTTAGAGGATCTGGGTTTGACTTTCACCTCTGACAGGTATTACCTGGGTGAGATTAGAAAAGTCATTTACCATTTCTGGCTTCAGTTTCTTCATCTGTAAAATGAGGGGGTTGGAGTAGATGATCTCTTATTTTATGACCTGTACATGAAGCAAAAATACTCTCTGCAAAGCTCCTGATAAGTATTCATCTAACTTCTCCTTGAGGGTGGGGTATTCACTAACTTTTAGGGCATCCTGTTCTACTTTTGGACATTTCTAGTTATTAAGAAATTATTTTTACATTGAATCAAAATCTGCCCCTTTTGCACATTCTTTCTTACATTAAAGCAGATTAGCACATTAAATACTCAAAGATGGTGATCATTTAGCTTCCTCATACATAAGATGAAAGAGTTGGGCTGGATCCCATAATTATGCCTTCTCCTAAGTTTTCTGTATGCCAAATATCCCTAATTTTTTCAGTTTTTTCATATTCTACATATGGCCATGTTTTCAAGACCTTTTGCCATCCTCATTGGTCTCTTTTGGACAAACTGTCCAGCTTGTTATTGTTTTTAAAATGTGGAACCCAGAACTAGATGATGTACTTTAGGTATGATTTAACTAGGGCAAAGAATAGGAGCATTGTTATTGCTTCTGTTGTTCTGGAAACTACACTTCGTTTGTTGTATTCTAATATCACGTTAGTTCTTTTGGTTGATACATCACAAAGGTACATAGTTTAGAGGCAATGTGTTAACACAATAATTGACACCAAAAAACTGCGTTTCAATTCTTGTTCCATTGCTCAGTGACTGTGGGCAAGCCATTTCACCTGTGAAGATTTCAATTTCCTCAACTGTATAATACAAATGATACCTATACTACTTATCTCCAGGGAAATGTTATGAGGAAAGGGTGTAAATAGTAAAGCGCCTCAGAAATGTGAGTTGCTATTACTTGTAAATCTTGCTTCTTCTTTTCCCCTTCTCTTTCTTTGCTTCCTGTTCTGGCTTCTTCCCTCTTCAGTGATTGTCTGTTTTGTGAGGGGGAAAAGGGCCCTTTTGGAAATTGCCCATTTCATAAATTGTCTTGTGACACAAAGGGGTTGAATGCTGTATCCTTGTCTCATTTATTTTGAAAACTTTGCTATGGAACTCAACTTAATCAATGAGCCCACTGTTGTCTCCAATAAGTTATGTGTTGGCCGTATTGATTGAGGGGGATTTTAGCAAACCCGTGCGGGGTTTATAATGTCAGCAGTGTTTTGATTATGAAAAGAGTTGGAACCTGGGGACATGGAACCAGGTGGTGTATGTCCTAAAGCCAGTAGTGACATGGTGGGCTGCCTTCCCCTTGGGATCTAGTTCATGCTTTGCACTTTAACTGTGGTGACTGGAAGCTATAGATTCACTTTTTTTTTTGGCTCATTAAAATGTTAAGAAATCAAACTGCACATAAAAAAGCCTTGTGAAAATATAAATTCTGGGATTGATCCTGGAAACTGGTGGATGCTGCCCTTCTCCTTTGCTCACTCTACCTCTCCCCACTCCCGACAATTTGTGGTTCATTTCCATTTCATCTGTGTAGCACATAGGACTATAACATGTTAAAGGCTAACAGAAGACCTCTACTCTAATCCCTTCATTTTACAAATAGGGAAATTGAGTCTCCTAGAGGGGAAGTGATTTGCCAATAGCTACAAAATTAGCAAGATTCCAGTCCTGGAATCCAGTTTTTTACTCCAAATTCAGTTTTCTTTCCACTCTACCACACTGCTCAAAGACACAGGTTTGATGAAAAAGGAGTACATGTAATTGGTTGATAGAGATCATTTTCTAAGCAAAACAGTCAATGAGGTAGCTTAGAGACTGTCTGTATCACATTGAAAGCAGGGCTTTGGTATCTTACTTGAAGAGTAGCATTTTTCATATGAAAGTGATGTCATATTTTCTAGAGGGGAAGGGATGAGAAAAGTAGTCATTCGGTGGTTCAGTCTCATCTCTGACACTAACAATTCATGTATTTGGGCCTCTTATTTTCATTCTCTGGGCCTATGTCCCCTTCTCTGTGAATCAGGGTGTTAGATTGGATGATCTCTAAGTTCTCTTCTATCCATGGCATTCACTCCATAATCTCAGGTTCCTTTTAATATTTTCTGTTGTAAGGTCCCTTCTAGCTATAACATTATTATCCTGTTTAACAGGAAACAGAAAACATACTGTAGCATAAGTAACCACTCTTTCTTTTTTGATATATTGATGACAGCTAGTTACACATACATATATGCGTACATACTCAGATATGGGTGTATGTGTATAATTTTCAGTTTAATATCCATTGAACACAAGAAAACTTTGAAACAACTGACCAAACTAAAAGCTCGCTTCTTGGCTGAAAGAGTGATTTTTTAGTGAGAAGTTACTTAGTTGATCTCAGAGCTCATCCATATAGGTAGATACTCCCTACATCCTCATTAATTGCAACCTGTCCTCTGCAGTCTTCATCCTTGTTCCCCCTAAAATCCTCTATAGGATATCTGCCCACCTCCTGGATACGTTCCTTTTATTCTTTATTTTGTGGGGACTTTGATTTGTTCCTGTTTTGTCCTGTGTTTTACCTATATAATGACACCATGTCCTCTCTGATCATATCTTTTTTTACTGCTAACTTTTGCATTGAGAGGTAGCTGTGGTACAGTGGGTAGAGAGCAAGCTTTGGAGTTAGGGATACCTGGCTTCAAGACCCACCTTCAACCACTGTTGGCTGTGTTTTCCTAGAGCAAATCATTCAAACTCTCAGAGACCCAGACAGCTCTTCTAATACTTTAAGTTATTCATCATAGAGGACATCTCTTTAATAGCAGTTCCCTTCTGAGATGAAATGAGAGAGGGAGAGGAAGGATGTTAGGGAGTGAGAAGATGTTACAATTTTTACACGACTTCCTACATACAAGACATTGTTGATCATGTTACAGCTCACTTAATGCTGTCTGGTTCTCTCCATTACCCATTAAGTTATAGATTACATTTCCAAATGAATGATTATATTTCAAAAAATGCTTTTTATGCCATGTTATAGAATGAGAGACCTAAAGAGTTCCTTTGAAATCATCAGGTCATAAAGTTCTATATTTAGAGGTGGAAAGGAGAAAGGCTACCTTGTTTCTCCTTTTGTTTTACCGATGAGAAAACTGAGGCCAGGATGAGGTAGTGATTTTCTTAAATGGGAGTACTGGGAGTAGAACTTGTGTCTTGTCTCTTCATCCAGTATTCATCCAATGTAATGTGCTAACATGTAGCTCTCTTCTGAAAGATAAACCTAGGAAGGAAGGAAAGAAGGAAGCAAGCATTTATTAAGTGCATACTATGTGCCAGGCAGTGTGATAAACACTTTTCAAATATTATCTCAATTAATTTTTACAGCCACTCTGGGAAATAGTGGCAATTAGTTGAAATTATCTCCATTTTACAGTTGAAGAACTGAGGTAGACAGAGTCGTTAACGGACTTGTCTGCAATCACACAGCTAGTAAGTATCTGAGGTTAAATTTGAACTCAGGTTTTCCTTACTCCTAGTCTAGCGCTCTGTCCACTGAGCTGCATGGCAAGTATAGACTTTTGAAAGGTGATACGCAGCTAACAAGTATTTATTAAATGCTTACTATTCTCTAGGCATTGTGTGTTAGCACTGGAGATACAAAGAAAGTAAAAATGCGATTCCTGCCCTCAAGGAGCTAACATTGTAGTGGGGAAGACAAAATGTGAAAAAATTATACTTGTAAGGCATATGCAGTGTGAAGAGAAGGCAATCTTGGAGACCTTGTATTGGGGAACTGGAAATGTCTCCTGCAGAAGGCAAGGTTTGATCTGAGTCTTGAAGGAAGCCAGGGAGGCCAGGAGGTGGAAATGAGAAGGGAAAATGTACCAGGCATGGAGGATGGTTAGTACAAATGTAGAATCAGGAGATGTTATATCATGGTGAAGAATGGCAAGGAGGTCAGTGTAACTGGGTTAGAAAATGTGTAAGAAGACTAAAAAGGTAGGAAATGCCCAGGCTGAGGAGCCTTTCTAGTTACCCTTGGAGGTAAGCACTGAACAGTAAGAGGCCTTGTTCAGATCTATGTCTTACAAAACTCACTTTGGCACCTATGTGGTAGATGGATTGGAGTGGGAAGCACACTGAGACAGAGAGACTGACCGGAAGGCTTTTGTAATAGGACAGAGAAGAGATGAGAAGAGCTTACAACAGAGTGGACCATGTGAGTGGAAAGAAGGAGCCTTATTTGAGAGAAAAGAAGGGAGAAGCCATGAGATTTGGCAATAGGCTGGGTATATGCAGTGTGTGAGAGAGAGCAGTTGAGGATGGCTGAAGTTGCTAGCCAGAGTACTGACCAGACACCTGAGCATTTGTCCCACTATCTTTCCCACGACTTCCTCCACCTTTTGAATATCAGAAAGTGTGATGATGCTAGGTGGGGGAAGAAATGTAATCCAATGGATAAAATACTAGATTTGAAGTCAGAGATACCTGGGTTCAGGTCTCACCTCCAATGTTTAGTAGTTACTCATTTAATTTCTTTGAGCCTCAGGCAGCTTTTCTTAGGTGAGTTACTTGACTGATGAAATTAAAGATCCTTGATGTCTTGACATTTGTAGCTGTTGTTTTAGAAAGTCTTAAAGCTGGGCCTGTTAACGACCTATTGGATCTTTAGGGCAAAATGTAGTAGTCATGGGATTTCTTTATCTGAGAAATCTTTCAAGCATTTTTATCAGTAAAGTTCCAACTTAAAAAGGAAAAGTCCTTTTTGCATTTATAGCTTTTGGGTAGTAGAGGAGAGGTCATTCTTTGTGGTCTGTATACCTCTGGCAGCATATGTGTTTGAATTTTACAGACTGTTTGGTATATATGCTGAAGTGATTTCCTTTAAAATATACATTTTCAAGGAAATTTCATCCTGAAGTAAAAAGAGTTTAAATTATTTTGTTTAAATTATTTTTTTTAAATTATTGTTTTAATTATTTCTTTTGTTTAAATTATTGGGAAGGATGCATGTATAGGATAAGGGTGTTAGTGGGGCTGGGGCCCTAAAGATGTTAAAGTGAATGTTCCTCCCTCTACTCTACTAGTTGTTTGAATGATGTCCTTATTGGCCAGGAAAACTCCTTTATTCCTATGTATAGTAGTCATAGAATCACAGAGTTAGAAGGGACCTTTGAACATAAAATGTTCAAACATAGAACATGAATATTCAAGCTAAAAGGAGCTATGATGGTATGTAGATGTCAGGGAAGTATCCTAGTGTCTTGATTCTAAGCAGGATAAGGTCAGAGGTCACATATCAGAGGCCAGGATCCCAGGGACAGAATCTAAGTTCTACTAGGGGGTGGAGGCGGTGGGGATAAGAAGCAGGACTAGAGTACAGGTGGAAAATAGAGTGTGGTGTTCATGGAGTAGCAAGGAAGCAATGGTGTGGTTGGAATAGTAGATTTGTAAGAGAGAGTTATGTTCAAGAAGACCAGAAGGAGAGAAAAAGGCTGGGTTATGAAGCATTTTAAGTGCTAATTAAAGGAGTTTATATTAGATGCCAGAGATAATAAGGACCCACTGGAGTTTGGGCATGGGAGGTAGGGTGGGTTGTGACCTGATGACATTTGTGCTTTAAGAATGTAGAATATTATCAGGAACACATGGAGAATGCTTTTGGCAGAACTGTCCAGCACCCTGCTTCTCCTTAATTCAGTCCTAAGCAGTATCTTCTGTGTGAGCTAGGTGGTGATTAATCTTTAAATAGAAGACATCCTCTTTTAAAATAGCACATTGGCTATTACAGACAGCATAGCTCAGATATGACTAGTGTACAGATGCAACAATTTAGACTATATTGAGAGAAATTTTCCTTTGTTATTCATTCTAATCAAAGTTCATTTAGTGTTGGCTTTCATTTTTTAACAGTGGTATAGTTAATGTAGTCCCCGTCTAACAACATTAAAGAATAGAATATTCTCAGTTGAATTATGTAGGAGGAATATGTGCTAGCAGGGAAAGCCAAAAAGCTTTCTGCTTCATTGAGTAGACGATTAGATTGATGTGAGTTTCTTTCTTGAATGATAGAACTGGTTTTAAAACTAAATGAAGCGAGCATCATCAATCCAGTTAGCATTGATAACTCATTATTATTGGTTGGAAAAGGACTACATTTGTAACCTGATCTTTACTTCATCACACTGACAGATTTGGATTTAGTTAAGGCAGGCTTGTTTCAATTTAGACCCAAGACTTAAAGTCATAAAAATGTGCTCACCATTTTGTCCTGAAATTTGCGAGTGAAAAAGGCTGGAGAGCAAAGCAGATTCATGAAAGGGATGGATACATGTTTAATTTTTATAACATTTGAATTAATGAATTTTTAATGGTGTCGATGAGGCTTTTCATTTAAGTTAAGCTTAATTAGAAAAATTTTGTTGTCGGGAGGTTGTGTAAGTAACTTATCTGCCTTTTATATGATAGGCACTTTAAGAATGTTAAAATGTTTGCTGACTTCAAAGGCCTGTTGCCTTTATCTGGATATATGTTTATGTGATCTGAACTTTTTTGATTCCATGCTCAACCATTGTCTCTACTAAGGACTCCTCTTGGTCTCTCTGACATTATAAGGTCCCATGTTCTAATATTCAGTTTTATGTTCTAACATTCTATGTTTTAAAACTTCCAGGTCTAACGTTTTGTGTTCTAACACGGTGTTATTTCATGCATATCATTTAAGATCAACATTTTCTGTTTTATGGTATGTTGCTCTGTGGCCCAGCCTTCCTTCTGGCACTAATATTCTCTGACTCTGACACTTTTACTGAGGAAAGGTTTTCTTGTCCAAAGAATGAGGACTTTTGAAGTACCACTCCACCTTTCCATTCTGTTCTTTCTGAAGAATGTGTTTAGTGTTTCCTACCTACCTATTTCAAAAAGACATTTAAAGTAATAGTTCACTTTGATTAATTGATAAACTGGGAATGTGTAAACAAGGACAAGCACAGTAGTGTTATTAAAAAAATAACTTGAAAATGTTGCAATCTGATGCCAAAATAAATTGGTGACAAACAGGAACTTTCATCAAAAACTAAGCAAATGGAAGTTGTAATGGAGGAAATGATTGTGAGTACATTCAGGAAAAATGATCTCTGAGAACGATTGGCTTTATCTCTTTCTTATTATTGGTCCTATTGATGTTGGGAAGCGGTTCCTAATCCCAGACCCCTCTGTTCCTAGGTAACAGGCAAAAATGGTGCCAGCAGAAGTGGTCCTGCCAGGCCAAACCCATGTGGTTTGGTGTTATTCAGTCTGATCCATATGGTCATGCTGAAGATGGTCCCTTGAGGGGTGTTAACACTCAGCCATGCAAACTCCTCCCTCCCTTTGGAGCTTTGCTGCCGGGCCCCTGCTGCTTGCCCATGTGTGAATCTTGATTAATTTTTCATTTTTAATGAAGTTTGATCATGTTTATTATTTCACATGATTGACTGCCCAGTCCTCCTCCCCATGTAATTGATAAAGCTCATATTTCTTCATCTGTCTCAGATTTCTTCAGGGGTAGAGTTGTAAGATTGGGCGCTTGTGGTTAATGTTAGATTTATTGCTCCCATTAGATGTATAAATTATCTCTTTTTCTCTCCACAGGAAGTTCTACAGACTTTGACCAAGTTTTGTTTCCCCTTCTGTGTGGACAGGTAGTGTTAGATTTTTAAACTTTACAAGAGAGAAAAAAAAACAACACTTGTCAATAAAACTGCTATGGAGAATGAAAACCATGCTATTTGTAACATTCTGTCTGTTTAACTATGATTTAAAGCACCTATGTGCCGGGGAGAGTTGCAATATCTTCTTTCCTGGGGATTTTATGGGCACCATCAAAAAGTTTAAAAGTTTGAACTGTGCATTGGTAGAGGAGTGTGGGATAGTGGGAAGAGTCCCAAACTGGGAGGCAAAAGATCTGCAATTGACTCCTTAACTAATGAGTTATGTGACCTTGGTCCAGTGATTTTCCCTCTGTAGGCTTCAGTTTCCTCATCTGCAAAGTGAAGATTAAATTATACTATCAGTAATAACAGTGAAGCAGCAGCAGTGGTGCAGTTCATAGTTGGAGCGAGAGTTCATAATTTGGAGTCAGAGGACCTAAGTTCAGATTCTAACTCAGCTACTTTATGTCTTTGGGACTTGGTACAAGTCACTTGTACAACCCTGTGGACCTTAGTTTCCTCATCTGGAAAATCAGAGTGCAGCAACACATGATCTTTAAGACTGTCAAATTCTAAACCTTGTAATTATTTTATTCTAATAATAATAACATATAATAATGCTTTAAGGTATACACATTCCTCTCCTTTCCCCCATTAAAAACACTGAAGGATTATTATCCCCATTTTACAAGTAGGAAAACTGAGACTCAGAAGTGCATTTGTCCAAATTCACATAACTTGTGTCAGAGTCGCAATTTGAACCCAGGTCTTTTTGACTCTAGGCCCAGCGCTCTTTGCTACCTTTTGGTCATCTCTAAAGTCTCTCCTGATTCTATGAATGAAAGATTATATTAATTTGATTTCAATACCAAAAAAAGTACTGAGTTACCATGGATGGAGCTTAATCTCCAGCTATTGATTCTGTATGTATATTATGTTAAACATGTAAGTGTTGTTATAGAAATTCATGCATTTTGGATATAATGTATATATGTATGTATGTGGAGTATACTGATGGAAGGGGAGAGAGAGATGAATAAGAAGGAGGAGGAGGAGAAAGGGAGGGAGAAACAAAAAGGAGGGGAGAGGAGGAGGAGAAAGGGGGCAATATGTGTAGATTGAGCAAATAGAAATTGTGGGTGTAACAATTTTAAAGATGCTTCACTTCTCTTGAAATGGAGTGACCCCTCTCCATTCTTGATATGATGGGTCAGATAGACATCCTCAAGTAGTGACTAGGGCACTGGACTTGGAGTAAAGTGACTCCACTGCAAATCTTAAGTTCTGCTTCCTATTGTTAATTCTATTAACTTTGGGCAAGTTGCTTTCTCCTCACCTGCTTACATGAGGAAGTCACACTAGCTGGTCTCTCTGGCATCTTTTGACTCTGACACAATCTGTGATTCTGTGACATGTTCTTAAGTCATAATTTGGATCTTGATTGAACATCTAATTTAATTCAACAAAGTGCCTCCTATGTGCCCAACACGAAAACTGGTGTTGGGGATACAAAGATGAAATGACCCAGCCACTGCCCTCAGTTAGCTTCCAGTTCATTGGCAGAGGTGAGACATGCATATACATAACTATGATGCCCAGTTAAATGTAAACCAGTGCAAAGGGAACATTCAAGCTCAGGGCCGTGAGAAATTTTAAGAAGAAAGAAATATTCCCACCTGAGCGAAATTAGGTAAGGACTCTTAACCCATTCAGTGCATATGTAGTCAACATTAAATTAAAAATTGGCCTTAATTTTAAGATGAGTAGATTATGAATGGATCAAAATAAATTTCTTTTCCTTCTTTTGTCTTCTAAACCAAGCCAAGCAGATTGTATTTGCTTATTGGTTTCTATTTAATGTCAGTTTCCCATTTATTTGTATTAACCAATGATATGTAAAACCGAGATTTTACTCACTGATAAAATGTATATTGCAAATCATGGTGATGATATACTTATAGGGACTAACGAAACTGTCATTTTAAAGAATTTAGTTGGATTTTTTAATAAAGAAAAACAATTTAATCAGTTCAAATATGACTTTCAGTTAAATGGAGATCCATTTTGGGAGGGTTTGGTTTTTTCCATGGCTATTATTTTTAAATGAATATTTTAAAACTAGTGAGTAGCATAATAGATTGAGTGCTGACATTGGAATTAAGAAGACATGACTTAAAATCCCCCTTCTGACATTTACTGAACCACCCAGAGCTTTAAGCAACTCTCTAAGATTCTATATTATAGATCATGTTCTGTGTTGGTAGAGGGAGCTTTCACAGTGATGAAACTGTAGGCCCTTGAGATATTTTTCAGCTAATAGAAGAAAAATAATATGATGAAGGGGACAGAACATTGGACTTGGATCCCGGAGGCCACTTCTGTCCATGGTTCTGCAGCTGTGTTGCTTTGTGGCCGTGGCTAAGTCACTTTACTTCTCTAGGCCTCAGTTTGCCCATCTTTAAAATGAAATTAGACTCTGTGATCTCTTAAGAACCTTCCAGCTCTTATGGTTACATTCTAATATTCTGTTTTACGTTGTAATATTCTAAGTTCTAAAGCCCTTCACTGTAGCGGTCTGGGTTTTAATGTTCTCCATACTAGGTTCAGAATGCTGGTGATCTCTTCACATGCATTATTTGGGGACAGAAGTGTACTCCAGTGATATAGCTGAATCTTTCACAACGATTCCCTCTTTTACTGGGATCTCTCTCACTGTAAGTGTGATGACGTAGTTTTCTTGATAGAATACAACATTTCGGGGAATCTAAAAGGAACACAGTATTTAAGCCCCCTTTCTTTTCCCAGATTCGGACTTTTACAAAGTATAATCTAGTCTAGTTTAGACTAGAGATACTAATGAATTAGCTCCTTTTCAGGAAATTAAAAAGTTTAATGCCAGGATTTTCTCCCCAAATGTCAGCAGTACAATTTATATGGCAAATAAACATTTTAGCCGTTTGTCACTGGCCAGGGTCTAAGCACCCCAGGTGTTGGTTATTTTATTATGGGATATAGTGTGTATCCTAGGGTTGGAGAGTAATGCCCTAGTGGATTATTTTAGAAAAAAAGTTTTCCTAGTCATTCCTGCGTTCTTTTTCCTTGTCTACCACAGCAATAGTAGTACAGTATCTTAGTCCAAAAACGCAGGACCTGCCTGATCACTGTTAAACAGAGAAGAGATAACTTGTTAGGAAGCTTAATAATACAGGGTTATTCGAGTAAAAATGGACCTTATCACATAGGGTGTTAGAGCCGGAGGGGGCTCTATTAAAATATAGGATGTCAGAGCTGGAAGGAGCTTAGACATCATTTATGCCAGTACATCCTATTTTATAGGTGGGGAAACTGTGGCCTAGGGAGATACCTCTCTGGAAGGAAGCTAGTGGTAGAATAAGGCATAAAACTGAATCCTCTCTACACAGTTAGGGTTTTCAAACATATGAGGGCTTGATCTAGAGAGAAAAACTAGGAGCATGGGTAGAAATTACAGGGAGGCAAATTTCAGTATTAGCAAGATTTTTTTAACAGAGCTCCCAGATGTAGCTCTAACGTATATAGCATGAAATAGGCCATTTCCAGGGTTAGTAATTTCTCTAACATTAGAAATGTGCAAAATGGATCTGTAGAAGGGATTCAGACTTTGGCTAAGTGAGGACTAGACGACCTGTGAAGTCTCCTCCAGCTCTCAGGTTCTAGAAAATTGCCTGTTAATTCTAAGATTTTGGGATTGTAGATTTTTAATTTTTATATGACCAAATACCTAATGCTATTTTTAAAAAAATTAAATCTTGCTTGTCATTTTAAGATTTTCTGTTTGAAACTAGGAATTATGCAAATAAAATAACTTCCTGAAAATATATGATTTTGGCATTAGTTGTTATTCTCTTATCTTCACACTGTTTCTCTGGAGTAGATTGGTAGAAGTAGCATTCTCTCCATTTGAAAAAAATGGTGACAGAAATTATATACTTAAGAAAAATTTTTAAACACCTGTTGAACATCTTATATGTGATCAATACTATTGAAAATACAGAAGCATAACACATGGCCACTTTCCCTCAAAGCACTTAGTTAGGTTGGTGAGACAAAATACACAGTAAAAAATAGTGGGCTGTTCAGTTCAACTAATAATCCCAACGAACATTTATAGCCCTTTGAGGTTAGCGGCACAGTTTATGTATATTGCCTCATTTCATCCTCACAACAACTCAGCAACTATCTGTGAAGCTTCTGTTCTTCAATGCAGAGTACTTTGCTGGGCACTAGAGGTGATAAGGAAATAAATAAAATGGTTGAGGTGGTGGTGGTGATGGTGTCTCTGCACTTACGGAGTTCACAATCTACTAAGGAGATGAAATTCATATAATTATATACCATTTGGGATATGATAAATGCATAAGAGAGGTACAGATGTTTTGGTATTGATGAACTAAAATGAGGAGTGTTATTTATGACAGAAGGAATGAGGGAAAGCTTCATGGAAGAAAATATAGGTGGCATTTGAGCTGGTTCTTGAAGAATGACTAGAATGCTAGTAAGCAGAGATGGCTGAGACGATATTCCAGATACTGCTAACACCAGCAAAGACAGTGTGATGGCAAAGTATGGAATGTGCTCTAGAGCAATAAGGGGAGATGGCTAAGCAGCTTTGTGTGGAGCATGGAATACATAAAAAGGAATGGGGGATATCCTAGGAAAGATAGGTCAGAACTAGGTTATGAAAAAGCTTTAAATGGCAGTCTAAGGACTTTAGACTTTATTCAATCTGCAGATGGTTCTATATTAAGCCATTCCTGCTTAACAACCCAGGGACAGCGGAAGAAAAGAAAAGTAGCAGCCACGTGGGATTCAGTACATTGGCCCACATATAACTACTCCATAAATGTTTGGTGATGATGACTTGGCTAACAGAGACCTTGTCTCTCATGTGATACCTGGAATCCAACTGTTTCATCCACATGGTCCATGCTTCTGCATTCCATTTATATACTATACCTGGAAGCTTCTTCAAGATTTAATGAAATGCTTCTGGAGGAGACAGAAATAACCATCGCTTGGCAGGCAGCATGAAGGTTAGATTCTGTGGTTTGAATAAACATTGCTTTTCTTCCTTGTTCTTCATGTTGACATGGACTTCGAAGATGCATTAGAGGATGTAGGATAGTGTTGATTTTATCCTTAAACAATCATTTTTGGAGATATTCCTATTTTTGGTTCTTTTGACTTGCTGAGAGATAGTGTCTGATTGAGTTCAGAATTGATCAACTTGGGGGCATCCACAGTAGAATTGTTTGTTTTTTTTAAAAGAAAACTTCATGAAGAAATTTTATCCTGAGAAATTGTGAAAGTTTAAGGATTGAGAAAACATAAAAGAATATGGTACCAGAATGAAGTTGTTGGTTCTCCTTCTAGCCCTGCCACTAACTTTTAAGTAAATCAATTTTAGGGTTTTTTATCTGTAAAATGAGGAGTTTATACTAATGATCTCTAAGGTCCTATGAGCTATTAACCATTTTTTGTTTTAAAATCTCTCCCAGTTCCAATGTATCTGTATCTTAAAGGTCTTTTTGAGCTTTAACATTTTTAATGTATTTTTTTATGTTCTATGTTAGTTCTACATTCTCAAGGCCTTTGAATTCTGACACTTTGTTCTCTGTCCTAAGCTTCCTTTTAGCTCTAATTCTCTTTGTTCTGTATTCTCATATTCTTTGTTCTAAGGTCCCTTATAACTCTAACATTCTATGAACATTTGATTACTGTAACATAAAGAGTTGATGCTGAAGTAGAGGATAAACATAAAAACAAAAACTATTAAGAAATCAGATTCTTTCCCCAAAGTAGTGATCATGGAGAAATATCTAATGTTGTTATAGTCCATATCAACAAGTGGAAAGCTCCATCAGTCCTCTGCTATGCAAAAATCTTTAAGACATTTGTTTGACAGGCCCTTCCTGACTATAAGTTAACTGGAAGTTGACCAAGGAGAAATATCTTAAAATATAATGGTTTTGGGCTTTGTCACTTGGTGATATGTTTGTTAACCAACTGTTCGTTAACATACAACCAACTAGTCTGTAAAAGTAAGTGTCCCTCTGTAAGCTATGGTACCCCCTAAAGTGCCCGTCTCTTTGAATTGACTAGCAGCTGTTGTTCACCAAAAGCTCAATAACTATAAAAAAGAAATACAATCAGAAGGGAGCACCTTCTCCTGGCTGATCTGTCCAAGTCATCAGGATTCAAATGGCAAAAGTTTCTCCAATAGGAGAACAGATAAGCCAGACAAAGAAGTTTTAGGACCATAAAATGTCAGAGCTGACAGGAACCTCACAGGCTATCTGGTCTAATTCATTAATTTTTATTGGTAAGGAAACCAAAGCCTAGAGAGAAGGAGGAGTGACTACTCTTTGAACGTTAGTTAGTGACAGAGCCAAAACTAGGCTCCATGTCTCCTGATTCCAAGTTTAGTATTCTCACTCCTATTCTGTGATCCTGTAATCCTTCTTGTAGTGAACGAATGAATGAATCTTTTTGAGGTATCAGATAACCAAGCAATTTCTAGCTGCACTTTCTGCATTCTTGGCTTTATTATTGTTGCTATTTGTGAATAGGAAGGAGGATCTTTATAGAAGTCCTACTTTCATTTCTCATTGTGACTTTAGGATGGTGTCCAACCTTCTAGTCATGTGAGCACGATCAAATCACTTTTGAGCTTCAGTTTCCTCTTCTATAAAATGGGGATAATATTTTCATGGCATCCTTTATAAAGGTATTAAAGAAAACACTTTACAAACTGTAAAATACCGCAGAGTAATTACTGTTCCTCCACCAAAACCTTACTGTTCAAGTCTGGAGGTGACCTTGAAGAGGACAAGCTCCTGTAAGTCCTACTAGCCTTCAGTGATGTGGGATTCTTGTCCTTGGGGTTTCAGTACTTTTCTCTCTAAGGTTGCCTTATATCCTTTGTATGGATCTTGTATATAACTATGCACGTTTTTTTCTTCCATTTGAATGTATGATCGTTGAGGGTAGGGCCTGTTTTTACTCTTTCTTTGTCTCTTTGCAGCTTAGCACAATGGTTGGCACATAGTTAGAGCTTAATGAATACTTGTTGATTGAGTGCTAGAGTGTGTGTCTATTACCAGAGGACCAGCCTAGCCAAGCGAAGAGAGATTCATTAGCAGAATGTTGACCATTAGGCAATGATTTTTTTTGGCCACAGCAAATTAACTAAGTCTTGAAAAAATTGTTTTGTGTATCAGTGGGAGAAGTGCCCATGCTGATGATATTATAGGTCCTCTGAAGTGTTTTGCATAGATTTTAAAAAACAATAATGACACACTTTTCTATAACACTACACTTTACAAAATACTTTAACCAGGATCTTACAGTTACAACATAAAACAACTCTTTGAGGTAGGTAATGTAGATTGTATTACCTCCATTTTACCAAGGAGACAACTGAGGCTTAGAGAAGGGAAGTCAGTTGCCCATGCCGTACAGATACAGAATTAAAAATTGAACCCAGATATTTTTGAATCCCCAAAGTCAGAAGTAGCATGTTTTATTGTCAGAACCTACCACTTATTCTCTTTATATCCTGTCTTTTTTCTTTCTTTAAGGATTAAAAGAAAGGTTAATTATAACAGTTCATATTTATGTAATACCCTAAGAGGTTTACAAAGCACCTTCCACGCCATAGTTCAATGAGGTATAGTCATCTCCATTTGACAGATGAATCCCAGAGGAGAAAAGTGGCTTGCCCAGTTATGTGACTAGTAAATGGTGGAGCTGGGATTTGAACCCTGGTCTTCTGCCAGAACTTTCCATTCTACTACACTGCCTCTTATACTTGTACTAAAGACTGGATGGGCATTTGCAAAGCACCAAGTATTTAAATATGACATATTCCAACCAGTGCAACACACATAACCTTTTTGGAATGCTACCTGAACCTGTTTATTTTAACCATCTTAGAATCTGAAGCCCAGAGTAAAACTCAGGAAGGTACATAATTTGTGAGATCACAAAGAATTACTTTATAAAAAGCTGGGGTGCTTGTAACTTAGAATTTTTCTGACCTGTTGTGCAAAATAATTCAATCGCATGAGCCTTCCCCTCCCCCAAGTGAGCCTTGCTTTCGTCCCCAATCACTTTAATTATGTGAGTTTGAGTCTCGTTTCTCACACATCCTCAGCTCTCAACCTTGTTAAAATTAATCATATAATCCTTCTTTAAAACATAGTATTAAGTCACCATAGTAACATCGCATCCAAGCTTTATAGATAAAACATAACAGCCACAAGAAGGTAGCATTGGGTGTCCCCTCGACAGCTCTGTAACTTTTATAGAAATGTGTTTCTTCTCTTGGCTTGTTCAGGGTGGAGGATAGCATTACTTACACCTGTTTTATTACTATGTTCCTTTTAAATTGCTACCTTGTTTCTGTTCACATTCTTGGTTAAACCTGGCAGAGGAAAGTATTTTCCTTTCCTCCTGAATTATTTTCTTGGCCTCAGCAATCAATCTCCAGACAATATAATTACCCCTCTATAAATTGAAATAGATATTCTCCCTAGATCTTTGTTATGGGAAAATCTTGTTAAAGTGATGGTGGTAGTAGTAATGATGAAAAAGATGGTGATAATAATGGGGGAAAATGGGGATGGTGATATACATTTGGGCTTTACATTCTTTTAGATGAAAAAGATTTACAAAATACTTTCTTGCACATAACAACATTTGAGAGACCTTGTGAGGTATACTAGTACCCTGACTGGAGGGGGTCCTAGTCTAACTCTTCATTTGTAGGTAAAGAAGCTAAAACTCAGAGATAGGAAATAATTTACTCAAGATTTACCCAGGTAGTAAGAAGTGAGCTAGAATTCAGAACCAGATTCTGTGGCTTTTCCCACCACCTTACTTGTATATGCTAGCTTAGAAGATCCTGGTGGTAATCCCAGCTTTGTTACCCACTACCTATGTAGAAGTGTGCAAGTCACTTTACTCCTCTGAGCCTATTTTATCATCTGTGGAATGGTTTTAATCATATTTCCACTCCCAGACAGGTAAGAAGTACATTCTGTAGGCTTAGAAGCCTAGAAATGGAAGTAGCTGTCATTGTGCTTCATCTTGATCATAATCCTGGATGGTTGGTGAACAATTCCTTTTCCCAAAGTGCTTTAAACTTTGCAAAGTGATTTCCTCGTAAGACCCCCCAGTAGTACAAACAATATTACCCTTATTTTTAAAATGAGGCAGTCAAGGCTTAGAGAGTAGGAAGTGACCTTGCCCAGGGACACACGACTAGTATGTGTGAGAGCTGGAACTAAAACCCAGACTTCAGGTCTTAACACTTTCTTGACCAGCCAGGTAGTCTCTGTTTTTTGTAACCATAGAATTCTATGTAAATGTAAGCTTTTGCTGTTATTATCATATCCTGGCAGCAATGCTGAGGTAGGAAATTTAAGTACTATTATCACCATTTGATTGATGAGCAAATAGGTTTAGACTGTTCAGTGGAGTTGGTGCTTAAAATCTCCTTACTCAAATGCTGGGCTTTCTCTGTCAAACCGTTATCTACTGGCAGAGATAGAGGCTGTTGACATTTGGTGCCCCTTGCATGACGCTGCCAAGTAGGACTTGCTACATCAGACCCATTAAAGGTGCTCAGGATCCCAAAGGCTCCTTGAGTATTGATTCACCCATACATCTCTTACACAGGGTTGGTTTTTTTTTTTGGTTTGTTTGTTTGTTACAAGAACTGGCTTTTAGAAGTCTTATATGATGTTGAAGACTCAACAGTAATTATGAGTGCTACCTTTAGAGAAGACCACTTCAAATAATATTTACCATCTTATCTTAGATAATGGTATTCTTTTAATTTGTACAATGAATTATATAGAAGAGCATTTTTTTTTAATGTTAGTACAAAATACATAGATTCGTTTTTGGTATTTTATATAGGAAAGAAAATGGTTAAGTTTAAAAGCTCATGAATTCCATTGAAAATTTTGAATAAAGAAAATTTGTCAGTGCTACAATTTCATCAAAAGACATTCATTGCATTTCAGCAAGTATTTATTAGGCTCCTGCTGTCCTCTCTAGGTCTCACCTAAGGACTCCCTCATACCTGTAGGACAAGGCTCTTCTTAACCCTAGTATTCCAGTGTTCCATGTCCTGAAGGCTCTTTTAGAGCTAACACTACTAAATTCTATTATTAGAATTTTAAAATAGCTATATATGTGTTCATTTAAAAATCACCCATATTATATTTTGTTAGTTTATGATATAGTTTATTGGTTGTTGTACTTTTGCCTGTTTATTTTTTAAAGAACAGACGTTGCATTCTAATCTTACTCTAAGGCCTATATGTGTGATGTGTTTTTTATTTTTGTTTTAATGCAGTAAAAACATTTCTTTGTTTAATGCTTTCCTATAGCATTGTTTTTCACTATCTTGAAAAGCAGCTTACATTGTTAAACAATCTGGCTTTCCTGGGCTCCAAAATGAGCTCCTTTGGGCTTCAAAAATCTTATATGGAAACTGGCATTTGGGAAAGCAAATGCTCACCTTCTTCCTTGTATCTGTAAGTGGCTTTACTAAGCAGTCCTAAGCACTTCTAGGACATCATTTAGAATCATGTAATCGTACAAAGTGAAGTAAGGAGTGAGAGAGCTATTTTAGAAGGGGGCCTTGGAAAAAAGAATATGACCTGGAAAAGATTTTGAAACATAGAATATTTGGAATATTAGAGCTAGAATGAATCTGAAAACAGAATGTCAGTACTCAAAGGGAACTTAGAACAGAAAAACGTAACTAAAGTTTATATAGTGCTTCACATGTATAGGGTGATCCAAAAGTCTGGATGTAGTTCCAAATGTTTAAATTTTGGAACTGCACTAAGACTTTTGGGACACCCTATATTATTGCCTTTGATCCTCACAGCCCTCCAAAGTCAGGGCTCCCTTTTCCCTCATTTTTGCAGATGAACAAATTGAGGCTGAGAAGAGTTGAAGTGACTTGGCCGGGGCTGTAAAATGATAAATATGTAAGGTGGAATTTGAACTCAGTCTTCCTTATTCCAAACCCAGCACCTATTCTAACCTTCCCCCTAACACAGAACGCCAGAACTGACAGAACCCTCAGAAATCATATATTCTAATCTGCTCATATTCCAGATGAGGAAATTGAAACTCCAAGGAATAAGTTGACTTGGTTAGGTTATACTAGTAGTTAGTGACAGAGCGTGGAATTGACTTATTTCAGTTGTAGTTACAATGATACATTCTTTTCCAAAGGTGGTCCTGGAGATTGACTTCCTTATTAATTTCCCTTTAATTCTGGTGAAAAATGTAAATATGCAAGTTCATTTAGAGAACCATAGGCCTACTGAGAAAGGAAATGTTACAGGTTCAATGACTTGGTTTGATTAGATACTTTTTATCACTGAACTGGTTGCACAATTTATTTTCCTTTTGTTCTTTCTTTCCTGCAGCCTTACAGTGAGCCAAGTTGGCCAGAATTTCACATTTGTGCTCACTGACATTGACAGCAAACAGAGGTTTGGCTTCTGTCGCTTATCTTCGGGAGCTAAGAGCTGTTTCTGCATCTTAAGGTAAGGGGAGGTTGGGCTGTGGTGATTGGCTTGTTGGAACAAGCAGTAGTGGGCCTAGCTTTGTTATGAATGTAATTTAAGTTTTCCAGCTGTTCTCCATCGTTCCCTATCTCTTCCCTGCAAGTCACTGCACTTTGGGCAAAGGATTTCAAAATACTGTTCATGCGCTTTTAAGCCTAGGAAGATAATTTTCATTATTTATTTGTATTTCATGCCTTGAATGAAGGAGTCAATGCTGCTAGGTCATGTGTGAAAGTTGGATGACATAGCTTGAGCTCTTTCTGTTATCTTGAGCTGTCAGAAATTATCTTGTTAAGCTTCTTTTTAAACATTTTGTATATGCAGGATTATTAATAAACATGTGTCTGCATCCAAAACTATCTTGCCAATTCTGATCTTGTCTTCCTCAGTTTCTACAGAAACTGCTGTTGGAGTTCAGTGGTGGTTTTTCTACCACCAGGAAGTCTTTCCAGATTTCTTCTCCCTTCTCTTCCCTATACTTACATAGTAGTTTGTTTTTGCCTCCATAAATAATTTATATATTATTTTATGTCATAGTTCTGTTTGTATCATATTCCTGATTAAACTGTGATCTTCCTGAATGGCAAGGGTCGTATTTTGTTTAAATTTTGTACCTCACCCAGAACTGAACATAGGGCTCTGCTTCTAGTAAATATATTAAGCATTTTAATGTTCATTGAAACAAATTGTTTCATCATTGCAGGGGTCTAAGGTAATACAGTCATAGAATCATTGAAACTTACAACTGAAAGGGACTCAGAGGTCATCTAGTTCTATTACCCATTCCTGAGTAATGAGGAATCTAGTCCCTCCAGAGGTAACTTCTTCCACATTTTGAAAATCCTTAATTTTCTTTATATGTGTTTGAAATTTGCCTTTCTTCAACATCAACCCATTATTCTAGTCTTGCTCTCTTTAATGCATGAGACCAAATCTAATCCCTCTTCCACATGATAGACCTCCTTCCAAAAAACAAATAAACAAAACCAAAAACACTTTTAACAACAAAAACTGATATTTATGTAGTGCTTCAGGGTTTGCTTTACAGACCTTGTCTCATTTGACCCTCACAGCAGCCCTATATTTAAGGAGCCATCACTACTGCCATACCCTGGCTCCAACCTCCTTTTCTTGTGCTCCAGGCTATCACCAGTAACTCCAGTGATCCTCAGGTGTCCAGGTTTCCAATCTTCTTTCCATCCTACTGTGCCCTCCCTTGCTCCCTGAATTTTTGTAAATCTCCATTTGTTTCCTGGCATTCTACTTGTTTGATGCTTGATTTCCTTCTGCCAGTAATGGTCAGAGTGACTGGTGTGGTGGGGCTGTGTGGAAATTGCATTTTAGCACTGCAGGGTATTCCTGAGGGAGAATTAAAGGTATCCCATGCATACCACTCTCCATCTGCCTCTGTTAAATAGGTGTCAGAGGGGCCTGTCTCCTGTCTCTTACTGCTAACACGGAGCAGCACAGGTCAGGAGAACTTCAAGGTGCCCCTGACAAAACCCTGTTACCAAGGACTTGGATGTGGGCCTCTGAAATGAAAGGCCAGACCTTGGGTGAATTCCAGAAAAGGGATGTCTCTCTGGTGTACCAATTCCCCATTACATTTTATTTTTTCTTCCTAGTCCCCTCCCCCATTCTCTCTCAAACACAGGCACATGTTACAGTGGGGACAGGAGGGAGTGGAGCTTCTGAGCTTTCAAATCTCTTAATTTGAAGTGCTAGACATTTATGATTTTCTGTACAGACTTCTTGCTCAAACCAGAGGTAGCACAGTGTATTAGGAAGAGCACCACACTTGGAATCAGAAGACCTCCATTAAGATTTTGGCTCTTGTGTGACCATGAGCCACACATTATCTCTTTGAACCCCAGTTTCCTTATCTATAAAAGAGTACTAGAATGGAAGTCAAGGGACCTGGGTCCTAGCCAGTTGTACTTGATTTTGGCCAGGTCACCTTACCTCACTGATTCATCAGTAAAAATATTTGTACTCCCTACTTCCCAGAATTTTGTTAGGAAAGTGCTTTGTAAAATTTAAGCATTATACAAAGGACAGCTGCAGTCACTACCATCACCACCACCACCACTACCACTTGACGTTCTAAAGGAAACAGGGGATTCTAAGAGGTAGACGTGAGGAGAGAGTGCATTTTAAGCACAGGGTCAGTCATTGAAAAGATAATGATAGAGCCAGGTATGATGTCCCATGCCTGTAATCCCTGTTGTAGTCGACTACCCTGCAACCCCTAATCATTTTATAGAGGAAGGAACTTATAGCTCGAAAGGAGAGCCAGGAGATTTCGAGCTATAAAGAAGTTAGAATTGGAAGTTAGAATTAAGTGACTTGTCCAAAGTCACACAGCCAGAAAGTAGTAGAATTGGTACTTGAATCTAGGTACTTTGTCTACAAATGCAGTGCTTTTTCTATGACAATATGGTAGACTATTGCTTGTTGGAGTTCAGGCATGTGTGTATAGATATAGCTATAGATATATTGACATACATATATTTATGCCTACATAGAAATATGAATGTGTGTATGTGTGTGTGTATTTATACACACTTATCTAGCATGTCAGGATAGCCAAAGCTTAGAAATTTTCAGGATGAAATTCACTGAATTTTTACATGAATATGCTTTAGTTTTCTTTCTAGTGATTTCAGAAAGTATTGCTGTGTCATCTCTTTTTGAGAGATCAGTGTATTTGTCATTCTCTACATGGTATTATTTTTCTGCCATAGGTGGAAAGTTGAATAACCATTTAATCACTTTGGGTATTGTCTTGTTGAACTCTTTAAAAATGAGAGGATAATCTAGTAATGAAGAGTCAAAAGACCTGCGTCCTAGGACCTCTCACAGCTCTAATTTTGTGACTTTAGTTGTCGGTTCTCTTCTCTGGGCCCTGGTTTCCTCATTGATAAAAAAAAAATAAAGCATTGAACTAAATGCTTTTTTCCTTATTCAAAGTTCTGTGTTCTAACATTTTGTGTTTTAAGATTCCATGAAATTTTGATATTCAATTCTAGAACTTTTTGTAAACTATATGTTAGGTTCCAAGGTACCCTCCCTGACTTTTATTTTTGAGTCAACAATGTCATTATGTTGGTGGGTATGATTGCTAGGACACACCAAACTAGAGATTAACATAGTCAGCATATTAAAGTAGAAAGAAATAATAGATGGTTATGCTGTGAATTATATGAAATAAATGCTGCATTTTTTTCTTTCTAGAATTGTTCTAGAAGGTTGTACCCAGGCTATCATAGTTTTGTGTGTTTTCTTTTTAAGTAAGAAATAGATATTGGCTTACTTTCTGTCTATTACTATAACTATGAATAGAGAGGACTTAGTGGATGATGAGATGGAATGATGTCTTGGAACTGGATTTGGAAGATGAAGTATGAAAAAATTAAATGTATCATGTTTGTACCCAGGAAGCAGAATCAGTATATTAGTTTTCTTATAGAAACTTTTCAGTTCATTGTAAAAGATCTTTTAGTAATTAGGATTGACCGATAAGGGGATACATTACTTCACCAAATAGTAAGTTCCCATCAGAGGCTTTGAAGTAGAAGTTAGTTGACCGCTTGTTGAGATGTCATTGAGCGCATTCATACTATAAATGTTGAACTGTATTACACTCAAGATCTTTTGCAATTGTTAACATTATAGAATATTTAGGTCCATTTTATCTCTGAAGTTCTCTCTTGTATGAGCTAACATTCTATGTTCTAAGGTCCCTTTTAGGCTTTTACATTCTATTTTGTAAGATTGCTTCCAGGTCTTATCTTTTATATTCTAAGGCTCCTTCAAGCTCTAAACTTTCACATTCTAAAGTAAAATATAAAGTAACTTTACCATTAAATCTTCTAAGATTCTTTCTAGAAATAATTTCTATATTCTAAGGCCCCTTTCAGTTCTGATAGTCTGAATTCTAACACTGTGAGGTAATTTATAGCAGTGGAGACTGATTTACATTAATATTCACCATGGAAATTTTTTTAGGTATATGAAAATATAATTTAAATTCTTCAAATTAAATTTTGTTTAGCTTCAGCTTTGCCCACACTTTTCTACTTCAGCTCTCTCCATCCCTTTCTTAGACAGATCTGTGTCCTGGACTTTCTTATTTTCTCCCTCTGTACTACTTCACTTGGTAATCTCATCATCTGTAATGGATTGAATGATCATATCTGTTCTTATGATTCTGAAATTTACATAACCTAGCCTCCTTTTTGATCTTCAATCCATCTCCAGCTGTTTATTGGACATCTTGAGTTAGATGTCTCATAGTCATCTTAAAATCAGTATGTCCAAAATTGAACTCATTATCTCTCTCTCCCTAAACTCTCCCCTTTTCCTACTTTTCCTATTGCTCTCTACAGTGCTGCCATCTTTCTAGTTCCTGCTTCAACAATTACTTGCTCTGTTATCCCTTAGAACTTTGGTGTCCTTTTCTGTAGACTCCTTTGATCTGATCTGCCCCTTTTACAGATGAGGGAACTGAGGCATAGACAAGAGAAATGATTTGCCCAGAATAACACAAGTAATAAGTAACATAGCAAGGCTTTTAATTAGGGGCAGTTGATCCTGAACCAAGCAACCTTTATTTTAAGTCCAGTGCTCTTTTCAGTGTTTTCTACAGGAAGTTCTGAATTCAAACCTTGCTTCTGATACTAGCTACGTGACATTGAATAAGTTAGCTAACCTCTTTAACCTTAGTTTCCTATTCTATAAAATAGGGGTACTTGTAGTGCCTTCCTCACAAGACTCATGTAAGGCCTTGAAAAGATGTATATAAAGCCCTTTGTAAACCTTAGAAATTATATGTCATCTATTATCAATATTCATTCATTCATTTAACCATCCATTCATTTAGTTATTCACCTGTTTATCCATTAATTAATCGGTCCATTTATTTATATAATCATTTATATAATCATATTTGTTCCTCTCTTTATTTTCTTATCAGCACTCAGCCATACTTAGGCTTCCTGCCTACTTTCTAGGTTTCTTGTGTAGCTAACACTTTGTACATCCCAAAATGCTCTAGAATTGGAGCTGCTGTTATTCTCTCCTGTTCATTGACACATTAGTCTCTACCTGATCATAACCTAGGAAGATTCACTTTTCTTTGTGTAGTACAAGCTAGAATTAGAAACAAAAAAGAATCAAGGCTTTAGGGCCTTCACTTTCCAGCTCTGTCAGTGCTGTTATTTTTTTTTTTAAACCATTTGTACTGCAGGAGAGAAATCAAAAGGGTCTGTTTCCTCAGGCAGGTGCTGGATGTATGTGTGTGATGGCCCCTTTAGTAAAAAGGGAGAGATGTGTGGGGGGAGGTGGTTGTGGGGATAGCGCTAAGCTCTCTACCTTAAAAGCAGGTGCTATTGAAATATTCCAGAAACAGATGGAATCCTCCGTCTCACTTTCAAGCCATTTATGATAGTCTTGCCTGAGGGCACCGTGCTATACAAACAAGCATAATCTAATATTGGAGGGGTCTGTCTGGCCTTTAGAGCCACTCTGTCCCCATCCCCCAACAGCTCTGGAGAAATCAGGTTTTCTTCCCAGTGCCTTAAATTTAATTTGGGAAAGCTGGGTTGCTCTTATCGTGAAGGAGTTTCCTTAGTCACTCAAGTATTTCCTGCTTCCTCTGAATCCCATTTCTGCCCCTTTTAATGGTGAATATGTATACTGAAAAGAGCTGAACTTGGAATCCTTTGAATTGGTTTGGGGGTTCTGACAATAGCTACGTCACCTTAATTGAATTGTTCTATACCTCTTTGACCCTCCCCTTCATCATAACCTCCAGTAAGAGAGAGAGAGAGAGTGTATGTGTGTGTGTGTGTGTGTGTGTGTGTGTGTGTGTGTGTGTGTATAGGAGGACTGTGGGGGGAGCAGAAAAAGATGATGTGTACATCTCTGTCTATAGGCTATTATGAAGAAATTGCTCCATAAATCTTAATGTTCTGGGATTTGCATTGTAGTTTAGGTTAAAACTAGAAAGATTGATACTGTGTTACTCCATATGGATATTTAAATTAAATACTCAATCTCTGGGAGAAATAGCTTGTGATTATCCTTATCCTTATTTGAAAGGTGAGAAAACTGAAGGTCACATAGATTTAATGACTTGTCCAAGACTGTTAGGTTAGTTAATAGTTTTGCTAATACTTGGATTTTTCTATCATTCGTTATTTTCTCTTGTTGCATTTGTTTTCCATCAGAAATTTTTGAAAGCTCAGTGCTAATCACTACTTCTAGTTTACAAGATAAAAATCCTTCCTGTCTTCTTATTTCTTTAACAATTGTGTGGAATTTTACAAGGGTAAATTTTAAAAGTTTAATATTTAATTTTTTCCCATTATATGTAGAAGCATTTTTAATATTCTTTCCCCCCCAAATTTAGAGTTCCAGATATTCTGTCTTGCTCCTTTGTCCCCACCTCCCCCATTGAGAAGGCAAGTAATTTGATACAGGTTATTTATGTAAAATCATGCAAAACATTTCCCTGTAAGTCATGTTGTGAAAGAAAACACAGATGTAAAGAAAAAAAAAACAAGAAAAACAGAGAAAGTAAAGAAAAATTATGCTTTGATCTGCATTTAGTCTCCATCAGTTCTTTCTGTGGAGATGGGTAGCATTTTTCATCACAAGTCCTTTAGAATTGTCTTGGCTATTGCTGAGACTAGCTAATTTATTCACAATTGATCATCATGCAATATTGCTATTACTGTTTATGTTCTGGTTCTGCTTATTTCACTTTGCATCAATTCATGTAAATCTTTCCAAGTTTTTCTGAGAATAGGTGAATTGTTATTTCTTGTAGCATAATAGTATTCCATCATAATAATATTAATACAACAACTTGTTCAGCTGTTTTACAATTGATGGACATCCCCTCAATTTCCAGTTCTTTGCCACCACTAAAACAGCTATTTTGTACATGTACATCCTTTTTCTTTCTGTTTCCTTTTTTGTCTTTGGGATACAGACCTAGTAGTGGTGTAAAAATAAATTCTTGAAAAGCAGTAGTTAGGGGCAGTTAAGATAGAGTGCCCCTGGTGCAGTGGATAGAGCATTGGCCCTGGAGTCAGGAGGAGAGGACCTGAATTTAATTTGGCCTCATATACTTACTGACTGTGTGATTCTGGGCAAATCATTTAACCCCAGTTGCCTTCCACCTTTTCCCCTTCCCCCAAAAAAGATGGTAATAGTCATGGTGGTGGTGATGGTTGTGGTGGTGATGGTGGCAGTGGTGGCGACACTAACAGTAACTCCTCTTTATGTGAGGCTTTACCTACTTATTGCATTTACTTATTACCACAACTGTATGATTTAGACAGTGATATTGGGAAAAGAGGAGAAACACAGAAGTACTCTGGCCTCTTGGGAGGATGATAACTCGCTACAGGAATAAAATAGAACTGCTAGGTTTGGTTCTGATTTTGCTTCTGATTTCTCTGTCAAGAATAATGACCATTATCCTTGAAATGATGGAAGAAAAATAGATAACAAGGAATTGATACCCAAGATAAGTAAGGAGCTAATATAATAAGAGAGCTCATAGTGATCCTTGATGATTTCATATCACTTGGCTCATCCTCAAGTGCTGGTGGAAAGAACTAGTGGGTTCAATTGCTAAGCCATTGTCAGTGGTATTTGAAAGATCATAGAAAATGGAATAGGTACTGGAGAAAGGCAAATGTTCCTTTTGAGAAAGGGAAGAGAACTACAAACTATAGGCTAGTGAGCTCAAATTAGATTCCTGGGAAATTTCTAGAACAAATCATTAAAGAGATGGTTAGTGAACTAGAAAAGTAAACTTTCTTTGCAAAGAGTCAGCATGGCTCTAGAAAGGACAAATCAGGTCATACTACTTGTACATCTTTTCTTGATGGGCTTACTACATTAGTGGACCAGGAAAATGCTGAAGATATTGTTTTCCTACATTTTAGCAAAGCATTTTGTAAAGTATCTTAGACTAATCTTAGGGACAAGATAGAGATGTGACCTAAGGGAGAACACAATTAGATAAGTTTAGGACTTGTTGAATAGTCAGATTCAGAGAGCAGTCATTAATAGTTCATTGTCCCTGTGTGGTCATCTCCCGTGGAGGAGTACCTCAGTGGCTCATGCTGGCCGTTGTGTTCTTTAATATGTTGATCAGTTACTTGGATAAAGGCAGAAGTGGGGTGCTTATCACATTTGCAGAGTACACAAGTCTGGGAAGAATAGCTGACATTCTAGATGACACTATTAAAATCCAAAAGGTAAAGAATTGGGCAGAATCTAATGAGATGAAGTTAAAACAGAAGCAAGTCCTATATTTGAGTTAAAAAATGAATTTCACAGACACAAGATAAAGGAATAATAGTTAGGTTGTGGATTTTTTGGAAAAGGGATGGGGCTTTTAGTAGACTGCAAGTTTGATCTGAGTCACCAGTATGATGTGGTAGCTAAACAAGGTAATTGACAATCTTCAGCTGCCTTATGAGAGACAGAGCTTCAGAGAATCCAGAGTGTTGCTTTACTTTGTCCAGGTCAGAACCACATGTAGAATAATGTATTAATTTCTGAGTACCACAGTTTAGGAAGCACATTGAACTGAGGAACATCTAAAGGTGGTTAGCTAATATATGTGTGTGTGTGTGTGTGTGTGTGTGTGTGTGTGTGTGTGTGTGTGTATAAAAATTTTTTTTCTTTACATGCCTTTTTATCCATCTGTTCTTTTTTCTTTTGTGAAAATGTTCACAGATAGAAATTTTCCCCTAAGTCCTCATTTAGCTATACCCCCCAATATATTGTCTCATTGTTTTTTTTATCTTTAATGAAAGCATTATTTCTATGACTTGTTCTTTGCCCCAACTGGTTGCACTCTTTTGGGTTTCCCCATCATGTCCTTAAGAACTCAACATCAGGATACCTTATCATCTAAGGCTGAATCAGTCTTGGCACCCTTTGCCTCTCTGATTAGAATGCTGAGCAATAAGTTCCAAAACCTCCATTTAAAGATGGGACTTAGGCCAGTCATTTCTTACTTTCCCACCTGTCTGTTTTACTTTGACTTATTCACCGTACTCTCCTCGTCCCAACTCACACTCCCACTGCTTTACTTTTCAGCCTTCTTTTGTGTGTTGTCTTCCCTCATTAGATTGTAAGCTTCTTGAGGTAAGGTTGTCTTTCCTTTTTATATTTGTACCCCAGTGCTGAGCATGGTGCCTGGTACATAGTACCTCCTTAATAAATGTTTATTTATTGATTGACCCATCCATTCTTTAGGACTGTTAGTCTTCAATGAATTTTTAATCATTGCTTCAGCAGCCCTTTTTCAAATGTAATTTTATTGTATTCTTTTCTGAAAAAGATATGTTTAATATTTGTTTTCTGCATTTATTTGTGAGGCTTTTATGCCCTCATATATAGTAAATATTTGTGAAGGTGTCATGCACAACTGATAAATATTCCTTTTTATTCACATTCAGTAATTTCTAGGGTTCTGTCTTCTCTGACTTTTCTAAAATTCTGTTCAGGTCCTTCAGTTGTTTTTTTTCTTTTTTGGTTAGATTTATCTAGGTCTGAGAGGGTAAATTGAAGGTTCCCATTTATACTTTTATCATTTCTATAACTCATTTAATTTTTCCTCTAAGTATTTAAATGCTTTGCCATTCGGTACACACAATTAATCTTGGTATTAATTCATTATCTGTTACCTTTTAATAAAATGTAGTTTCCCTGTTTATCTAATTGAATCTAATTTTGTTGTCATTTTGTCTGAGGTCAGGATTGCTTTTCCTGCCTTTTTTTTTTAAACTTCAACTGAAACATAATAGATTTTACTCCAGCTCCTTATTTTTACCCTGTGTGTCACTTTATGTTTCAAGTGTGTTTCTGGTAAACTTATATTGCTTGATTCTTGTTTCTAATATATTATGCTATTCTTTTTCATTTTATGAGTGAGTTAATATCATTCACATCACCTTTATGATTGTTAATTGTGTATTTCCTTACATACTATTTCTTATTCTTCTCCTTCTCATTGTTTCCTACTACTTTATAAAGAAGAAGGTAGTGAGAGATAAGAAGTTCAGTATTAGTGCTCTAAGTTTGTTATAATCTATTTCTCTTTCTTTCCAGAGCCCAATAACAGGTTCTTATTTTTTTCTTTTCTTCTAAACCTCTCTTCCAATTCCATCCTCCATAATTAAAATGTTGTGTTTAAGATGAATTCCCTACTATTCTACCGCTCCTTTTTTCCCTCTTTTTTCCTTTCTGCTCCTTTCTTTCCTCGTCCCTAAGATTTCTTCTTAATTTCTGTGCTTAATTCTGTGTGCATGTTTACATTCCTCCTCCCTTTGACCAGTTTGGAATGAGAATGAAGTTGAAATTTTATTTGCTCACCCCTCTTCCTCCTCTTTGTTTTTGTACTTACAAACTCTGATTATATGAGATAATTTCCCCATCTTTCTTCTTCTTTTCCTGTGCACTAGTATATTCCTTTTCCCCTCCTTTTTCCACTCTTCTTTTTTGAAAATAATAAAAACATCATAAACACACTTCTAGGCCCTCTAGCTAGAGAATTGTTCTCTTTGGCCCCTGATGATAACAGAGTTGTGAGGGGTTGCAATCCAAATAGTTTATCCTTGTTTGGTCCTTTTAAGATTGCTCACTCATGTTTACTTTTTTATGCTTCTCTTGACTACTGTGTTTGTATTCCATAGTGCTGGTCTTTTCATCAGGAAAGCTTGGAAGTTCTCTATTTCGTTAAAGGTCTTTTTTTTTTCACTTTAGAATTATACATAGTTATGCTGAGTACGTTGTTCTTGGTTGTAAGCATATACCCTTTGCCTTGTGGAATATTGTATTTTAAGTCCTCTGCTCCTTCATGGTGGTGTCATGAACTGGTGATCATAAGTGATTCTAATTGTGGCTCCTCAGTATTTAAATTTTTCTTTCTGGTTGCTTATAGTATTTCTCCTTTGACCCAGAAGTTCTGGATTTTGGTTAATATGTTCCCAGGAGTTTTTGTTTTGGGATTTCTTTCAGGGGATGAACAAAATATTGTATTTCTACTTTGATCTGGGCAGTCTTATTTAATGATTTCTTGAAATACAATATCTAGGTTCTTTTTTTGGTTGTGTTTTTTGGGTAGACTAATGATTCTTAAATTATTTCTCCTCTATCTGTTTTCCAGATCAGTTTTTATTATGAGATGTCTTACGTTTTTTTTCCCAATCTTTCGATTTTGTTTTAAGATTTCTTCTTGTGTTATAGAATCATTATCTTACATTTTATCCATTCTAATTGTCAGGGTTTTTTTTTCCTTCAGTAAAGTTTTGTAATCTTTTGTTTCAATCTGTCATTTGTCTTTCTTAATCCTTTATAATTCTCATTTCTTTTCCCGTTTTTTCTTCTAGCACTCTTATTTATATTTTAAAATAATTTTTTAGCTCTCAAAAAAAAACCAAACTCTTGCTTCATCTCTTCCAAGAACACTAGTTGAATTTGCATCCAAGTTGTGTTTCACTTTGAGGCTTTTCTTGTAAATATTTTGGAGTCATTTTTTTCCTCTTAGTTTGTGTTTTGGGTGTCCCTGTTTTCATAATAATTCTTTATAGTGGAATTCTTTTGTTTGGTTGGTTTGTTTACCCGTTCTTTCAGCCTGCTTCCTGACATCAGACTTGATATTAGAGCCAGATTTTACACTTCTGGGGGGAATATCTGAGTTGCGGTTTTGTCATTTTGGGTCCTTCTGCTGTTTTCTTGGGATATTGAATATAATGTTATTCCCAGATCTCAGGGACAGTTCAGACTGGAGACTTGTAAGCTTTCAGTGTTTCCAAAGTGGTGTGATACAGGGCAAAGTCTGATCGGAGCTCTGCAAGTTCCTGACTTGCCTTTGAATCTATACAACACTTCCATTGCCTTGTGCCTGATTGCAAGCTCCAGTAGATTTCTGTTAGACTCAGCCACTATCAGCTAGCTTGACATCTCTTCTGATGTAGAATGACAGTATTTCAAGTGACCCTTTGGTCTGGGAGAATTTCCTGAGTTTTCTGCTGTAAACTTCAGACTAGACTATAAGCTGAAACAGAAACTCAAGTCAGCGCTTGATTTCAGAGCCATACAGCTACTGTTTGCGTCTGAACCTGTTCTTTGTTTAGTACATAACCTAGGACTGGGTGGGGAACCTGAGTCCTCAAGGCCCCATGTGAACTTCTAGGTCCTTGGGTACATCCTTTTGACTAAGTCCAAGTTTTACAGAACAAATCCTTTTATTAAGGGATTTTGTTCCATGAAGTTTGGGTTCAGTCAAAGGGCCACACTTGAGGACCTAGAAGGCCACAGAAGGAAGATTCCTCACCCCTGACTTAGGGCCTGTGACTGTTCCTCACCCAGGAATTTTTCCCATGGACGCAGGTCTCTTCCTTAGTCCACGCTGGATTTTGTGACCTGGAACCTGGGTAGTGAATTACATTCGTCAGTTGGCACCTACTTCTACATCCTATATGAAAGTGTGCCCCTGTGTAGGTCAGGAACCTCCATGGCATAGCCTGTGCCCTCTTCATGCACACTGTGGTGTTTGGTCAGACCCCTTTCCCAGTGTCTTCAGACCTCTCTGTTTCCCTTTTCTGACTCGAGTCACAAGTATGATGCACTGTGATTTTTATTTGTCGTTAGGACTCGATATGGTGTGTTTTTTAGATCTTGGTGTACTGGAGAAATTGGGCTTCTTACTGATTCTCCTCCACCTTGACTCTGCTGCTCTTCTGCTCTATACATAGAAAACTTCACTGGGTTCTTTTCAGAAGATACTGGATTGACTCAAGCATCGTGAAAATCTGAGTTACTGTCCATCATATTGTATGATTATTCATGGAAAATAGGGTTAGCTTTTTAGACTTCCACTCAAAGAAATAGAAGAAAACAATCTCCAATACTGAATAATGATTCATCGTTGTTGATGAGGTCCTTGCCTTACTTACTTTTGAATGCTGATTGACTCCTAATTTTAACCCTCACAAAGAAAATTAAGAACAGGTCAATTGTATCTAGCCCTGTATGTTGTATTTATTAGCTTCTTTCCTGTGCCTTAGAGTCACCTGCTTTCTGTGAATCTCAGTTTCTTTTTCTCTCAACTAGATCATGATTTCTTAACCTGAAATCTGTGAATTGAAAAGAAATATTTTTGATAACCATTTCAGTATAATCGGTTCCTTTGTAATCCTACATATTTTATTTTATGCATTTAAAAACATTTTTCTGAAAAGGAATCTGCATGTTTCACCAGATTGCCAGAGTGATCCTTGACACAGAAAAATTAAGAACCCTTTGATTAGATGATATTTGAGGTCCTTTCTAGCACTGGCATCCTGTGCTCTAATATCTCTTCTAATACTAATTATCTATTTTCTTTGTCACCACATTCTGTGCTTTCAGGTCTTTTTAGTTTTCACATCTGTGTTTTCTGTTCTAAAAAGCTCTGCCCTAAGATCCCCTCATGATGCATAGATCTCCTGTGATTCTAAAAAGTTAAATCTATTTTCCATGAGAATATCTTTAATTGTACAATGTGATGGATATGTTTCATCCACTGGGAAAATGCTTCACATAAAAGAGTAGGTAGGTACTTTCTGGGTGAGTTTGAATGTGGAGAACTCTATCAGGAATTCTAAACAAATCCCATTGTGTTTATTTAGAATTGTGAGAGTGCTTTATCTTTTACTTTTCACAAAAATGAATGGGAGGGAGGAATTGCTCATTATTCCTCACCTGTCTGCCATTTGGGTCCAAGTTGTCTTTTCTTTTAAGACTGAATTGTACTTATTATTTAAATAAAAAGATGAACTTTTGGATATGCTAGGTGTGACTTAACAACAGCAGTTTTAGGAGCTAAGGTGTAGATGGTATTGCAGACCAGCATTTCAGCCATCTCACATACGTATTGTGGTGTAAGGGAAGAGCATAGAACTGGTCACCAGAAAATCTGGGGTCTAGACTAGCTCTGTTATTGACAGGCATTGTGATCTTATGCAGATTATTTAACCTGGCTTAAGTTTCTATCTGTAAAGGAATTAGACCAAGTGATCTATAAGGTCTGATATTCTGATATTTTGTGTTCTGTTTTCCTTTGTTCCGAGTTCCCTTGAGTTCTAAGTTTAAAACTTCATGATTCTCTGAAGCCCTGATATAGTGATTAAACACTGGAATTTAACACAAGGCCTTCCGATTTGTTGGGTATTGCCACTTACCTGTGTAACTGAAAAAAAACAATAGCTTCTCTAAGCCTAAATATCCTCTTTAAAATGGTGGAATTAGAAAAGGTGATCTTTAGGTTCTTTCCAGTTCTAAATCTTAGGATACTAATGATGCTTGTTATGTCATCTTGTACTGTTGCTTTTAAAATTTTGAAAAATCCCAAAACTGAATAATTATCTGATATATTTGCAAAGAAAAAAGTAGTTCTTGTATGCAAATGTGAAAAATGTTGATAAATCTCAAACTCTTTTAAAAATATATTCTTTTTGGTCTATAATAGGATTAATAATGGTCACATTAAAAAAAACTTGCAAGGTTTTATCTTCCCATTTAATTCCAGAATTTGACAATGAAATAGTTTTTAACTTCTGTAAATGATGACTGTAGAAGTAATAAAAAGAGTATAAAATAGTTTTAATTAAAGATGCAGCAAATAAGTTCAGAAATTTGCTTAGCTTTATTCATTTTTATATCATTTTCAGCTGGAACAGCTCCATTTAGCATCATGCATTGAGTTGCAAATGCTTAAGCAATGTGGGAGAAAGTAAAGGCTTTTTGAGTCAGATAGATACAGATCTAGACTTACCCCTAGTTAACCTACAATATAACCATTAAGAAAAAAAAAGATTTAAAAAGCCCATGTGTGGAAAATTTGTAGAAAAAGTTAAATTTTGTATGCTTCTTGTAGATGTGTGGGATGAGAGTAAAATGTTTTCGTTCTCCATTTGTGTCAATGAAAAGTTGCAAGGATCTTGGGCAACATCATTTTTAATTGTTGTTCTTTGCTGTGATTCACCAGTTTTCAGCTACCAGTAAATGAAGATTTAAAATCCCTTATCTATGATGCAAAGCAATATTTATCACCAAATTAATTCTGAAAGGCATCCTTGATGGTTTTTAAACCATTATGTTTCAGAGGGCCTTTGAAGTAAAGTGGGCGGAGTTTTGTATGTCGTGTTAATTGCTCCATTGTTCATTTATTCAGTCTGGTATTTTAACTAGCTCTTTATGTGCCATAATGAGCCCAAAATTCAAGGAAAAATGCTTGGCTCTCAAATCTTGACATTTTTTTTCTTAGTTAAAAGCATAGTGGAAAAAGAAGTTGGGTGGAATTTAGTGCCTGGAGTTTGTGGACCTGGCTCCTAGGGTGTCTAGTCTCCCTCTTTTGAGTCTGGCTCTTAAATGGAAACTAGAAGACTTGACATAAATAAAACAAGTACCCTAATGCAAATAAAACTGACTCCAAACCCCAAAAAGATTTTAAATGGATAGATTATTTGGCATCTTTGATCTTTTTGGTGTACCATTATCATCCTTTTAAACTACAGTTTTAATTTTGTAACTGGTTTGGGGGGTGTACCACTAGCCGTTACCTGTTTCTATGGATAAGGATTACATATTCATATTTCGCAAAGAGATCAAAGTATCTGGTTGAACTCTGGAAATAAAATCATAAAACTTCAGTACCGGAAGGAACCATAGAATGTACAA
The DNA here is from genome assembly GCA_023548195.1 of Bettongia penicillata ogilbyi. Lineage (NCBI taxonomy): Eukaryota > Metazoa > Chordata > Mammalia > Diprotodontia > Potoroidae > Bettongia > Bettongia penicillata. The sequence goes on from JAJHZJ010000304.1 coordinate 3,265,315, forward strand.
TTTAAGAAGAATGGTGGAATTAGACTTAGAGATAATTTAATTTACCCTTATTATTTAAAAGAATAACTCTTTGTTTAGAAATTGATTTGGTGTTTAACTTGGTTAAAATTCACTGGGGATTATAACTATTGAAAATATTTTTATTCAAGGACGATATGTTTACAACACCTACTCATGGTCGCTTCCAGTCATCTTTAATATGCTGGAACACTTTAAAATTTTTTTTCCATATAGCAGTACCCTCTTATACAGTTCCCCCAACCAGTGTTTTTCACAATAATTATAATCTTCTACTACTTAGATGAGTATATTATAACCAAACCCCATGTTCAAGTTATGAAACCTCACATTAACTTCATTAGGCTGATCATTCATTTATTATATTATGTTGTGATGGAACAAAATTACCCTGTATAATTTTGTTTCATCAAATGTATGTGAATGCCAGTGAGGTATAATGGAGAGCGCATAGGACTTAGGAGAGAGCATGGTGTAATGGATAAAGTTCTATACTTGAAATTAGAAAGAAAGATCTGTACTCAAAATCTGATTCTGCTACTTCCTAATTGTGACCATGGACAAGTCATTTTAGTTTTCTTATCCTTAGTTTTCTCCCCTGGAATGTAGCAACTGACTTCACATGGTTATTGTGAGACTCAAATTATCAAATGAGATAATTATGCAGAATATCTTGTAAACTTTAAAGTGCTATGCAAATCTGCAGAAGTAGGTGCTTTAGCAACCTATTACCTACCTCCAAGAGCCACCTTTTCCCCAGTTATAAAGTAGTATAATTATACTTTATATACAACAGAATTGTTGTCAGGGAAGTGGTCTGTGAAAATGATTAAATCACTATCAAATGGGAGCAACTATTATTTTCCCAGACTAATTAAAAATGCTAGACTGGTCATACTTATGTTTTATTTGACTCTATTTGACTGTCTCATTCAGCTTCTTTAAAGAGGTTGGCTACATTTTTCCCTGCAGAATGCTCTTACAGTGAAATTCCTTGTCCTTCTCCTTTCTCCTTGCCCTCTCCTTTCCTTGCTCAATAATATACTATTGGTTATACAATAGTCATATAATCAGTCTAGAGTCCTTTACCATCTAACTTAGTCTCTAGAAACATAACTTGGTTGGAGAAAGAGACAAACCTGGAAACCCATGTTCAAATTAAATTGTGAAAAAGGAAACTTGTATATGGTTGATTTTCCTGTAACTGGTGATATCTTTGAACTTGGGGCATTATAGGAGATTGGAATGAAAGAAAATCTCTGAAAGCCTAGTTCATTTATCAGATGAAGGTAGAAGTGATCTCAACTGCGAATTTAGAATTAGAAGACCCGAGTTCTAATCCTGGCTTTTCAGGGGAAATAATTGTCATTTCTATAACACTTTGTAATGTAAAAATTTCTTGCTTCATTATAACCGTTTGAATATAATACTATCATCTGAATTTTATAGTTGGGGAAAGTAAGGTCCAATAATATGCTTTTGGTCATACAGTAGTCATTTAGTCAAGCAACAATGCCTACTTGGTGCCAGAAAGTAAAATACTAGTGATCTAAATACAAGGACTAAAACAATTCCTACTCTTAAGGAGTTTACCTTCCTTCTGGGGAGACAAAATACATATTTAAGTATATATGGAATAAATATAAAGAGAATAAATACAAATAAATACAAGGTAATTAACAGAGTGGGCAGCTGGGTGTTACAGTGTATAGAGTACTAGGCATAGAATCAGGAAGACCCTTCTTCCCGAGTTCAGATCTGGCCTCAGACACTTACTAACTGTGTGATGATCCTGGACAAGTCACTTAACCTTGTTTGCCTCAGTTTTATCCTTTGTAAAATGAGCTGGAGAAGGAAATGGCAAACCATGTCAGCATCTTTGCCAAGAAAACCCCAAATGGGGACATGGAGAATTGGACGCAACTGAGCAGCAACAAAATTAAAAAAAAAAATAGTGTACATTTAAGGAAATAGAGTATTAGCAGTTGGAAGAATCAGGAATGGTTTCCTGTAGAAGGCAGTGTTTGAAACAAATGTAGAAGAAAGCAGTGGTCAGGAGGAGGTGAATTCTAGTTATGGGAGACATAGCTAGGGCAAAGACACCAAAATAGGAAATTAAGTACCTCATTTGGAGAACAAAGAGAAGGCAGGGGCAGGGGGTGGGGGTGGGATAATGGACAATAAGTCTGGAAAGACCCTTCAGGGCCAAATTGTAAGGATCTTTAAAAAAAAAATTAACTTCAGGTTTATATTTTATCCCCTCGGCAACAGGGAATGATTGAAGTTTATTTTTTTGTTTTTGTTTTCATTCATTTATTTACTTAAAGTTTTCAATATTCATTTCCACAAAATTTTGAATTTCATATTTTCTCCCCATTTCTCCCCTGCCCCCACCCCAAAACGCTCAGCATTCTGATTACCCTTACCACCAGTCTGCCCTCCTTTCTAACATCCCTCCCTTCCCTTATCCCCATCTTCTCTTTATTTCTGTAGGGCAAGATAAATTTCTATACCCCTTTACTTGTATTTCTTGTTCCCCATTTGTATGCAAGAACAATACTCTACATTTGTTCCTAACTTTGAGTTCCAACCTCTCTTCTTTCCTCCCTCCCTACTCATCCCCACTGAGAAGGCAAGCAGTTCAATACAGGCTATATATGTGTAGTTTTGCAAATAATTTCCATGATAGTCATTTTGTGTAACACTAACTACATTTCCCTCTATTCTATCCTGCCCCACCCGTTTCTTCTGTTCTGTCTTGTGACCTTGTCCTTCCCCAAGAGTGTATGCTTCTAATTGCTCCTTCTTCCCATTTGCCCTTCCTTCCATCGTCCCCCACACCCTGCTGATCCCTGCTTTCCTGTATTGTAAGATAGGTTTTCATGCCAAAATTTAGTGTACATTTTATTCCTTCCTTGAGCCAAATGTAAGAGTAAGCTTCACTTTTTGCCTCTCACCTCCTGCTTTTCCCCCTCCATTGAAAAGTCTTTTTCTTGCTTCTTTTATGAGAAATATTTTGCCCCATTCCATTTCTCCCTTTCTCCTCCCAATATATTCCTCTCTCATCCCTTAATTTCATTTTTTTAGATATGATCCCTTCCTATTCAACTCACCTTGTGGTCTGTGTGTGTTTGTATGTGTGTATGTGTGTATGTGTGTGTGTGTGTGTGTGTGTGTGTGTGTGTGTGTGTGTAATCCTTCCAACTACCCAGATGCTAAGAAAAGTTTCAAGAGTTACAAATATTGTCTTTCCAAGTAGGAATGTCAACAGTTCACACTTTAGTAAGTCCCTTGTGATTTTCCTTTCCTGTTTACCTTTTCAAGCTTGTCTTGATTCTTGTATTTGAAAGTCAAATTGTCTATTCAGCTCTGGTCTTTTCATCAAGAATGCTTGAAAATCCTCTATTTCATTGAGAGACCATTTTTTCTCCTGAAGTATTATACTCAGTTTTGCTGGGTAGGTGATTCTTAGTTTTATTCCTAGTTTCTTTCACTTTTGGAATATTATTCCATACCCTTCGATCCCTTAATGTAGAAAATTCTAGATCCTGATTGTATTTCCACAGTACTCAAATTGTTTCTTTCTAGCTGCTTGCAATATTTTTCCCTTGGCCTGGTAACTCTGGAATTTGGCTACAATGTTCCTAGGAATTACTCTTTTTGGATCTCTTTCAGGAGGTGATCAGTGGATCCTTTCAATATTTATTTTGCCCTCTGGTTCTAGAATGTCAGGGCAGTTTTCCTTGATAATTTCATGAAAGATGATGTCTAGGCCCTTTTTTTGATCATGGCTTTCAGGTAGCCCCATAATTTTTAAATTGTCTCTCCTGAATGTATTTTCCAGGTCAGTTGTTTTTCCAATGAGATATTTCACATTATCTTCCATTTTTTCATTCTTTTGGTTTTGTTTTGCAATTTCTTGATTTCTCATGAAGTCATTAGCTTCCATCTGTTCCATTCTAATTTTTAAAGAACTATTTTCTTCAGTGAGTTTTTGAACCTCCTTTTCCATTTGGTTAATTCTGCTTTCTAAAGCATTCTTCTCCTCATTGGCTTTTTGGACCTCTTTTGCCAGTTGAGTTAGCTTATTTTTAAAGGTGTTATTTCAGCATTTTGGGGGGTCTCTTTTAGTAAGCTGTTGACTCACTCTTCATGCTTTTCTTGCATCTCTCTCATTTCTCTTCCCAATTTTTTCTCCACCTCTCTTACTTGATTTTCAAAATCCTTTTTGAGCTCTTTCATGGCCTGACACCATTGACGATTTATTTTGGATGTTTGGGATACAGAAGCCTTGACTTTTATGTCTTTCCCTGATGGGAAGCATTGTTCTTTCTCATCTGAAAGGATGGGAGAAGATACCTGTTCACCAAGAACATAACCTTCTATAGTCTTATTTTTTTCCCCTTTTTTGGGCATTTTTCTGACCAGGTACTTGACTTTTGGGTCTTTGTCAAGAGTAATGTATACTCTGGGGACATGTAAGATCTCAGTTCCTCCAAGGTGGCATAATCAAGCCTGCACACTGCTCTGGGAGCAATCACAAAACTTTTGTGCCCAGAATCTGCGAGTAGTAGAATTTCCTCTCCACAACCACCTTGCTTCCAGTTCTGCCATGCCATCACGAGGGTCTGAGATTCAGATCAGCTGCTCAATTTCCCCAGGAGTGTCAGGTGGGGGCAGGGCTGCCACTGAGGGCTGAGGTTCAGATCAGCTGCTCAATTCCCCCAGGGGCTTTATGATGAAGCCTCCAACAATGGATGTTGGCTGCTGCCTGCCATGGGAGCTGCTGCCTGCTGTGGGAGCTGCTGCTGGCTGAGGCCTCTGCTGCTGCCATCTGGGACTGGAGCTATGGGGGGACCTTGTTCCCTTCTTGGCCAGCTGAAACAGCCCTCTCACTGACCTTTGAGGGATCTGCGCTACCACAGGGGATTCTGGCCCCGAAGCCTGCTCTGGCCCTGCTCCTCCCACTGCTTCAGCCAAGGCTGGGCTGGGCTGGGCTCTGCTCTGCGTCCAGTGCAACAGACCTTTTGCGTCAGCCTTCCAGGTCACCCTGGGCTGGAGGTCTCCTCCACTACATCGTTCTGTGGCTTCTGCTCCTCTAGAATTTGTTGAGAGTTGTTCTTTACAGGTATTTTGTGGTCTGTGGGGGAAGAGCTAGTGTATGTGTGTCTTTCTACTTTGCCATCTTGGCTTCGCCCCACCACTGTTTATTGAGCAGGGGAGTGACATGGTTAGATCTTGCTTAAGAAAAATCAGTTTGGCACCTGTGTGGAAAATAGACTGGATAGGGGAGCAAATTCAAGTAGGGAGATCAGTTAGGAGTTTATTGCAATAATTTAAGTGAGAGCTGATTTGGTCTTGAACTAAGGTGATGGTTGTGTGAGTAGAGAGAAGGGGTCAGGTGCAAGAAATGTTTTGGAGATAGAAACTGTAAAATTTGACACCTGACTTAATATGTGTGGAGAGGGAAATGGAAAGGTTGTAAATAACCATGTACCTAGGAGACTTGTGGTATCATTGACAGAGACAGGGAAGTTTGGAAGAAGGGTAGATTTGAAGAGGAAAGATTATGAGAAGTGTTTTGGATGTGTTGAGTTTGAGATGTCTTCAGGGCATCCAGTTTGAAGCATCCAGTAGGCAGTCAGTGATGTGAAACTAGAACTAAAACTCTCTGGAGTGAAAGTAAACCTAGATGTATAGGTATGGGGTCATCTACATAAAGGTGATACTTTATCCTATGAAAGTTGATGAGGCTGCCAAGAGAAAGTATAGAGGAAGGGAGAAGAACAAAGTGCCCAGGACAAAGCCTTGAGGAAAATGCACATGTAGGGGACATGATATGACTGATGAGGCAGTAAAAGGAGATGGAGAAGCAATGAGATCAGATGGGAGAGTTGTATAGGAGGGGGAAGGTGGTTAACAGTGGCAAAGCAGCAGAAGGAGGATGAAGATGAGAAAAAGACCATTAATTTTTTCTAAGAGTTTAGTTGAGAAAAGGCGAAAAGTATAGGACAATAGCTTGAGGGGATGGTTAAATCTAGTGAGGATTTTTTTTTAAGTATGTGGGAGAGTTGAGTATATTTTAAAACTGTGAGGAAGGCACCAGTAAATTGAGAGGTCAAAAATTGGAGGGGGGATAGCAATGGAGGCAATCTGCTGGAGAAGACAGTAGGAGGTAGAATCATATTTAGAGGTGTTAGCCTTGGTGAAGAGAAAGGTCACCTCATTATTTGAGGATCAAATGACAAAATGGGCTTGGAAATGCTTTATAAACTTTTAAGTGCTACATAAATAAGTGTTATTAATCTCATTATTATTTCAATTGTTATTCCTCTTGTTGAGAGAATCTGAGGTAGTAAATAAAGAAACCAGATGGGCTGAGTATGTCTGGCCAAGACCCTTTACATCTCCATGCTCCAGCAAGAACAGGTGTAATAAAATGAGGAATTTACTTTTAGGAATTTTCAATTCCAGTCAAGTCACAGGAATGGCCCCCCAAATGTTGTTTTAGACATTCCCTAGATATATATCCTCATCTAAAAGTGCTCTTTCCTTTCTTACAGTTCTTAGCACTTTTTGTTCAGCTTTCACATTCTAGTGTGTATTATATTTTGTGTGTAGTGTAGGAGAGGCAAAGTGATGTAGTAGAAAAAAACCCTAGATTCATAGGTAGAAAATTTGAGTTTGAAGTATTTTACTTCATTGGGCTTTAGTTTCTTCATTTGAATAATGAAAGAATTTCAGCTAGATGATTGCTAAGGTTCTTTTGAACTCTAAATCCTATGTACCTGTGACTCATACCACCTACATAATAGGATAATTGGGAGTAAAACTCTTTTTAAAGCTTAAAGCACTGTGGAATTAGAGCTGTTATTAATAATAATAAATTATAAGTTCCTTGAAGACAGAGACTGATATCTCTGTTTTTGGGACACTGAGGACAAGATCTTTCATGTAAATTGGGACTCAAATGTTTGTTGAGTCAAATTAAAATGGAGACTTTTATCACTTGGACCTAAGAAAAATGAACTTTGATTATTCCTCAGCAGAGTAACTTTTGTCTCTTTGGGAAGAATCCTGAATATTAAGCTTGCTGTGTGATTCTAGGCAAGTCAGTTCACCTTTCTGAGTCTTTGTTTCTTTATCAGTCAAATTGTGGGTATAGTTCTTACCTACCCCTGCGGTTTTTGTGAGGAAGCACTTAGTAAATCATAACAATCTGTAAAATAGGAGTTGCTGTTACTTAAACAGAGTTTGGCTGTGGCCTTCGAGATTGTAGCAGTTCTATTTTTATCTAATTCTGCTCATCTTTTTCTTAGACATTAGTGTCATGTTTGGCTAAAGGGACTAGAAATATATTTCTTCATTCCTGCATTTTTGGCCTTACAATTTCTGCCCTGACCTGTTTTATGTTTTCACAAACTGAGCCCCTGTAGACCTGTCTGAACTTTCTTGGTGTGATCCAGCCTGAATTCCTTCCTTTCTCCTCCCTCTCCTTTTTTTCTTTGATATGCTTGGGGTTTTGTTCATCCCCCAAGGATGGGCCTCGATTGCTGAGCTGGGCCTCTCTTGTGGTGCAAAGTGCGAATGGTTTTTAATTGAGCAGAAACATGTGGAAGGATCAGGAATATCTCAAGGGATTACAGAAAAATTCCAAATTTGTACTACATACAGCTTGTGTTTAGAGCAGGGTCTGCTGGGAATAAATGTTAGTTAGTGTGGCCTGTGACCTTAAAAACTGTTGACATGGATTTCAGCCAGGAACTAGCCACAGACCTCCTTTGTTAAGCTCATTCATAGCTCCTTGAAAACTCTACTCAGTGCAAGTTGCCAACTTGAATCTAAGGAAAGCAGAGTTTTTTTTTTCCCCCTTTCCCTTTCTTTCCCATGCTTTGGAAACAGAGGACGCCCCTTAACCAGCAAGACTTCTTTAATAGGACTCCATAGCCTAAACTCAATTGGAATTGACAGTTTCCTGGCTTGGGGTTGCCAACTGGCGGTGCAACGAGGCATAGGGGACAGCAGCTTTAGGGAGTGTATATTCCTGTTTATGTATGTGTAGAAGAAACTTAACTCCAAAGTTCTGTGAAATCCACTTTATTCAAAAATCATCACCCTCATGTCCAAATCAGAAAAGTCTTCTAAGTCTTCATAGGAAGACAATTCAAAAGTGTTATTATATATCTATACACGTTATATGACATGTATCTTAAGTATATGCATATAACACACACACACACACACACAACCTGTGTGATTTCTTCAGTGTAGGGAACCAATACAGATCGATTCCTTTTCTGCAATTTGTAGTCCTCTAGAACTGCCTGGGCTATTGAAAAGGTTAAGCCATTTGCCCAGGATCTCATGGTCAGAGGAAGGATTTGAATCCAGGTCTTCTGATTCTGAGGCTAGCTATACATCCACTATACATAGCCTCTCATTATATTATCTACATTAAGTAGATAATAAGAGAAAAGGTAAAATAACATTTTTGGTCACTCCTCCTGAAATTTATATATGACTTTAAAAGAAAAATGATATTTGAATTACAGAATTTTTCTTCTTCTTTATAATACATCTATAGCAGGGATTCTTATCCCTTTTTGTGTCCTGGATTCTTTTGGCAGTCTGGTGAAGCCTGTAGATCTCTTCTGAGAATAGTGTTTTTAAATGTAGGATTACAAAGGAGCCAATCATGTTGAAATACAGTTATCAAATATTAAAAAAAAATTCACGAACCCCGCTCTAGGACTTTCTGATTAATAAGAGTTGCATATTTATTTACTGTGTATTTATTTCCCTAAGAGCTTTATATATAGATTTATATTTAACATTCTTTCTCTGTACATTGTTCTTATTTGTAGGAAGACAGGTTATCTCATCACTTTGTGTGAGGAGGAATTGAGCAATTGTGAGGTTAAAGCACCTTTCCAAGGTCATTTAGCAAATCCATATTATAATTAGGACTAGAAGCTAATATTCCAAATTTTATGCTTCATCCAGTTTTCCTGTCTTTAAGTTCCCTCCCTACTCTAATATTCTATGTTCAAATAAGTATAGCTTTAAAAACCTATCTAGCTTAATTATTTTGTGTTCCGTAATCTAACCTTCTATTGCTTCTAGTTCTTATATTTTGTATTCCACTGTTCCTTCTCTCTAATAATCTATTAGTGCTGTTACACTGTTTTAAGGTGTCCATTTCTAGAATTCCTTGATTCTGTAAATTGAAAGAAATAAACATTTTAGTTTAACATTTAAAATTAAAAAGAGGTATATCTGCTTAAGAAAATAACTTTTTTTGTTTGCTGTTGACAGATTGATAGGGACTTAGGAGTCATCATGAATAATAATAATTATGATCTTTGGGTGGCAACCATCTTTAATAATTAACATCTTTACTTACCCCTTGAGAAATTTCAGTTGTTAGAGTAGAGTATTTATTTCCGGATATACTGTAGAGATTTTATTTTTAACATAAATACTCAAGCAGACTTAGCACTTTGAAGAGCTTCTGAGTTTGGGCGTGAATGTAGTGTTGCATGTGTGAGAAGAGAACGAAAATGTTGATGGAGTCAGTTTCACATTGGCCTGTAGGCTGTGGAAACTTTGTAGGAAAAAATGATATAATTTTGTTGATGGGGAAAAAAGTGGTGCTCATTTATATTTGAAGAAAAGTCCTTAGAACAACTTTTTTCCTTATCTTTATCAATTATCCCCATCTCTAGTATTTGCCCTACTCAAAATAAAACTTCCCCTCTTTCTTGTAGTATGATAGTATTTAGAAGGGACCTTATTAGGATTTGGAAGGGATCTTATTAGAGGTGAAATGGTCTGATAGCCCTCTCATTAAGTAGATTAGAAACTGAGAAAGTCACCCAGGGACTATTTGAACACAATTACAAAACACTTTTTGCACAAATAAAGTTAGATCTAAGTAAGTGGAGAAACATCACTTGCTCATAGGTAGGCCGAGCTAATATAATAAAAATGACAACTTTACCTAAATTACTTTACTTATTCAGTGCCATACGAAACTATAAGATAATTATTTTCTAGAACTAGAAAAAATAATATCAAAATTCCTCGGGAAGAATAAAAGGTTTAGAATATCAAGGGAACTAATGTAAATAAATGCTAGGGAAGGTGGCCTAGCCCTTCCCAATCTCATATTGTATTATAAAGCAGCAATCATCAAAACCACTTGGTACTGGCTAAGAAACAGAGGGGTAGACCAATGGAATAGCTTAGGTACTCAAGACACAGTAGTCAAGAATATAGCAATCTACTGTTTGATAAACTCAAGGACTCCAGCTTCTGGGATAAGAACTCACCATCTGACAAAAATTGTTGGGAAAACTGAATAACAGTGTGGCAGAAACTAGGCATAGACCAATGCCTGACACCACACACAAAAGTAAAGTCCAAATAGATACAGGATCTAGGTATAAAGATTGATACTATAAACAGATTAGGGGAGCAAGAAATAGTGTATTTGTCAGATTTATGGAGAATGAAGAAATTTATGACCAAACAAGAGATAGAGAACATTATAAAATACAAAATGGATAATTTTGATTACATTAAATTGAAAAGTTTTTGCGCAAACAAATCCATTGTAACCTAGATTAGGAGGGAAGCAGAAAACTGGGAAAGAATTTTTGCAACTAGTGTCTGTGATAAAGGTCTCATTTCTAAAATATGTAGAGAACTGAGTCAAATGTACAAGAATACAAGTCATTCCCCAGCTGATAAATGGTCAAAGGATATAAACAGGGAGTTTTCAGAGGAAGAAATAAAAGCTATCTATAATCAAATGAAGAAATGCTCTAAATCAGTATTGATTAGAGAGTTGTAAATCAAAACAATGTACCACATGTACACCACCAATGTGTACCACATTATACCTATCAGATTGGCTAGCATGACAAAACAGGAAGATGATAAATGTTGGGGAAGATGTAGGAGATTTGTACCACTAATTCATTATTGGTGGAGCTGTGAGCTGATCCAACCATTCTGGAGAACAATTTGAAACTATGCTCAAATGTCTCCAAAAATGTACATACCCTTTGACCCAGCAATAATGCTTCTAGGACTATATCCCAAAGGGATCATAGAAATGGGAAAAGGTCCCAAATGTACAAAAATATTTACAGCAGCTGTCTTTGTGGTGGCCAAAAACTGAAAAACAAGGGGATGCTTATCAATTGGGGAAGGGCTGAACAAGTTGTGGTATATGAATGTAATGGAATACTATTGTGCTATAAGAAATGATGAACAGGAAGACTCCAGAGAGGCCTGGAAGCACTTATATGAACTGATGCTGAGTGAAAGGGGCATAACCAGGAGAACTTTGTACACAGCAACAACCACAGTGTGTGAGAAATTTTTTTGGTAGACTTAGTCCTTCACAGCAATGCAAGGACCTAAAAAATTTCCAATGGACTCTTGAGGCAAAATGCCTTCCATATCCAGAGAAAGTACTATGGAATTGGATCGCAAAATGGAGCAGACCACTTTCTCTTGTGTTATGTTTTGTTTTGTGGTTTCTCTCATTCATTTTGATTCTTCTATGCAACATGACTAGGGTGAAAATGTATTTAATAAGAATGTATGTGTAGAACCTATACAAGATTACATGCCATCTCAGGGAGGGAGTAAGGAGGGAAGGGGGAAGGAGGAGGAGGAAGGAGAAAAAATCTAAGATACATGAAAGTGATTGCAGAAAACTGAAAACAAACAAAATAATTTTAAAAAAAAGCTGAGAACGTCTCAGAGACATAAAGTGACTTATCCAAGGTCCTACAAATATTCAGTGGAAGGGCTGAGATTTGAACATAGTTCTAGGATATTAAATCCTCTTGGTACCCTTCCACCACTTATCTTATAAACACTTTCATTATGTGGCCTCTTTAGAAACTCTATAGGATGCCATATCTAATGCTCATTCAATAATCATTGTGTAATGGAAGAAGCTCTGGCTTTGGACACAAACTATATACATTCAGATTCTGACTATACCTATTAAAAATTTAAGAACTATGATTTTGAAAAAGCAGTTTCTGTCTCTCGGCCTCAGTTTTCTGATCTGGTAGTAATGGAGATGGCTATCATTTCTAAGATTCCTTTAACTCCAAAGTTCTTTGATACTCTTAGGGCCAATTGTGTGCATAATCTTTTGCCAGAAGACACAAAAATAAATAAGTCACAGTTCCTATTCTCAAGGTGCTAATCTGAGAGTCAAGGAATGGACCCAGTGGACAAAATATAAATTAATATCTAAATATAAAAGATAATTCCAAGGTGCTATGAGATCAGATGAGAAAGTTATGACTCCCAGCTATTTCTAGCATTCAAAATTCACAGCTTATAATAAATCAGTTAAGTGCAGTTATTGATTTATTGTGAATCAGTCTTGGGGACTTGGGCTCGAGTATCTAGGAGGGGAATAGTGAAGGAAGCATATTGGGAAGTTAGGGCATCTAGAAATAGTGGGAGATATTGGGGATCCATTATTTTTGGCAGTATAGGTTCAAGCCAGAACCATCGTTTCAGATTGGTCAGAGTTTAAGTTATCAATGAGGGCCTTATTCCAGTCACAATATTAAGTGCCCATGATTTTATCAGCCATCTTGTTCTGTCTACTGATAACTGTACCCATTCTTCCGTATCTTAGTAGATCGTGTTTGGGATTTTCTGTGGCTAAAAATTTCATCCCCTTCCTCGAACCTTCTGATAATATGCCTTTATTAACTTGGTGAGGCTGGTTGTTAGACAATGTAATCACAGAATGCCTCTGGGCGATCCTGGAAGCCTTTCACTTTAGGTAGAACCTGTTAGAGATTATGTTCCAATGCAATAGCTTTTGAGAGTCCCTATACTACTGTGAATCGTGGAGGATAATATTATGATAACCACCTCCAAATTCTCTCTTACACACCACACACACACACAAGTGTATATATTTATATCCTTTAGTTAATGTGGTCTAAAAAGGTTTGGAGAATTCTTTGAATTGATGAAACTTCAGAAAAAAATATTCTCCTCTGTCAGGGTCTAGACAAGAGCAGAGGCTTCCAGTGTTTCCCTAATAGTCCCCAAATGTTTCCTCAGTAGTAAGCTCTTCACATAATCATCTGGGGAAATTATTTGATGTCAGTATTTTAGGTATTTAGGGTCAAAGGATAATAGTTCTAAAACTAAAAGATACCTCAGAGACTATATAATCCAACCTCATTTTACAGTTGATGATCCTGGGGCCCAGGGAGATTACTTAATTTGCCTATTTTGGTATATTTTGATGACTTTAATTATGTAACATCCCCATGGTAGTGATGCCCCCAAAAGATAGCCTGGTGTTGTCTGCTAGGTAGGCAGAGTGAGATGTGACTCCTAATTGGTGGAGAGAATTCTGAGTGTGATGCTGGGCATCTGTGTAACAGACTTAATTGAGTTCATTCCAGACACTCTTTGGGAGAGACACATGGGGAAAAGGAGCTCTAGGGAGTAACTGAGAAAGACTTTGGAATTTGAGTCATGAATGAGAAACCAGCCCCATCATATATGTATGTCCCAGGAGCTGACTGAAATTGCTGAGAATAGATCTCTTCTGGGTGATATTCCCTCTTTCTTTGGCTGAACTGAAATCTTATCTCACTCTCAGCTGTAGAGCTCATTTACAACAGGAGTGTCTGGAACCAAATCTGTGTGTCCTTTAGTCAGATGTGCAGCAAAGCACTCACTTTTTTTCTCAGTTCCCTCTGTAGATTCAGGACACAGCACAGGGCAGAAAGTCAAAGGTGCTGTATTTAGCCCTATTCTTACTGCTGAGTGGAAAGTTATTTTGAACTTCCATTTTTTCCAGTTACTTTTCCTCTAGTGTTTTATTGTGCTATAGATGTGACCTTAAATTCTTGAAGGATAGGCCATGAGAGCACAAGTACTGTCAGATCTTGCCTAGCTGGAAAAGCTTCAGGTATGGGCCCGGTGTATCTTTCAAGGATCAGATTAGCAAAGTACTGAGGTTCACCACAAGAAAGTTAGCCAGAGTAATTCATCAAACCTTTGAGAAAGGTGGTAGAGAACTGTCATCTTTGTCAGTAGGGGTAGTACCCAAAATGATGAAATTATGGATCTTGAAGGATTGAAATATTTTTCTTCATCAGTAACAGCAATTTAATTTTTTTTTCCTGGATGATGGGAAGAGACTGTTCAATAGTAGAGTAAAAGCTATCATTTATATAGTACTGCAAAGTTTTCAAGAGTTACATTGTCTTTCCATGTAGGAATGTAAACAGTTCAACTTTGGTAAGTCCCTTCTGACTTCTCTTTGCTGTTTACTTTTTCATGCTTCTTCTCATTCTTGTGTTGGAAAGTCAAATTTTCTTTTCAGCTCTGGTCTTTTCATGAAGAATGCTTGAAAGTCCTCTGTTTCATTGAAAGACCATTTTTTCCCCTGAAGTATTATCCTCAGTTTTGCTGGGTAGGTGATTCTTGGTTTGAGTCCTAGTTCCTTTGACTTCTGGAATATCCTATTCGACACCCTTTGATCCTTTAATGTAGAAGCTGCTAGATCTTGTGTTATCCTGATTGTATTTCCACGATACTGGAATTGTTTCTTTCTAGCTGCTCACAATATTTTCTCCTTGACCTGGGAATTCTGGAATTTGGCCACAATGTTCCTAGGGGTTTCTCTTTTTGGATCTCTTTCAGGTGGTGATCGGTGGATTCCTTGAATACTCATTTTGCCCTTTGGTTCTAGAATATCAGGGCAATTTTCCTTGATAATTTCATGAAAGATGATGTCTAGACTCTTTTTTTGATCATGGCTTTCAGGTAATCCCATAATTTTTAAATTGTCTCTCCTGAATGTATTTTCCAGGTCAGTTGTTTTTCCAATGAGATATTTCACATTCTCTTCCATTTTTTCATTCTTTTGGTTTTGTTTTGTGATTTCTTGGTTTCTCAGAAAGTCATTAGCCTCCATCTGTTCCATTCTAATTTTGAGAGAACTATTCTCTTCAGTGAGCTTTTGAACCTCTTTTTCCATTTGGCTAATTCTGCTTTTGAAAGCATTCTTCTCCTCATTGGCTTTTTGGACCTCTTTTGCCAATTGAGTTAGCCCATTTTTCAAGGTGTTATTTTCTTCAGCATTTTTTTGGGTCTCCTTTAGCAAGGTATTAACCCATTTTTCATGCTTTTCTTGCATCTCTCTCATTTCTCTTCCCAGTTTTTCCTCCACCTCTCTAACTTGATTTTCAAAATCCTTTCTGAGCTCTTCCATGGCCTGAGCCCATTGGATATCTATTTTGGATGTTTGGGATACAGAGGCCTTGACTTCTATGTCTTTACCTGATGGTAAGCATTGTTCTTCCTCATCTGAAAGGAAAGGAGGAAATATCTGTTCACCAAGAAAGTAATCTTCTATGGTCTTATTTTTTTTTTCCATTTTCTGGGCATTTTCGCAGCCAGTTACTTGACTTCTGAGATTTCTGTCCACCCCAGACTCACTAGTGCATGGGGTCTGAGATTCAAATGCTGCTTCCAAGCCTCAAGGCTTTTAGCAGGGGGGCGGGGCTGCTATTCAGTGTGAGAGATTAAATTTAGGTGCCCAGGTGGGGGCAGGGCCACCTCACAGGGCCCAGGTGGGGGCAGGACCACCCACACAGGGCTCATTTCCCTCAGGGGGTTTATGCAGAGATCTTTGATAATGGATCTGGGGTCCTTCCTGCCCCGGGAGCCCCTGGCTGCTGCTTCCCCCCGCTGTTGCCTCCCGAGGGGGCCTGAGTTTTGGAGACACCCCGCTCCCCTCTCAGCCAGCCCAGAAGTCTCTCTCACTGACCTGCAGCGCCTGTGGTTGGAGGGACCTTCATAGCCGCTGGAGATTCCATCCTTGAAGACTGCTCGGATCTGCTCCTCTGGGTCCAGCGCGACCGAGTCAGGGCTGGGATCCGCTCTGGGTCTGGTGCGCGACAGATCTTTAGTGTCGGTTTTTCAGGGCTCTCTGGAACAGAAATCTCTTCCATTCCGTTGTTGTGTGGCTTCTACTGCACCAGAATTTGTTGGGAGTTCCCCTTTACAGGTAATTTATGGGCTGTGAGTTCGGAGCTAGCATATGTGAATCTTTCTCCTCTGCCATCTTGGCTCCTCCCTGTGCTGCAAAGTTTTCAAAGTATTTTATTTCAAAGTAATGACTTTATGAGAAACCAATAAATTTCAAAACAAAACAAAAAGAATGAAAAAATGAAAGACTGTGAACTATCTCATTGGAAAAACAACTGACCTGGAAAGTAGTCCCAGGGGTAAAAAAAAATTATGGGACTCCCTGAAAAACATGATCAGAAAAAGAGCCGAGACATCATCTTTCATGAAATTATCAAGGAAAACTGCCCTGAGATTCTAGAACCAGAGAGTAAAATAAATATTGAAAGAATCCACCAATTGCCTCCTGAAAGAGACCCCAAAAGAAAAACTCCTAGGAATATTATAGCCAAATTCCAGAATTCCCAGATCAAGGAGAAAATATTGCAAACAGCAAGAAAGAAACAATTTGAGTACTGTGGAAATATCATCAGGATAACAGAAGATGCAGCAACTTCTACATTAAGGGATCAAAGGGCTTGGAATATGATATTCCAGAAGTCAAAGGCACTAGGATTAAAACCAAGAATCACTTACCCAGCAAAACTGAGTATAATACTTCAGGGGAAAAAAAATGATCTTTCAATGAAATACAGGATTTTCAAGCATTCTTGTTGAAAAGACCAGAGCTGAATAGAAAATTTGACTTTCAAACAGAAGAATCAGGGGAATCATGCAAAGGTAAACAGCAAAGAGAAATCATAAGGGACTTACTAAAGTTGAACTGTTTATATTCCTACATGGAAAGATAATATTTGTAACTCTTGAACCTTTTCTCAGTATTTGGGAAGTTGAAGGGATTATTTACATATACATAGAGGGCATAGGATGAGTTGAATAGGAAGGGATGATACCTAAAAAAGATAAAATTAAGGGATGAGAGCAATATATTGGGAGAAGAAAGGGAGAAATGGAGTGAGACAAATTATCTCTCATAAAGGAGGCAAGAAAAAGCTTTCTCAATGGAGGGTAAATCATATTTGGCTTAAGGAGGGAATAACATTCACACTCAATTTGGTATGAAAATCTATCTTACACTACAGGAAAGTAAGGGAAAAGGGGATGAGCGGGGTGTGGGGGGATGATAGAAGGGAGGGCAAATAAGAGGCAGGTGTAATTGGAAGTAAGAACTTGTGGGAAGGGACAAAGTCAAAAGAGAGAATAGAATAAATGGGACCAGGACAGGATGGAGGGAAATATAATTAGTCTTTCACAACACGACTATTATGGAAGTCTTTTGTGTAGCTATACATGTACAGCCTATATTTTATTGCTTGTCTTCTCAGTGAGGATGGGTGGGGAGGGAGGAAGGGAGAGAAGTTGGAACCCAAAGTTTTAGGAATGAATGTTAAGAATTATTTTTGCATGGAACTGGGAAATAAGAAATACAGATAATGGGGTATATAGAAATCTATTTTGCTTACAAGAAAATAGAGAAAATGGGGATGTGGGAGGGAAGGGGGGTGATAGAAGGAATGGCAGTTTGGGGAAAAGGATAATCAGAATGCAGGGTGTGTTAGGGTTGGGGCAGGGGAGAGATGGGGAAAAAATTTGGAACTCAAAATCTTGTGAAAATGAATGTTGAAAACTAAAAATAAAAAAAATTTTAAAAAGTCATAATTCTAATACATAGTGGTTATGTAACCTGGTGTAAGTCATTTAATCTCTCTTTCGTTGTTCTAGGACAGTGGTGTCAAGTTCTTTTTTTTTGTTTTTTTTGTTTTTTGTTTTTGTTTTTCTTTTATTTTGATAAAAATTTATTCATTTAACTTTTACATTCATTTTCACAAAATTTTGGGTTCCAAATTTTCTCCAAATTTTCTTTTATGCCCTCCCCCCACCCCAATACACCGAGCAATCTAATTTTCCCTATCTCCAATCTGCCCTCTCTTCTATCATCCCTCCCTTCTCTTGTCCCCATCTTCTCTTTTGTCCTGTAGGGCCCGATGACTTTCTATTCCTCATTAACTGTATGTCTTATTTCCTAGTAGCAACAACAATACCAAACAGTTGTTCCTAAAACTTGAGTTCCAAATTTTCCCCATCCCTCCCTCCCCACCCATTCCCTTTGGGAAGGCAGGCAATTCAATATAGGCCATATCTGTGTAGTTTTGCAAATGACTTCCATAATAGTCGTGTTGTGTAAGACTAACTGAATTACTCTCCATCCTATCCTGCCCCTCATTGTTTCTATTCTGTCTTTTGATCCTGTCCCTCCCTGAGTGTTGACTTCAAATTGCTCCCTCCTCCCATTGCCCTCCCTTCCATCATCTCCCCCCTTGCTTATCTCCTTCTCCCCCACTTTCCTGTATTGTAAGATAGGTTTTCATACCAAAATGAGTGTTCATTTTATTCCTTCCTTTAGTCAAATGTGATAAGGGTAAACTTCTTGTTTTTTTTTCTCAGCTCTCCTGTTTTTCCCTCCACTAAAAAGTCTCCTGCTTGCCTCTTAAATGACATATAATTTACGCCATTCCATTTCACCCTCTTTCCTCCCCCTACCTTTCTCTCTCACCATTTACCTTAATTTCTTTTAAGGTATGGTCCCATCCTATTCAATTCACTCTGTGCTCTCTGTCTCTGTATGTGCGTGCATGTGTGTATGTGTGTGTGCGTGCATGCATGTACATGTGTGTGTGTGTGATCCCACCACCTACCCAGATACTGAAAAGTTTTAAGAGTTACAAATATTGTCTTTCCATGTAGGAATGTAAACAGTTCACTTTTGGTAAGTCCCTTCTGACTTCTCTTTGCTGTTTACTTTTTCATACTTCTTCTCTTTCTTGTGCTTGAAAGGCAAATTTTCTTTTCAGCTCTGGTCTTTTCATCAAGAATGCTTGAAAGTCCTCTGTTTCATTGAAAGACCATATTTTCCCCTGAAGTATTATACTCAGTTTTGCTGGGTAGGTGATTTTTGGTTTGAGTCCTAGTTCCTTTGACTTCTGGAATATCCTATTCCAAGCCCTTCGATCCCTTAATGTAGAAGCTGCTAGATCTTGGGTTATCCTGATTGCATTTCCACAATATTGGAATTGTTTCTTTCTAGCTGCTTGTAAGATTTTCTCCTTGAGCTGGGAGTTCTGGAATTTGGCCACAATGTTCCTAGGAGTTTCTCTTTTTGGATCTCTTTCAGGTGGTGATTGATGGATTCTTTCAATACTTATTTTGCCCTCTGGTTGTAGAATGTCAGGGCAGTTTTCCTCGATAATTTCATGGAAGATGATGTCTAGGCTCTTTTTTTGATCATGACTTTCAGGTAGTCCCATAATTTTTAAATTGTCTCTCCTGGATCTATTTTCCAGGTCAGTTGTTTTTCCCATGAGATATTTCACATTCTCTTCCATTTTTTCATTCTTTTGGTTTTGTTTTGTGATTTCCTGGTTTCTCAGAAAGTCATTAGACTCCATCTTGTTCCATTCTAATTTTGAAAGAACTATTCTCTTCAGTGAGCTTTTGAACCTCTTTTTCCATTTGGCTAATTCTGCTTTTGAAAGCATTCTTCTCCTTATTGGCTTTTTGAACCTCTTTTGCCAATTGAGTGAGCCTATTTTTCAAGGTGTTATTTTCTTCAGCATTTTTTTGGGTCTCCTTCAGCAAGGTATTGACCCATTTTTCATGCTTTTCTTGCTTCTCTCTCATTTCTCTTCCCAGTTTTTCCTCCACCTGTCTAACTTGCTTTTCAAAATCCTTTTTGAGCTCTTCCAAGGCCTGAGCCCACCCAACATCCCCCTGGGATGTCTGGGATACAGAGGCCCCGCCCTCCACATCTTTCCCTGATGGTAATAATAGTTTCTCATCATCAGAATTGAAAGGCGGGAACATTTGCACCTGCTCAAAGAAGCTCTCTATAGTCTTATTTTTCTTCCCTTTTCTGGGCATTTTCCCAGCCTGTTACTTGACTTCTGAGATTCCTGTCCACCCCTGCCTAGATCTGCCCAGCTAGTGCTTGGGGTCTGAGATTCAAATGGGCTTTCCGCGGCAGGCACGGCTGCTATTCAATGTGAGCTTAAGTTCTAGTGCTGGGGTGAGGGCAGGGCCTCCTCCCAGGCTCAGTTCCCTCAGGGGCTTTATGCAGAGACCTTCAGTGATGGAGCGGGTGGGGGCAGGGCCACCTCCCAGGCTCAGCTCCCTCAGGGGCTTTATGCAGAGACCTTCAGTAATGGAGTGGGTGGGGACAGGGCCACCTCCCAGTCTTAGCTCCTTCATGTGGTTTATGCAGAGACCTTCAGTAATGAAGGTCCTGCCTGCTCGGGGAGTCCCAGGGGCGCTGCCGCTGCTGCCGCTGCCCCTGCCTCTGCCTCCACCGCTTCCTCCCCCTGTCTCTGCCTCCGCCACTTCCTCCCGAGAGGGCCCAAGTCACGGAGACACCCCACTCCCCTCTTGGCCAGCCGAGACGTATCTCTCACTGACCTGTAGCGTCTGTGGGCAGAGGGACCTTCTCAGCTGCTGGAGGTTCCATCCCTGAAGCCTGCTCGGATCTGCTCCTCTGAGGCTGTGGCCAGGGCAGCGCAGGGGTGGACTCTGCCTTCCGGGGCGTAACGGACCCTGGGGACGGCTCTCCAGGGCTCTCTGGAATGGAAATTTCTTCCACTCTGTTTCTGCACACCCTGCAGTGATCCAGAACTTGTAGGGAGCTCTTCTTACATTAAATGCATGGGCTGTGGGTTCGGAGCTAGCATACATGAGTCTTTCTACTCCACCCTCTTGAGTCCACCCCCTGTAGTGTCAAATTCTAATAGAAATGGATCCCTGGCACTTCATATTGTCTTAGAAAACCACACATTACCATGTTCTGTTTTATTTACTTTGCTAAGCATTTCCCATTTACCTCTGCACAGAGGTGTTTGAACACCTCTAGTGTAGACAGCTCTCATAAGACAGTTTCAGAGAAGGTAGTTTCCTTACCTGGGATCTCCCTATGTTGATTAAATCACAACTCCAGTTCCATTCACTGCTGTCTTCAACACTTGGCCTTTTCAGTTTTGCCTTTTTTTATAGGTTTGATTATAGGATGAAGTTAGTGTTGGCACAGGTTAGTTTTAAGGGGCAAATGTGGCCTATGTTTCAACCAAAAGAGCATTTAATTTCATTGTACTGAAATATATTTTCATGAGATTTCACAAAATTGGAGAAAGCCCACCTTTTTGTAAAAGCCCTGTTTTCTTAATCCCCACCTCTTTTTTGAAACTTTAAGAGCCGTTTTCACAGCTGAACCAAATAGTTCAAATCTTTTTTTTTTTTTTATTTTGATGTCTCCCCATCTGCAAGTGTCTCACATCAAAGGCATATATGAAACTCTTGTTAAAAGATAGTATGAGTTCATCATCTCAGCAGTGTGGGACCTGAAGACTTAAGATCACTTCCAGCCACAAACCATTTTCATGTCATCAGGGGAAGTATAGCTTCATCCTGGGTTCGCAATATTTCCTTTTTCAACTTGCCACTCAAGGACACTGCCAGATCTTATTCTTTTTGTGTTAGTTTTACTTAAACTTTTTATATTTAATGTGGAGGAGATATTATAGAAAAAGAAAAAAAGCTTTAAAAATACAGTGAAAGGAACATAGAAAAAAAGCAACTTAAGATTTCTAGGATCCTTTTCCTCTTCCTTTCCTTGTTCCACTTGTACAAATCTAGACCTCATTACCTCCTTAGTGCATTTCTAGGAATTTCTCTAAGGTATAATTATAGAATTTTAGAGTTAGAAGAAAACTTAAAACATAGAATGTGAGAACTGGAAAGAACCTTAGAGTACAGGATATTGAAAGAAGGCATATAGATACTTGGACCTAGATCTTGAAAGCATAGATGACAATTATTACCTGTTAAATATTTTCTTTTTTAAAAAATTATTATTCATTTTCTCTTAACATTTAAAAAAATTTACATTCCAAATTATCTTTCTCACTCACACATTGAGAAGGCAAGCAATATGATATCAATTATTCATTATTATTTTCCAATATTCTTTCTTCTCAAGTCCGTCCTTTTCAACTTCAGTATTCAGTATGTTCATAAAAGTTCCTTCTACCTCTTACATTCCATGACCCTTGTCTTTCCCTTTATTTATTAATATTAGGTCCATGCTCAGATTTCATACTCAAAAATTTACTAATCATACACTCAATCAAGTTTAATTTGAGTTATTGAGATTCTTCATTACTGCACAAAATGCATTCTTCCCTGAAAAACAAGGGATAGATGATCTCCCAATATTGCCTGTGACAGGAACCATTTCTCTTGTCAGTTAAGGATTCACATGACTTGGGCTAAGAAACCATAATGTTTATTTAAGATCATTTTTTTATTTGTGAAAAATAAGAACATAGCAAACAAATCTATCAGAAATGCAGAAGCTAAAGAAAAGGAGCTGTTGATGAAATCTGGCAGGATTTTTCCTCTCTGTTACTCAAAGTATAGGCTTCAAAAGGAAAAGGTTCCTCCCATTTCTCCCATGTCCTCAACCTCTGAATATATATCTTTAAATAGTTAAGTATTTATGCTCTATGGGGCAGCTAGGTGGTGCAGTGGTTAGAGCACCAGTGCAGGAGTCAGGAGGACTTGAGTTCAAATCTCACCTCAGACATTTGACACTTACTAGCTGTGTGACCTGGGGCAAGTCATTTAACCCCAATTGTCTCATCCTGGGTCATCTCCAGTCATCCTAATGAGTATCTGGTCACTGGATTCAGATGACTCTGGAGGAGAAGTGAGGCTGGTGACCTGCACAGCCCTTTCTCACTAAAAACAAAATCAAGTGCAAATCATGTCATCATTTCTCTGATGGCATGGTCTTCTTCTTCAGCAAGGAAGGACGAATGAACACATGCACTGTGCTTTATAACAGGTATCAGAAAGGAGAAGCTTCATGACAATAATTAAGTTTCAGCTCTTTTCTTTTCAGAAGCTGAAATTAAAAACGGTATTGTAGGTGCTTCGAAGGGTCTAAGGGATTATATTTACAGTCACTCCATATGGTCGCAGTGAGGAAAGCATCTTGTAAACTTAAAGCAGTGCTAAGGATCATCATTGTTAACTACGAGTGCTTAAGAATATGGGTATAAATAAATGTATCAACAGGTTTAGATAGATTTTTTTCATCTTTAATATAAATTTATTTATTTGACTTTTTACATTCATTTTCACAAAATTTTGGTTCCAAATTTTCTCCCCATTTGTCCCCTCCCCCGCCCCAACACACCAAGCATTCTAGTTTCCCCTATCACCAATCTGCCCTCTCTTCTATCCTCCCTCCCTTCTCTGGTCCCCATCTTCTCTTTTGTCCTGTAGAGCCAGATTACTTTCTATTCCCCCTTAACTGTATTTCTTATTTCCTAGTAGCAACAATAATACTCGACAATTGTTCCTAAAACTTTGAGTTCTAAATTCTCCCCATCCCTCCCTCTCTACCCATTCCCTTTGGGAAGGCAGACAATTCAATATAGGCCATATCTGTGTAGTTTTGCAAATGACTTCCATAATAGTCGTGTTGTGTAAGACTAACTATATTTCCCTCCATCCTATCCTGCCCCCCATTGTTTTTATTCTGTCTTTTGATCCTGTCCCTCCCTGAGTGTTGACTTCAAATTGCTCCCTCCTCCCATTGCCCTCCCTTCCATCATCCCCCCCACCCTGCTTATCTCCTTCTCCCCCACTTTCCTGTATTGTAAGATAGGTTTTCATACCAAAAAGAGTGTGCATTTTATTCCTTCCTTTAGTCGAATGTGATGAGAGTAAACTTCATGTTTTTTTCTCAGCTCTCCTCTTTTTCCCTCCACTAAAAAGTCTCCTGCTTGCCTCTTAAATGACATATAATTTACACCATTCCATTTCACCCTCTTTCCTCCCCCTACCTTTCTCTCTCACGGTTACCTTAATTTCTTTTAAGATATGATCCCATCCTATTCAATTCACTCTGTGCTCTCTGTCTCTGTGTGTGCATGCATGTGTGTATGTGTGTGTGTGTGTGTAGTCCCACCAACTACCCAGATACTGAAAAATCTTAAGAGTTACAAATATTGTCTTTCCATGTAGGAATGTAAACAGTTCACCTTTGGTAAGTCTCTTATGACTCCTCTTTGCTTGTGCTTTTTCATGCTTCTTCTCATTCTTGTGTTTGAAGGTCAAATTTTCTTTTCAGCTCTTGTCTTTTCATCAGGAATGCTTGAAAGTCCTCTATTTCATTGAAAGACCATATTTTCCCCTGAAGAATTATACTCAGTTTTGCTGGGTAGGTGATTCTTGGTTTGAGTCCTAGTTCCTTTGACTTCTGGAATATCTTATTCCACGCCCTTCGATCCCTTAAAGTAGAAGCTGCTTGATCTTGAGTTATCCTGATTATATTTCCACAATACAGGAATTGTTTCTTTCTAACTGCTTGCAATATTTTCTCCTTGACCTGGGAGTTCTGGAATTTGGCCACAATGTTCCTAGGAGTTTCTCTTTTTGGATCTCTTTCAGGCGGTGATCGATGGATTCTTTGAATACTTATTTTGCCCTCTGGTTCTAGAATCTCAGGGCAGTTTTCCTCGATAATTTCATGGAAGATGATATCTAGGCTCTTTTTTTGATCATGGCTTTCAGGTAGTCCCATAATTTTTAAATTGTCTCTCCTGGATCTATTTTCCAGGTCAGTTGTTTTTCCCATGAGATATTTCACATTCTTTTCCATTTTTTCATTCTTTTGGTTTTGTTTTGTGATTTCTTGGCTTCTCAGAAAGTCATCAGCCTCCATCTGTTCCATTCTAATTTTGAGAGAACTATTCTCTTCAGTGAGCTTTTGAACCTCTTTTTCCATTTGGCTAATTCTGCTTTTGAAAGCATTCTTCTCCTCATTGGCTTTTTGAACCTCTTTTGCCAATTGAGTGAGCCTATTTTTCAAGGTGTTATTTTCTTCAGCATTTTTTTGGGTCTCCTTTAGCAAGGTATTGACCCATTTTCATGCTTTTCTTGCATCTCTCTCATTTCTCTTCCCAGTTTTTCCTCCACCTGTCTAACTTGCTTTTCAAAATCCTTTTTGAGCTCTTCCATGGCCTGAGCCCATTGGATATTTATTTTGAATATTTGGGATACAGAGGTCTTGGCTTCTATGTCTTTCCCTGATGGTAAACATTGTACTTCCTCACCAGAAAGGAAAGGTGGAAACATCTGTTCACCAAGAAAGTAACCTTCTATGGTCTTATTTTTTTTTTCCTTTTCTGGGCATTTTCCCAGCCAGTTATTTGACTTCTGAGATTCCTCTCCACCCCCGCCTAGATCTGCCCAGCTAGTGCTTGGGGTCTGAGATTCAAATGCTGCTCCCCAGCCTCAGGGCTTTCCACAGCTGGCGCGGCTGCTATTCAATGTGAGCTTAAGTTCTGGTGCTGGGGTGGGGGCAGGGCCACCTCCCAGGCTCAGTTCCCTCAGGGGGTTTATGTGGAGACCTTCAGTAATGGACCTGACCTTGGGCCTGCTCCAGGAGTCCCAGGCTGCTGCTGCCTCTGCTGCTTCCTCCCGAGGGGGCCCGAGTCACGGAGATACCCCGCTCCCCTCATCAGCCAGTCCAGAAATCTCTCTCACTGACCTGTAGCGCCTGTGGGTGGGGGAACCTTTGCGGCTGCTGGAGATTCTGTCCCTGAAGCGTGCTCGGATCCGCTCCTCTGGGGCCGCGGGCAGGGCAAGGATGGGCTCCGCTGTCTGGTGCATGGCCGACCTTTCAGGTCAGTTTTTCAGGGCTCTCTGGAACGGAAATCTCCTCCACTGCGTTGCTGTGCGAGCCACTGCTCCAGAATTTGTGGGCTGTTCTTTTTACAGGAAATTTATGGGCTGTGGTTTCGAAGCTAGCATGCGTGAGTCTTTCTACTCTGCCATCTTTGCTCCTCCCCCGAGGTAGATTTTTTAAAAGGAGTGAATAAAACGATCTCATTGAAATATTTTATATTATATAACATGCTGAAATCTTCAAAATATGCTCCTTGCAAATTTTTTTCTGATGGATAGAGTTGTAAACATAGTGGTGGTGTCAGATAGCACTGACTGAACTGAGACTTAGGAGACCTTGCTACGAGTACAGACTCCTCCACTTGCTAGTGGGTAACCTGGAAATAGGACCATGATTTTAGTTTTTTCTCTGCAATGTGAGGAGGCTGGATTCAATAAAATCTGAAATCCCTTCCTGATCACTCTATCTATATTCTCTCTAGAGGATGCTGGTGGTACAATGGATAGAGCACTGGACCTGGAGTCAGGAGATCTGAGTTCAAATCCAGCATTAGACAGTTAATAACTGTGTGACCCTGGGCAAGTCTCTTAACCTCTGTTTTCCTCTCTTTCCTCTACTGTAAAATGGAAATAATAGTAGCATCTATCTTGCAGGAGTTTTGTGAAGATCAAATGAGGTAATATTTATTAAAGTTCTTAGCATGGTACCTGGCCCATAGTAGGTGCTATAGAAATGCTTATTCCCTTATTCTCTCCCCCCAACCCCTTGCCAAAGTTGTTTTAAACTTGAATTTCTGTGCTCTACGATCCTTTCTCATTCTTTTTTCTTTTGTTCTAAGGTTACTTCCAGCCAAACTTTCTGTAGTTTTCTTAGAAAATAATTATTCACAATTCTCTGTCCTTCCCCCTTCCCTCCTACCTCTTTTTGATCTCTTCACCATCTTTGCCTTCCCCTCCCCTTCTGTCTCTGTCTTTCTTTTCCCTTCTCTACTTCTTCCTTCTCTTTTTTCCCTTCCTCTCCTTTTTCCTCCCTGCCTCTTTTTTGTATCCTTCCTTCCTTTCTTCCCTTCCTCCCTTTTTTCTTTTTTTATTCCTCCTTTTCTTCCATTTCTCCCTCCCTTTATCCTTTCTTCCTCCCTCCCTCTATCCTTTCTTTCCTTCTTCCTTTTTATCCACCCTTTCTCCCTACCTTCCTCTCTCCCTTCTTCCATCATTTTGTGTATTTATGCTACTGTTGTGGATACAAGATCTTTTGTATATAGCTTTTTCTGGAAGTTTTTTCAGCCATAGTTTAAAAATAAAAAAACCAAGCAATATATACATCGAAGGCAAAATGTATGCTAGATATCATTGATTGGTATATGAGTATTTATTACAGGAATTTTTTCTGATTGTAAATGATGCAAATGTTATACATGTTTCAAATGATTCCTTTTTGATAGCAATGGCTGGGGTAAAAGAATATATTCATTGTTTTCTGGGATCTTTTTTGTCTTTTTATTTAGGGCTTTAGTCTGCAAAATAATCTATCTTTGCTTCCTTGACCCAGTCTGCCTGCTCGTTTTTCTTAGACTTAGAATCATCTGTTCATGATCTCATAGCATTTGCTCCGTAATAAGTGAGGATGATGTAAGTAGAAAGCTTCAAAGAAGAAAGCTGCAAGAAGGCCCTCCTTCCCCACTTTGTTTCATGGCATTAGTTGAAATAAAAAAAGAAAGCAGGGGGGAAGATAATTCTAGTATAGATCTTGGTAGGCAAAAGGCAAGGGTGGACGGACCCAACTCTTGGATTTAGGAAACCTGTCTTCCCTTCTCTGGCTTCTCTTTTTTTTTTTTCTGTCTTTGTTACTTTAGGCAAGTCAACTTCCCTTTTATATCCTGTTTTTTCCTCTGTAAAATGGGGGTATGCAAGGCAGTTTGGTACAGTGGAAAGAAGACAGACCTTAGAGTCAGGGGACTTTGTTTCAAGTCTTGGTTCCTTCCTTCTGCTTGTGTGAGTGTGGACAAATCACTTAACCTTCTGGCTATTAATTTCCCTTTTGTAAGATGGAGGGTTTGGATGAAATAACCCCTGAGACCCTGACTTTAAATTTATAATCCTATGATATTTTCACCAGCCTGCCTCTCATGAGTTTTTGTGGCGATCAGTGATTTGAAAACAGTCTATAGTACTAGTGAGTTGAAGCCTGGCATCAGAATCAGAAAGATGAGGGTTCAAGTCTTACATGTTCCAAATGCTGACTGTGTGATCCTGGGCAAATCACTTAATCTCCAGACTCTCCTAGGACATACTTTGAGAGTATACGTTGCAAAGCAGATGCAGATCATCATTGGTAGATGGAGCATTCTCATTCTAAGTTTCCTCAACCAATGAAATCACAGGTATAATATTTTTTTAAAGGCATACTTTATAATGGGTTGTCCAAGGACCTTTCTAAGTCTTTTTTGTTTGCTGTCTTAATATAAAAATGTAATTTAAATATTTTTTATTATAAGACTAGGTAGGTATTAACCTTTTTGCTGGATGCTAGTATAGAAACAGCAAGGGCTAATGAAAAAAGACCTGAACTGCAAATTAAAAACTTTCTGGCTTTCACACACACACACACACACACACACACACACACACACACACAGATATATCTATCACTGACAAGCTTTATGATCTTAAAAGACCTTTGCCTTGGGAAACATCTCTGAAATTTCCTCAGTGATTAAATGTGGATTTTGGACTAGTTGCTAATGGAGTTCAGTAAAAATTTATTAAAACATAGGCCAATCAATAAGTATTCAGTAAGCATCAACTATTTTCCGGCTACTATCCTAAGTGCTGGTGATACAAAGATAAAAAAGAAATAATTCTTGACCTTAAGAAGTTTTCCATTTAGAGAGGGAGGCTAACATGGACATATATAGTTAAGTATAAAATAGACACAAAATAATTCAGTGGTGGGAAGACACAAGTCCTCAGGGTGTCTGTCATTCAACATTTATTAAGCACTTGCTGTGTGCTGGGCATTGTGCTTAACACTGGAAATACAAACACAAGTAGAAAGAGATAGTCCCTGTTGTCAAGGAACTTGTTCTATTGGGGAAAGACAACACACATAGTCCCTGTTGTCAAGGAAGTTGTTCTCTTGGGGAAAGACAACACATAGCGGGTAACTGCAGGAGGGTAGGTACAGGTTCCCCGAGACAGGGCCATGGTGGAGAAATCAGAGAGAGAGGCTTCGGGGATGGAGGGTACTTCCAAAGTGTGAATTCCAGGGCTAGAGAAACTGAAGCTTGTCCTGGGCCTTAAAGGAAGTTAGAAATTCTAGAGTCAGTAAAAAAAGGCACTGAAATAGGAGACTGCAGTGCTCTGTTTGAGGAACAGTAAGGTGGTCAGTTTGGCTGGTCAGTAGTATGAAGTAAGAGGAATATTGTATTAGGCTGGAAAGATAAGATATAAGGCCAAGTTGTGAAAGGCTCTCAGTTCCAAACACAGTAGTTTTTGTTTGATCCTAGAGGTAAGAAGAAACCACTGGTATTGGATATGGGAGTGATATGGTCAAACCAGCACTAAAGGAAAATCATTTTGTCAGCCCTGTGAATCATGGATTGCAATGGGGAGAATTTGAGGTGGGAAAACAAATTAGATACCTTCCAGTTCTAATCTTATACGGATCTGTTACATTCATGTAAGTTTGGATGTATCTATGATCCCAACCAGTGCACATTTAACCATGTCCACTCTTTACCCTGTGCAATTTTTATCCATACTTTTCCATAAAAATTCCATGTGATTCAGATTTTAGTCTTGTGTTGTTGTTTTTTTTTTAAATAGTCCTTACAACTACATCATGATTTTCTGGCTGATACCACTTGTCCTAGCAAATCATCTTTGGATCATCAACATCATGTGTGATAATATGTTATGGCTTGTTTGCACTTGTGATGTAGCTTTCAACTAACAAGCAACCCTTGATTTTAGGTGACTGTGAAAGCTGAATACTGTATACAAATGGATGAATTTTGTAGTATGTGATCTTGGGTAGGCTAATTCGCAGTACCTAGGCAAGTCTCCAATACTCCAAGTTGTGCAGCAGTTGATGATTTATATTGGTAGAGGGGTTTTCCTGACCTAGAGTTCTGAATGCCAAGGAAATCACAAATTTAGATTAAAAAACAAAAGAATTAGGAGATTATATAGCAAACTAATTTCTAGGGTGATAGAAACACTCTTCCTCTCCTTACCTTGGTTTAGTCCAAGACTATTTGCTATTACTTCTTTAGATTCACAGGTTGTGGTGCCCATAGCAGATGGTCAAAACAAAAATTGATGTTCTGAGGGGCTGCTTCAGTATAGTTGCTGTGGTAAGGTGTCATTACAATGATACTGCTTAAATTCATGGTCTCTCCAAGTAGGAAGGCATCCCTAAAGGATTCCCATTTCATTTGTAGCTGAAGTAAGAATCCCTTCTACAATATCTGGATAAGTGGTCCAGGGGAAATGTCCTCTAGAAAACTTCCATTGACTGGAAATTCAGCCTTTCACAAATTAACCCTTTCTGTTGTTGAACCAAACCAACTTTTGTTAAGAAGTTGTTTGAATCTCAGATTTGGAAGGGATCTTGAAGTATCATCTAATAAATCTGCTCCTGAATTTGAAAATCCCCCTAAAATATTCCTGATGGGGGAGATCTAGGCTTTGCTTTAAATACCTCTTGTCATAGGGAGCTTGCTGCCCCACTGGTGTAGCTTATTCTATTTTTTTTTTTAATTTAAATTTATTTATTTAAGTTTTCAACATTCATTTCCACAAAATTTTGGGTTCCAAATTTTCTCCCCATTTCTCCCCTCCCCCACCCCAAAACACTGAGCATTCTAATTACCCCTATCACCAATCTGTCCTCCCTTCTAACATCCCTCCCTTCTCTTATCCCCATCTTCTCTTTTATCCTAAAGGGCAAGATAAATTTCTATACCCCATTACCTGTATTTCTTATTTCCTAGTAGCAAGAACAATACTCAACAGTTGTTCCTAAAACTTTGAGTTCCAGCTTCTTTTCATCCCTCCCTCCCCACCTGTTCCCCTTGGGAAGGCAAGCAATTCAATATAGGCCATATCCTGTGTAGTTTTGCAAATGACTTCTGTAATAGTCGTGTTGTGTAAGACTAACTATATTTCCCTCCATCCTATCCTGCCTCCTATTTCTTCTATTCTCTCTTTTGATCCTATCCCTCCCCAGGAGTGCTCCCTCTTCCCCCTGCTCTCCTTTCCATTATCCCCCTCACCTTGCTTATCCCCTTCCCCCGCACTATCCTGTATTGTAAAATAGGTTTTTATACCAAAATGAGTATGCATTTTATTCCTTCCTTTAGTCGAATGTGATGAAAGTAAGCTTCATGTTTTTTTCTCTCACCTCCCCCCTTTTTCCCTCCACTGAAAAGTTGTGTGTGTGTGTGTGTGTGTGTGTGTGTGTGTGTGTGTGTGTGTGTAATCCCACCAACTACCCAGATACTGAAGAAAAGTTTCAAGAGTTACAAATATTGTCTTTCCCTGTAGGAATGTAAAAGCTTATTCCATTTTTCATAACTATCATTGTTTTTAAAAAAGTTCTTCCTTATAGCTAGTAAAAACCCACCTCTGCAACTTTTATTCTTTGCTTCTATTTCTACCCTCTAAACTGAACTAAAGTGAACACATGTCATACCTATTCCACACAGCAGCTCTTTGCATACTTTAACCATCATCCTCTACCACCTTTCCCCTCAGTCTTTTCTTCTGCATGTCCGCAGTCCCTCTTCTCTCCCCCAATCAACATCATCATGATTTGGAAAGTATTCTGGATTTGGAAAGTATACAGTATCAATGAAACACAGGCTCCATTCCTCTAAAGCACCTACAGAAAGATTAACACTTCCTCACCAAAAAACAGGAAGAAGATTGATAGGTCTTCTTAGCATAAGGTAAGAAAAATACAAAACAACAACAAAGAAGTCCCAAACCTACAGATCTTCCTTTGGAAGAAGCAGATATTGTTTCACTGAATAGAAGTAAATTCTGAAAATGGTCACACTACAATTGGATTTGCTGAATGTAACCAAAAAGTTATGTAATGATGTAGCTCTAGGTAGATGAGGCCAGTGAAATAACTAAGATTCAAGAATGGAATCTAATGTTTGACATCCACGTAAATCCAACCAACATGAAACTCTGAAGACTCAGCCATTTGGCTGTGCCTTGTATGACCTGGTGCCGAGCTACCATCATAAAACTCCTAGCTTATGAGAACACAATTTCTAAGCTACAGGAAACAAAATATGGAGAACAGGATAAGGTTAATTTTATCCGTGTTATCCCCTCTGCTACTAGAGTTAAACCAAGGATAGTCTCTTTGAGACTACAAATAATGAGCTTATGTTCTGTTACATTTACAATTAAAATTACAATTTTAATCAACTACATAGAGCAACTGTTTTTTAATTTACCTATGCAGTAATTTGTAGAACAGTAAATAGAAAAGAATAATAGCAAGATAGTGATTTATCCCTAGACCATTTCTTTTCAAACCCCAGTGAAAAAGATGGGAATGATATGATAGTGATAACAACTTTGAATTTTATAGTGTTTTAAGATTAACAAAGTACCTTTCCTACAAACATCTTGAGTGTTGCTAATTTGGGCAGTCAGGTAGGACAGTGTCTGGAGTGCTAGGAAGTCAGGAAGACCTAAATTCAAATTTTGTTTCAGATACTTACTAGCTGTGTCACTCTGGGCAAGTCACTTCGCCTTTCCTAGCTTCAGTTTTTTCATCTGTAAAATAGGGATTTAATAATAGCACCTACATCACAATCTTATTTCAAGGATCAAGTGAGCTAATTAAGGACTTTGCATATCTTAAAGTGCTATATAATGCTATTATTATTATTGCTTCATAGCTTATTTCTTCAGTTTAGTTCAAAGTAGGTATAGTGAACTCTTTGCAGTTCTTTACACAAGACATTCCATCTCCTGACTGCATATTTATTGCATATTATGTATTATCCCTGTGCTTGGAATTCTTTCTCTCCTTTCTGCCTCCTGGTTTTGCTGACTTCTTTATAGCCCCAGCTAAAATCCCAACTACTACGAGAAACCTTTCCTGATCTGCCTTACTGCTATTGCCTTCCCTCTTTGACTATCTCCAGCTTATTCTATTCTATAACTGTTTGACTTGGACTTAGTTGTTTGCATGTCATATCTTCCATGTTAGGCTGTGAGTTTCCTAAAAACATCTTTTGCCTTTTTTTGTATCACTAGCACTTAGCACAGTGCCTGGCACATAGTTGGCCCTAAATAAATGTTGATTTGACTTGGCTCAGAGATGAAGAAATTGAGTGTCAGAGAGATTAAGTCATTTGCCAGCAATGCCCTTATTTGTTATTTATATGACCAGGTCTCTGTGGAGCCAAGCAGAAGAAATGAGTTTGGTTATATGACTCTTTCTGCATTGGCATTCTCCCACCATCAAAAGTTGAGAATTCTTTTTCTATTCTTGTTCTCTGGCTTCCCTTCTCCTCTCTCATTAAAGTTTGTCCCTCTGTGGCAAATACTAAAAGCAATAAGGCTGTTTTATTTCTCAGCTGATTGATTCCCTGTTCCTGGCCTCTTCCTTTTCCAATTCATTTTTTACACGGCTACCAGAATAATCTTCCTCATAAACTGGCCTGAACAAGTCATTTCCTTGCTCACTAACCTCTACAGGCTCCCTATTGCCTATAGGCTAAAATACCAACTTGTCACCGGAATGTTCAGGGCCCTTTGCTATCTGGTTTCTGGATGCCTTTTCAGTCTATCTCATCTTACATCCTTTCATTCACTCCGCTCTTTATGATATTCCATGTTCTACGATCCCTTTCATCTTTAACATTCTATGATTCCTCTGAATAAGAGAATTGCCCACCTATCATGGATAATTTGTATTGAAGGCTTTGGTAGTTTTTTCCTTCCTTGGTTCTGAATGAGAGCTTTTCTTGACAGAATTCGCTGCTCCTAGTAACGTTATTAATTAAAGTCTAATATTCATGTGCCACAGTTGCTAGTATGTGCCAGCTTCTCTATTGCCTGGAGGAAGTGATGCTTAAACAATAGAGCAATATTAGATCTGGTTCTTATCCTGTCTTAATTTGTCTAATGCATGTGGTTTTCCTCCTGAGTTTTGAGAGCTTTTTAAAAAATAGATGTTTTTTTTAGTGGAACCATCAGCCTTTAGTGTAGGTAGTTCTCCAGGTTTAGCTGTCTTCCTGCCCACCCCCACCCCCTGCCCCGGGGAAAAAAAAAGAATCAGCTTGCATGATTTGTGTCAGGATTAAGTTATGCCACCTTTGAAGTCCGCAGCCTCCTGAAAGTACAAGGAGTTGTTTACAAAGGAGCCCATCGATTCTCTTCTCCGCCCCCCCCCCACCCAACCCCCCCCCCCCCCCCACCCCCCCGCCCCGTTCTGTGGAAGCATTCGAGCAGTAAGACCTGCACAGTCTATTTGGCACAGTAGCTGCTCTCAGCTGGCCCTGTGCCCTCCTGCTGTTAGTCAGACCAAAGGATGTGCCAGATCCCGGATTGTTGCAGAGCGAAGCCTGCCTGCAAATCTGCTTGCAGTTAGCCCGGGGCCTTTTTGGCAGTGCACCCCAGTCGATTGATTTACTTGCAATCCGTTTTCCTTAATATCTTCCATCTGGCCAACAATGACCCATAAAGACAGACACAAAACAGGGTTTGAATTATGAGGAGGGTGATAGTAAAACGCTTCCAAATCTCACTCTAGAACCTGCAAGAATGGCTGGTTGCCATTGCAGACAGCAGAGGGAAACTTTTCCCTAGTTCCATTGCAGAAAATTCAGTCAGATCAAAGACCAGGACCAGTCAGCTTTTAAGTGTTTTAAAAGGCTTTATAAATTCCGTCTTTGAATATGGAATTTCAGCTGCTCACTGGAAGCGATGGTGCTAATGTTAAAATTTTTTTGAACAAAAATATAATGAGGGTCAGAGGGAACTTGTCTTATACTTAACTGCCAAACTTTGAGGGATATTCAGTTTTAACAATTAATGGGCCTGGGACCCAGTTGTTGTAACTGTCTTTGGGAAGGCATTGCAATTGCCCAGATGTTTTCCCATCAGCTTAGAACTTGTTGAAATTGAGGTTTTGTTTTTTAAAAAAAAAAAAAAAAAGAGAGAGTTGCTTAGGTTCTTAAATGCCTAGTAAAGAATTCTTCTATTTATAAGTCACATATTAATGATTGTTTGAGTCAGAATTAAGTGCTACCTAATGAATAGTTCTATAACCTTGAGTAAGTCCCTTTTCTTCTCTGTATCTCAGAATTCTTATCTCTGAAATATGGAGATTTTGCCTAGCTGATAAGTAGGGACCCTTCCATGTTCCCTGTTCTAAGATTCCTTTCAGAACCATAGCATTCTATGGCCTTTTGCTGTTTTTAGATCCTACATTCTATATTTTAACATTTTGTATTCTAAGGTCCTCTGCATAACCTTAATATTTTGTATTCCATAGTCACCATTATTTCAATTTTTCTGTGTCCAAGTTGTGTAACAGCATTAATTTTCTGTTTTCACTTTCTTCCTATCATTATCATCATCATCACCTCCACCTGTCACTCTTCTACTAATCATCATTATTCTTTATTCATAAAGTGTTTTAAGATTTGCCTTTTATCCTTACAACAACCCTGTGAACTAGGGGCTATTATTATCTCCATTTTGCAGTTGAAGAAACTGAGATTTTTAAGATGTTCACTGACTTTCTCAGGGTCAGGCAACTCTACTATAAGTATCTGTGGTAGAATTTGAAGCAAAGTCACCTGACTTAAATCTAGTACCGTCTCCGTTATATAGCAGAGCAGGGTAGAAGTAGCAGCAGTCTTGGTACCACTAAGCATGAGTTTAGAGCCCAGACTGTGTGACCTTGAGCAAGTCAGTTATTTTCCTCTGTTCAGTGAAAGAATGGGACCAAAATAACTGCTAAGCTCCTTCCCAGCACTAAATCTGTGATGCCATATTATGACCTATAATTAATTCTCAATTAGGGCACTTAATTTTATGACAAATTGGAACCTAAGATCAGATGACATAAGTTTAATTTCATTGCAATTTGGCATAATAATTTCTAGTTATGAAGTGTTATCTTGCCCTAAAATGTTAGATACAAGGTAAATTGATAATGAAAAGCATTTATTTGAACTTTTTTTTCTTTTTGGTAAGCTGCTTCTTCTGGGAATTTCTAACATAATCTCATTTTCTTTTTAGCTCACATTTCTATAGTCTTTTACAGTTTAGCAAGCACTTTCCTCACAACAGTGGTGCCACAGTGCAGGTATTATTCTCCCTGATATACAGATAATAAACTGAAGCTCAGTGAGGCAAAGTGGATCATACAAAGTCACTCAAACAGTGTCAGAGCCTAGTCTTAAGTCAAGGTCCCCTGACTCCCAGTCCACTTCCCTCTCAGCTGTACTATGGAAGAAAGAATGGTTACAACCTTCATTTTCACAGAATTCATGGAGGCTATTCCTTGCCCTCTGTCACACCGCAGGATTTGGTCCAAGCCTCTTTATTCACAGTCTGTTGTTGCTCACACCCCATGACCGTGCTGCCACCTCCTGTTTACACTTTATTTTAGACTTGCAGAAGTTGGACTATTTTTCTAGTCTTACCTCCTTTGGGTGGTAAACTCATCGTATCAGAGCATAAAGCAAATTAGGGCTGTGCTTTGAGTGAACCTTATTATTATCCCTCTACAGGTCCTCAGGATACAAGGAACAGAACACAAGTGTGTTCAAATTGAAAATAGTTGTCATCATTTGAGGAAGTCCTATCTTCTCTGGTAATCTTCATTTGTCTCATTAATGAGAGATTGTTTCTATTCAAGGTTTTTAGTTTCTCGTTTATTTATATAGGATGAGCAAATCCAGATCAATGGAAACAAAGTATTTCTAAAACACTGAGCACAGAGGGTCAGCTCTATTAAGCATAGAAGAGCTACCTCAATACATTTTGTCATAATATAGCAGTTGGTTAGTTTGGGATCACACGGTCAATGAAGCGTATAATGAAAGAAAGAACTGAAAGGGAATGTGCTTTAGAACACTGAATATTAAGATGTGGAAAGGAACATGGAACATATAATATATGAATATGATAACATGGAATTTTGACACTAGAAGAGACCTTCGGGAATATATAGAATGTTAGATTAGAGCATGTTAGGATTTCAGTCATCCTTAATATTTAGAATACTAGAACACAGAACATACGATGTTAGATCTGGAAGTGATCTTAGAAGGTAGAATGGTGGACCAGAGAATATCAGAACTTGTATGGATCTCAGAATAGATAATGTTACAGGTAGACTGGATATAACATTGAAACATAGTACATTAGAGCTGGGGAGGACTCTAGGGTGGTATCTAATCCAACTCCTTTATTTTTCCAAGGCAAAAACTGAGATCCGGAGATGATGACAGCTTATCCCAGGTCAACTCTAGTTCAGAAACTAGAACTTGAGTTTTCTAGTCGTGTAGCTCAATATACTTTATTATGCCGTTCTGCCTCATGGTGTTCAAGATTTCTTTGAGGAGCAGACTGAATGAGCAGGAAAGCTGAAGGAAATAGTGTTATTTCCTACAGTGAAGCTCTTTTCTAAATCTTTCATCATAGCAATAAGGGAAAATAACATGTTTCTTTACATAACTATAAGGTTAAATTATTTCATTTGATCCTTATAACAATCCTGTGAGTGAGCTGCATGAATTTTAGAGATGAGGAAAGTTAGGAAGGTTAAATCATTGTCCAAGGTCATAAAAATAGTAACTAATGCTCAAACTTGAACCCAAGTGTTTTGAATCTCAGTTAAGTTCTATTTCCATTACATTTAGCTGCCCGCATAACTAAGAGTTTATTGTATATGGATAACAGATCATATCTCTATTGAACTTTTAAGTGTGAAAAATACCTCACAATTATTATCTCATTTGTTCTTACAAGGGATCTGTGATATCATAGTAATAATAGCTATTATCTCAATAGTGCTTTATGGTTTACAAAGTTTTTTCATCATAATAGTCTTGGGAAGAACATGGTGTGAACATTTCCATTTTGCAGATGAGAACACAGGCCTATAGAAATTAAGTAACATTTCAGAGGTCATGCAGCTCCTATGACAAAACCAGGACTTTAATCCCGGATATTCTGAATCTAGTCCAGTGTTTCTTCGTGATAGCATACCCACTATTTTGACCAAATTCTGAGCAGACTCAAAGGCACAGATATTAGAACAGTGAAGGATTAGTTTGCTGCAGCCAAAGAGAACATTTAATCTAATTTAGATAGCCACAGAGATAATATAAGTGCTATTCATCCTTCCTAGAAGGGGTATTTTTAAATCAGTATATTCAGTGTATAGTCAGAGGTGTAATTCTCTGATTTTGGTATAGAATTCAACTGTATTCTCTTTTTCTTTTTTTAATTATTATTAATATTAATAAGACTCTAGCTTTTTGTCCATCCCCCCCCACCCTCCAACGTGGTAGTATTTTCCCCCCAATTACATGTAAAGATAGTATGGTGTTCAGCATTCGCTTTTATAAGATTTTGAGTTCCATTTTTTTCTCTCTGCCTCCCTCCCCAAGACAGCAAGAAATCTGATACAGGCTATACATGTATAACCATATTAAACATATTTCTACATTAGTCATGTTGTGAAAGAAGAATCAGAATAAAAGGGAAAAATCATGAGAAAGGAAAAAAAAGAGAAAATAATATGCTTCAATCTGCATTCAGACTCCATATTTCTTTCTCTGGATATAGATAGTATTTTCCATCATGAGTCTTTTGGAATTGTCTTAGATCATTGTATTGCTGAGAAGAGCTAAGTCTATCAAAGTTGAACATTACACAGTATTGCTGTTACTGTATATGATATTCTCCTGGTTCTACTCACTTTACTTAGCATCAGTTCATCTAAGTCTTTCCACGTTTTTCTGAACTCTGCCTGTTTATCATTTCTTATAGCACAGTAGTTTTCAATTTCATTCATATACCACAACTCATTCAGCCATTCACCAACTGATGCTCATCTCCTCAATTTCCAATTCTTTGTCACCACAAAAAGAGCTACTATAATAAATATTTTTGTACATGTCTTTTTTATGATGTCTTTGACATACAGACCTAATAGTGGTATTGCTAGATCAACAGGTCTACACAGCTTTATAGCCATTTGGGCATAGTTCCAAATTGCTTTCCAGAATGGCTAGATCAGTTCACAACTTCACCAGCAATTCATTAGTGTTCCAATTTTCCCACATTTTCTCCAACATTTATCATTTTCTTTTTTTGTCATGTTAGCCAAATAGGTATGAGGTGGTATCTCAGAGTTGTTTTAATTTGCATTTCTCTAACGAATAGTGATTTAGAGCACTTTTTTCCTATGATTACAGATAGCTTTAGTTTCTTCATCTGAAAACTGCCTGTTCATATTCTTTGACCATTTCTCAATTGAGGAATGACTTGTATTCTTACAAATTTGATTCAGTTCTCCATATATTTTAGAAGTAAAGCCTCTGTCAGAAACAGTGGCAGGAAAAATTGTTTCCTAGCTTTCTACTTTCTTTCTAATCTTAGTTGCATTAGCTTTGTTCACAAATGTGCAAAAACTTCTTAATTTAATGTAATCAAAATTATCCATTTTGCACTTCATAATGTTCTCTCTCATTTGTTTGTAAATTCTCCCGTCCTCCATAAATCTGACAGATAAACTATTCCTTGATCTCCTAATTTGCTTCTGGTATCACCCTTTATGGCTAAATCATGTACCCATTTTGACCTTATCTTGTTATATGGTGTAAGATGTTGGTCTGTGCTTGGTTTCTGCCATACTATTTTCCAGATTTCCTACCAGTTTTTATCAAATACTGAGTTCTTATCCCAGAAGTTGGAGTCTCTAAGTTTATCCAATAGTAGATTACTATAGTCATTGACTACTGTGTCTTGTGCACCTACCCTATTCCGTTCCACTGATCTACCACTCTATTTCTTAGCCAGTTCCAAATAGTTTTGATGATTATTGATTTATAATACAGTTGTAGATCTGGTATGGCTAAGGCCACCTTCCTTTTCATTTTACATCTCCCTTTTCCTTGTTCATTTGGATTGCTCCTTTGACTCATACCTAGATACAGTCACAGATCTCCTTGAGTTGAAATGCAGGAGTGTTCTCCTTTATAGTGTCTGCCATTTGGAGAGCTGCCTCTTTGCTATTTTACTTTCAAGTTCTATATAACATAAGACTTTTAGATTAGCTGGAAAAATGTCTTTTCTGTCTTGCTTACCACTTGGTCACCTGCTCTTTGATTTCTCCTACTTGTCTTCAAATATATGAGAAGTTTGTGCTTGAACAATATATAAGTTCAGAATTTGAAGGGACCTTAGAACATAGAATTGTAGCACTGAAAGCTAATCTTCAAGATAATCTAAGATCAATCTCATTATTTTACAGGAAAGGACTCTGATTCCCATAGAAGTGAAGTAACTTTTAGCCTTAGTCACAAATAGAACTGGAAGCATAGTTGTGATATGAGTTTATGTATTTAAGTGATAATCATGCCATGAGGTAAATAACATCCATTCTCAGCCCTTAGAATGGACAATTGAGTGTTCATCTTTAAATATCTTGGCTAAAGTTATAACTTGTACTTTGAAAACACTTTTTAGTTTAAAAAGTGTTTTTCATATACTATCTTTAGATCCTTACAACAATGTGAAATACATAATGAAAGAATCATCCTTATTTTAAAGGTGATGAAACTGAAGCTATCATTTGGTATAGTTGAAAATACACTGGATTTTTAATCAGAAGACCTTTGTTCAATCCTGACTCGGCTGCTCTGTTGTCTTGTATGGTTTTAGAAGAATTGTATGCTGGGCATGCTACACCTCTAATTCCTGCTACTTGAGGATAGTGAGGCTGGTGGATCTCTTAAGCTCCAGAGTTCTAAACTGCAGTGGGCTAAATCCATAGTGTGACCCAGTAAATTTGGCACTAATAGAGAGAGCCTCAAAGGGTAGGTGAGGGTATTTCCCTAAAGAGAGATAAATGAGCCTAAGTTGGAACAGAGCAGGTCAAAACTCCCATACTGATCAGAGCTGAATAGGCCCTGTAAGTACTTCTAGCATAGGTGAGATACAGAGAAACTTTTTTTAAAAAATCTGTCTTAAAAAGTTAGAAAGACAAATTGAGAGAGAGAGAGAGAGAGAGAGAGAGAGAGAGAGAGAGAGAGAGAGAGAGAACGAACACCTCTTCAAGCCTTATAAAATGAGATACTGGATGGCAGGGGGGTGGAGCCAAGATGGTGGAGTAATAGCACAGACTACCTAGAGTGCTTCTGCCAAGCCCTGCCAAAATACCTGTAAAAAATGGCTCTAAACAAATTTTGGAGCTGCAGAACCCACAGAATGAGGAAGTGAAACAAATCTCCAGCCCGAGGTGCCTGGAAGGTCGCTAGGAAGTGTCTATCATGCCATACTGGGAGCAGAGCACAGTCCAATGTGGGCTGTGAGTGCGCAGAGGGGACCTGAGCAGGCCTTGCAGGGGACTGAATCTCTCACATTTGTGGCAATTTCCAGACTCCAGGACCCCAAAACGCTAAGGATAAAGTGGAAAATCAGTGGGAAAAGCCTGTGGGACCAGTTCAGGAGACTGGAGTGCATGTCCTGAGCCTCAGGGCGGCTCAGGGGGGAGGGACAGAGGTGCCTGCAGCAGCCACAGCAGCAGCAGGGGTAGAGTTGCTGGAGCTCTAGGCTCACAGATTGTTGGGGGGAGGGGATCCAGCAGCTGACAGTGCACCCCCACCCCCACTGGAAGCAGATATCTACCTTGACAAAGACTTCAAAAGTCAAGTAAATGGCTGGGGAAATGAGAAAAAACGGGAAAAAGAATCAGACTATAGAATCTTACTTTGGTGACAAGGAAGACCAAAGCATGCAAACAGAAGAAAATAGTCAAAGCTCCTCCCTCGAAAGCTTCCAAGAAAAATATGAATTGGAGCATGAAAAGGTAAACAGGAAATAGAAATCATAAAGGACTTTCTAAAGTTGAACTGTTTACATTCCTACATGAAAAGATAATATTTGTAACTCTTGAGACTTTTCTCAGATAC
This sequence comes from Bettongia penicillata ogilbyi, assembly GCA_023548195.1. NCBI lineage: Eukaryota > Metazoa > Chordata > Mammalia > Diprotodontia > Potoroidae > Bettongia > Bettongia penicillata. The sequence continues at coordinate 3,307,362 of JAJHZJ010000304.1, forward strand.
ATACACACACACACACACACGCAGATACAGAAAGCACAGGGTGAGTTATATAAGAAGGGATGATATCTAAAAAAATAAAAATTAAGGGGTGAGAGAGGAATATTTTTGGAGGAGAAAGGGAAAAATGGAATGGGGCAAATTGTCACTGATAAAAGAGGCAAGAAAAAGCTTTTTCAATGAAGTAGAAAAGAGAGGAGATGAGAGGGAAAAAGTGATGCTTACTCTCTTCACATTTGGCTTGAGGAGAGAATAACATGCTCACTCAATTTGGTATGAAAATCTATCTTACACTTCAGGAAAGTAGTGGAGAAGGGGACAAGTGGAATGAGGAGGATGATAGAAGGGATGGCAAATGGGAGGAAGGGGGTAATTAAAAGTAAACACTTTTGGAGAGGGATAAGGTCAAAAGAGAGAATAGAATAAATGGGGGGCAGGACAGGATGGAGGGAAATATAGTTAGTCTTGCACAACATGAGTATTATGGAAGTCTTTTGCAAAATTCACATGTATAACATATATTGAATTGCTTGCCTTCTCAGTGGGGTTGGTGGGGAGAGAGGAATGGAGACAAGTTGAATTTCAAAGTATTAGAAACAAATGTTGAAATTGTTTTTGCCTACAACTGGGAAATAGGGAAGGCAGGTAATGGGGAATTGAAATCTATCTTGCCCTACAAGAAAAGAGAGAAAATGGGGATAAGGGAAGGGAGGGATGTGATAGAAGGGAGGGCATATTGAGGGAAGGGGTAATCAGAAGGAAAGGCATGTTATGGGGTGGAGTGAGGGGAGAGATAGGGAGAAAATTGGGAACTCAAAATTTTGTGGAAATGAATGTTGAAAGCTATAAATAAATAAACATTAAAAAAAGAAAAAAAAGGAAAATATGAATTGGTGTCAGGCCATGTGAGAGCCCAGAAAGCATTTTGAAAGTCAAGTAAGAGAAGTAGAGCAAAAATTGGGAAGAGAAATAAGAGTGATGCAAGAAAATCATGGAAAATGGGTCAACTGCTTGCTAAAGGAGACACAAAAAAATACTGAAGAAAATAACACTTTAAAAAATAGTGTAACTCAAATGGCAAAAGAAATCCAAAAAGCCAATAAAGAGAAGAATGCCCTAAAAAGCAGAATTGATCAGATGGAAAAAGAGATCCAAAAGCTCACTGAAGAAAATAATTCCTTAAAGATTAGAATGGAGCAAATGGAAGTAAATGACTGTGAAAAATCAAGAAATTATAAAACAAAACCAAAGGAATGAAAAAAATAGCAGACCATGTGAAATATAGGAAAAACAACTGACCTGGAAAATAGATCCAGGAGAGATAATTTAAAAATTATGGGACTACCTGAAAGCCATGATCAAAAAAAAGAGCCTAGACATCATCTTACACGAAATTATCAAGGAAAACTGTCCTGATATTCTAGAACCAGAGGTCAAAATAAATATTGAAGGAATTCACTGATCACCTCCTGAAAGAGATCCCAAAAGAATAACTCCTAGGAATGTTGTAGTCAAATTCCAGAATTCCCAGGTCAAGGAGAAAATATTGCAAGCAGCCATAGAGAAACAATTCAAGTATCATAGAGATACAGTCAGGATAACACAAGATCTAGCAGCTTCTACATTAAGGGATCAAAGGGCTTGGAATATGATATTCCAGAAGTCAAAGGAGCTAGGATTAAAACCAAGAATCACCTATCCAGCAAAACTGAGTATAGTACTTCAGGGGAAAAAATGGTCATTCAATGAAATAGAGGACTTTCAAGCATTCTTGATGAAAAGACCAGAGATGAATAGACAATTTGACTTTCAAACACAAGAATCAAGACAAGCGTGAAAATGTAAACAGGAAGGAGAAATCATAAGGGACTTACTAAAGTTGAACTGTTTGCGTTCCTACATGGAAAGGTAATATTTGCAACTCTTGAGACTTTTCTCAGTATTTGGGTAGTTGGAGGGATTATATACATATAGACAGAGGGAACAGGGTGAGTTGAATAGGAAGGGATGATATCTAAAAAAATAAAATTCAGGGGTGAGAGAGGAATGTATTGGGAGGAGAAAAGGAGAAATGGATTGGGGCAAATTATCATAAAAGAGGCAAGAAAAAGCTTTTTCATTGGAAGGGAAAAGTGGGGAGGTGAGAGGGGAAAAGGTGAAGCTTACTCTCATCATATTTGGCTTGAGGAGGGCATAACATGCGTACTCAATTTCATGTGAAAATCTATCTTACACTACAGGAAAGTGGAGGCAAGGGCATAAGTAGGGTGTGGGGGGGAATGATAGAAAGGAGGGCAAATGGAAGGAGGAGGTAATTAGAGATAAATACTTTTGAGGAGGGACAAGATCAAATGAGAGAACAGAATTAATGGGAGGTAAGATAGGATGGAGGGAAATATAGTTAGTATTCCACAACATGACTTTTATGGAAGTCTTTTGCATAACTCCACATGTATAACCTATATTGAATTGCTTGCCTTCTCAGTGGAAATGAGTGGGGAGGGAGGAAGGGAGAGAAGTTGGAACTCAAAGTTTTAAAAATGAATGTTAAAAATTGTTTTTACATGCAACTGGAAAATAAGAAATACAGGAAATTGGGTATAGAACCCTATCTTGCCCTACAAGAAAATAGAGGAAATGGGGATAAGGGAAGGAAGGGATGTGGTAGAAGGGTGGGCAGATTTGGGAAAGGGATAATCAAAATGCAGGGTGTCTTGGGGTGGGGGAGAGGAGAGATAGGGAGAAAATTTTGAACTCAAAATCTTGTAGAAACGAATGTTGAAATCTAAAAATAAATTTAAAAAAATAATAAAGTATGACATTTACATAGTTAAAAAAAAAAAAAAAGAAATGTCATGGTAGCTAGAAAGTACAAATTTTCATGGATTCCAAAATATGATTTAAAGGATAAACAAGTAAATTCTTTGGGAAGATGGGTGCCAGATTTAAAGGGGAGCCTAAATAAGGCAACATGATAGAGTGGACAGAGGACTGCAGGTGGTGTTAGGGAACCAGCCATGAGTTCCTATCAGCTGTATGATTTTGGACAAGTTGCTTCATCTTTTTAGACCTTCATTTCTTCATCAGAAAGATGAGACCGTTGGACTAACTGACTTATGAGACCCTCTTAATGCTGTTATTATAATTAAGGAGCAGTATCTTAGCCAGTCTCATTTGAGTAGCTCCATACTGAAAGCCCAAATGCTCCCTTCCTGGAGAGGGAATGGGGCACAATGGAGAGGAGTCTGGAAAGGCCTGGATTTGCATCCTGCCTCAAACATCTGCTAGCTGTGTAAATCTGGGCATCTCTTAAATGGGAATTATAAGTAATAGCACCTCCTTCACAGTTTGAGGAGGATCAAGTGAAATAATATATGTACTGTATAGTGCTTTGCAAACTTTAAATACAGTATATAAATGTAAAAAAAAGTAAGATACTGGATTAGTTTGTTTCTAAATTTCCTTACAGCTGTAAATCAAATAATCTGAGTACCAAGTAAAGGAAATTTTCTTTGGTTCCCTCATCTAATAATTGTAAGAGCCTAGATTTGAACTCAAGTTTTCTTATTCCAAGGCTAGAGCCCATTCCATTGTTTCTTCTTTTGAGACTACATCAGATCCCTAATCAAAATGACACTTGAGACATAGGCTTAAATCCTGAATATTGTGGTATGGATAACATAGAGCCTAGAAAAAGTTTTTTTTCTGTGTTGCGTTGTCCCAGGATCAGTCACAGGAAATGACTATAGTGGTTGACATACTCAAGAAAGAATTTATATATTGGATGACATGCAGATCACCACTAGCGGAGGCAATATTTCCCCAGTTTCTAAAATACTTTTCTCATGTAGTACCCAGTGAGGGAAATAGTATAAAATTTATCATCTCCAATTTACAAATGAAGAAATTGAGTCCCAAAAGAAGTAAAGTGACTTATCTGTAATTTTATAACCAGTAAATCTTAGAAATGGGACTTGAGTTCAGGTTTTCCTTTGCCAAATCCAGTGCAATTTCCAGTACACAATCATGCTTCATCCAAGAGTGAAGAAAATAAGTCTTTGTAGAATGTTGTAAGGATTGACTTCAACTATGGCTCAGAGGATGTCAAAACTTTAACCAAAGCTGCAACTCTAATCACATTATTTTTCTCCTGCTCAGTGGAGCTAAGAAAGCTTAAGAGTATTACCATCTGGGCAAATCCTACCAATGGTGAACTGTGAACTGCTTACCAACTTAACAGAAACTCTTGCTACTTCATTCATTAATTAGGCCTCCCTGACACACCTTCTCCGGGTTGCCAAGCTACGGTAATGGCTATCGTTAAATCCTGTCGCTTTTTATTAACCCTTTGGCCCTGGGTGGGCTGGAAGCCCCCACTTTAATACTAATGCATTTCACATTAGTGTATCTCCCTGAGAAATCCCATTCCCTTGACAAACGAGATGTAAAGGGGAGAACAGGTCAAGGACAAAGCTGAAAAAAAATTCCTTCTCTACCCTGCCCCCACCAGCATTAGTTTATGTGCTTTTAACATTTTACAAAATACAACTACCAGTACAGAGATGGGGATCCAATATGATGACAGATTTAACATCTACCCAGCAGATTTTAAAATGGTTTATTTTTCCTCAGTTCCTTCCATTGAACCTTGTGTAGTGGCTTGGGAATTTTGTGGCCTGTAGACAACAGAAGCTGATTTGTAAGTCATGAGAGATAGGAGAGTTCATCTTTCTCAGAGGTGTCTTTGAGAGTTCCTTGCAGTTATTTGGAAAGTGTAAGATAGAGAAATATGTGATCCCTTTCCATCATTCATGCATTCCAGGAGCGTGTCAATCACTTATTAAGTGCCTACTGTGTGCTAGGCATTGTGAACATAAAGAATTGGAACTGTTTTCTGAGCCTTTTCCCCACCTCCCCACTCCCTTTTTCCTCCCAGTTCTCATCATTCTCTAAACATTTATTAAGCTTCTGCTATGTGCCTGGCACTGTGCTAAGTGCTGGGGATGCAAATAAAGGCAAAAGACAAACCTTTTTTCAAGAAACTCAGTTTAATGAGGGAGACAACATGCTACATACAGGATAATTGGAAATGACAAAGGGAAGCTATTAAAATTAAGGGGGACTGGGAAAGGCTTTTTGTAGAAGATGAGATTTTTAGCTGTGACTGGAAGGAAGTGAGGAAGCCAGGAAACAGAGATGGAGAGAAATAGAATTTCCACCTTGAGGGATAGCCAGTAAAAATGTCTAGAGTTAGGAGGTGGAATGTCTTGTTGGAAGAACAATAGAGGAGGCCAGTGTCACTGAACTGCAGATCAGAGGATCTAAGAAAACTTGAAAGATGTGTAGAGAGGCAGGTTATGAAGCCCTTTGCCAAACAGAGGACTTTATAGGTGATTCTGGCAGTAATAGGGAACAACTGGACTTTATTGAGTAGGACAATGACATAGTCAGACCTGTCCTTTTGAAAGATAACTTTGACAGCAGAGAATGGTCTGGAGTGAGGAGAGACTTGAGGAAGGGAGACCAACCAGTGGGCTGTTTTAGTGGTCCAGGTGCGAGTTGATGAGGGCCTGCCCTAGGGTGGTGGGACTGACAAAAAAGAAAAGGGGGGTATATAAAATAAGACATGTCACATAGGTAAAATCTATAAGATGTGGCAACAGATTACATATTGGGAGTGAGAAAGGAGTGAGGAATTGAGGTGACATCTAACTTTTAAGCCTGGGTAACTGGGAGGGTGGTGGTACCCTTGCCAATAATAGGACAGTTATAAGGAGGGGATAGTTTAGGAGGTAAGCCTAAATTATTCTCTTTGCAACTTCTGCCTATTGTTCCTAGTTCTTCCATGCTGGGCCAAACAAAAGAAGTCTGATAATCCATCTTCTATGCGACAGCCCTCCAGAAACTTAAAGATAACTATCCTTTTTCCAGGGGTACTGGACCTGGAGTCAGGAAAAACTGAGTTGAAGTCTGGCCTCGGACACTAACCGACTGCCTCTGGGCAAGTTACTTAACCCCATTTGCCTCAGTTCCTCTTCTCTAAAATGAGCTGGAGAAGAAATGGCAAACCACTTCAGTATCTTTGCCAAGAAAACCCCAAACGGGGTCACAAAGAGTCAGGCACAACTGAAGCTACTAACCAACAACAAAATCCCCAAGTCTTCTATTTTCTAGGCTAAACCTCCCCAGTTCCTTCAGCTTATCCTCATTTGATATGGATTCCTGGCACTTCATAATCCTGGTTGTTCGTCTCTAGATACTTAGATTCATTCAACACTAGATGTGCAGTCAGAAATTGAGCCTGTGAAACTGAAACTCAGAAATTAAATGATTTGTCACTGAGAAAAGTCCTTAGAATATGAAATGTTAAAATGAAAAGGCTAACACGTGTCTGAGGTAAAACTCAAATCCAAGTTTCCTCATTTCCCATCCGCTATTCTTTCTATTTTATACCATCCTGCAATATAACTAGCTACAAATTAAAAATGCATGATTAAAAAAGTAGGTGGGCTACTCATATGGCAAGAGTTAAGGAAAACGTTGCGTATCCCAAGGGCTTCCCTATTTCTCATAAAATATGCAATGACCTGTAGAACAGACTTCAACATGTTGGGTAGAAACTCCATGGAGGAGCTTTGAGAAAACATGGAAAAAGATTTCAAAGAATGACAAAGTATGAGCCAGTATTGTCGTTAATTGAAGAATTACATCAATAAGATCATGATTTAATTAAAATATTCAAGTATAAGCTATATATTATGTACCTTTTTTAGAGATGTGATGGAAATTAGGGAATGGGACAGGCATTTATTAAACACTTAGTGTGTGCCATGCTTTTCTCTCTTTTGATCTTCACGCAACTCTGGGAGGTACATACTATGAATGTCACCTTCATTTTGCAGTTGAGAAAACTGAGGCAGTCAGAGGTTGTTTGTCCCCAGAGTTAATTGTCTGAGGTTGAATTTGAACTCAGATCTTCCTGTCTCCAGACCCACTGTACCACCTAGTTGCCTAGAGGCTAAAGATGGAATTGTTGAGTATCAGAGTAGAAAATAATTAGCAGTATCAGAAAATAGAATGCGGAAATTTAGAATTCAGAGGGACCTCAGACATTATTTAGTTGGACCCTTATTTTTCAAAAGATGAAACTGAGATTTGAAGAGATGAAACCAAACAATAAGCCAGCAAGCGTCGCATGCCTGTTATGGCAGGCACTGTTCTGAGCACTTAGATACAAAGTAAAAATGAAATAATCCTTGTTTTCAGGAAGCTTGCATCTGTGTGAGGAGACAGTACACCCAAAGGTAAGTATACGAATGGAACAACAAAATTGAGAGTGGGTCTAGTGGGACTAGGTTGTCCTTTCCCTTTCCTGCCAAGCTTTGGACTCTTAGTCAAGATGATCAGGCCTGGGGAGTGGGGTCCTAAAATAAGGAGTCACTTTCTTTCTTGTGCCCTTTGGCTCTTCATACATGACCCTGGAGTTCCAGAGAGAAATACTTGAATGTTAAGTCTTGCTCATGTCTACTAAGGTCTTTTCAAAAGTAGTCAATATACACTGTAGATCAGTACAGGACAGCTATTTGTTTCTTCTGCACACATATACATCCAAATGCTAAAGAGAAAAGACTCACAAAGAGTGTGTTGACAAACACTTGAACACGAAGTAGTAGTAACTTATGACTTATTCAGTGTCCTGTGGTGAATTATTGCAGAGCTTGAACTTAATGATTTTTCCCAATCCTTTGTGTTTTCTAACCTCTTGATATAGAGAGACCAGATTATAAATTCTTGATTACTCCCACATATGGATATATATATATATATATATATATATATATATATATATATATATGGCAATATTCTTTGCCTTCAAACCTCAAACTAAGATTGTATAACTTCTCTGTGTGCAAATTTAAACAAATTGAACTTCTTAAACTAATACTGTTTTAGATTGTATGGTTAGAAGCATGTTGTCCAGTGTAAAACTAGTGATAGTCCTGCTTTGTCTCAGAACAATGTAGTAGAAATTAGTTTAGAATCACAAGACTGAGTTTTGAATCTCAACTCTGTTGTATTATGCTTATGTGACTTTAAGGAAGTCACTGCACCATTCCTTTTCTATAAAATGAGGCAAATAATTCTTCTATCTCCTTCACAGGATTGTTGTAGGGATAATGCTTTGGAAATTTGGAATTGCTGTAGAACTGTGAAGAATTATTTGGTGTTATTATTATGTTCAAGTCTGGGTGCCATATTTCTTTTACTTGAGTCTACAGGAGAAAACTAGGAGTAGTAGGAGTCTGCAGAGGGATAGATTTTAGTTTCCTGAAAGGAAGAAATTCCAAATAACCAGACCCATTCAAAAGTGGAGTGTCTGAAGAGGAGGTGCATTTCTCTGTTATTGGAGGTCTTCAAGTGAAGGCTAGATGATCGTTTGTCAGAGCTGCTGTAGAGGTCATTCCTGTTTCAGGAAGGCAGAGGACAGCTGAGGTTCCTTAGTTTTGAGATTCTGTAATTCTGGGATTCTAAAAAATGTGTGTAAAAAGCCTTTGGAATTTAAGTGGATCCTATTTGTTAACAAAGCTCCAGACTCTGTCAAAAGTGGGGTGACTTGAGAGAACAGAAGAGGCAATTAATTGTGCTCTTCAGAGCAGCTCCACTACTGTATTAGTTTGCATTCACTCCAATGAAGACTAAAAACATAACCCATACAACCTACAGTCCAGCTAGATATTTAGCTCCGATTCTGTTAGTGCCTGTCTTGAAATGGATGTCTTGTCGTGTAGCCTTTCTGATTATTAGTAATTTAAATTGACTTGGTAATTGAAAGTACTACCACAGGCTGGAACTGATGGACTGTGACCTCTGTGGTCCTACAGCTTTCAAGACAGTGATGTTTTTACAAAATCCCTTTGCCCTACCTCTCCTTCCAAACTCCCACCTTTTTTTTTTTTGAGACTTTGAACACCCTTTCTGCTAATGCTGAAAATGAAGGCTTAATACAGTTGCTACCTAGACACCTTTAAAAGGAAATGGGTTTTATAAATGTACTTTTCTCCTTTGAAGGTAAGTGCCATCTATAGGGCCATTCTCTCTACTTGAATTAGGTCTAATTTGACCCAAGACATCTGTGAAGATACAAACTAAAGAATACAAATGACAAGGAAAACATTCCCCTGATTCTAAGGGCTCTGCCTTTGGAGAACATTCCCAATTTACCTCAGCCTACCTTTCTAGCTTTATTTTGCACAAGTCTCTCTTACATATCCTGTGTTCAGGGTCCACTGAACCAGTTGCTGTTCCCTGATCTCATCCTTTCCTTCCCTGCCTTTCTGCATTCATGAAGCCTTTCCCCAGGTCAGAAAATGCTCCTTATTTCCAGGTGGTAAAATTATCTTCCCTGAAGGCCTAGCTGAAGTGCTACCCCCTCACAGAAGCTTTCTGTGGGTTCTGCAGCTGCACTTGTTTTTTTTTTCCTCTACAGATATTCTCAGCCCATTTTGTCTGGATTTTCCCTTTACCTTATCATACTCTAAATAAGGAGATAGGACTGACAAAATAGGTAGAGTCAGGCAGGCCTGAGTTCACATCCCACTTCAGACATGTATATGACCTTGGGCTATCAATAAGAGGTTATTAAGCCTTGACCATATACCAGATATAATTCTGGGCACTGGAAATGCAAAGACACAAATAAAATTATCTCTGCCCTCAGGAAGCTTTTATTCTTTGGAGAAAGACCACATGTATATGATATAAATTTATGGTAGATATATGTTAAATGGTAATTTTTTTTTGTAAAGGAACTAGCAGCCCACTGTAAGTTGGGGAGACCACTCATGTAGGACTGGCATTTGAACTGAGCTTTCAAAAATACTAAAGTTTTAAGAGGTAGAATCAAGGAACGAATGCTTTCTATTTATGGAGGCAAATCTATACAAAGGGATGGGATGTTGTGGATGAGGAATGAGAAAAGAGCCAACTGGGAAATCTAGCCATCTAACCCTACTGAGCCTTGGGTTTTCTCTCCTGTAAAGTGAGGGTGGTGATAGCACTCACTTCAGAGGATCATGATGAAGATCCAAAAAGACAGTATATGCCAAGCACTTTGCAAAGTGCTATATAGATGAGAGCTGCTATTCTCATTTATGTATTTGTTACAGTTCTACAGTAGTTCCAAGAACGCAGGATCCTCAGAAACTCACATGGGATCTTTTACATAGTGGAAAGAACACAAGACTTGGATTAATGATAGATCTGACCGCAAATCCTACCTCTGATGTTTACTAGCTGTGACTGCTGAGTGCAGAGGCATCATCCTAAATGCTTCTGATACAAAGAAAAGATTAAAATAATCCTCATCTTCAGCTTACTTGCATTCTACTGGTAGGACCCAATGTGTATATAGATAAGAACAAGGTTATTTGAGGAGGAAGAGTTGGACAGGAGGTTAAAGGGAAAAAAAATTTTGTAGGAGGTAGGATATAGACAGTCTTTTTTTGGGTTATTTGGTTATTTTGGTTATATTTCATTATTTTCCCCCATTATATGTAAAAACAGTTTTTATCACTTTTTTTTTAATTTTGAGTTCCAAATTCTCTCCTTGCCTCTCTGAGATAGCAAGCAGTTTGATACAGGTTATTCATGTATGTGTGAAACATATTTCCAAGTTAATCATGTTGTGAAAGAATACATAGACCAAAAAGAAGCCAACCCCACAAAAAACACAAAACAAAGAATAGTAAAGTTTTAAGAAAGCATGCTTCAGTCTGCATTCAGACTTCATCACTTCTTTCACTGGAGGTGGATAGCATGTTTTATCATCAGTCCTTCATATTGGTCATTGTATTGCTGAGATTCACAGTTGATCACTATACAATTTTGGCTATTGTTGTGTACAGTGTTCTCCTAGTTCTGCTCACTTCACTTTGCATCAGTTCAGATAAGTCTTTCCAAGTTTTTCTGAAAGCATCCTACTTGTCATTTCTTGTAACACAGCAATATTCCATCCCAATCATATACCACAACTTGTTCCCAGTTGATGGATATCCCCTCAGTTTCCAGTTCTTTGCCACCACAAAAAAAGGTGCTATAAATATTTTTTGTATGTATAGATAATTTTCCTTTTTCTTTCTTTTTTTTTTTTAAATCTCTTTGGGATATAGATCTAAGAGTGGTGTTACTGGGTCAAAGGGTATGCACAGTTTTATAGCTTTTGGACTTAGTTCCACATTGCTCCAGGATGGCAGGATCAATTCACAACTCCACCAACAGTACTTTCCTATCCCAGTTTTCCCACTTTCCCTCCAAGATTTGTCATTTTCCATTTCTGTCATGTTAGCCAATCTGATCAGTGTGAGAATGGTACCTCTGAGTTGTTTTAATTTGCATTCCTTTAATCAGTACCGAGTTAGAACTTATTTTCATATGACTATAGATAACTGATTTCTTCATCTGAAAACTGCCTGTTCATATCATTTAACCATTTATCGACTGGGGAATGACTGGTATAGTTACAAATTTGACTCACTTCTCTATGTATTTGAAAAATAACGCTTTTATCAGAGAAATTTGCCATACATTTTTTTCACAGTCATGATCATTGTATATTTCCCTCCATTCCATTTTCTTCTGTTTCTCTTCTTGTACTCTGTCACCCCTCACATGCATTTTGCTTCTGACCACTGCCTCTCCCAGTCTGTTCTCCCTTCTATTAGTCTCCCTCCCTTCCTCTGATGTCCTTCCCCTTCTTTATCCTTGCAGGGTAAGATAGATTTCTATATCCAACTGAGTGTGCATGTTATTTCCTCTTTGCACCAATTCTGATGACAGTAAAGTTCAGATGTTGTTTGCCACCCCTCCCCCACATATTCACCTCCACTGTAAAAGCTCTTTTATGCCTCTTTTATATTGTATAATTTGCTATACTGTACCTTTCTCTTCCCCCTTCTCCCAGTTTATTACTCTCTCACCCCTTAATTTTATTTGCATGTACGTATGTATGTGTATATATCATCCTATCATAGTCACTTCACACTAAGGATCTCTGTCTATGTATATACGTTCTACCTGCCCCAATAATAATAACATTCTTAGGAGTTATAAATATCATTTTCCCATGTAGGAATATAAACAATTTATAACCTTATTGAATCCCTTATAATTTCTCTTTCCTGTTTGTCTTTTTGTGCTTTTCTTGAGTCTTGTATTTGAAGGTCAAATTTTCTGTTCAGCTCTGGTCTTTTCATCAGGAATGCTAGAAAGTCCTCTAATACATTAAATTTTCATTTTTTTCCCTGGGTAGGTGATTATTGGTTGTAATCTTAGCTCCCTTGTCTTCCAGAATATCATATTCCAACTCCTCTGATCCTTTAATGAAGAAGTTGCTAAATCTTATGTTTATCCTTACCTTGGTTACACAATATTTGAATTGTTAATTTCTTGCTGATTGCAATATTTTCTCCTTGATCTGGGAGCTCTGGAATTTGTCTATGATATTCCTGGGAGTTTTCATTTTGGGATCACTTTTAGGTGTTGGTCAATGGATTCTTTCAATTTCTATTTTACCGTCTGGTTCTAAGCTATCAGGACAGTTTTCCTTGATAATTTGTTGAAAGGTAATGTCTACTGTATAATCTGTATCAGATTGCTTACCCTCTCAGTAAAGGGGATGGAAAGGGAAGGAGAGAAGGATAGAATTTGAAACTCAGAGCTTTAAATAAAAATGTTAAAATATTAAAGAAAAAAGAAAGATAATGTTTACGCTCTTTTTAAAAGATATATGACTTTCAGGTAGTCAAGTAATTCTTACATTCTCTCTCCTATATCTATTTTCCTGGGGCCTAGTTGCTGCCTTGCTCATAGGTGGCCTACACTGGACTACGCTCTACTTTCACCACAATGAGACAGATCTTTCCTGACAACTTTCTAAGTTGTCTTGGGCTGAAAAATTGTTTCATTCTGTCCTTTTGTTGGATTTCCTGCTGTAGAATTCATTTTAAAATGTTATTTTAAACTTGTTGGAAGGGTATTTGGGAAAGGTCAGGCAAGTCCCTGCTTTTAATCTGCCATCTTGGTTCTGCCTTTGCACTCCACCCCACCCCCAATTGAGACTTGAAAGGAGCTAGGGATGTTAAGAGACAGAAATGATGGACAACCTAGGCAGAGATGTAGATATAGGCCTAGAAATATCAAGAATGGGGAACAGATAGTAAGTAGATCAGTTTGGCTAAGGTAAATTAAATTAAGGAGAGTGATAGGAAATGAGCCGGTTGAAGTGCATTGTAGAGGCTTTAAGTGTCAGGTTGAGGAGTTAGTTTTTTAAGCTGTAGATAGGTGGGGGCAGGTTGGAATGGTGGGAAAAGAGCTGACTTTACAATGAGACTGCTTGCCACCCATATGACCTTTGGCAAGTCATTTTACCTCTCTGATCCTCTGTTTCCTTCTCTATAAAATGAGCAGGATATACTGCCAACCTCTGCAGTTCCTTTGAGAATTAAATTCATGATCCTCTTGTCCTGGGAAGATTTCTGAAATTTCTTCCAACTTTATGGTTGGGATCCTATGGTTCTACCACTCCAAATTGAATGTCCTTTCTAAAGTACCTAATTCCTTCTCCATAGTGTTAGGCAAGGTCTGAGAAAGCAAAAATCATTTTTTTAACTGAAGAAAACCTGAAAAACTTTCCTTGAGGAGATGACATTTGAGCCGGAGCTGGTTACAATTTCTACAAATAGAGGTAGAGAGTAGTGTGAACAAAGACATCAAGATAGGACAGGGACCTCACCTGTACTTTCTTTGTTACAGGGTACAGTGAACTTAGAAAACTTCTGTAAATGCAGTGGCACCTTGGTTGCAGTTATGGTCTTAGTGCTTTGAAGTTAAGTGACTTGCTTATGGTCATACAGCCACTTTGTGTGGGAGGTAAGAATTCAACTCAGGCATCCCTGACTCCAATCCAAGGCCAGATCTCCATCCACTATCCCATCCTATTTGTGGAGGAGAGGAGAGGGACAAGGAAACATGAAATAGTAAGATACTAGGTAAGTTTAGTGGGCTTTGAATAGTCCACTTTAGTTAAGGAGTCTGAGATGTAGGCTGGGGATCAGTGGGCATTAAGGCCAAAGAAGTAAGGTTGCATGAGGTGTGGAGGACTTTGGATACCAGGCAAAGAACTTGCATTTTGTTTGGTACATAGTGGAGATCCACTGAGAGGTTCTGACCAGTGCTATGTGAAGAGTATCAGATGATGTGTATGACACCTTGTCTCTAATCCTAGCACTGCTCCTTTTTCCTTTGTGATATCTGGCAGATTACTTCAGTTCTTGGAGTCTCAGTTTTCTCATATGTAGAATAAGAGAGTTGGACTGGATGGTCTCTAATGCTCCTTCTAGTTCACAGTCCTAGGACAACCACAAATGTAGGAGCAAAGCTGCAAAGCCTTGGTATTCATTTTACATTTCTGAATAGTATAGATTCCATTTTGCCCTCACTGCTTAAGATGGCAAAATTCCTCCCTGCCTTCAGCAAACTCCTCCCATGATGGGCTACATGTAAAACAGGCTCCATGTGACTCAGGAAGTGAGCAGGGCCAGAGCTCAAAGCAGGTCACATAGGCCTGTTATTGGTCAGGGAAGATCTTCCTATTCCATTAACATTACAGACTTGCAAGTGAGTTTGGATTTAAGTGTGGGAGGGCTGTGCAAAGTCATCAGCCTCTCTCCTCTAGAGCAGTCTTGGTCTAGTGGCAAGATATGGATCAGGATGACTAGAGATGACCTGGATGCAATGGGAGAACTTGGCCTCTAATGTACATGGACAACTGTACAACTCTTGTTTCTGACCTTTCTTTTAAAACAAGACAGATTCATAAAGTATTGCTAAACCAATATTCAACACCTTCCCAATCCAAAGAGGATGTGCATTTGTGCTCCGTTTGCATTGCGTTTAGGAACCTGGATTAAAGAGTAGATATTCAGGATGGGGGAGTGTGTAACAGCAAGCAAAGTGGGATTTTGTTTTGTTTTGTTTTCTTGTTGGAGTTCAGTTTCCCAGGCACATGCTAAATTGTGAGCATCTGAAGGCTGAGTCTCCTTTGAACCCTGATAGTTCACAGCTGTGCTGAGTCACATAGATTTTATGCCTCCTGACTCCAAACCAGTCAGATGCTAAGTCTTTGTTATATATACTGGGAGGTTGGTATTTGACTTTGGGGGTTTGCTTATGAGAAGACTCTGGGGGGTTATGTGTTCAGACCCTCCAACTGCTCAGATGTAAAGGCTTTCTTGATCCAGGGATGTATATAAAGTATATAGCAATATTGCTTTGATTCAGGCAGTAGAGCCCTTTCTGTTGGTCTTTATTTCTCTGCTTATATTTTGTCTGTTTGTATTTTCTGAATGTAATTAAAAAGGATTATTGACCTCTTAAACAACTATCTTTCCTAGTAAAGCAGATCCAAGAACCTGTTCTAGCAGCCATCCTGGGTATGCCAGTGTGGTTGCCTTTACAGAGTGAGAGAATTGAAGGAACCCAGGATCCTTATCCACTCTACAAACAAACACTACAAACATCAAAGAGCAGGGAAATAAATGACTGTAAAACTTCAAGATAAAATGAAAACCAACCAAACTGAGTGACTACTAGGCTTTAATGGCGGGGACACCCCTTACCATCTGCTTCAGGGCCATTTGCCAAACATAATACTTGGTTTTTGTATCCCTTTCACTGCCAAATATATGCTTCCTTGGAGGGCCAAACTAAAAAACTAACCAAGAATTGACCAAAATTTTGGAGAATCTATTAGAGAACATGAACAGGAATTATATAGGAAAATATTTGGAGACCAGAGGTGGAATACCATGTGAGAAGTCATAAGGAGGCCAGTGTCACTGTCTCAAAGAATATATGGGAATGTGGTGGAATGACACTGGAAAGGTAAGAATGGAGCAGGTTATGAAGTACTTTAAAACCTACACAGAGGATTTTATATTTATCCTGGAAGCAATAAGGAGCAATTGTGGTTTATTGAATAAGAAAGTGATGTAGTCAGATCTACATTTTAGGAGATAATTCAACAACTGAGCGTGATAGATTAGAATGGGGAGAGACTTGAGACAGGGAGACCAACCAGATTATTAATGAATACAATAGTCTGTATATGAAGTGCTAAGGTCCTGCACCAGGATACTGGCAGTGTAAGAGGAGAGAGGTGGGCATATATGAGAATTCTTATGAAGTAAAAGTAAACAGGATTTAGCAACTGAAGATAATAAATAGATTTTGAGCTTGGGTAAGTGGGAAGATGATGTACCTACAAACGTAAAAGGAAAGTTGGGTGGAGAGGATAGTTTAGGGAACAAAGATGAGTTCAGTTTCTGACATGAGTTCAACATCTCTGTGGACATCCACTCTGAGATAAGAGACTAGACATCAACTGAGTGGTTAAGGCTGGTCTGATGGATCTGACAATAATCTACATAGAGATGGTAATTGAGTCACTGGGAGCTGTGGAGACTGACAAAGGCAGTAGTAGAAAAGCCTTGAGGAGCGCTGACAATGGGTATGACCTGGATGAAGATGAGATGGGAAGAAGTGTTACAAAAACAGAGAAGAGAGTATCCGAAAAAAGGTGGTGACAAACCAAGGCAAGAAAACAAGGACTGAGGAGAGGACATTAGATTTGGCAGTTAAGAGATCACTGGTAACTTTGGAGAGAGCACTTTCACTTGAATTCAATAGGTCTGAATTCAGACAATAGAGTTAAGAAGAACGAAGAAAGAAAGTAGAGGCACCTATTGTAAACAACCTTCTCATGAAATTTATTCGCTAAAGGGAGGGGAGATATAGAGTGATAGATAACAGCTGGAAATAGATGGAGAAAATGAGGGTTTTTTTAGAATGGGGGAGATGTGGAGATGTTTGTAGGCAGTAGGGAAGCAACCAGTAGACAGGGAAAGATTTTAAGATTAGTGAAAGAGTGGAGGTAATAAAGGGGGCAACCTGCTGGAGAAGATAAGATGAAATGGTGTTACTTATACATGTCTGTCATACATTAACAACAGAAAGTCTGATTTCTTCTCAGCATGTGCTTCTTAGACTTGGGAGAACCTAACAAGACTTATCAAAATTTATGTTTACTCTCCAATCCTGGTGTTTCATATGGATACAAATATGATACTTTTACAAGGAATCTAAAGCATCAGTAAGGATTATGGAGTCTTCTGCAAAAATCTGAAAACTTTAAGAATATACAAGTAGATTTTTAGTCAGTGTAACTGAGCAAAGGCAGAGGTTGATGAAGAGAGAGGGACAACTTTGGATTTTTAGGCCATAGTTTAAAGTATAGGAAAAATGGGTTGCTTGGTCAATACTATAATGCATTTAATGAGTAAAACCTGCACTTGACTACACTTGCTTAAATTTAATCAAGAGAACTTTAAATAGGAAGACAAAGGGAAAAATACCTACACACATCTTCCAAACTAGATAACGTAGGTTATATATAGCATATACACATTTATGTGTATAGTATGCGTTTATATATGTATATTTATACTCAAAAAATAGAAAGAATAATGTTAATGCTTAGTGCTATCATTTAGCACTGGGGTTAGCATTTATTTGACTCTTTAAGGGTTACATGTGCTATCTTATTTGATTTTGAAAACAACTCTATGAAGCTGGTGCTATTATCATCCCCATTTCACAGATGGGGAAAGGGACTGAGAGAAGTTACTTGTCCAAAGTCATATAGTTAAATAATTGTCTGAAGCTAGATTTTAACTTGGTCTTTCTGTTCCCAAGTCCAAAACTCTCTCCACTATGCTACCTAGCTGCGTGTAGAGTAGACTCCAAAGTCCAAGAACAGAGTCATGGTATGGATAAGAAATTTAAATTAGAGCTCCTAACACAGAAGGGCAAATTAGATCTTGTGTTAGGTATTGCTTATACTTGGTAGAGTGGGATCTGTGATACCTGGAATACTGCTGTAAAAGGGTAGATACTGTTTTTCAAAAGAGTTAGAATAAAGAAAAAGGGGTGGAGGGGACAATAGTTTTGAATACTTCATTACTTCAGTAGCTCATATTGCTTGCCTTCTCAATGGATGGGGAGGGGCAGGAAGGAGAGAGAGAATTTAGAACTCTATTTTTTAAAAAAATGAATGTTAAATTTTTAACAAAATATAATTATAAATTATGTGATTACAAATATAAATAATTTTATTGTCAAAAAAGAAATTGAACAAGCTATAAATGGACTTCTGGAGGGAAAAAAACCCAGGACCAGATGGATTTACAGTTGAATTCTACCAAATGTTTGTGGTTGTTGTTCAGTTTTTTCAGTCATGTCCAATTCTTCATGACCCCATTTGAGGTTTTCTTGGCAAAGATACTGGAGTGGTTTGCTATTTCCTTTTCCAGCTCATTTTACAGATGAAGAAGCTGAGGCAAACAGGGTTAAGTGACTTGTCCACGGGCCCATAGCTAGTGTCTGGAGCCAGATTTGCACTCAGGAAGATAAATCATCTTGACTCTGGGCCTGACTCTATTCACTGCACCACCTAGCCACCTAAAATATTTAGTGAATAATTCCAACCCAAAATAAACTCTGAAAAAGTTGGTAAAGAAGAGATCCTACTAAATTATTTCTGTGACCAAGGAGAGACAAAATAACAAAAGAACATGACAGACAAATTTTCCTAGTGAATATTGATAGAAAAAAAATTTAACTATCAGGGAGACTGTGGCAATATAGAAGAAAGGTCATATACTCTGACCAGGCTAGATTTATAGCTGGAAAGCCTGGGGCCCTCTTCTCTTCCCCCTCTATACTACTTCACTTGATTTCATCAGCACCCATGGATTTAATTATTGATGATTCTCAAATTTACTTATTCTGTCCCAAACTCTTCTCCTAATCTCTAATTCTTACTTTTTTAGATGCCTTGAACTAGATGTCAGCAGACATCTTAAATTCAGTATTGTTATGTCCAAAGCAAAACATACCATCTTTCTCCCTAAATTTTTCCTCCCTCCTACTTTCCCTCTCTTGGTGTAGAAGACAACATATTCTCCCAACCCTTTAGGCTTGCAACCTAGGAGTTATCTTAGATTCCTTACAGTCTGTCATCGTCTCTCTCCATTCTTTTGCCAGGTCCTGTGAATTTCACTTTTGCAGCATCTCATAAATGTCCCCTTTTCTCCTTTGACCCTGTCCCCACTCTAGTGCAAGCCCTCATCACCTCACGCCTGGATTATTGCCATAGTCTGTTAGTGGGTCTGCCTGCCTCAGGTCTCTCCCCACTCCAGTCCATCCTCCATTCAGCTACTGAAGTGATTTTCTTAAAGTGCGGATTTGATCATGTCACACACACCCCACCCCCTTTACTCAATAAACTTCAATGGTTTCCTATTGCCTTTTGGAGCAATTACAAAATGCTCTGTTTGACATTCAAAGTCCTTTGTAACTTAATTCTTCCCCGCCCCCCCTTACTCCCTCCCATCTTTCTATACTTCTTATACCTCACTCTTAGATCCAGTGACACTAGTTTCCTCCCTGTTTCATGAACAACACACTTTCTCATAGCTCCAGACATTTTGTTTGCCTGTCCCCCGTACCTGGAATGCAGCCTGGCTTCCTTTAAGTCACAACTAAAATTCTATGCCTTTTCTATCCCATTGCAATTCCAGTGTCTTCCTTCTGTTAATTATTTCCTATTTATCTTGTGTATCTCTTGTTTTGTATATATTTGTTTGCATGTTGTGGAGAAACTGTCTTTTGCATCTTTGAATCCCCAGTGTTTAGCACAGTGCCTGGAACAATGTAGGTACTTACTAAATGCAGGCCTGGGTCAGTTTTTAGGAAAACTGCAAACGTGTTTGGCCACTTTAATATCAATAACAACAAAAATTCCTATGATTATTTCAGTAGATGCAGAAAAACTTTGGATAAAATACAGTAATCATTCATATTTAAAACACTAGAAAGCATAGGAATAAATGGAACTTGCCTTAAAATTGGTTTTTATCTAAAACCAAGTGAAAACATTATCTAGAATCCTTTCCAGTTAGATCAAGGGTGAAACAAGGGCATCCATTATTTATTAATATTATAGTAGAGATACTAGTGTCAACAATAAGGCCATAAATGAAAGAATAAGCATAGACACAGAGGAACAAAACTATCACTTTTTACTGATGATATGGTTTATTTAGAAAACCCTAGAGAGTTAGTCAAAAATTGCTCAAAACAATGAACAAGTTCAGTAAAATTGAAGGATATAAAATACACTCACATATCTTCAGCATTTCTGTATATTACTGACAGAGGTAGAGAGAGAAATTCTAGTTAAAATAACTACAGACAGTGTATAATACTTGGGCAATTATTTGCTAAAATACCCACAGTAGGTAGCCCATAAAATACCTGTAAAAAGGAGGGCGGAGCCAAGATGGTGGAGTAGAAAGACACACATATGGAGGCTGCCCCCACACAGCCCATAAAACACCTGTAGAGAGGGACTCTCAACAAATTTTGGAGCAGCAGAAGTGGAATACTACAGAGTGGAGGAGATTTCCAGCCCAGGGTAACCTGAAAGACCCACAGGAAACATCAGTTGCACCTGATGCGGAGTGGAGCTCTGAGCGTGGAGCCCAGTCCAGCCCAGCCTTGGCTATGAGTGAACAGCCCTCCAGGGTGGAATCTCCAGTCACAGAATCCCCAGTCCCAGCAGCAGAGGGTCCGCAGATCCCTCAACCCATAGGTGGCAAAGGTCAGTGATGGGGTTTATTCAGCTGGCCAGGAAGGGAGAAGGGCCTTCATGTTGGGCCAGTGGCAGGAGTTCTCAGGGCAGCCCGAGCAGCCTGAGACCATAGCTGGATCGTAAAAACCCCTGGGGGCACTGAAGAGCTGAGTCTTACCTCAGCCCTGTGTAGATGCCCTGAGGCGGTTGGTCTTTGTCTCGCACTGGATGGAGGCCCTGCCCTCGCAACTTGACTGAATCCCACCCCCCACCCAGTGCTAGCTTGGTGGAACTGGAGGTCAGGTGCCTGTGGAGAGGAAACGCTGCCAAGATTCTGGGCACAAAAATCCTTACCTGCGCCCAGACCAGCACACACTTGATTGTGCCACCTTGGAGGAACTGATATCTTACAGGTCATCAGAGTATACCCTACTCTTGACAAAGGACCCAAAAGTCAAGTAACTGGTTGGGAAAATGGCCAAAAAAGGGGAAAAAAATAAGACTATAGAAGGTTACTTTCTTGGTGAACAGCTATCTCCTCCCATCCTTTCAGATGAGGAAGAACAATGCTTACCATCAGGGAAAGACATAAAAGTCAAGGCTTCTATATCCCAAACATCCAAAATAAATATTCAATGGGCTCAGGCCATGGAAGAGCTCAAAAAGGATTTTTGAAAATCAAGTTAGACAGGTGGAGGAAAAACTGGGAAGAGAAATGAGAGAGATGCAAGAAAAGCAGGTCAACACCTTGCTAAAGGAGACCCAAAAAAATACTGAAGAAAGTAAAAATAGATTCACTCGGACCCGAGCAGGCTTCAGAGGGGGAAGCTCCTGGGGAAGCTCCGGCCGGGAAAGTCCCTCTACCCACAGAAGCTACAGGTCAGTGAGAAAGAAGGCTGGGCTAGGGGAGGGGAGCGGAGCGTCTCTGTGACTCGGGCCCCCTCGGGAGGAAGCAGCGGCAGCAGAGACGGGGGCAGGAAGCGGCGGAGGCAGAGGCGTGGGCGGCGGCTGAGGTGCAGCGGCCCAGGACTCAGGAATCCCCCAGCAGCAGGTAGGATCTTCAATACTGAAGGTCTTTCCAACCTGAGGGAGCTGAGCCTGGGAGACGGCCCTGCCCCCACCCCGCTCTATTACTGAAGGCCTCTGAATAAAACCCCCGAGGGAGCTGAGCATAGGAGGCGGGGCCCCCTCCCCGCCCCCACCCGCTCCGTTCCTGAAAGTCTCTGCAGAAAGCCCCTGAGGGAACCAAGCTTGGGAGGCGGCCCTGCCCTCACCCCTGCGCCAGAACTAAAGCTTGCCGCGGAAAGCGCATTTGAATCTCAGAGGCCAAGCACTAGCTGGGCGGATCCAGGCGGAGGTGGAAAGGAATCTCAGAAGTCAAGTAACTGGCTGGGAAAATGCCTAGAAAAGGGAAGAAAAATAAGACTATAGAGAGTTTCTTCCAACAAGTGCAAATGATCCCGACCTTCGGATCTGATGGCGAGGACGAGAACGTATTCTTGCCATCAGGGAAAGACGTGGAGGTCGGGGCCTCAGTACCCCAGACACCCCAGGGGGGTGTCGGGTGGGCTCAGGCCTTGGAAGAGCTTAAAAAGGATTTTGAAAAGCAAGTTAGACGGGTGGAGGAAAGACTGGGAAGAGAAATGACAAAGATGCAAGAAGAGTATGAAAAACAGGTCAATACCTTGGTAAAGGAGACCCAAAAAAATGCTGAGGAAATTAACACCTTGAAAAATAGGCTCACTCAATTGACAAAAGAGGTTCAAAAAGCCAATGAGGAGAAGAATGCATTCAAAAGCAGAATGAGCCAAATGGAAAAAGAGGCTCAAAAGCTCACTGAATTTAATAGCTCTCTCAAAATTAGAATGGAACAGATGGAGGCTAATGACTTTATGAGAAACCAAGAAATCACCAAACAAAACCAAAAGAATGAAAAAATGGAAGAGAATGTGAAATATCTCATGGGAAAAACAACTGACCTGGAAAATAGATCCAGGAGAGACAATTTAAAAATTATGGGACTACCTGAAAGCCATGATCAAAAAAAGAGCCTAGACATCATCTTCCATGAAATTATCAAGGAAAACTGCCCTGACATTCTAGAACCAGAGGGCAAAATAAGTATTGAAAGAATCCATCGATCACCACCTGAAAGAGATCCAAAAAGAGAAACTCCTAGGAACATTGTGGCCAAATTCCAGAACTCCCAGCTCAAGGAAAAAATCTTGCAAGCAGCTAGAAAGAAACAATTCCAGTACTGTGGAAATACAATCAGGATAACTCAAGATCTAGCAGCTTCTGCATTAAGGGATCGAAGGGCGTGGAATAGGATATTCCAGAAGGCAAAGGAACTAGGACTCAAACCAAGAATCACCTACCCAGCTAAACTGAGTATAATACTTCAAGGGAAAATATGGTCTTTCAATGAAATAGAGGACTTTCAATCATTCTTAATGAAAAGACCAGAGCTGAAAAGAAAATTTGACTTTCAAACACAAGAATGAGAAGCATGAAAAAGTAAACAGCAAAGAGAAGTCTTAAGGGACTTACCAGAAATGAACTGTTCACATTCCTACAGGGAAAGACAATATTTCTAACTCTTAAAACTTTTCAGTATCTGGGTAGTTGGTGGGACCACACATACACATGCACACACATACACACATGCATACACATACAGAGACAGAGAGCACAGAGTGAACTGAATAGGATGGGACCATACCTTAAAAGAAATTAAGGTAAATGGTGAGAGAGAAATGTAGTGAGAGGAAAGAGGGGGAAATGGAAGGGGTAACTATATGTCATTTAAGAGGCAAGTAGGAGATTTTTTTAGTGGAGGGAAAAAGAGGAGAGCTGAGGAAAAAAAAAAACCAAGAAGTTTACCCTCATCACATTTGACTAAACGAAGGAGTGAAATGCACACTCATTTTGGTATGAAAACCTATCTTACAGTATAAGAAAGCGGGGAAGAAGGAGATATTGCGGGAGGGGGATGATGGAAGGGAGGGCAAAGGGAGGAGGGAGTAATTGAAAGTCAACACTTGGGGAGGGACAGGATCAAAAGACAGAAGAGAAACAATGAGGGGCAGGTTAGGAGGGATGGTAATTCAGTTAGTCTTACACAACACGAGTATCAGGAAGGTCATTTGCAAAGCTACACAGATATGGCCTATAATGAATTGCCTGCCGTACCAAAGGGAATGGGTGGGGAGGGAGGGATGGGGAGAATTTGGAACTCAAAGTTTTAGGAACTCAAAGTTTTAGGAACAACTGTTTAGTATTGTTGTTGCAACTAGGAAAGAAGACATACAGTTAATGAGGAATAGAAAGTCATCTGGCCCTACAGGAGAAAAGAGAAGATGGAGACAAGAGAAGGGAGGGATGACAGAAGAGAGGACAGATTGGAGATAGGGAAAATTAGATTGCATGGGATATTGGGGTGGGGGGAGGGGATAAAAGGGGGAAAATTTGGAAAAAAAATAAAATAAATTAAAAAGAAAAATAAAAAATGTGAAAAACTTTAAAAAAATAAAAAGTGAATTGAGAAAAAAAAAAATAGATTCACTCAAATGGTAAAAGAGGTCCAAAAAGCCAATGAGGAGACTAATGCTTTAAAAAGCAGAATTGGCCAAATGCATAAGAAGGTTCAAAAGGTCACTGAAGAAAATAGTTCTTCAAAAATTAGAATGGAGCAGATGGAAAGTAATGACTTTATGAGAAACCAAGAAATTATAAAGAATGAAAAAATAGAAGACAATGTGAAATATCTCATTGGACAATCAACTGACCTGGAAAAGAAATCCAGGAGGGATAATTTTAAAATTATTGGTCTACCTGAAAACCATGATTAACAAAAGAGCCTTGACATCATCTTCCAAGAAATTATTAAGGAAAACTTCCCTGATATTCTAGACCCAGAGGGTAAAATAGAAATGGAAAGAATTCACTGATCACCTCCTGAGATTCCAAAAGGAAAACTCCTAGAAATATTGTAGTCAAATTCCAGAGTTCCCAGGTTAAGGAGAAAATATTACAAGTAGCCAGAAAGAAACAATTCAAGTATTGTGGGAATACTATCAGGATAACACAAGATTTAGCAGTTTCTACACTAAGGGACTGAAGGACTTGGAATATAATATTCCAGAGGTCAAAGGCAATAGGATTAAAACTAAGTATCCACCTATCCAGCAAAACTGAATACAATACTTAAGGGGAAAAAATGGAATTTTAATGAAATAGAGGACTTCCAAGCATTCTTGTTGAAAAGACTAGAGCCGAATAGACAATTTGATTTTCAAATGGAAGAATCAAGACAAATATGAAAAGGTAAACAGGAAAGAGAAGCTTTAAGGAACTCATTAAGGTTGAACTCTTTACATTCCTGCATGGAAAGATGTTATTTGTAACTCATGAGACCTTTTGTAGTATTAGGGTAGTTACAGGGAATATATATATAGGGTGTGTGAGGGTATGCAGATTTGTATATGTGTAGATGTATATGTGTGTATATGTATATATATATATATACATGTGTGTATATTTGTGTGTGTGTATATATATATATATATATAGAGAGAGAGAGAGAGAGAATGAGAGAGAGAGAGAGAGAGAGAGAGAGAGAGAGAGCACAGGGTGCACTGAATATGAAGGGAAAAAGCCTAAAAAAATTAAATTTACTGTTGACTGGAATGTACTAGGAGTAAGAGAAAGGGAGGCGTAGAGTGTAGCAAGTCATCTCACATAAAAGAGGGAAGAAAGAGCTTTTACAACTGAGGGGAAGAGGGGGGAGATGAAAGGAAATAATAGAGCCTTACTCTCATAGGATTTGGCTTAAAAAGGGAGTAATACACACTCCATTGAGTATGGAAATCTATTTC
This sequence comes from Bettongia penicillata ogilbyi, assembly GCA_023548195.1. Taxonomy (NCBI): domain Eukaryota; kingdom Metazoa; phylum Chordata; class Mammalia; order Diprotodontia; family Potoroidae; genus Bettongia; species Bettongia penicillata. Next base: position 3,332,982 of record JAJHZJ010000304.1, read on the forward strand.
CCCTGTAGGAAGGCATGGGGAAAGGGATAGGAGAGGGAAGATAATAAAAGGGACAGCAAATTGGGGAAAGGGATGATCAGAAGCAATCACTATTGTGGGAGGACAGGTCAAGGGAGAGAATGGAATAAATGGAGGACAGGATAGGACAAAGGGAAATGTGGTTAGTCTTTAACAACATAACTATTATGGAAGTACTTTGCATTGTTACACACATATGACCTATAAGGAATTGCTTGTTTTCTCAATGAGAGTGAGTAGGGAGGGAGGATGAGAATATGGAACTCAAAGCTTTAAGAATAATTATTAAATATTGTTTTAGCATGTAACTGGAAATTAAACTATACAGGCATCGGAGTATAGAAATCTATTTTGCCCTACAAGAAAATAGACAGAAGGGGGATGGAAGAAGGTTGGAAATAGAAGGGTGGACAAGACTGGAGGAAGGAGTGGATGGGGTGCATGCTGTCCTGGGGTGGGGATGGGGAGAGATGGGGAGAAAATTGTCAATTCAAATTCTTGTGGAAGTGAATGTTGAGGACTGAAAAATAAATTATATATTAAAATACACAAATCACTCCTTACACAAATAAAAATAACCCTAAATAATTGGAAAAATGTTAATTGCTCATTGTGGGTGGACTGAGCCAATGTAATTAAAATGATAACACTACCTTCATTAATATACGTATTCAATACCAGTCTAGACTTCCAAAAATTACTATATAGAAGCAGAGAAATAATATGGAAATTCATCTAATTAGCAACAGATCTAGAACATTAAACAAATCAATGAAAAAAAATTGAGAAAGAAGGGGGTCTAGCAGGACCAGATCTTAAAGTATACTAAAGCTGTAGTCATCACAACAATTTGGTATTGCGTAAGAAGTAGAACAGATTCAGTGTATGGTGTAGAGAAGCAATCAAATACAATAACCTTGTTTTTCTTTAGTAGTTTTTAGTTATGTCTGACTCTTCGTAAGTTCATTTGGTGTTTCCTTGGCAAAGATACTTCTCCAATTCCTTCTCCAACTCACTTTGCATATGAGCAAACTGTGGCAAACAGGATAAAGTGATTTACCAAGGTCACACAATTAGTAAATGTCTGAGGACAGATTTGAAGTCAAGAAGATGATTCTTCCTTACTCCAGACCTGGAACTTTGTCCACTGTACCACCCAGCTACCCTCATGATACCTAAAGATCACAGCTATGGGGACAAGAATTCACTATTCAGCAAAAACTGCTGGGATAACTAGAAAGCAGTCTGGCAGAAATTAGGCATATAGATCACTATCTCACATTGTATACCAATTTCTGCAATAATAGCCATGTTGTAGAAATACTCATCTTTGAAAGATGTAACTGATCCATGCAAAGGCCAATCATAATTTGAAAAGGTACATGATGAAGCATGCTATTTATTTATCTCCAGATAAAGAGCTGAAGGAGTCAGAGTGCAGATTAAAATATATTTTGTTCTCTTTTTCTTTCTTCTTTTCAGATACAACTAATGTGAGAATTTGTTTTGCACGATTATACATGTTTGTAATCGATTTTGCTTTTCTTGTCTTCTCAGTGATTTGAGGGGTTGGGGAAGGAGGGAGCGAATTAAAACTCAAAATAAAATAATATTGATTTAAAGAGTTGTATTATATGCATAAAGTGATAATTTTGCCTGCTGCAGCTCCTATTTCTAGTACAGTGTTAAATAATAGTTTTAATAATGGATATCCTTAATGCTGACACTAATAGCTAACATTTATATAGTACTTGTTCATTCATTTCAGTTGTGTCTAACTTTTTGTGAATGTATTTGGGGTTTTCTTGGCAAAGATACTGGAGTAGTTTGCTATTTCCTTTTCCAACTCATTTTACAGATGAGCATACTAAGGCGAACAGCGTTAAGTGCCTTGCCTAGGGTCACCTAGCTAGTAAGTATCTGAGGATTTAAACTCTGGTTTCCCTGACTCCAGGCCTGGGATTCTATCCACTGTGCCACCAAGATGTTCAGTGCTTACTATCTGCAATTATCTCAACATGTTTGACCCCTGATGTTATTGGAAAGGTTTCTGATATTTCTCCATTATATGTAATACTGGTTTCTAGGTTTTGATAGATACTGTTTATCATATGAGGTAGCATACATTTATTCCTGTTTCCTGTATATGTGTGTGTGTGTGTGTGCGTGCATGTGTGTGTGTGTGTGTGCTAACAGAAGTATGTAATGTATTTTGGAAAAAAAACTTTTCTGAAAAAATCTTGATTTGGTCATGTGACTTTGTTTTCATTATCAATGTGGACACTTTTGCTTAAAATTTCTTTACCTTGAACCAACCTTGCTTTCCTGGAATAAATCCTATTTGTTCATAATATATAATCTTTTTATATGTTGCTCAAGCCACTTTGCTAGTATTTTATTTAAATTTTTGTGTCAGCATTCTTTTGGGATAGTATTCTATGCTTTTCCTTCTTTGATTTGCTTCTCTGTGGTTTAGATATGAAATAAGGAAATGAGAAGCAAGCATTTATTAAGCATCTAACATATATGAGGTACCATACTAGGTGCTTTACAAATATTTTCTCACTCGATACATATTCTGTATTTTATTTGGCATGCGTTCTGTGATGCAAACAAAGTTTAAGCAACATATTTGAATCATAGAATTTGATCAGATCTTTCTTTTCTTCTTTTTACAATTTACTTAAAATTGGAAATAATTGTTCCTTGAATGTTTGATAGAATTCACATATAAATCTGTGTGGTTTTGAGATTTTTTTCTTTGGGACTTCAGTTTTGTTTGTTGATCTGAGATTGGGCTATTTAAATTATCTGTTTTCTTGATTTAGGTATATCACATTTTTGTAGCTATTGACCCATTTTATTTAAACTTTTAGTTTTGTTGACTTTCAATTTGGTAATTTCTAATACTTATTATTTTTATTGTGATTTCTTCAATTTAGAAGAGATTAGCTAATGATTCATCTATTATTTTCTCAGAAATAAACTTGCTGTCAGTTTTATTTTGCTTTCATTATCATTAATCTATTTTAAATTTCTATTTTGCTATTCGTTTGCATTTTTTAATTTGTTACTTTTTCTACTCATTCTTTAGTTGAGTACTTAATTTAGTTATTTGTTCTTTCTCTTTTTCATTTTTTAAAAATTTATTTATTTTGTTTTAGTTTACAACATTCAGTTCCACAAGCTTTTGAGTTCTTTCTCTTTTTTATTAATGAAAGTGTTTAAAAGATTAAAATTTTTACTTAAGAACTATTTTGTCTACATCCTGAAATTTTTTGAATGTCTCATTTTTGTCATTGCCTTGGATGAAAATTTCTATTATTTTCATTATTTGTTCTTTGATACATACATTCTTTTGGGTTCAGTAATTTAGTCTTATTTTTGTCCTTTCTTAAAAACCCCATTATTGAATATAATTTTATTGCATTGTGGTTGGTGGTTTTTAAAATACGTATGCTTTTCTGGATTTGTTTAAGAGGTGTTTTTTTAATGCCTTACTACTAGTAGATCAGGTTTTGTTTTGTTTTTTTAATATCAAGTTCAGATGAGAATGTTTATATATCCTTCTGTTACTGTTCAGTAATCACCAAAGATCTATTTTATCTAAATTTTCTAAAGTTCTGCTTGGGTCTTTGTCTTGTTTATTATTTCTCTTTTGATTATATTTGTCTAGGTCTGAAGTAGGTACAAGTATCACAGTTTTTACTCTCTATTTCTTCTAGTAAATCACATCCTTTAATTATTTGGAAGCTTTACTATGTGTGTGTGTGTGTGTAAATAAAATACTGATACTAATTCATGAGGATGCCTTTGAACATAATGTACTTTCTCTTTTTGTCTCTTTTATCATGCTTTTTTTTAAATCTTTGTATTAATGTTTCTGTTGTGTGTTTGCAGCATATTGTTGGGAAAGTCATCTATCCATATAAAATATATTATGGAATATGGTATAAAATGTTGGTCTAAGGCTAAATTTAATTTGTACTAGTCTCCTTTCCAAATTTTCTAAGAGTTTTTCTTTTTATCAAGTAGGGAGTACTTTCCTAACTAATTTATATTTTCCAGTTTATTACATACCAGCTTATTGATTCTTATTGTTTCTGATTTTTTTCTTTTCTCTTGTGGTTCTCTTGATTTATCTCTCTCTATTTTTTTTAAAATCAGTACCAGCTGTTTTGATGACTCCTGCTTTATAACATAATTTGAGGCCTGGGAATACTATTCCTCCCTTGATCTCTGTGTCTTTTCATAGTTTCCCTTGATATTTTAGATCTTTAATTTGCACAAATGAATTTTAATCTTATTTTATTGATTTCTATTTAATATTCCTTTGATAATTTGTTTGGTATAGGATTAAAAGTGTAAAATAACTTTTGTGATATTATCATTTTTACTATATTGGCATAGCCTAGCTCCAAGTACTAAATATCCCATCAACTATTTAAGTTGTTCTTTAAGGATCATTTTGTAATTGAATGTATAAAAGTCATTCATATGATATGATAGATTGACCCCTAGATGCTTTGTGCATTTTTTATTTTAAAATGGAAAGGGATTTTCCTTTCTCTTATTGTCTCTTAGAATTTGATATTATTATATAGAAATGGGGCTGATTTTTGAAGGTTTGTTTTGTAGCTTTTAACTTTGATAAGGCCATTGTCTCAATCAGTATCTTTGCTGATTCCCTAGAACTTCTAAAATAAACCATCATGTTATCAGCTATATCTACTATATCTCCAATGCACATTATGCTTGCTTTTAGTTTTAGATAAACAAATTAGTTTTCAATTGATCAATTTCTCCTCTAATTTTTAACATCTCTTTTGTGCTTATTTTACAGTTATTTATTTGTTGCCTTCCTAATTATTTTAAACACACTCACTTCATGTTCTCTTTTCCGATCTTGATAATGTATGTTTGTAAGGATATCATTTTTCCCTAGAAGATTTTGTTTTTGACTGCATCCTAGAAATTTTTGTGTGTTGTGTAGTCTTTAAAAATTTTATGATATTTTAATAATATTCCTTTGTCCATACTTTGTATGATTTTTAGCACAAATAAATATTTATCTTTTTTCTTTGAAAACTTTTTTCTATATTCATTGTGTGGTTTTGGACATTTTTCTTTTTAATATGGTTAACTATGTTGATTGTTTTCCTAATGTTGAACAATCCTGCATCTTTGGTATAATCCAAGTTGTTCATGATGAGTGATATCTTGGATAAATTTCTCTAGTCTTTGTGACAGCACTTAGTACAGTGCCTGGCACATAGTAGGTATTTAATATTGGTTGATAGTATTTTAAAATTTATATTCATGAATGACATTGATCTATTGTTTTTCTTTTATACTTTATCCATCTCTTGTTTAGGTATTAGGACTATAATTGTCTCATAAAAGGAATCTGGTAGGGTTCTTTCTCAGTTTTTGAGAATAATTTCTGTACTATCTTTGCTCATTTTTCTTTAAAAGTTACCTAGAATTCTTTTGTGAACCCACCAGCACCACGCATTTTTTTTGTTTTTGTTTTTGTTTTGATAGTTCCTTTACAGTTAGTTCTAGTTTTTTGAGATTGATATTTAAGATTTGTTTGGTCTTCTTAGTGTAGGTGTTTTGCATTTTTGAACATATTCCTCTATTTCTTTTATGTCCTTAGTTTTTTTAGCATATAATTCTGGATAGTAGGTTCCAATAATTCTTTTCATTTTTTCTAATTTAGTTGTGATTTCACCTTGTTCCTTTGCTGTTTTGTTGATTTGGCTTTCTGCTTTCTTTTGTCCCTAGTATAAGCAAACAAGTATCTGTTTGTCCACTCTGGATTAAACACTCTCTGTCCTGATTCAACCTGCCATTTCTTTCTGTCACTAATTTTATCAAGTCATCCCCTAAAATTTAATGTTAGAACCAAAAAAATCTCCACTGCAACTGCTTGCATACAAAGAAATACTGAACTGAGAGGTCCAGACACTCATGTAAGTTGGAAGGCAGCATGCAGCCGTGGAGGGGAAGAAGCCCTTATGTTGTTGCCCCTCACTGCATGGTGGGCATCAGCTGCGTTGGCACATGGCAGCAGTCATTTTATCCCTACTCAATGCCAGTAACGACCGAAAATACATGGAAAAGATATGACTCTTGCTCCTCTCAGACTAGAGACAGATGGTTGGTTGCCACAAGTCACATGACAAACAGGCAAGAGTGTGCAATGGCAACCCAACCACCAAGTTACATGTAGTCACAGTGGTGACTAGTAGAAGGTGGGTTAAGTGGGGTGTGGAGAAAACTCTCGTTACATCTTTACTTTCTTGTACATCTGGCTACCTGAAATCCTTTAGTGGGTCTCATGTTACACAGGCCTGCTCCCTAGGGGCTCCCCAGATCAAGGTGCTTGGTAGTATTTATTCCCTGTGAGTTTCCCTTGACTAGGCCACTGGTTTTTCTCTGTTGCCTCAACGATTCCTTGGTTAGGGCATTTCTCCCCCCCATACTATGGTCCTGAGGGATCCTTTTGTGTTCTTTGTACTTCCTGAAGTTTTTTCCAATCAGGACACTAGGTGGTCTTCTATCTCTTCTCAGGATTCCTTCATCAGGATTCTGGGTGGTCTCTCATGCAGCACACTTGATTATGACACTGGATAGTCTTTAACTCCTTTGGATTTTAACTCCTTCCTTGATTTGGGAGTTTTCTGGCTTCCTACATCCAGGAACTGAGTTATCATCTATCTTCCCTGATTGGGATGCTTCCTTGATTGGCATGCTATGCATTCTTTTCTGAGGTTCTCAGAGTTCTGGATTGTTTTCTGTTCCTTTTTCACTTTCCTAGTAAGGGTGGTAAATGCTCTGCCATTTCCCCCTCCGACTTCTCAAGTTAAAGTTTTTCTCCTCTTCCCTCTGGAGCTTTGCAGTCAGGTTGCTGGGTGGTCTCCCTTGCCTTAGGAGCTTCCTTGATCAGGGTGCCAGGTGGTCTCTGTACTCCTCAGGTTTCTTTCTCCTGTCACTGTCCTACCTCAGATTTCCTTTCAGTCTAATTACCTGTTTTCACATTAGCTTCTTTGTCAGGATTCCTCTTTAGTGTCTGAAGTTTCTGGCTCTGCTTTTGTGTAGTTTTGAGGTAGATGAATGAACTTATTGAAATTTCTCTTGGGAATTTTTGGTCACTCAATTTGGTATTTCTTTTTAAATCATTACTGGCGTGTAAGTGGGGGAATTGGGTTCCTGTGTTACTTACTTTATTCTGTTTTAATTGAAAGAGCAAATGTGGAATAATGTGTTAAACTTTTTGTGCCATATTTTTGGAAGGACATTGACAAGCCAGAGAATGTCCAGAGAAGAGCAACCAATTTGATAAGAGACTGAGTCTTATAAGATTAGTTAAAGAAATTGAGGTTATTTAGCCTAAAGTAGAATAGGTTTATGACCTGGCCGAAGAAGGGAGTAGGGCATGGGAATTGTCTTCAAGTTTTTGAAAGACTATGGTATGGTTTAAGGATTAGGCCCTTTCTTGGGTTTGTTGGGCAGAACAAGGAGTAATAGGTAGACATTAGAGTAGCAGATTTCAGTCCCAGTTAAGTAAAGTGTTCCTTACAATCAGAGTTATTTAAAAGTACATTGGAATGCCTTTTAGGAAGTAGTGAGTTTTCATCGTCACTGGAAGCTTTCAGCTGACCCTTGGTCACCCCTTGTTAAGAATATTGAAGAAGGCTTCATATGAAAATATGGTTCCTGATACTTCAGAGAGTTAAAAATTATCCCTTAAAGGCTTATCCACATTGATGAATTAATGGATACTTGAAGTATTAAAGCAGGTAAGGGCATTTGCTTACACAAAGGGCTCTTGTCTCATGTGATCTTAATAGCATTAATAATAATATCCAAGTCATTTTGTTGTAGCTCCAATGCTCAGGATCACGTGTACCACTTATACAGTAAGTGCTTAATAAATGCTTGTTGACTAACTGAATAGAATGGGACAGATTGGGAATAAGGGCAGAAATGGAAAAGGATGACATTATTGGGTGAGAAAACTATATAATTAAAACAAAAGTTTTAAATGTCTTTTCAATTTGGTTTGAACATAGAGCTTATGGGAAAATAATGTAAGATAAGACTGGATACATTGCAGGCCAGTTTCATGAATGCCAATTTCGGTTCAGACTATTTGGTAATAAATGGGGAGCCACTGAAAGTATTTGACTAAGAAAGTGATGTCCTGTGATCAGGAAAGGATGTGATGCAATAAGATCAATTCAACTTGTGAAAAGAGGTGACTTTGTGGAAGTGTTTCTATGATGTCAGTTTATAGAATAAAAGTTATTTTGAACAAGGTATATGAATACATATTGATATGAGCCAAAAAGGAACCTTATATTTGGCATGGTTTCTAGACTTGTTTGCTTAATCTACAGCATGGGAAAGTAAAGTCTCAGGAAAATTTGGGATTAAATGTAGCAAAATGGAAAGAACACTGAAGTTCCAACTGTGTTTTGGGTTCCCTGACTCCCTGTTTGACACCTTGATTGAGTCTATGTTCCAGCAATTTATATTGCTTCCTTCCAGCTCTACCATTCAGTGGTTTAGGGTCCTTTCCATTTTTATCATTCTTTGTTTAAAGGTTCCTTCCATCTGCAAATTTCTAGGATTCTCTGGAACGACTCAATGAAGAGGTCAGTTGACCAGTCTTCAAAACAACTGAGCAAGAAATTATTGCCCTGGGGAGGGGAAATTCCAAGAAAGGGGAAGAACAAAAAATGTTAGGTATGTTGATAGATAAGAAACGAATTCTTGGGCATAGTTCCATTTTGAGTATTACAAGTGCCTGCTACAGAAGTGTAGTTGGATTCTCTGGGCTCCAAAAATAGAGAAATAAAGGCTTAGGTTCAAAGAGCAATGTTGGCTGAATCCTTTAATAGTAAAGCCTGAAGCTGATCAACATGCACAGATGTTACTATGGAGATTTGTGTATGTGAGCCAGTGTATGTGTATTTAAGCTTACAAGTGTGAAAAAGTTGCTATAATAGACTGAAACTATATAAAAGTGGAAGACAGTAGAACATTTTTATCCCCACAAGGTAGAGTGATGCATTAGAACTTGCAAGGGGCAGAGTCGAGAACTATACAAGAGAAATTCCCAAAGGTTCCTTTGATGCCTTTTACTTTTTTCCTCTTACGGCCCCCCCTCCCTTTTTGAGAATGTATGGAACATCATAGAATCACGGAATGTTCAGACTAGAACTATGCTTGTAAAAAATGGCAAGAAAGGTGAGTATATTTTAATCTCTTCACAAAAGCGGTAGCAATAAAGCCATTTGAGAGCATAGGTGGGGAGGATGTCAATTGGCAGAAACTGGGAAGAGCAGCTCCCTTGCAGATAGAATGTTCTGTGTCTTAAGGTGCAAGGCAGTATGGTGTGGAAGAAAGAGGGCTGGATTTGTAGTAAGACCTGAGTTTATGTCCTAGCTCCAACATTTCCTGTCTGTGAAACTAAGTTGAAGTCACTTATCTTTTCATACTTGAGTTTTCTTATAGCAATGTCAGGAGAATAATTTTTTTTAATCTTCAAAGCCCTATGGAAAAGGAAGAAGTTATTATAATGTCCCTCCCAGTTCTAAGATTCTGCGTTCTAAAAATCCATGTTCTGATGTCTCTTCCAGCTGTAGCATTCTCAGTTCTGAGCTTCCTTCCATTTCTGGTGTTCTGTGTGCTAACAATCTATGTTTCTAGGTCCCTTCTAGTTCTACAATCCTATACTCCCTATGGTTTACAAGGGAACACACTGTATTTCTGCCTCTTCTCATTCTAATGAGCTCTTTTAAAAATATATCAAAAGAAATTCTAATCGCATAATCTTCACATTTCAAAGGAGTGTGTATTTATTATGAAAACTACTGATTCATTAGGAAGGCCTCCTGATTCAAAAAGCAACAGCTGCTTTTAGTTAGAATAAATCCCGTCATGTCTCATACCCCCTCTTGCTTTGAGGGGAAGTTTAATGTTTAGCTAATTCTGAGTTTCATTTTCTCCTTCTCTCTTTCCCTCTCTTCCTCTCCCTCTTTCTCCTCCCTTTTCTTCCCACTCCCCTTCACTCTCCCTTTTTCCCTCTTGCACCTTCCCCCTTCCATCTCCCTTGTTCCTCTCCTCATCTTATCCCCTTCTTCCCCCTCCTCAGCATTTTGCTTCCTCCTTTCTCCTCCCCCTCATTTCTCTCCCTTCTCCCCTCTTTCCTTTCTTCTCTTTCTTCCCCTCTTCCCCCTCCCTCTACTCTTTCCTTCTTCTCCCTCCTCTCTTCACTTCTCTCCATCTCTCCTTCCCTTTCCCATCTTTCTCCTCCTTTTTCCTTTCCTTTCTCTCCCTTTCTCCCTCTGTCTTTCCCTTCTTTACCCTGTCACTTTCTTCTTTTTTCTCCATCCCTCCCTCTTCTCCCTTACCCTCTCCAAATAGCAAAGTTTGATTGCTTCTCAACAAAACAAAATAAAACAGAGCAGCTCTTTTAATGGATTTTTTTAGGATCACAAAAGCTAGTAAAATTCCTCTGATGATCTTTTATTATTGGCATTCAGCAGGGACAGAAAAGTGAATTGCATAGCAATCAAGAAAAAAAGTTGAGGCCCATTGTATCTGAAGTACAATAATTGAAAGTCAGCAAGCATTTTTGAGTCTATTGTAGGTCCTTAAATGAAACTACGGCATACGTTTCCATAAGCAGAAGGAGCTTTTTTTGGCAGGGAAAAAACACATAGCTGTATTTTTATACAAAATCTGGAAGCCTGTGTTTGAATGGTTGTGCAGAAGAGATAGATGAGTGTAGGAATGTGCATTCAAATAGATTTCTATGATTGGTTTGTAATGACCTGATTGTGTTTCATCATTATGTGATTTACCATTTCATTTCCCTAATGTACATTTTTGAACCCGTCAGAAAGAAGTACAGTGGGAAAAGACACTAGATTTGGAGTCAAAGGACCTTGTTTCTTTCTTTTTTTTCCCATTTTCTTCTCTTTTTTTTTATTGAACAATTATCTTTTCCCCTCTTGATTTATTTGTTTTCAATTTTCTACAATCACTTCCATAAGTTTAAAATTTTCTCTCTCTCCCTCCCTCCCCACTCCATCCACATGATGGCATGCAATCTTATATGGGCTCAACACATACATTCTTATTAAACACATTTTCACATTAGTCATGTTGCATAAAAGAATTAAAATGAATGGGAGAAAGCATGAGTAAAACTAAACAGAACCAAACATAACAAAAGAGAGAATAGTCTGCTTCATTCTGCATTCCAACTCCATAGTTCTTTCTCGGGATGTAGATGGCATTTGGAAATGTTTTAGGTCCTTGCATTGCTGTGAAGGGCTAAGTCTATCGGAAACAGTCCTTGTACACTGTGGTTGTTACTGTGTGTAATGTTCTCCTGATTCTGCTCACTTCACTCAGCATCAGTTCATATAAGTCTCTCCAGGTATTTCTAAAGTCTTCCTGTTCATCATTTCTTACAGCACAGTAGTACTTCATTACATTCATAAACCACAATTTATTTAGCCATTCCCCAACTGATGGGCATCCCCTCGGTTTCTAGTTCTTGGTCACCACAAAAAGAGCTGCTGTAAATATTTTTATGCATATAAGTTCTTTTCCCATTTTTATGATATCTCTGGATACAGCCCTAGAAGCGATATTGCTGGGTCAAAGGGTATGCTCATTTTGTAGCCCTTTGGACATAGCTCCAAATTGCTCTCCAGAATTTTTGAATCAGCTCACAACTGATTTAAATCAGTGTTTCAACTCTCCTACTTCTTCTCCAACATGTATTATCTTCCTGTTTTGTCATGTTAGCCAATTTGATAGGTGTGATGTGGTACCTCAGAGTTGTTTTGATTTGCATCTCTCTAATCAATAGTGATTTAGAGCATTTTTTCGTTAACTACAGATGGCTTTAATTTCTTCCCATGAAAACTTCCTGTTTATATCCTTTGACCATTTATCAATTGGGGAATGGCTTGTATTCTTGTAAATTTGACTCAGTTCTCTATATATTTTAGAAGTGAGGCCTTTATCACAGACATTAGTTGTAAAAATTCTTTCCTAGTTTTCTCCTCCCCTCCTAATCTTGGTTGCAGTAACTTTGTTTGTGCAGAAGCTTTTCAATTTAATGTAATCAAAATTATCCATTTTACATTTCACAATGTTCTCTATCTCTTGTTTGGTCATAAATTCCTCCATTCTCCATAAATCTGGTAAATGCACTATTCCTTGCTCCCCTAATTTGTTTATAGTATCAGCTTTTATTCCCAGATCATGTACCTATTTGGACTTTGTTCTGGTATATAGTGTCAGGCATTGGTCTATGCCCAGTTTCTGTCATGCTGTTTTCCAGTTTTCATAGCAGTTTTTGTCAAACAGTAAGTTCTTATCCCAGAACCTTGGTTCCCTGGTTTATCAAACAGTAGACTGCTGTAGTCATTGACTACTGTGTCATGTGTACCTAAACTATTCCATTGATCTACCCCTCTATTTCTTAGCTAGTACCAAGTGGTTTTGATGATTGCTGCTTTATAATACAATTTAAGATCTGGTATGGCTAGGCCATCTTTCTTTGCATTTCTTTTCATTAATACTCTTGATATTCTGGACCTTTTGTTCTTCCAGATGAATTTTGATATTTTCTAGCTCTATAAAATAGTTTTTTGGTAGTTTGATTGCTATCTATGGCACTGAATAAGTAAATAAATTTAGATAGAATTGCAAAGGACCTTGTTTCTAATTCTATCTTTTCTAACTTAGTACCTGGGTGAACATTGGAAATTTTGTTATCAAGTCTTCGGGCAAGTCTTTTTGTATTCCTAGTGCTCAGCACAATGTCTAGCACGTAGTGGGTCATGGGTCCATTAAAGTATTATATGAAATATACTCTGCCAGCCTTCCTGTGGCGTTCCGCAGGAAGGTGGGTGACCCTGGATCTCCTGATTCAAAGTCCAGTGTTATTTCTATTAAGACTGTACTGAGAAGGCATCGTACTAGAGTGGAAAAAAGTTTGGGACTAGCAATCAGCAACCCTCCATTAAGAGTTTCAGATCTTCTGTTCAGTAGCCTTAGGGCCTTGGGTAAGTCACTTTCTCCTAGTAGTTAATTCCTCACCTATAAAATGAGGTTAGATAGCATTCCTTTTGACTTAGCAGTGTGGGTTTAGTAATTCAACAGCTGTTATATCAAGCTCTAACTAAAACTTCAATAGCATATATGCTAACAATTTTATGTAATATAATTTATGGAATATAAAATCATTTATTTTATAGTTATTATTTCACAGCTTTTATTCTATGCCTCTTCTTTGGATTACAGAGTTCTTTCTTCACAATTGCAGTATGAACTTTCTCCATCATGAAGGAAAGTAGCATGTTACTGTTCTGTTTTTATAAAGAAGGAAACAGAATCTTGGAGAACAAAATGATTTTGTCTAAGTCCAAGTGGCTAAGAAGCATTATTCTTTGGTCACCCAGCAGAACTTGTATTTCCATGAAGGGCAGGGAATTACTTTTTAGACAAGTAAATATCAAGTATAAAATAACTAAAATATTAGCTTTAGTGTATTTGACCTAATTATAGAAGTTTGCTCTATGCAGCTTTATGAGAACATACTAATTTTGTAGGTTTAAAATCTTGTCCAATTAAGTCACTACCTGTATTCTTCTGGGTGCTGTCAGTAAAGAAAGAATATTGAAGTATTTGAAGTTTTAATTTGAAGGGACCCTTCGTTGAGCAGTGGCTGAAAAAACCTGGCAAAGTTATGTTTACTGTACTTTTCTTCTTGCTTTTGCCTTTGAAATGAAAAGAAATTTCCATCCTTTGACTAGTGATGTTTCAATGAAAATTGTGAACCACAGAACAATCAATTGTGGCAGGCAATTTTCAACAATGCAGTTCACCAAGCGTGTATTAATAAGCCATGTAGTATGAGAAAGTCACTCTGTCCAGCACTAGAGAAGTAAATTCAGTTAAACTTTTATTAAATATCTACCATATACAGGACACCATACTCAGTTCTAGGACTATAAAGATGCATCAAGACAGTCTTTACTTTTGGAGGTTAACTATAGTAGTGGATTGAAGTGGATAGAGGTCGATTGAAATAACTGTAATACAAGTTATAATGTAAATTATAGGCAGCATGGTATAGTGAAAAGTATGCTAGCATCTAGGATATCGGAAACTTAGACTCAGCCCATCAGTTAACAAGCATTGTGCTAAGGACATTACAGTATAAATACAAGCAACAAGAAAGACAGTTCCTACCCCCAAGTAGTTTGCATTATAATGAGGAAAGAACATAGAAATGAAGAGCTGAAAACCTGGCAAGGGGACAAGCCTTGGGAGGGGCATGGTGGCTAAATTCTGTAGGATAATGATAATGATAGGTAGGCTATGATAATGTAGGATGGCTGGTGGTCTGGATCCCTTCCCAAAATTGAGGTTCTGAGAAGAACTCTTCAGTGGGAGAAGGGGCCTGTGGGGCAGAGGCAGGAGGCAGATTAGGCATAGTGTAGTCTTAGGTCCAGCTATTTATGGATAAAATACCAATTCCCCAGCTTGTCATTTAAGATCCTCCATAATCTGATTCCATTCTATCTATATAGCCTTATTTCCTATTGTTTCCCTTCATGTCTACCACATTCTATCCAAACTGCACCATCAACTTTTCACTGAATTAGATATTCTGATCTCCCAGAATTCTCCTAGACTTTTCCCCATTCCTGGAATATATTTCCTCCACATCTTCACTTCTTACATTCCTACCTTCTTTCAAAGCTCAATTAGTGTGGGGATGGAGGAATCCAGTTTGGGGGTGGCAGAAGAGGGAAGTCTTCATGAAGAAAGAGTCAGTGTGCATAATCACAGTGTGCAGTAAGTACCAGAAGAACAACTGGCTTGGGGAAATCAGTTTATGGTCTTCAACTCAACAAGCTGTTAAAAATCACCTTCTCTGAGTTAAGTACTATGTTAGGTATTGGAGATACAAAAACAAATCATTTCCTACCATCAGTTGGATGCAATATAAGTAAATACAAACTAAAATGAAGAGAGATAGAACAGAGCATTATTAGTCAAGGGTAACATGGAAGCCCAGATAAGAATTCTGAGGGTCAAAGATTAAGGTAGGAGTGCATCTAGTTAACCAGGTTAATAACCTCACAGACATCTTTAACTCTTTCTTCACCTATATATCTAGTCAATTGCTAGGTTTTACCCATCATACTTCCACAGCTTCCTTTGAATGTCTCCTTTCCTTGCAGACTACTACTGTAAATTAGAACTTATCACCTCTTGCCGAGACTATCATAATATCTTCCTAATTATTTTATCAGCTTCCAGACTCTTCCTTTTTCTCTCTATCTATCCCATAGCTACCTACAAACTCTTCCTAATGATTATGTTGGCACCTGATTGTTGTCCTTCGGTCTCAAAGAGGACCAAAATGACATCACCATGGATAAAGTGAAGTTTCAGTGTGTACGACTGTGGCTGATGAGATCAATATGAGCTTGGAATGCTTTACCACAGATTAGGCACAGATAGTCCATGTGAATATTTGAGGGGGATACTCCAAATTTGTGCATCCTACGTTTTCTTTGTGCTGTTTCAGTTCTGCTTTGCTCATAGAACACAGCATCTTTTCTTATGTGGGCACACCATGCTGAGTGGTCCTATGCCAGTGTCTCCCATGTCCCACAATCAAATCCAAAGTTCTTGAGAAGAGACCTTGAGAGTGTCCTTGTATTGCTTCTTCTGACCACCAGGCCTGCCCCATGTGAGTTCTCCATAAAATAGTCTTTTTGGCAAGTGTACATTTTACACAACACATCCAGCCCATCAGAGTTGTGCTCTTTGAAGCATAGTTTGAATGCTTGGCAGTTTAGTTCACACAAGGATCTCAGTGTCTGATACCTTATTCTGCCAGGTGATCTTCAGAATCTTCCTACAACAGTTCAAATGGAAGCCATTTAGTTTCCTGGCATGGCACTGGTAGACTGTCCATGTTTTGCAGGCATACAACAATGAAGTTAGCACGACTCTATAGACCTTCAGTTTGATAGTCTGTCTAATACCTCTTCTGTCCCAGACTTTTCTTTGGAGCCTCCCAAACACTGAGCTAGCTCTGGCAATGTATCAACCTCATTGTCAGTGTGTACATCCATGGAAAGTATACTACCAATAGAATAGATGGATAGACCATGTATACATGGTCATTGCTCTCTACAGAAATCTTTAGTTTCCCTATTGCCTCTTGAATGAAACACAAACTCCTCTGCCTACTATTTAAAATCCCCCATGGTCTTCCTTCAGCTCAATGTTCTGGTCAACCTATCCTTTGAGCTCTTTCTGACCGTGACATTTCACCTTCTATCTCCATGCCTTTGGATGGGCTTTTCCCCAATATTTCTGAGTCACGTGAGTTCCTTGAGAGCAGAGACAGGGCAGCACAACCAAACCCAAGGTAGCGTGGTCTGGAATCCATTCAGCAATTTCATTGCTGCAGTGCAGTCCCTTTTAGCACACCTTGCAGTTGCCCTGTCCCTACACTTCTGTGGCAAGAAGTAACAGACATTAGTTATTCCTACTTCTCTCCCTAGTATGGAACACAGGAGGCATAGGATAGCAGAAATGTGCTCTGCCTAAAGCAGCAGGAGCAGCACTCAGTCCGAGAACTAAAAAACAGAGGAAACTGGGCTCCAGTGTGTGTGTGTGTGTGTGTGTGTGTGTGTGTGTGTGTGTGTGTGTGTGGTTGCATGGTTGCATCAGTCCTGAAGGAAAAGGAGTCAGCATATATCTGGGGCCAGTTTTGTTCCTCCATTAGTCACTTGGGACAGGGTTTGAGACTGGTGAAAAGTGAATTTCTCAATGTGGTAGAAGACTGAGATGGTTTTGATACCCATCCTTTAGGAGATCATAGTCAAAGGAGACTAAGTCAGAAAGTGAACAATAGGAGAACATGAAGAAAAAAAGGAAATTACCAGCAAACTCAAGAGTAGGAAAACTCAATTGTAAGCAGATAAATCAGGGAAGATATTAAAACAGAAGAGAAGATGGTCAATAAGTCATCTAAATGAGTTCAAACATTCCTAAACAAATACTGCAAGACAAAGAAAATTGAACTAATACCTGATGAGGGAGTGTATCTTGTGGATTCCCAAGAGATAATGGGACCACGGTAGGTGTTTCTAAAATATTCAAAAGGTAAATATAAGAATCGTAAAAGCAGAATTTGTGGCTTGCATAGCAGAAATAATTGACAGAATATTGAATTCATGGTGGCAAAGCTCTCCAAAGAAGTGAAATATACAACTAACAGGAAGGAAGGACATTCTGGAAGAAGAAAAGCAAAGTGTAATAACATTTAACAAACAAATAATCTCTATACAAGCAAAACATATTGACTGAAAATACTTGATGAATGATGACAGATCAACTTACGGATTATTGGTCTCCCAGAAGAACATGACAAAGAAAAAATAAAAACCCTGAGCATCCTAATGCAAGAAATAATTTAATGAAACTGCCCAGAACCTCTGAATACAGACAACAAGTTGCCAATGAAAGAATCCCCTTACAGAGAGATCACTTCCTGGAAAAAAACCCTCAGCTTCCAATTACAGGACAAACTTCAAGTGGTTAAATTTAAGTGACAGATTACACATTTTGTAATGACTAGGAGAAACACCTTCAAATATAAAGGAAAGGAAATTCCAGAAACATAAGACTTTTTTGCACTCACCAGAAACTGCTAAAGGGAATGGAATAATGTGTTCCAAAGAGCAAAGGACCTTAAGATGCAACGCAAGGTGACATAACTTCAAAGCTAAGTCTGATCAGCAGTGAAAAACTATGAACATTCAACAAGAGACATGCGAATTCTCCCCGTTAATTCTTTAAAAGGAGTCAAGTAGATTTTTATCCTTTGTAAAGCCCCTAGACAAAACACATGCATACACACACACACACACATACACATACACACACACACAATTGCTACCAAAGAGAGAACAAATAATAAAACACATTATCCCATACCTGGAGATTATTGAAGGGAAAGATAGCTACAATGAGAAAAATACCTTTGGTGTTAAAAAGCAACAATAAGAAAACAACAAAATAACAGCCCAACCATTAAGAGATTTCTTTCTGAATGTATGCAGGAAGATAAATATGAAAACAGAGCTTAAATGGAAGAAATGTTGGAGAAAGCACAGGCCTCAAACACCATGGATTGAATCTCACAACTGTCTTGCTTCAAATGAAAGAATCCATGAAAGAGAGAAGCAAGGTAGACTACAGAGGAAAATATAGCATGTATTCTAATAAATTCAGTCTTTGTGTATAGTATATATGTGTATTTTTAACTGAATTAAATTCTAGACTTAGATGTTGGCCTGTGCAAATGCATGGAGGCCGGTGATGGCAGGTCTTGTTTGGGGATCAGCTAGTAGTTCAGTTTGGATGGAATAGAGTATGGGAAGAGGTGAGATATGAAATAAGATTACACAGTTAGATGGTTGCCAAATTGTACTGGACTTTGAATTTTTTTCTGAGAAATTTATATTTTACCTGAGAGGTATTATGGATGCCTCTGAAGGTTTTTGAACAAGGAACTCTCTTGGTTATACCAGTACTTCAGCAAGGCTATTTTGTCAGCTGTGTGGAGTGATGGGTTGCAGATAAATTGGAAAGCTATTGCAACAGTCTATGCAAGTCATTATGAGAGTCTGAACTATGTTGGTGGTAGTGTATATAAAGATAAAGGGAACCATGTAGGAGATGTTGTGAATACAGGATCACAGAGTGCAACTTGTCAGTGGTTTCCTCAACAAAAATAAGAAAGATTGGAGCAGAGGCAGGTTTAGAGGGAGAGATAATCAGTTCAATTTTGGACTTGTAGACTGAGATGCTGATAGAACATAGAGGTGACATCTATAATATTTGAAGGTGCAGGACCAGAGTTGAGGGTAGAGATTAAGGGTAAATAGAGTAATGCTGACTCAACTCATGGAAGCAAATGAACATACTGCTCAAGAAAGTGAATAAATAAAAGCAAAAGATCCTAGGACATAACTTTAGGGAACATTTGTGGAGGAAAGAAATGGATAATGATCTACCAAAGTAGGCTGAGGAGGGATCAAATCAGTAAGAGATAAACTGATGAGAGCTATGTCATGGAACCCATGAGAATATAAGATGATATAAGAAGTAAGATATGGGTGATTGTCAAAAGCTTCAGAGAGCCCAATGGCTATGGATACAAAGGAAAGGCTTTCAGATTTAGGACTTAAGAGATCGTTGATAACCTTTGAGAGTGCATGCTTTCCCTTGAGAACTGGAGCCAGAAGCTATACTTCAAACAGTTGAAAACAGTAAGAGTAGACTATTAGTTCTAGCGTGTTTACAGTGAAAAGGAAGAGAGCTATGGGATGACAGTTTGAGCAGATGGCACATTTGAATGAAGTCTTTTTTTAAGGATTATGGACATTTAGGAATGTTTCTAGGTAATAGTTTCCCTCTGGTAGAGATGGGAGATGAGAAAGAAAAAGGTAATAATTATTAGAACAACTTCCTAGAAAATAGAGGAGAGAAAGGGATTGAGACCACAAATAAAAGGATTGGCCTTGGCGTGGAGGAGGCCTATCTATTCCTTCGATGCTTGGGTAAAACACAACAAAATGGAGAAGATATGCAGGAGTTTTGAGGTATGCAGTTGGAAAGATAAGTAAGCTCTCAATAGATAGCTTCTTTTCTCAGCTAAGTAGCTGGCAAAATTGGCTTGCTGAATGAGATAAAGATGAGGCTGGTGTGGAGGGAATTAAAAGACTAAATTTTAGAAAAGTTACTGTGGGGTGTATGGTAGTCATTCAGTGAAGATTAGAGCATTTCTGTGTAGCAGCAAATGCCAGTTGAGACTAGGTGACATGTATTCATTAAGTGCCATTTCAGGAATTCAGCCGGTAGTTTTAGCAACTCCCAAGCACGAGTAGAAAGTTTGCAAAAGTGAGCTAACCATAATAAGGTGGTAGCTTACTGTCAGGTTATGGAGAAAGGGTCCTAAATGATAGTCTAAGGAGATTATATTTTATGTTGTCGGCTGTAGGGAGTGACTGAAAAGGAAATAACATATTTAGAACTATTCCATTTACATCACAGGGATTAGGGTCACAGTGCTCTTGCAATCTGGAAAATCTGCATAACATTTTTTGACCCTTTGTCTCAGAGAAGAAGTCTGACTTTTTTTTTCTTTTTTTATGGGATATTTGAGTACTTTTTTGTAAAATTTGGGTTGATATTATACAATATTATACATATATTTTATGTGTTTCTGAGTTTTTAAACTTTTTCTCTGTTTGCTGACCTTTGCGTGTCATCTTTCCTTTTGCAAAACTCCCTAAAATTCCCATTTAATTTAGTATACCAACCCATGATATATCAAAACCATGATAGGGAAAGTCATGGTGTAGAAGTGATAACTGTATATAGAAAAATAAAATGGTAAAAGTGTAAAAACATTACTGCGATAGTATTTTGGAGCAGAGACTAGAGAGGAAAGAGAAGGGAAGCAGGAAGATCAGTTAAAAAATAGTTTAGAGGTAATAAAATCTTGAACTAAAGTAATTGTAAAAAAATTTATTGAAATTCAATGAACATTTATTTATGAAGTAGCAGCTATGTGTGAGGCTCTATACTTGACATTAATTTGTTGATGATAGACAAATTTTCGAGCCATTTTAGACTTTCTGATACAGGTAATTCTCTTCATATAAAGGAGTTCAAATATAAATTGAATAAATATTACATATGGTAGGCACTTCACAAATGCTCGTTGAGCTGAATTATATTGTTCATCTACAGTGATATGTATATTGATAAACAAGCTCTGTTGATTATCTATCCAACTGAATTGCGCTGTCATCACAATAGGTATTCTTCTACTTGGTTTCTTTTATGAGCTAGATGAAGTCTTTTGAGTGATTGTGAATCTCTTCTAGGAAGCTCTACATTGTTCCAGGGCTTGATGGAGTGAACATAGTCATCTACAACAAGACCTTGTGTACAACAGCATCACCTGTAGGGAATCTTTCTTCTATTTGGGCTTTTTGGTGGACTTTCACAGCCCTCTTACACTTCACTTCTCTTTACATATACCACACATAATCTGTGTTCTCTGGCCTGTTGGCTGTTCCTTATTTATGATCCTCCATCTCTCAATTCTGTTCATTTTCTCTGACTGTCCTCTATACCTAGAGTGCTCTCTCTTCTCAACTCAAGCTCATTCATCATTTCCCTGGATGCCTTCAATATTCAACTCAAATCCTCTACCCTCTGTCCCCAGTCTTTCTAAGATTATCTTCCATTTGTGCTGCATATCTATGTCCATACTCATACCCATATCTGTGTTTTCATACTCATATCTGTGTATATATCTCTATAAAGATATCTGTTTAGTTCTATATAGATATCTACACATATGATAAATATTCACATCCTTATTTCTGTATTTTCTTCCGGAACAGGAGCTCCTTGAGAGTAGGCATAATGCTGTTGTCTTCTTTGTATAGCCTCAGCACTTGATATAATGCCTGACACATAATAAGTGCTTCTTGTTTACTAAGTGACAATTGCCATGACAGTGGCAAATACTTTTTGAAACTGTGTAAGTTATTTTTTAAAATTAATAACATTGTTAAAATTATCTTTGGTGCAAATACTTTTGGAAATCATAAATTTTCTCTTTTTGGAAGTTAATAGGATTGTTAAACAAAGTTATCTCTGTTACTTTTAAGGACTCTTGTAATGATTTTGACATAAGCATGGGGACATGGACTTTTGAAGGAGAGTTTTTAATGTATGTAAAGCACTTTGTAGTTCAGAGAGCACTAGTATTATAATATCTCAGAGTTTGAAGGGACCTCAGGAGGGATTTTAACCCATACCTGAACAAGAATTCCCTCTCTAACACCCTCAAAAAGTTATCAGCCTTTGCTGGAAGACCAGATAAGATAATAAATGTGACAGTTTTGTAACTCTGTGGGGCTGTAGAAATGTGATCTATTATTATGGAAATTTTTGAAGAAGATAGTTTCATAGAATCATAAATACAGAGATGGAAGGAACTAGAAAGTACAGTCTCTTCATTTTATAAATGAAGAAACCTAGGCCCAGAGAAATGAAATGACTTAACCAAGGACAGAGAAAATAAATAGCAGAATTGAAATTTGGTCCCTGATTCTCCAATTCCAGATCTATCAATTTTGGTTATACTGTTATTTCCCTTCTTTTATATATAATTGATTCTCAGCATTTGCAATATGTTATGGAGGTTGTTTTATGTAAATAAAAAATTTTCAAAGTATAGTGGAGTCTAAGAGTCTGTTTCTTATCCAAAGATCAGAGTTAGAAGGAGCCTTAGAAAATTATAAGAAAATTATAAGTATTGGATCTGAAAGGGGACCATTGAGATCAGTACAGATCTGCCATCTTGTAGGTAAAAGGACTGAGGCCCAGAGAAGGAAAGTAAGTTGATGTCAGATTGTAGAAAGGATTCTTGGGAAGGTGGAAAGGTATCCAAAAAGAGGCTTATCAGGATGCTGAAGATCCTCAAGTTCATATCAGATGATGATTGCTGAAGAAACTGGGAATAGAGAACTGAGTCAAATGTACAAGAGTACAACTCATTCCCCAATTGATAAATGGTCAAAGGATATGAACAGGGAGTTTTCAGGGGAAGAAATTAAAGCCATCTGTAGTTATATGAAAAAATGTTCTAAATCAGTATTGGTTAGAGAGATGCAAATCAAAACAACTCTGAGGTACCACATCACACTTACCAGATTGGCTAACATGACAAAACAGGAAGATGATAAATGTTGGAGAAGATGTGGGGGAGTTGGAACACTAATTCATTGTTGGTGGAGCTGTGAGTTGATCCAACCATTCTGGAGAGCAATTTGGAACTATGTCTAAAGGGCTACAAAAATGTGCATACCTTTTGACCCAGCAATACTTCTTCTAGGACTGTATCCCCAAGAGATCATAAAAATGGGAAAGGGCCTCACATGTACAAAAATGTTTATTGCAGCTCTCTTTGTGGTGGCCAACAACTGGAAATCAAGGGGATGCCTATCAGTTGGGCATAATAAACTATGGTATATGAATGTAATGGAATACTACTAATGGAATACTATTGTGCCATAAGAAATGATGAACAGAAGACTTCAGAGAGGCCTGGAAAGACTTATATGAACTTATACTGAGTGAAAGGAGCAGAACCAGGAGAACTTTGTGCACAGCAACAACCACAGTGTGTGAGAAACTTTTCTGATAGACTTAGTACTTCATTGCAATGCAAGGACTTAAATAATTCCCAGTGGACTCTTGAGGCAAAATGCCTTCCACATCCAGAGAATGAACTATGGCATTCGATCTCAGAATGAAGTAGACCATTTTCTTTGTTATTATGTTTTGTTTTGTTTTTTTTTGTGATTTGTCCCATTCATTTTAATTCTTCTATGCAACATGACTAAGGTGAAAAAGTATTTAATAGGAATGTATGTGTGGAACCTATATAAAACTGTATGCCATCTCAGGGAGGATGTGGGGAGGGAGTAGGAAAGGAGGAGAAGGGAGGGGAAAAAAAATCTAAGATATATGGAAGTGATTGTAGAACACTGAAAACAAATAAAATAATTTAATTTAAAAAAAAAGAAAGAAAGAAACTGGGAATATTTATTCTGGAGATTCAAAGATCTTAGGAGGACATAGCTTTCTTCAAGTATCTGAAGGGCTGTAACCTGAAAGTACATTTACCAGAGTGTGAGGCACATAGTAAGTGCTTAATAAATACCTTATTTAAAACAATGTTTTATCTGTCTGTCTGGAAGAGGAATTACACTTAATTCTATTTCACCCCAAAAGACAGAACTAGGAGGAAAGAGTGAAAGTTGTAAGAGAAGCAAATTTAGGCTTGACATAAGGAAAAACTTCCTAACAATTACAGTTATCAAAAAATGGAAGAGACCACCTTATTTGGTGGCAGAATGCCCCTTCATTGGTGGTCTTCAAGCAAAGACAATATGGTCACTTATTGAGAATTCTGTAGAGAGAATTCTTTTTCAGATGTGCATTCGACTAGATTTTTACTCAGGTCCTTTCCAACTCTGAAAGGGCAGTTCTTTGATTTTCATTTTGATTTGCCCAAGTTCCTATCTCAGATTACTGATAGAGTCAGGAAGGAGCCCACATTTGATGATTCCTTGATTTTCTGATGCACGGCTCTAGCAATACCTTACCAGCTTTAAAAATAATTTTGGTGATATCTTTTATTTTTAATACGTACATTTTGCATTATGTCCTTCTCCCTAACGTGTCCCAGAAGAAAAAAAGAAAAAACGTTCCACAAAACTAACCAACATTGGAAAAATTTTTGTGTTACATGCAGTATTTTTTACCCAATTCCCTTGTTTCTGCAAAAAAGCAGGAGGAAGTATATTCTGATATTTCTTCTTTGGGGCTAAGCATGGTCATTACAAATTCAACACAGTTAGTTTCTGTTGTGTTCTAGTCATTGGGTAAATTGTTTTCTTGCTTCTATTTACTTCATTTTGCATTTATTTGGCTGTTTAAATTTTGCAGGAAAACTTGGCTAGATCTTACCCATCTTAGAAAAAGTTTCCATTATATCTCTGTTTACTTGACTGATACATAAATATTGTATGGTCTTTAGCCAATTGTGGTTAAATTTAATATTTTTTGTAAAAGAAGGAAAATTGTGGTATATATTCCAATTCTTTTTCCCTCTGCCCTTCCCCATCAGAGGGGAAGACAGCAGAAATCATCTCATCAAAATGGATGCTTCTTTTGACTTCTCAGAGTATTCTCAATTTCATAAAGAAGCCTTTGTAATTTTACTGAAGTTGTAATAATCTTCCACTAGAATCCTCCTGTTGTGCTTTGTAATGTTATGTAATCCTCAGTTTTTCAGACCTGCTAATAGACTACTAAATGTGGCAGGTTCTACCCATCTAGAAAGGCTTCAAGTGTGGGCTGTATGTGTTTGGTATCTGAAAACCAACCTGGTTTACAAAGAATCATCACCAGATGTTTGACCCTCCACGATGAAAAATTTTAAGTCATATTACAGAATGAAAACCATCCTTTAAGAGTGAGAAGGGGGATGGCTAGGTGGTGCAGTGAATCAGCAGGATCTGAGTTCAAATTCCTCCTCAGGCACTTGACACTAGATGTGTCACCTTTGGCAAGCCGTTTAGCCCCAACTGCCTTGCCTTCCTCTCTCCAAAAGAAAAAAAGAAAAGAAAAAGAGGGAGAAGGGTTTCAGTCTTAACAGTAAAGAAAGTACTCACAGTATACATAGTAGGTTTAAAAAATATATTTTTTATTGTTAGATTCATGAATCACTGAGGTGGGTTATAACAATAACCTATTTTAATAACAGCTTGCATTTCAGTAATGTTTTTCAATTACAAAGCTCATTCCATATATTAATTATTTTTATTTTCACTGTAGCTCTGGGGCACATATGATGCAAGTAGTAGTATTCCCATGCTATATATGAAGAAAACAACGGCCAGAAAGGGGGAAATTACTGAAGGGCAACAACCAGCACAGGACAGCACCTGGGCCTTGAATCCCAGTTCAGGTTTTTTTATTTCTCCTTCACTACTCCTGACCCTGCTTTCTTTGTATCTTTCCAGTCATTGTTGTTTGATTTACACCGCAGTGGAGCCTTTGAATATCAGCTGTCTCCAACCATCCTGAGTCCATCACCATTTTAATGCTGCTTGCTAGAGGTCATTTTTTGGATTTGGTGCTCTGGGCAATCTCACCCTCCAGTGTTTCCCTTCCTTCATTTAACCTCTGACCTATGAAAACAAGAGTTAATCAGAAGTTCTAAGGTAGTCAAGAGGAAAGGGAAGTGTTTGGTTACAAATTAAATATGAGCCAGTAATAAGCCATAAATTCCCAGTAGCGCTACTAGCTGTGCATGTGGGACAGAGTATTTGCACTATAAATTCAAGTTCAGGGTTCTTGGGAGTTGCCACAGATAGGAAATAAATTAGATTCTCTCTCTTGACTCCCAGTGTTCAGTCCTCTGTCTTATTTAAATGTTTTCTTATTGCATCAAGTAGACATTAAGCTAATTTTAATTCTGCATTCTTGAATTCAGTGAATGGTAGCCATGTTGTTGCTAAGTCCCTTCTAAAAGCCATTTCATCAGCCTATGTGTCATTAGTATACAGAAAGTTGTTTTTTTTATTTATTGAATCTTCCAGTGTTTTGCCCCTACCCTTTCACTACTAACTGTATATCATGATTTTTTTATATGACAGAGTAAGAAAGTAGAAATGCCTTGTTTAGAAAGATAGAAAGTCTTTGCTGGGGGTTTTTAACCTGTGGATTCATTTCAGGCTGTCCATGGAATAGGAAGGGACTAAGTTACATCTCTACTTCAATTTAATTGGTTTCCTTCATAATCTTATGCACTTTATGTATTTAAAAGCATTATTCTGAGAGAGAATCCATAGGCTTCCCTAGACTATCATGGAGTCCATAGTATAAGACAAAAGTTAAGAACCCCTGCTCTAGAGGCACTATTGTATGGGGGAAAAGAACAGTGGATTTGAAATCAGACAACCTGTGTACAAATTGCAACTGTGCTACTTATTTATTACCTGTGTGATCTTGGGTAGGCCACAACTTCAGTGGACCTCAGTTTCCTTTTTTGGTAAAACAAAAGGAGGGTACTAGATGACAACTAAGTTCCACTAGAATCACTTTTTTCTACTTTTTTACCTTTCATTTGCTTGCCTTATGAGATATAAATTATTACTTTAAGTACTTTAAGTACTCTTAATTTGTGTGTGTTTGTGTGTGTGTGTGTTGCTCAGTACCTGTTACTGAATTAAGGCAGAAAGATTTCAGGGTGGGAAAGAAGCCTCTAGAAAAAATTGTCAAAGAAGTTCATTGATATAGGTGGTGGTATAAATGGTTTTATAATATAGTTAGACACTTACAGAGGTACACTTGACTGTCATAACAAGAAGGAATTGTGGGGTAAAAATAAGTTGAAATGGAGAGTACTCTTAGTAGGCAAAAGTCCTTTCATAATTTTCACTAGTTTAATACTAACTTTTAAAAAAATATGAAAACCTGTTATTAGAATCTCTGATATATATAATAATTTTTATAACTATATGAGATGCAGCAGGGTATACTGGAGAGAACACTTTTTTTTTTTTAACAACTAGCACTAACTGTGTGTGAGTTGAGTCAAGTCAATTCCTTTCACTGGGACTTAGTTTTCTCATTTTTAAAATGAGAGGATTGAATTTTTTAATATCTAAATCACCTTCAGTGTTTCACATTTATGTTCTAAGTTACCTCTCATCCCTAAATTGTGTTCTAAGGGACCTTCTAGATATGAAACTTTATGCTTCTATTACTTGTCATCTTGGACAAGTCAATTCTAAGCTTTTACTTCTTTATCTGTAAAAATTGGGCTCACAATACAGATTTGTTACAAGCAGCAAGGGAAGAAGAGGTGTGGAATGCTTTGTGTAAATATGAGATGCTATTATTATAAATAGATTTCTTTTAAAAATGCTCCCTTTAGGGGAAAAAACGTGGAATCTTGACCATTAAAAAAATGCCTGTGGTCTCTCATGTGTGATTAAAATCTAGAAATTGAACACTTCAGCTTAGATTGAACTATTTACATTTTTGTGTTTCTGAATACAACATGTAAACTAATTTCTAAAGCAATAAAGAGCTGTCACATGACTAATGCCCCTGGAGTACAGCAGTAAGAAAATATATAGAACCTTTGGGAGCCAGCCAAAGTTGTATTGCTCAGAATAGTTAAAACTAAAGGATACTACATTTAATGTCTTTTGAAAAATTCTAGTTTGTAGTTGGAATTTCAAAGTGGGAACTTCAAATCTTAGTCCTAAAACTTCAGATATACAATGTTGAAGCTAGATGTGACCTTAGAACATAGAAGAATATTAGAACTATCATTTTGTCTTCTGAAGTTCCTTTTAGAACTAGTTAGGACCATAGAGTATAAAATGTTAGCATATGACAGAAGGTTGTAAAGCAAAGAACATAGAGTGTTTGATTTAGAAGGAACCTTAGAATACTGAAGTGGTAGTATTGGAAGATCTTAAAGATCATTTAGTCTAACCATCTCTTCTTAAAAAAGATGACTTCTAAATGCATGATAGGGAAAAAAGCTATATGAAATAAGGAGATTCATAGATTCACAGAAAATCCCTTTTTACATTGTGCTATGTATTGAAATGATCTTTTTGGGGTATCCAAAAAAATTTTTAAAGTACAGTTTGAGTGTGGTATAAACCAGATGGGAGTTCTTCTGAAAATTCTCTGAGACAGAGGTGAGGAACCTATGGCCTCAAAGTCACACATGGCCTTCTAGGTCCTTGGGTGAGGCCTTTTGACTGAATCCAAGTTTTATAGAACAAATTCTTTTATTAAGGGCATTTGTTCCATGAAGTTTGGGTTCAGTCAAAGGTCCATACTTAAGGACCTAGAGGGCCACATGTGACCTTGAAGCCACCGGTTCCTCACCCTTAATGCACTAGAAACATATGAATTATCATTGTGGTATAAAAGCCCCAAAAGATAATTCAGTTTAGGCTGAATTTAGAGCAAGGGAAAGGTTTGTTTCCTTGACCTTTTATTCTAATTTGCCTAAAGCCTCAAATAGAGATTTCCATTCCCATTTCCAGTCTCTACGATTCTGGGCAATTCTTGTTGCTTCTTTGCCTCCATTTCCCTGTCTTTAAAATGGGGATGACGTTTTTTCATCTGTGGCTTAATAAATTAGTTCGATTTAGTTAGTATGCATCAGTACCTGATACTCATTTGGGCTTCTTGTGCAGCCATTTCTGTTCCTTTGTTCCCTTTCTCTGTTGAAATTGTGTCCTTTCCCCTTAGATTATGAAAGTTTAACTGAAACTAAACTTAGCTTTAGCACCTCACCAACCCATTATATTATATTACAGAAGTAATTTAAAGCAAAAAGTAAGGTGTTCTGAATTGGAGGAAGCTTGAAGGGCTATAAATGCAGGTGGAGGCAGCTTCACGCACTCACTCCATAAGTTGATGAAAGGCCTGTCCTCTAGGCTTCATAGAAAATACCTGAGAATTACAGCAAATTGTCTGGAGGTGTCATTACTACAAAGGTATTATGTTACCACCACTTCACTAGTGTACCGGGAAAGTGTCTTCCAGCTTTCCTACCGAGTAATTTTCAATCATTGTAATAATTTTATATAAAGGAAGAAGACAAAACCTCTCCCTTTTAGGAAAAAAACCAGCCTTGTTATTGCATCATAATCAAGATGGGGTGGGGGGGAAGAGTCTTGTTTCCAGATATTCAAAATGAGTCCCTTTTTGTAGATTTACACAAATACAAAAGATTTAAGACAACCTTTTCCCACTGTGGTACATACAATGTATTTATCTGCACTAAGTTATAGTAAGATTAAAGAGCTGGGAAGGACCTCAGAGGTCATTTATTTCTAACCCCTCATTTTGTAGATGAAGAATCGAAGGTCACACAACAGATCTGGAGTTTACATACTCTGGCTTCACATCCAACACTCTTCCCCACTGCGCTGTATTGATATGTTAATAATACATGCATTGTTATTTAAGTGACATTTCAATTAGTTTATTAGTAATATAACCATGTGGTGTGGAGGAAATAGCATTGGACTTGGACATCAAAAGGTAAAGTTTCAAACACTGCCCTACTAACTACCAGCTGGGTGACCTTGGGCAATTTACCTTTCCGTTGTTGTGGTTGTTTTGTGGGTCTGGGATTTCGTCAGTGTGGGGAACCCCTACAAGGAAACAGTTTCCTCGTCTGTAACAGGAGTGTCTGGGTTAGGTCATCTCTAAGACTCCTTCCATCTTAGAATTCCATGATCTTAAACCTTTGTCATAACTCTGCCACCACCCCAATTGTAGTGTCAGCTGCCTGATTTGTAGAATAGGAAGAATATCTATTCTCACAGCAGTGTTCTGGTGTTCAAATGTTATAATTCATGTTAAAACACAATATTGTACTTTACAGGCTTACTATGTACAACATTGTCCTCAACGGTGTCATTTCATAGGTCAAAGGATGATAGAATCGTTCACCCAGAGCTGGAAGGGACCTCAGACGAGGTTTGATTTTACAAATGAGGAAACTGAGACTCAGAGAAGGTTAAGTTACTTACCTAAGGTTAAATAGATATAAAGCAGCAAAGCCAAGATTCAAACTCCATGACCCTAGGTTTGGTGCTCTTCCATAAAATAATGAGATCATATTTCCATACTACTTAATAATTTTCTCAATTCCCACAGAAATCTTTTGATGTAATGCAAGGATTATTACCTCTATTTTAGGGATAAAGAGCCTTTAGGCTCTATGAGACAGACAAAAGTGACCAACTTGGGGTCATTATGGCTAAGTGGCAGAACTGGGACTTGAACCAAGAATTCTGGTTCCAAGTATAGAACTCTTGCCATTAATCCACATAGCCTTTCATAAACTCAAGCATAAAGCAATCGGTAAGCATTTATTAAATTTCTATTATGTGCTGGGCAGTATGGATACAAACGAAGAAGGAGCTCACACTCTACCATGGCGCAAGTTCTCCAACTTCTTACTCTCAAGATTCTCTTACACTCTTGGAAATTATAAAGGACCTCAAGAGTTTTCACTTGTGTTGGATATAGATAAATAGATAGGTAAATACACACACACACACATATACACATATATATACACATGTGTATTTATATCCATGCATATATATCTATGTTTATCATATTAGAAATTCAAACATTATTATGAAAATAACTTTAACATTATAAACCCAATGAAGGGGCCTTGGAGACTCTCAAACCCCCAAGTTCACTCCTGGAACCACAGTTTGAGAACTACTGTGCTAAGGAAATACGCCATCTTACAAAAATAGAGAATATATACAAAAAGAAAATCACACAGTGACTGATAGAGTGGGGGGCCTAGGGAGGCACAACGCTAATAAGTAAGAAAAATCAGGAAAGGCCTCTTGAAGGAAGTAACACCTAAGGTGAGCCTGGAGATCCGAGAGATGGAGATGAGTAGGGAGAGAATGTTCTGGCATTAGAGGACAAGGAGGACGGCCTGGGCAGAGTAAAGTGTTCTGATAGCTTCAGTCTGTTAAACAGAATTTCCCTGCTGGGGAGGGATCTGAGCAGGCTTCATGGACGATGTGAGGCCGAAATAGAGCTTTAAAGCACAAGTCAGAATTCAGCGGTAAAGGGTTGAGGTTCAGGACTTATGAATGCTCAGAGTAAGCCTGGAGCAAAAAGGGTATGGTATTGACCTGTAAAAGGGGGCTCATTGTGGGGAGGTAAAGAGGGACCTTGAATGCTAAGAAGTTTGACCTTTACTGAACCTACAGTTTATTCTCTTAGAATAAATAAATATGTTTCACTTCCCTATATGGGGAAGCCCTGTTCACTGGATGATGACAGACACACTTTAAGTGGAGTAGGGGTTTCAATATCCTCACCTGAGACAGAGGAAACCCCCACTGCGCTGACCAATCTGGTTTAATGAAGCCGTACAGGAAACTCTCTTAGCTCCGAAGCAAGATAAAGTTCAGCTGTGAACCCTGGCCTCCCAGCAAGGGAAAACAGGAGCTCTTTGAAGGGGGACACAGCCACAATGCCCTCGCCAGATAGCCATCAGTCAATGCATGAGGGGAAGTATGAGGAACTTTTGTAGCAAGGTCAGACAGCTGGTGAAATCAGATGCCCCTAAGGATGTTAATAAGGTCTTGAAGATGTTAATAAACCTTTGCCTTGGCTTATGATTCTCAATTTTGTGGAAAATGGAGTTAATTTGGTTAGATCAGATAGAAAGTATACTTTATAAGGATTATAGCAAATGAAAAATTGAATTTCAGAGATTGGAAGGGACCTTAAATCATTGAGTGTTAAAACTGAAGGTGACATAGCCTGCTGGAACATAGAGCATGGAATGAGAGTGATAGAAGAGAACTTAGAACATGAACTTTTGGAACTAGAACAGTCCTTAAAAACCATTTAGCATAGCTCATCATAAACAGGAAGAAACTGAGGTCTGGAGAGACAAAGTGATTTTAGCGTTCCCACTTATTGAGACATTAATGAAAGAAAATTAAGCCCGTCGTTACGTTATCCCTCAATCATCCCTCAAATACTAAAAGGGGTTTCTCATTCAATAATTTTTGTTGTCAGTTGCAGCCAACATTTCTGTAATGATAATGACTATCCTGCAAGGTAAATAGTCTGTGAATTTTTCTCTCCATTATGCAGATGAAGAAATGGAAGGTCATTTGAGAAAAGTTAACTTATCTAGGGTCACTTAACTAATTTGGTAGAACTGGGACTTGAACCCAGTTTTTTTTGACTTGCAATACTCTACAGCACTGTTGAGACCCTGTTTTCTGTGAAAGTAGACATGCCTTTTTTTTTTGGTTTGCTTTTCTTCCAGCCTTTTGGTGGTTGCTCTTATTCCTGGTACCCCTCCTTTGGTCTTGTTTACAAAGACTCCTCTAATCTTTATGGGGAGTCTCCTTTGGAGAGGCTTTCTCCAGAGAATCATAATAGCTTTTTAACTCTGCTGAGGTTTGTTTAGCAGAAAGGGAATGGGGAAACTTATCAGCTGCCTAATCCCTCTTGAATGTTTACATTGCTCTGCTGAACTAAATGCTGTTTAAAGTGGCAACCATCATAACTAGTGTTCAGCTACCAGAGTTGATTGAAACCTATTACAATAAGTGATAATACTGTCATATAAGTAAAAACTTAAGTTGCTTATCAGCCAATTTTGATAAGCTACTTAAATTTTATAGTAGCATGTCTCAATGGCAAACAAATGTTAATGATAGAGGGCTGTTCACTTTCTCTGTAATGGATATTTCATCTCACATCATTTATTATCCCAAGTTGTATAGTGTAGTTAGCATAGGGGCCCTGATTTCCTTAGAGGTGGCAGGATACAGTTGTAATGTGTTCAGTTTGGGGGTAATACAGTTTAGAGGAACATTGACAAGATGAAGCTTGTTAGAGAAGTTGAATGAAGATGGAGGTGATGAGGGGACTAAAAATCTTGAAGAATACTTGAAGGAAATACGGGATGTTTAGTGGAAGTAATAATAATAGTCACTTAAAGCTATCTAGCTTTTAAAGTTTACAGAGCATTTCTCACAATAACCCCAATGAATATTATTGTCCCTAGTTTACAAACAAAGAAACTGAGGCCTCAGTAAAGTCATGTGACGTACGTACTTTGAGGTCTAGAGAGGTCACAGTAGAACTAGAACAGGAGTTTTATTATACTTTTTTTTGTCCACTGCATTTTTCATTGCACCCCACTAAAGAAGTGAAGGCTCAGGTTGTTAAGGAACCCAAGCTTCAACTCAGGAGTATTGGAATTTCCATGAGGAGAAGGGAAAAAGTCTTGTTCTGTTTCTCCCCAGAAGGCAAACTTATTAGCACTGGGTAAAAGCATGGCTTTGTCAAGAACAGATCATGTCAGATTAACCTTTTCTTTGATAGAACTGCTAGACCAGTAAATGATAAGTGGAATGCTGTAGATGTAATTTAATTAGATTTTAGCAAATCATTTGAAAAAGGCTCTAAGGCTGTTCTTGTGGGGAAAAATGGAGAAATTTCAGTTGAATGATACTACAGATAGGTGCATTCTGAAGTGGCTGAATGGCCAGACCCAGAAAGCTAGTTAACCATTGTTTCAATGTCAACTTGGAAGGGGGTTGGTAGTATAATTCCCCCAGAGATTATTCTCTTTAAATTCTGCACCCTTACTTGGAGATCTCCCCTTGGATCAGTTATTGTCTCTCTGTATATGGTTGTCGTATCTATGTATTTAGAATTACTTTTCCTTCTGAACCATATAGTTTCACAATCACCAACTGCCTCATGGACAAGTCTACCTGAATTTCAGGTGGGCTTCTCAAACTCAGCATGTTAAAAACACAACTCATTAACTTCTTCCCCTAAAACTCACTTCTGTATTCTGTATTACAGCATTTAAAGGATTATATAAATGTCAGCTATTATAAATGGTTTCTAAGGTTATTGTGACTTGATGGAGCCTGTGCATAGGACATAACATGAGTGGGAAGTGATTTGTATTTGTGTGCTGTTTTGGAGTTGTTATTATGTATTCAATAATCATAGGTAAATAGAAATTTTTTTTCTGATGGTCTTGGGGGCAGAAAGAAAGTTTTCATATACAAAGATAGAATATGTGGATTTCAGTTGATTTCTTCTCCATAAAAGCCTCTTTATTTTTGAGGTATAGCAAGAATTCATGATGAATATTTATTTGCTCCATATTCTTTATAAAGAACCTTTAAAGAAAAAACAATAGTTGGCCTCTACTAAAGACCACTCTTCAGTATCTCATCAGGGTTGGAAGGTGGAAAGGTGTTCTCAACAGCTCTGCAAGTCTAGCACAAGCTCTGACAGTTCCTGCCAAAATGTAAGAGTCTTTGAATAGATCCCTAATTAAGGACTATGTATCTTTTTGTCTGAGAACCAGCCTTCCTAAATTCTGCCATGCTCAAAAAGTTGGCTAAAATAGGGCTAATTTTTCTGGCCATGTCAACTCTTGCAGACTGGTTTATGGTGTAGAGAGGCTGCTCTCTCCAGTGGGGCAGCCTCCAGCACTGCCACCCTTGATAATGAAATCATCGGTCCCTGAAGTATTAAGTAAAAATTAAGCAATTATAAAGGGGTGATTTGCATTTCAGTTACCTCTTTATAACATAGCCTATGAAATGAAGATCTTTTTAGGACATAGAAATAGTACCATAGATTATTAGATCAGTTAGATCAGGGATAGCAGATCTTATTTGTCTGTCTTTATATTTTCCCTTTTGCGGATATCACTATCTATGCTCTTTATTTAGCAGATGCTTTTAAATGTTCATTAAATTAACTGAAAAAATGTACTTGACTTGAAATCATAGTTTGGGGTTTTGATGTTTTAACTCACATTCAGTATTTTTCTTTTTCTTTTCCAGCTATCTCCCCTGGTTTGAAGTTTTTTATAAACTACTCAACATCTTGGCGGATTATACAGCAAAAGGACAGGTATTTATATTATATACCTTTAAAAACAAAAACAAAAAATAACTGATTTTGTGTCTAATGCTAAAAGAATTTTCCACTAGGCTAACCTGATTAGTGGAAAGAGCCCCAGAGTAGGAATCAGGAGACTTGTGTTCAAATCACTGCTCTACCATTTAGAAGCCATTTGACTACAGGCAAGTCCCTTAACAGTTTCATCTGCAAAATGAAGCATTTGAATTAGACAATCTCTTAAGGTCCTTCCTGCTCCAATATTCTATTTGTGTTCCAACATTCTGTGTTCTACTGGTCCTTCTAGGGTCCTGACAGTCTGTGATTCTATTTAGTGGCATATCTCTACACGGAGATCAAAGTACTTATCAAGTATACCTGATACTCCTGATATTAAATATCTTGTAATAAAGAGGTTACATAACTTTCTCTATCATGGAAAGAGTTGTCTGTAGGCATAGGTCTTCTTGTACTTTGTCATTGCTTTCTGACCCTTCCTTTAAACAGGTTTAGTTCTCATTAGGTTCAGAGATATCTTTCAAGGTGTGAGACTATAGATTGAGAACAAGTGTGTTATGACTTTATTGTGTGTTATAACTTATTTTTTTTAATTTGTTCTTACATTATTTTTTATTAGAGCTATAGATCACAAGCCCTTTCTTTCAAAATATTTAGAGTGAGTTTCTTAACTGTCAGCTTTGCAGTGTAAAAATAGTCAAAAAAAAAAAAAGAGGTAAGGACATCTTGAAGAGCATTAGAACCAGAAAAAAATCATTATCATCACAGTTGACATTTATATATTGACTTATACTTTACAAGACATTTTGAGTGCCATACCTTATGTAATCATTACAACAACCCTTTGAAGTAGGCAACTATTCTTATCTACATTTTTCAGAAGAGGAAACTGATGGCCATAGAGAGGATAGGACTCTGAAGAGATCACAGAGCTAGTGACAGATTCTGACCTCTTTTCATTGGCCCTAGTTTCACCTGATAGTGCCATGAGGAGATGGAGTTTTTCTTCTATATGACAATGTTCTACCTTTTCTTAAGTAAGTAATTTTTTTCAAATTGCATTTAAAAGCAATTTGTAACTTTCATTTTTTTTTCAATTCTGAGTTCCAAATTCTCTCCCTCCCCTTCTTCCCTTCATCCTCCCTGAGATGGCAAGCAATTAGATGTAGGTTATACATGTGCAGTCATGCAAAACATACTTCCATACTGGCAGTGTTACAGAAGAAAACACAGAGCACCCCCCGCAAAAAAAATAAAGTTTAAAAAAGTATGCTTCAATTTGTATTACATCTTGTAATGTTCCCTATGTCTCCTATTTGGTCACAGATTCTTTCCTTTTCCATAGATATGACAGATAAAATATTCCATACTTTCCTAATTTGCTTATGGTATTATGTACCCATTTTGACTTTATCTTAGTTTATGGTGTGAGATATTGGTCTATATCTAGCTTCTGCCAAATTGCTTTCCAGTTTTCCCAGCAATTTTTGTCATATAGTGAACTCTTGTCCTAAAAACTAAAATCTTTGTGTTTATCAACTACAAGATTACTGTAGTCCTTTACTACTCTGTATTGTGTACCTAATCTGTTGCATTGATCCACCACTCTATTTCACAGCCAGTACTAGATTGTTTTGATGATTACCACTCTGTAATACAGTTTGAAATCAGGAACTACTCAGCTACCTTCCTTCACATTTTTTTTCCATTGATTGCCATTGATATTGATGTTCCATTGATATTTTGATCTTTTGTTCTTTTAGTTGAATTTTTTTTACTGTTTTTTCTAGCTCTGCAAAATAATTTTTGGTAGTCTGATTGGAATAGCATTGAAGGAGTAAATTAATTTAGGTAGAATTGTCATTTTTATTACATTGACTTGGCCTACCCATGAGCAATGAATGTTTTTCTCATTGTAATGTTCTACATTTTTAAAGACGATAATCATGTATCTACCACTGATCCCTCACCATCTTCTAGGCCTTCACTACTCTAGGCTAAATATCTCCAATTCTTTCAACAGATCCTCATATAGCATGGTCTCCAGTCCTCCCAGTTACTCTTTTCTGCATGCTCCAATTTTTTACGATTATCCTGAAATTTTACCTCCCTAACTGAGCACAATTCTTTGGATAGATTTTGACAGAGTAAATGATCAGTCACTTTCCTTGTTTTGAGCACTAGTTTTTTTGGCTACCAAGTCAGACTGCTGGCTTTCATTGAGCTTGCAGTCCACTATGGTGCATCTCTTCCTGAACCTCCACAAAACTGGGGTTGCTGGACCCAGACTAATGCTGCTATTGTTTCTATCCACAGGGGCCCTGGCCCTTCACAGGATCTACCTACCTCACTGGATCATTACTGTAGGCATTGGCAAGGGAATCGGCATAGTCAGTTTCTTTTTTTTTTTTTTTAATATTTATTTATTTATTTACTTAACTTTTTACATTCATTTTCACAAAATTTTGGGTTCCAAATTTTCTCCCCTTTTATCCCCTCCCCCCACCCCAATACCCCAAGCATCTAATTTTCCCTATCTCCAATCTGCCCTCTCTTCTGTCATCCCTCCCTTCTCTTGTCTCCATCTTCTCTTTTCTCCTGTAGGGCCAGATGACTTTCTATTCCTCATTAACTGTATGTCTTCTTTCCTAGTAGCAACAGCAATACCAAACAGTTGTTCCTAAAACTTTGAGTTCCAAATGCTCCCCATCCCTCCCTCCCCACCCATTCCCTTTGGGAAGGCAGGCAATTCAATATAGGCCATATCTGTGTAATTTTGCAAATGACTTCCCTGATAGTCGTGTTGTGTAAGACTAACTGAATTACCCTCCATTCTACCCTGCCCCTCATGTTTCTCTTCTGTCTTTTGATCCTGTACCTCCCCGAGTGTTGACTTCAAATTGCTCCCTCCTCCCTTTGCCCTCCCTTCCATCATCCCCCCCCTTGCTTATCTCCTTCTCCCCCACTTTCCTATACTGTAAGATAGGTTTTCATACCAAAATGAGTGTGCATTTTATTCCTTCCTTTAGTCAAATGTGATGAGGGTAAACTAATTGGTTTTTTTTTCTCAGCTCTCCTCTTTATCCCTCCACTAAAAAGTCTCCTATTTGCCTCTTAAATGACATATAATTAACCCATTCCATTTCACCCTCTTTCCTCCCCCTCCCTTTCTCTCTCACCATTTACCTTAATTTCTTTTAAGATATGGTCCCATCCTATTCAATTCACTCTGTGCTCTCTGTCTCTGTGTGTGTGTGTGCATGTGTGTATGTGTGTGTGCCTGCATGCGTGTACATGTGTGTGTGTGGTCCCACCAACTACCCAGATACTGAAAAGTTTTAAGAGTTACAAATATTGCCTTTCCATGTAGGAATGTAAACAGTTCACTTCTGGTAAGTCCCTTAAGACTTCTCTTTGCTGTTTACTTTTTCATGCTTCTTCTCATTCTTGTGTTTGGAAGTCAAATTTTCTTTTCAGCTCTGATCTTTTCCATCAAGAATGCTTGAAAGTCCTCTGTTTCATTGAAAGACCATATTGTCCCCTGAAGTATTATACTCAGTTTAGCTGGGTAGGTGATTCTTGGTTTGAGTCCTAGTTCCTTTGACTTCTGGAATATCCTATTTCTCACCCTTCGATCCCTTAATGTAGAAGCTGCTAGATCTTGGGTTATCCTGATTGTATTTCCACAGTACTGGAATTGTTTCTTTGTAGCTGCTTGTAAGATTTTCTCCTTGAGCTGAGAGTTCTGGAATTTGGCCACAATGTTCCTAGGAGTTTCTCTTTTTGGATCTCTTTCAGGTGGTGATCGATGGATTCTTTCAATATTTATTTTGCCCTCTGGTTCTAGAATATCAGGGCAGTTTTCCTTGATAATTTCATGGAAGATGATGTCTAGGCTCTTTTTTTGATCATGACTTTCAGGTAGTCCCATAATTTTTAAATTGTCTCTCCTGGATCTATTTTCCAGGTCACTTGTTTTTCCCATGAGATATTTCACATTCTCTTCCATTTTTTCATTCTTTTGGTTTTGTTTGGTGATTTCTTGGTTTCTCGTAAAGTCATTAGACTCCATCTGTTCCATTCTAATTTTGAGAGAATTATTCTCTTCAGTGAGCTTTTGAACCTCTTTTTCCATTTGGCTAATTCTGCTTTTGAAAGCATTCTTCTCCTCATTGGCTTTTTGAACCTCTTTTGTCAATTGAGTGAGCCTATTCTTCAAGGTGTTATTTTCTTCAGCATTTTTTGGGTCTCCTTAACCAAAGTATTGACCTGTTTTTCATGCTTTTCTTGCATCTCTCTCATTTCTCTTCCCAGTTTTTCCTCCACCTGTCTAACTTGCTTTTCAAAATCCTTTTTGAGCTCTTCCAAGGCCTGAGCCCACCCGACATCCCCCTGGGGTGTCTGGGGTACTGAGGCCCCGCCCTCCACGTCTTTCCCTGATGGCAAGAATACATCCTCGTCATCAGATCCGAATGTCGGGATCATTTGCATTTGTTGGAAAAAACTCTCTATAGTCTTATTTTTCTTCCCTTTTCTAGGCATTTTCCCAGCCAGTTACTTGACTTCTGAGATTCCTGTCCACCCCCGCCTAGATCCGCCCAGCTAGTGCTTGGGCTGTGAGATTCAAATGGGCTTTCCGCACCGCCCGCCCAGCTGCTAATCAATGAGCTTTAGTTCTGGTGCTGGGGTGGGGGCAGGGCTGCCTCCCAGGCTCAGCTCCCTCAGGGGCTTTATGCAGAGACCTTCAGGAACGGAGGGGAGGGGGGACAGTCGCCTCCCAGGCTCAGCTCCCTCAGGTTGTTTATGCAGAGACTTTCAGTAATGAAGATCTTGCCTACTGCTGGGGAGGCTGCTGCCTCTGCTGCCGCCCACACCTCTGCCTCCGCCGCTTCCTGCCCCCGTCTCTGCCGCTGCCACTTCCTCCCGAGGGGGCCCGAGTCACGGAGACACCCCACTCCCCTCAGCCAGCCAGCCATTTCTCTCCCTGACCTGTAGCTTCTGTGGGCAGAGGGACTTTCCCAGCTGCCGGAGCTTCTGTCCCTGAAGCCTGCTCGGGTCAGCTTCTCTGGGGCCGCGGCCAGGGCAGCGCTGAGGTGGGGTCCGCTTTCCGGGGCGCGATGGACCCTGGGGACGGGTCTCCAGGGCTCTCTGGCACGGAAATCTCTTTCACTCCGTTTCTGTACCCCTTTTCAGTGGTCCAGAAGTTATGGGGGTCTCTTTTTACATTAATTCTATGGGCTGTGGGTTGGAGCTCGTAAACGTGCGTCCTTCAACTCCGCCATCTTGGCTCCGCCCCCATACTCAGTTTCTGATGCTACTTCCAAATTTTCCCTCTAACACCATCACATAGCAGCAGCCCTTTCTCCAAACTTATCACGTGATCCACAACTTGATGGTCATTACCAATTTACTGCCTAGGACATTCTCCGTGAGATCAGTGGCTCCCTTACGCTATCCCTAACTTCCCCAACTCTCACTTTCATAATAAGGAACTTTAGCATATATGTTGATGTTCTCACAAATACCTTAACTTCATAGTTCCTCCATTTGCTCAACTACCACATGCTACTCCTTTATTACACCTCAGATCCCACAGAAGTGGTCATTCCCTGTACCTTGCCATTAAAGTGCTTCACATCCATGATGAAGAAACTCTGACATTCCTCTACCACTAACACTCTTTTGTCATCTCTTTTCCCTATGCTCTGTTCCTTCCAAATGTATTCATTCTCACCATGACCTACAGTCTCACCTCTCCTCAACATTTTGCCGAACTCTTATCCCCATTCTGGCTAGCCTCTCTTCCTATCTACATCTTGGTGTTTTGGTGAAACAGTACATACACTCGCTTCTTCTCTCAGATTCCGTGCTTCTTATTTTTCACTATTTATGCCTTGTCAAACTCTAACCCTGGGTTACTCTTACTGTTTGCATCCTCTGATCCTACTTATGTGATGCTGATCAGAGCTGGTGAAAGTCTCAGAACTCTGCTGACTAGATTCACCACACATTTATGTGGTCTCCTTTCATCTGAGCCTTATTGCAGCAAGACAAAACTTTTATTCCTCCCAACTTGATTCTTTTTCCTTCTCTACAATATCTTTTTCTCTTTTCTTTTCTCTTCAAGAATTATTTCACCAGCCCTTTAGCCATTCTCTACCAGTGCCCAGGTCATTCTCCTTTTTTTCTCTAAGAGTTCAGTACATAAACTCATTGTTTTCTTTTTGTCTTCAGTTTCTGTCCCTATGCTAGGGGTGTTCAATATACATATTGATGCTCCCTGAAACATCCAAACCTCTCAGTTTCTCAGTCTCCTCAGATCCCATGACCTGTTCCTCCACTCCACTTCAACCACTTACAGACATGGAGACATCTTGGATCTTGCCACCATCCACAGGTGTTCCGTTTTTATAATGAAAAACTATGAGATTTTCTCTATCTGATTATAACCTTTATCTTTGGATTTTCCCTATACCTTACCCTTCCTAGACTTACTTTTCATCTGTATCATGGCTTCTGATATGTATTGGTTATAATATTTTCTGAGGCCATTGCTTATTCCAATTCTGTCTTCATTTCTTATTTCTCAATTTCAACCATATACTTAACCAGTACAACTCCAGAGTCTTCTGTCCTTAAATTTTTTTTTCTATTTTCCCATTTTCCTACTCTTTCTTTGCCAAAATGCAAAGTTGGATTGCTCTCATCTGCCTCCTCTTCTCCTCATATGTTACTATATGGAGCTAGAAGTAATGCAAAGGAGCTACCCCTGGCTACTATAGATTTGTTATCTAATCTCAGCTGGGCACTCATTGCAGTGCCCAAAGGGCACTCGTTTAACTCTTCCGTAATTGATTCCTTATTCCACTCTCTCATAGAAGTTTTTTCAAATGTTATTGTCTTTCTTCAAACTTCTGTTCACCTCACCCTCGCAGCTAAGTTTCTTGCCTCATGCTTTACTGGGGAAAAAACAAAACAAAACAAAGCTGGACAATCCACTGAAAGTCGACTATATTCCCTATTCATCACTTTACAATCCCCTCTTCTCTTTTCACAACTGTTTGGCCTCCCTCTCCACCACTGACTCTTTTATTTCAATCTCTAATGAAGAGATGGTCTTTGTCTTCACCATGGCCGGTATTTCTAAGTGGACCCTTGATCCCATCTCCTCCTGACTTCTCCAACATATTCTCTCCATTATTATCCTTATTCTTTCTTTAATTTTCAGTTTCTCCTCATCCACTAGTTTCTTTCTTGATGCCCACAAAGATACCAATTTTTCTTCATTCTTAAAAAAAAGACCCTCATGTGTACAACATGACTAATAAAGGAAGATGTCCTGCATGACTGCATATCTATAACCTTTATCAAATTTCTTGCCTTTTCAATGAGAGTAGGGGAAGAGAGGATAGAAGTAGAAGAGTGAGGGAGAATTTGGAACTCAGAATTATATAGGACAAAATTAAAAATTGTTTTGCAGGTAATTGGAAAAAATAAAATAAAAAAATAAAAACCCTCACTTAGTGTTACCCTTACTCTTTTTCTCCTTTAAAATTTCTTTAAAAATCTGTCTGTACCCAGTCTTTCCACTTCTTCTCCCACTATTGCATTATTATCAGCCTTGTTGTTGTATAAGAACCATGGAACCTTTCCCATCTTACTGAAACAGAAAGTTCCTCTATGTTTTATTTTCCATAATAGAATGTGAGATCCTTAAAAAAGAGGACTGTCTTGGTTTCTATTTGTATCCCCAGTGTTTAGCATGGTGCTTTGCAAGAGTAAACACTTAGTAAATATTTTTTTCATTCATTCTTATTTTCATTGTCTTTGTATTTTCCTACATCTGACTATTTACCTCATCATTTGACTGAAAATTCTTCTCCAAAGTTATAACAATATCTTAATGGTCAAAATTAATGGTGTTGGGGCAACTAAGTCATGCAGTAGATAGAGCACTGCTCCTAGTGTCAGGAGAACATGAGTTCAAATCTGGCCTCAGGCACTTAGTACTTGTGTGACCCTGGCTTCTTTACTCTCCTTTTCCAACTTGAATCTCTTTAACATTTGACAGTGTTGGCTAAGATCTCTGTTTCTGTGGCATTGATTCTCCTTCTACCTATCTGATCACTACTAATTCTCCTTTGCTGATTCATATATAATCCTTGTTCTGTCCACTAACTGTGAATCTGTCCCAGCCCTGAGCCATTTTTCTCTTCTAGTAGTGCTCTTTATCTCTTAGTTACCTAATCAACTTTAATAGATCCAAAAACAGTCTCTGCACAGATGACTCCCAAGTTTATATATCTAACCTTAGTCCCTACCTTAAGCTCTAGTTCTGTGTCAATGGCTGCATATAGGACATTTTGAACTACATGTCTTATAGATATCTCAAACTCATTATGTCCCAAATTGAACTTAGTATGTTTCCCCAAAACTAACCCTTCTTCAAACTTCCCTTTTCTTATCTAATATACCACTGTCCTTCTAGTCACCCAGGTTCTTAACGTTGATGTCATCTTTGACTTCTGCCTCTCACTTAGCCTATATATCCATTCCATTGCCAAATCTTTTTGTCCATGTCTCTTCCTTTCCATTCATACAGCAGCAACAACGCAGTTTAGCTCTTCATCACCTCT
Source organism: Bettongia penicillata ogilbyi (assembly GCA_023548195.1). NCBI lineage: Eukaryota > Metazoa > Chordata > Mammalia > Diprotodontia > Potoroidae > Bettongia > Bettongia penicillata. Next base: position 3,376,859 of record JAJHZJ010000304.1, read on the forward strand.
CCTCTGCATTATTATTCCAATAACCTTCTCTTTTCTTTTCCTGCTTCTAGCCTGGCTATTCACCACTCAGCTGCCTAATTAATTTTCCTAAATTTCAAGTCTGATTATTGTCTCACTCTTCAGTAAACTCTGAGATTCCTTATTGCTTCTAGAATCAAATATAAACTCCTCAGTTTCACATTTTAATCTTTCATTTCCTTTCCCCTTCATGCCTTTCTAGTCTTCTTACACTGTAATCCCCTGCCCAGACTCTGCAATTCAACCATACTAGCATATTTACTATACAAAAAAGTACAGCACTCTATCTCCTATCTCTTTGCACTTACCACCCCTCATATCTGGGATGCATGCCCTCCTCGGTGCTGCTTTTTGGAATTTCTAGTTTCTTCAGGACTCATTTTAAATACTACCTTCTATATGGAGCCTTTCCTGGCACCCCTAGCTGCTAGTTCACCCTGTCCCAAAACTTGTAATTATTTTGTCTACTTTCTTTATAATATACATATGTTAATATATATACATATATATATATATTCTTTTTAATTTATATATGTATTGTTTCCCCCATTAAAATGTAAGGCCCTTGAGGGCAGGTACTGTTTCAGTTTTGCCTTTTTATCCCTACTGCTTAGCACATTGCCTATAACACAGCACTTAATAAATGATTATTGATTGAGCTCCTTGTGTTCTAGTCATATCTCATCCTTCCTGTATTTGCCTTTTTTTAAAAAAAAAACAACAAAAACTTACATACATACTTTACATTTCTTCCTTCTTAAATTTCAGTTTCTATATCCTGATGAAGCAAAGACCATGGAGGTTGAAGATAGAGATTGACATTTGGAAAGTTTCTGAGTAGGGAATATTTTCTATTTCCAAGATTTTTAAAGATTTAGGTTTTTCCATTGAATTAGAATTCATTTTATGTTGACATTTAATTGATAGTATTCAAATAACCTAAATAATTGATGTATTCTAGAATTCTCTGTTATTGTATATTGTTTTAGTTTGTAGCTTCTTAGCAGAGTGTTGTATACTCTGTGATTCTTTAAAAGATATTAAATGGGGATGGTGATAGAGATCTTCATTAATCTCCCAGGAAACTACATTGTTTCCAATTTGAAATCGTTGTTATGGGTCGGATTACTAGATTATTTTGAGAGCCTATGTTATATAATGCATAAAAAGTGATGTAGAAATGTAGAAATTTTATGAAAACCTAGAGACTCTTATCGTCAGTGTGCCAAAAGAGGACAAGTTTATAATTCTGGGTGACTTTAATGCTAGAGTAGGCTCAGACTAACAGACTTGGCAGGGAGTCCTAGGGAGGAATGGAGTTGGAAATAGCAATGGTCATTTACTGCTGAAGACTTGTGCATCACATGACCTTCTCATCACCAGCACTGTGTTCCATTTACCTAAATGTAATAAAACTTCATGAATGCACCCTTGCAGCAAACACTAGTATCTAATAGATTATGTAATTGTAAAGAGAAGAGATAGACAAGATGTGAGAATGACAAAGGCAGTGTGTGGTGCAGAGTGCTGGACTGATCATAGACTTATATAACCTTTCCAATCTAAATATTCTTATTCATCAAAAGCGCCGACCCCAAGGCAAAATGATTACCAGAAGAATTAATGTCAACAAATTAGAGGTCTTCTTTGAGCTTGAACAGTTTGCTGCTGACTTGGAAGGAAAGTTGAGCCAACACACAGTTGGCAACAGTGGAGCAGAAAAGGATTGGGCAGTGTTCAGAGATTTGGTGTACAGCACTGCCTTTGCTCATCTGAGTCAGAACACTCACAAACACCAAGACTGGTTTGATGAAAATGATGGGGAAATTCAAAAGCTGCTAAATGAAAAATGAGAACTCCACAGGATTTACCAGCAGGATAGTTCATCCACCTCTAAGAAGGCAGCATTTAATTCCATCAAAAACAAAGTACAAGTAAAGTTTAGAGAGATGCAGGGTTCCTGACTCAGTAAGAAGGCAGATGAAATGCAGTTTTACGCTGATAGTAACAATTCAGAGCACTTTTATGATTCCCTGAAAGCTATTTAGGACCAAAAACCTATGGTACATCACAACTATTCAGTTCTGATGGAGCCTTAGTGATAAGGACATGATCCTAGAGAGATAGCTGAACACTTCCATAGTGCTCTCAACAGACCATCACCAATCAATGCTGAGGCTATTGACTGTTTACCTCAGGTTGAAGTCAATCCCTCCTTAGCTGAACTTTCAACTGAAGAAGAGGTTTTGAGGACCATTAGGCTCCTCTCATGTGGCAAAGCACCTGGTACTGATTCTATTCCAGCTGAGATTTACAAGGTAGGGGGACCATTGCTCATACAAAAGCTGACTGAAATTTTCCAGGTTATATGGCAAGAGGAGATTATCCCCCAGGAGTTCAAGGATGTTACATTGTCCATCTCTGTAAGGGTAAAGGGAATAGATTGTCTGGCGACAATCACAGGGAGATCTCTCTCTTAGTCACTGCTGACAAAATTCTTGCTAGAGTCCTTCTTAATAGGCTGATCCCTCAACTGGAAGATGGTCATATACCTGAGAGGCAGTGTGGCTTCAGAAAGGACTGAGAAACAGTCGATATGGTGTTTGCTGCCCAACAACTCCAGGAGAAATGCCAAGAGCAGAACAGAGGTCTGTACACAACATTTGTAGATCTTAGCTAGGCCTTTGACACTATTAGTTGTGAGAGCTTATGGAAAAGTATATACAAATTTGGTTGCCCAGAGAAGTTCATCAATATCATACATCAGTTTCATGATGGCATGTTTGCCTGGGTTCTGGATAATGGACAAAACTCTTGTGCCTTCCCAGTCACGAATGGAGTTAAACAGGGCTGTGTACTTGCTCCCATGCTTTTTGGCATGTTGTTTTCAGCCATGTTGTCAAATGTTTTCAATGAGGATGAACATGGCATCAAGGTCAACTACCGTACCGATGGTAAGTTCATCAATTTGAAAAGGCTACAAGCCAGACCAAAGTGGAGGGAGTGCTGGTGCATGATTTTCTGTTTGCAGATGATTATGCACTCAGTGCAGCCTCTGAAGTTGAGACGCAACAAAGTATGGATCAATTCTCTGCTGCTTGTGCTAGTTTTGGCCTAATAATTAACACCAAGAAAACACAAGTGCTCCATCAGCCACCACCACATCATCCATGTGTGAAACCATCAGTTACAACAAATGGAGAAGTTTTGAATGCTGTGGATAAGTTCACTTACCTTAGTAGTGTACTTTCCAGGGATGTACACATTGACAATGAGATTGATGCACGCATTGCCAGAGCTAGCTCAGTGCTTGGGAGGCTCCGAAGAAAGCTTGGGAGAGAAGAGGTATAAGACTGACTACCAAATTGAAAGTCTGCAGAGCCGTTGTGCTGTCCTCATTGTTGTATGCCTGTGAAACATGGGACAGTCTACCAGTGCCATGCCAGGAAACTGAATCGTTCCCATTTGAACTGTCTTAGGAAGATTCTGAGGCTCACCTGGCAGGATAACATACCAGACACTGAAGTCCTTGCTCAAGCTGAACTGCCAAGACTATGCTTCAGAGAGCACAACTCCAATGGACTGGCCATGTTCGAATGTCAAATGTACACTTGCCAAAAAGACTATTTTATAAAGAATTTGCATGGGACAGGCAATCACATGGTGGCCAGAAGAAACAATACAAGGACACTCTCAAGGTCTCTCTCATGAACTTTGGATTTTACTGTGCAACCTGGGAGACACTAGCACAGGACCACTCAGCATGATGTGCCCACATAAGAAAAGGTGCTGTGCTCTTTGAGCAAAGCAGAATTGAGACAGCATAAAGTAAACACAGGATGTGCAAATTTGGGATATTCAACCCAAATATTCACACAGACTGTCTGTGCCCAACCTGTGGTAGAGCATTCTGAGCTCATATTGGTCTGATTAGCCACAGTCAGATATACTGAAATTTCACTTTATCATGGTGATGTCATTTTGGTCTTCTTCCAAGACAAAGGACAACAACCAATGTAGAAATATGTTTAGCATGGCATCATTTGTATAATGAGTATCCTGTTTCTTGCCTACTCAAAAACATTGGAGAGGGGGTGAAAGAATGGAGAGAATTTGAACTGAAAATAAGAATAAAACAAAAATAATTTTTAAAAATGTATTCTATTGGTCTTTCCAAGTAAAATGTAAACAAAACATAGCTGCAGCAAATCAAGGTTCTTGAATATGTACTTTGCATCTACTTACACAGTAAGATGTCTTTTAAAGGAAAAAATAAATGTCATAAACACTGAAAAACAAAGTGATTGTAGACTGCTCTCTAGTATTACACAAGCTGAATTGGGAAGAAACAAAAATGGGACATTTTTTTACTTTTACCTATTTTCTGCTGCTAGTTCTGTCTCCAAGCCGTGACTACCCCAGGCTAGAGCAAAGTCAGAGGCCAGACTCTTCCATGCAGTTTGCTTATTGATGTCTGAGCTTTCCTTTTGTTATCTAAAACTGTTCTTTTTTTTTCCAGGAAAGTCAAAGGAATGAGCTGCTTGAAACACTTTACAAACTTCCTATCCCCGATCCAGGAGTGTCTGTCCATCTCAGTGTGGTAAGTGAGACAAGACCACATATAGTTAAGAAGAAACCATTTCATTACATAGTATTTAAAGGAAGAACTATTTAGATAATAGTATTATGGCTTTGGATTTTTCAATGTTATTTTTATGTTTTGCTTTTTAAAAGTACAGTCATTTTAGGGCTGAGTTAAATAGTGGTATGGGGACCAGGTGAGGGTGGAGGGTGAACGTGTGGGTGATTTTTTTTTTATTCCAGTCTGCATATAGTCTTTATTTCAGAGATGCTAATGATATAATAGAAATAAGACACTCAGAGCACCTGATTTTCTAGGTCCTCCTCCTCCTGTCCTGAATTCCAAACTTATTCATCTCTAATTTTTCAATTTGATAAATTTCTACTCAGTCACAGCATCTCAGAGTTGAAAGGGATCTCAGAGACCATTTAGTCCAACCTATATATGAAACATGAATTTCCTTTGTAACAGTCTGCAGAAGTAAACCAACCTTTGCTTGAAATCTTTATGGAGGGGTCTGGATTGTTGGAGGGGAAAAGGGGTGGAGAAAGAGGTGTGTGTAGAGTCAGAGTTGGAGACCCACTACCTCCAGGTTCACTTTTGGACACTCCCAGTTATCGAGTTTTTGACTTCTTAGCAACTTCCCTTCATTTCCAGTAGTTTTTCTTAATAAAATAAATCTAATCACTCTTTCCAGGTGACAGCCCTAATGTCACAAAGGCATGTATCATATATGGTCCGGCCTCTAGAAATAAAATTGAAAACTTGTTATCTCCAACCTACTTATTTTCTTTTAACAGTCTCTACTCTGGACATACCTTGTCCATATAGCTGGTTTCTCCTCCCTTTTTTTGGAATCTCCTTTACCTTGAAGCTTCCAGTCCAGAAACTTCCATTACTCATAGAACTTTACTAATTGGTGGCTTCCCATTGGGACATTATCACTTGTGACATTCCCACCTGGGAAACCAGTTACATGATCCTGAAAACCCATTCTTTCAAATAAAATCCTAGCTCATCACCTGCATTGCTGAGGTAACCTATTGTTTGGTCTGGGAGCCAAGTGTTCCTAGAACAAACTAGGAGCACTGACAGGTCTCTCAAAGGGTCAGTGATCCCCTTTCCTTTTCTGCCTTTGCGTTAAGATCATGTCATTTAAGGCCCCAATCCTCTCTGTATGAATTGAGCCTGGGTCCTTTCCCTTCTGGAAGCTATGACCTGAATGTATACCTTTTTTATTTTGGTGACTGGCATCCAGATGTATCAGTTTCCCTGAACCTCTGTTCCCTTGATGTTCTCCTCATTTTCCTGGATTTCTCAAGTTAGGTGTTTTGCCACCCTTTGTGTGAATTAAAATGTACATGTAATAAAGACCTGTTGCTTTTAGCATTCCTGACAGGTCTGCCTCTTCTATGAAAATCTCTGAGTCTTCAAACCAGCTTAGAATTCTCAGCACTCTTCAGAGTACTTTGTTTCATAATGGGAAGCATGCTTCAGTTCTTTAAAAGATCTACAATTTCCTGGGAATGGACAATCCACTTGCTAATCATAGTCCTTTCTCACCTTAGTTGTCGCTTTTATTCATTTGGAGTAAAAAAAAAAATTCCTCAGGTGCCAGCTTTCTGGTAATGAGTCTTTTCTCACTTGGTTAGTCTGTTCCTTCAAAGGCAGTCTTATCACTGGGCTTGTACTTGAAGCTTTGCTGCCTTGGTGTAAGATCTGCCTTAGATTGCACTTAACTAACCTAAGTTCCCTTACAGTTAATTCTGTTTGCACTTAACTGACCTTTAATTATTTTGTTTTTCTGTCCCTTTGCATTGTCTTAGTCATTGTACATATGGTTTTTCTGTTTGTGCTTACCTCACTTTGAAGCACTTCATATAAGTCTTCCCATGCTTCTCTGTAGTTGTTGTCATAGTTTCTTACAGTGTAGTAATGTTTCATTATATTCATATACCACAACTTGTCTGTCATTCCCTTTCAATGTTTATCTAATTTTATTCCAGTTATTTGTTACTACAAAAAGTGTAACTATAATTATTATGGTATGTGTGTGACCTTTATTGTCATTGACTTCCTTAGAATATTTAATTAGCAGTGGGATCTCTTATTAAAGGTCATAGACATTTTATTCACTTGTTTTTTAGCATGATGACAAATTTCTTTTCAGAATGTTTGGAACCATTTTTTCTTTGTTTTGAATGATAGAATTAACATTCAGAGAAGTCAGTAAGGTACTGTCTGCTCTATTGTTGGAAGATCAGTCTTCCAAAAAATTCTGTTAGATGTCTGGATAATTGAAGTTCCTCCTTGTCATTATATTTTACCTCAACTTCAGGCTTGTTTCTTGAATTCCTCCTCTACTTTTTTTTCTATCCAGATGCTTTCTCTTGTACTTCCTTGGGTAGATTGATCCTCTTGTATTCATTTTATAGTTTAATTAAATGGTCCTTCCCTTCCTATTATCATCCCTTAAATTTTTTTATCATTATATAGAAATGGTATTGATATTTTTATAGATTTATTTTATAGCTTATAACTTCTTGTAAGCTATTAATTGGCTCTCTTAAATTTCCTTGTAGAATGCCTAGGATTTTCCATTGAAATCATCATGTCCTCGGTAGTGATAGTTTAAGATATCTGTTTTCATCATTTTATATCTTTAATTTGTTTCTTTTGTCCTATTACTAATGTTGATATTTCTAGAACTGTATAAGAAATAATGGACACCTTTGTTTTGCTACTACATTCATTGGGAAATTTTGTAGGGTATCCTCATTGTTTATGATGCTTGCTTTTTTTCTTTTAGTATTTCAGTATGCTAAAAAAAAAAGCTTCCTCTAGTCTTCAACTTTATAGGTGTTTTAATATAAATTAGTGTTGTATTTTGTCAAAAACTTTTTTCTTTATTCATTGAGATAATATTTTTGATGTTTTTCTTTTTCATATGATTAGTTGTATTGTTTTTCTGATGCTGAATTATCTTTGCAACCTATTATAAGCTCAGCTTAGTCAAAATGAATGAATTCTTGAATAAATTGCTATAGTTGACGTCATTAAAAAATTTTTTTGGACTGATATTCATTAATGATTTTGGTCTACAATTTATCTTTGTTTTAGACTCCTTGCTTTAGTTAAGATTATTATATTTACATCATAAAATGAGTTTAGTGGAATACTTTATCCTCAGTTTTTATAAATAATTTGTGTGGTGTTTGTATTAATTATTCTTTAAAAGTATGATAGATTTCTACTATAAATCCATCAGGACCAATAGTCCCTGTAATCGCACCTTGGTTTAGTTCCCTTACAGTTAATTCTGTTTCCTTTTTTGAGATTGGACTAGTCAAGAGCTTTATTTGTTATTCCATTAGTTTAAGTATTTTATATTTTTGAAGGTCATGCTCCTTTTGAGTTCTCAGTTTTACTTGCTCCTTCTTACAATAGTGTCTGTTCATTTTGTTAATTTCTTTTAGTTCTGTCGTAATTTTACTTTGTTCATATGGTATTTTGTTAACATGTATTTATGCCCTCTTTTTTATTTTATTTATTATTTATCAACATTGCTAATTATTTCAAAGAACAATCTTTTACTTTTGTCCACAAGTTTTATAGTCTTTCTGGTTTCTAATTCATGTGTTGTTCTCCTAATTTAAAAATTCCCTACTTAGTTCTCAATTTGGATTTTTTATTGGGTTTTTAATCTTTAAATATGAATTAAGTTTTTTAATTATTTCCTTTTTTATTATTCTAGTTTATATTTGGGGATAAAATTTTCCCCATTAGGATGTTAACCTCATTGCAGATATGTATTTTTCATGATCTTTGTCTTTCACAAAATTAGTAATTGTTCTCTTTTATTTTAATGGGTTGTTCAATCCATTCATACTTAAAATTATAAAAACTTAGGTTGCTATTTTCTTTCATTTGTGTTTCTAGAATATTTTTTATGAATTTGGGATGGGATTTTTCTCCCCAAACTTTTTAAGTAAGAATTTTATCATGTAAGGACAGTTGTTTGTCATTGTCTGCTTTAAGTTGGATCTTTTGTTTGTGAGAATCAATTTTTATTCTTATTGCATTTTGTCTGTAAAGGATATATTAAAATTATTTCTGCCTTTTTATGTTTGTTTTGCAATATCTCTGTTCTCTACTACATTGTCACTTTTTAAAAAAGTTCCAGGTGATAATAAGAAATTTGTATCTTCTTTGGTCATCTCATTTTGAAGATGCTGTAAAGTTTTGTTTTGCTTTGTTTTTTAACTCCAGTTTCTTCAGAAAATTGTTCAGTTCTTTATTTTACCCTTTGTTTATCTTTCTATTAGATTTATCCAGAACTGAGAAAGGGATTTTCTGTTGTGTTACTGTCTGTATTTCCTTGAAGCCCAAATAATATTTGCTTTGTGAATTTGGATATGAAGGCATTTGGAACATATACCTTTATTATTGATATTAGTTTGTGTTCTATGGTTCTTTCAGCATAATATACTTTTTTTATTTATCTCAATTTTTTGACCATTTTTCTTTTTCTTGATAGCATGATTGCAACTCCTATTTTTTTTAAATTAATTTGATGCATAATAAATTTTTTTCCGTCCTCTCATTATTTTGTGTCTGTTTTGGTTTTTACAATGTGTTTATTGTAAGCAACAAATTGTAAAGTTTCGATTTCTTATCCAGTTTGTCACTTTTTTTCATTTAATTGTATTATTATAATCCATTCACATTTTAATTTGGCATTTAAGTTTACATATTTCTGTAAAAGTATAAAAATGATTTTTTCAAGTTATGATTTTTATCCCTCTTTGGCTGTAAACACAGTACTATTCTCCTTTAATTACTTTGCTTTAATTTTTTTTATGGTGACCTTATTCCCACAGGCCCTCATTCCCTTATGTGGGATCTCCTCTTCTTGTTATTCCTTTCCCTTTGGGGTTTCGCATACTAGGACCTTTTTGTGCCCCTGCTTTCATCTGTTTATATAATTCTTTTCCCTTTTTATTTCCATCTCTGTCAGGTAGATTGAACATAGTACTGTATTTACAGCCAAATCATAATGTGAAAAAATGTATTCAAAAAAAGTACTTTGAAAAAAGGATTAATAAGCAATTATAGATTAAATAATGTTAAAGGATAGATTGGTCAAAGAACAAATTAAAGAAATAATTGCAATTTCATCAAAGCCATGACAGCAATGACAAAACATACCAAAACTTATGGAATGTGGTTAAAACAATTTGCATCAGTAAACACTTTCATCAGAAAAAGAAAGAAAAGATTGGGAGTGGGGGAGAGCAGAGCTAAGATGGCAGAGAGAGGTCAGGAATTTACCTGGTTTTCCTTGAACATGATGCTAAAGCAAGCCTCTAAAAAAGATACTGGAGCAACAGAATCTACAAAAAGACAAAGTGAAACAATTTTCCTTCCCAAGATAACTTGAAAGAACTTCAGGAAAGGTTCGTCTCAATTGAGTAAAAGGGGAACTGAGTTTAGTGCAGGGAGTGTCCAAACAAGCTAGCAGGAGGTTCTTAGCCATAGCACAGATCAACCCCCAAGGCCCCATAGACCTGGCTTAGCAGGCTAGTGGTACAGCAAACCATCCATGAGACCTCTAGCCCCAGCGTAGCAGGTGAATTGCCAGCCCTGAAATCCAAGGTACAACAGGCCCAGGTCAGGCCACCCTAGTGAAGTGGGCAAACCACCAGTCCCATAGGCCCTAGTACAGAAAGCAAGTGATCAGGTCCCTGACTCCCAGTTTAAGAAGCTTGGGACAGTACCTCCTGTATCTCAGAAACAGAGCTTAACTTTTAAAACTGAGCAAAAAACAAAAAAGATCCCTAACCATAAGAAACTACTTTGACAACTGGAAAGATGCAAATACAATCTCAGAAGAGGACAACAATATCAAAATGCCTTTGTGTGAAGCCTCAAAGGGGAATTTGAATTGATCTCAAGTCCCAAAAACCTTCTTAGAGGAGCACAAAAAGGATTTTAAAAATCAAGTAAGATAGATAGAGGAAAAATTAGGAAAAGAATTGAGACTTATGCAAGAGAATTATGGGAAAAGAGTCAGCAGCTTGGAAAAGAAAGCACAAAAATTAACTGAAGAAAACGACTCTTTAAAAAATAGAATTGATGAAGTGGGAAGAAAGATCTACTGAGGGAAACAACTCCTTTAAAAGTAGAATTGGAAATGGAAAAGGTGGTACTAAAGCTCACTGAAGAAAATAATTACTTAAAAATTAGAATTGGGGAAGTAAAAGAAAGAAAAGATCAATGAACTTGATATGCTATTTAAAAAAACACTAGAATATCAACACAAATTTTAAAATCCCAACTATATACCAAAGTAAAAATTCTAAAAATTAAAGAAGAGTTAAACTAAATTGTAAACAAATTAATAGTAATAATAAAGAAAAATAAAACTTAATAAACTTTTTTGAAAAGACAAAATAAATAACTTGATTGTTATAAAAAATTTACATCACTTTAAGATGAAATAAGGGAAACTATAAGAAATGATTTAGTCCACTGATTTGCCAATAAAATCGATAAGTTAAAAGAAATAGATGAATATTTACAAAAAATAAAAATACATAGTTCAGCAAAACAAGAAATAGATTATTTGAATACCCACTTATCACATAAAGTTATTACATAAACCATAAATAAACTTCGAAAGAAGAAACAAATCAGGACCACATGAATTTAAAGTGTATTCTCTTAAACATTCAAAGAAAAATCCATGCTGATATTACAGAAATTATAAATAGGAAAACATGGCATCCTTCCAAATGTTTCCCTTAACATAAATATGGTCTTGATACCTAATCTAGGGAGAGACAATGTAGAAAAAGTAATCTACAAAGCAGTATTCCCTGTGAACATAGATACAAAAATATTAAGTAAAACAGTAGTGAAGTGATTACAACAGTATATCCCTTATGCTCACATTGAGTTCATATCAGAAGTGTAGGTTTGATTCAGTAAAATGAAAACTATAAATAGAGTGGAACATTTTAATAACAAAAGTCAAAATCCCATCATCATACTGATAGATGTAAAAAAGTTTCGTGAAAATCCCACACCAATTCAGTTAAATGTTAGAATGCATAGGAAAAAGTGGATTTTTAATAAATAATATGAATTCCATAGAATATTTTAGAGATTATTAATTTGAAATAACTTTAGTAAAGTTTTAAGACAAAATAACACCATGGAAGTCATCTGCATTTCCACATATTATCTAGCAGAAAGATAGAAAAAGAAATTCCATTCACAATTACTACAGAATATTTAAAATACTTAGTAGCCAACACACGAAGACACATAAGAACTATAAGACATAGAAGAACTATATTAATAAAACTTATTCTTTTGAGATAAACCTTAAGATTTGAAGAAATATTGATTTTCTACTTATGTAATAAAAATGACAGTACCAACTTCACTTATTCAGTGCCATATTGATAAAATTACCATAGGCCTACTTTATACCTAGAAAAAATTTTCATCTTGAGGAATAAAAGGTCTAGAATTTCAAGGTAACTAATTTGTAAAACAGAAGAATAGAAGTTGGCTTAGCAATATCAGATCTCAAATTGTAATACGAAACAGCAGTCATCTATGCTAATTGGTATTAGATCTAAAATAGAGTGTTCAGTTAGTGAAACAAATTAGGTACATTGACATACCAAAGCAAAAAATCCTAGTAGCCTATTTTTTTGATAAGCTCAAAGACCTTAGCTACTGTATAAAGATGTCTATTTAACAAAAGTTGGTGGAAAAACTGCACATCAATCTAGCTGAAATTAGATTTAGAACAGTACCATAAACCATAACCCTATGAATGAACGGAGTCTTTAGGAATGTGGGGAGGTGTTGAGGGAGCATGGAATAAGCACCTGCCTTGCGTCAGGCACTATACTAAGTATTTTGTATATATTATTTCATTTGTTCCTCACATCAGTCGTGTGAGGTCAGTGCTATTATTATAATACCCCATTTTACATTTGAATAAATTTAAGTAGACAAAGGCTAAGTGACTTGCCCCAGAGTCACACAGCTAGTATGTGTCTGAGTCTGATTTTGAACTCAGATCTTTCTTATTCTGTCCAGTACTCTATCCGTTTTGCTGCCTAACTTCTTCTAGGGTTGAATGAATGAATGAATGAAGAACTTATTATGACCCTGGGTAAGTCATTTAACCCTGTTTGCCTTAGTTTCCTCATTTGTAAAATGAGCTGGAGAAGTGACAAACCACTATAGTGTCTTTGCCAAGAAAAATCAAATGGGGTCACAGAGTTGGACATGACTGAAAAGTGACTGAACAACAGCAACAACAGTAATGCATACACCAGTAAGTTAAGTACTGGTGATATCAATACAAAGTTAAGAGCCTCTTCCCAGGAGATAGCACGTATGGAAGTGTTTAGCTGTCTTTAGGGTACAGTGCCAAAGCAGATATTAATGCCTTTTCTTTAATGTCATTTCCACTAATAAAATCATATCAGGTTTTGATGTTAAATAATTTGACAATGTCAAAAACTTTTGTGACAAAAATTTTGTTTTCTTGGTCTTCAGTACCTGCCTGTACCCAGGTTGATGACTAAGCTCACTGGGCTGGAACCTTGGCTATTCTTGAGGCTCTCCAGTCCAGGGTCTAATGCTTTCCCCATTTTGTGTTCGTCCTTCGTTGCTGAAGAAAACCATGCCATCAGAGAAATGAGGACATGACTTGCACTTGACTTTGTTTTGAGTGAGGGAGGGCTGTGCAGGTCACCAACCTCATTCTCCTCCAGAGCCATCTGGATCCAGTGACCAGATATTCATCAGGATGACTGGGGATGACCCAGGATGAGGCAATGGGGGTTAAGTGACTTGCCCAAGGTCACACAGCTAGCGAGTGTCGAGTGTCGGAAGTGAGATTTGAACTCAGGTCTTCCTGACTCCTGCACTGGTACTCTATCCACTGCACCATCTAGCTGCCCCTTTCCCCATTAAGGTCTGAGGAGTTATGCTGATCAAGAATGTGATGGTGGCTTGACTTGAATAACACACACTGCCTTGTTTCTCTCCTTTAAGAGGCCTTGCCAAGGCAACATCCATCCTGTAGTCAATTGCAAAGTCAAGATTAGCTCCTCTGTAGGTCTTCTCGTTCTAAATCACTTACTTGGACCACTATCCCCTATTTCAACAGCATATTTTGGTCCTGTGGGTTTCCTGGTCTCCACTGAAGACTTGCAGAATATGCTAAGAAGATACCAGGATGAATTCTAAAGGCATATAACCTTGATATCAAAGTCATAAGCAAATTAGAAGATTTAGGAAGTAATTACTTTTCGGATCTATGAATAGGGGAAGAATCCATGACTCAGCAAGTTATAGTATCGCACAAGCAAAAATAGATATAAAAATTTTAGAATTTTTGTGCGTACAGATCTATTGTATTTAAAACTAGAATGGAAACAGGTAGATGAGAAAACTGCAGCAAGTTTCTGTGATAAAGGTTTCATGTTCAAGATGTATAACAAACTGATAGAAATTCATAAAACTAAGGTGAGAACTGAGTAGATAAATGGCCAAAGGCTGTGAGCAGGCACTTTACGAATTATAGTCCAGGCTATCAACAGCTCTATTAAAAATGCTCTAAATCACTGATAATTAGAGGAATGCAAATTTGCCAAATTAAAGCTATTCTGAGGTTCTACTTCATATCCATCATGATGGTAAGATAACAGTTGTTGAAGGAGCTATGGGAAAACAGTAACACTGGTGTGTTGTTGTTGAGCTTTGAGTTGTTATCTTCTCCTCCTGACCCTGTTCTTGAACCTCTTAGACCTCAAAATTATGCTTTTCCTACTGTCTCTTCGTGGAACTTTACTGAGTGACTGCAACTGCCTTGCTAGGATCTTCCTTTACCTTTTCCTCTACCTGAAGCCTGGTCCCCATGTAATATACCTGCACAAGACCTGTTTCTCTCCTCCTATTGATGAGTTCCTATCAGAGCCTCCATTTTGTGAAGGAGCCCAGGCCAGCCTACTTTCATTCCCCTTTGTCTTCTCCATGATTTACTAGTCTTTAAAACCATGCTAGCTTATCCAAGAAGTTTCTTCTGTGCTTGGGACCTCCTTTCATGGAGCAACCCTGCTACCTCTGTGATCTGGTCACCCTGGAATATTCTGTCATAAATCCTGTCCTCCCTTTTCTCATTATTGAGTTCTTCCTGGAACCTCCATTTTGTGGAAGCATCCAGGTAGTTTGCCTTCATCCCCTCTTAGCCCTCTTCCTAATTTTCTGGACCTCAGAAGCATGCCTCTACTTCTGCCTTACCCCCAAAGTTCCTTCAGCACTCAGGGCTTCCTTGTCTTGGTTCATCCTGCCACCTCTGCTGCCAGTATTCCATTGAATATCCCTCCACAAATACTGATCACTTTCTCTCTTTGGATGAGTTCCTTTTGGAACTTCTATTCTGTAAAGATGCTCAGGCTAGCCTGCCTTCATTTCCCTACCAGCCATTTCTGACTTCCTGGACTTAAGTAAGGTGTTCCTACATTGGGGAGTCTCATCAGGTATTTTATCTCCTGTTCTCTCATCTCCACATCCACCCATACCTTTCCTCTGAGCTCTCTTTTTTGTGTTTTCTTCCCTCATTAGAATGTAGGGACTTTAGTGGAGGGGTTATTTTTCTGTCACCATGCACAATGCATGGTACATGTAAACAAAACATGATAGAAATTGCTTGTCTCAAGCAATTTGGAACTATATCCCCAAATCAATGAATTGTATATACTTTTACCAAGAAATACTCCTACTTAAGTATCACTCCAAAGTGATCAAAATGAGGAAGAGGACCAAAGTGTACAAAACTTTATAGCTACTTTTTTTATAATGACAAAGGACTAAAAACTGAGAGTGATCAACTGGGAAATGCCTATGTAAATTATGGCATGTGTATGCAATTGAATGTATTATTATGCTTTAAGAAATTAAGTAATGGAGACTTTCAGAGAAATCTGGAAAGACTCGTAAGAACTGATGCAGAGTGAAAGTAATTCATATATTTAATTTTTTTATATAGTAACAACAAAAACATAACTTTGAAAGACTTAACTCTGATCTGTTCAGTGACCAACCATGATTCCAGAGAATTGATGAGGAACCGTGCTACCAACCTCCTAACAGAGAGATAATTGACTAAAGGTGCAAAATAAAACATTTCAAGAAATAGCAGATATGGGGATTTATTGTGCTTTATTATGTATATTTTTCCATTTCCTTTACAGCTATACTTTCCTATGTGATGTTGACCCCTATTAGAATGTGAGTTCCTTGAGATTAATGACTACCTTTTTTTTCTGTTTGTATCTTCATGTCTTAGCACAAACCTATACACATTTCTTGTTGCTATTAAGTATTTTTTATTCTTTCTTTCAGCATCTAGTCTAGCCTTGATCTTCTAAAATTGAAAAGAATAAGGAAGCACTCCAGTGTCCTGTTGGTCCAAAGATTTTTCCACTTTATCAGTGGTTCCTCGTCAGGGACTATAGATCTCTGAGTGGCAGTAGTTTTATTTGTTAGGGGTCAGGTTCACTAAGTGACTCAGTATCATAAATAAATAATCAGCCCTTTTGCAAACTGAATGAATAATAGGTCTCATGCATGTATGTAACAGCATTTTCCAAAAATGTTGACACCTTTTGACAGATAAAATGAAAATTCATTTAAAAGTATTACTGGTTTGATAGTATATTTGTGTTACTTTAAAAGTTTCCATTCACCAGATAATAGAAGTATAACCACTTTTGTTTATGGCAATCCATCAAGTATTTTACCGAGTAGGATCATCATACACTAAAAGTTTGGGATCGACTGTACTAAACCATGCTTCGTTCATTTGAATGTATAGTGTTTTTGAGTTTTTTCACTGCACAATTACTCAACACCTAGCAAATATGTCTTGATTTTTAATAGGTCTTTAAGGAGTGGGGTTCATTTTTTGCTAGCCAATGACCAGTCACCCTCTATTTCTGTTAAGTTTCATCAAAGATATTACCATACCTTCTTTGCACAGCAATAAAGTTATTATGTCCCTGTATTATCTATACATATTAGAAAATGGCTTTTTATATAGCAGTAAATCAGCAGAGCCATTCTGTCCCAGCCATGGATTTGAGGTTTCTTCCTCCTGACAGTGAGTGGCCAGATATGGCAGGCTTTTCAGCAAAAATCATCTTTAAATGTAAGCCTAATACGCTGTGGACTCTGGGATGTAGTTTTTCTAAGTTTAAAAATGTATTATAAAGAATGAAGCCACCAGTGGTCTATAAGAGAGCACTCTCTCCACTTATTTTTTATAATGAACTTCCCCCTATTGAGGAAAGCTGAGCACCCATGAAACTGATGATTTGATGCTTCAGAATTTCATCTCCAGAACTTCTTCTTAGGACTCTGCTTCCCTCATTGGTGTCCGACCCCCTAGCCCACTGTTTTAGACAGACAGTAGCCATGCCTCACTTCATTCTGTTCTCCAAAGATATTTTTTCTTAAAACTACCTTCTAACATCTCTATATCCTAGTTCTACCTCCCCTCTGCCATTTTTGGAACCATGATCAAATCAGCTATTCCACTGCTGTGGAAAGGGGTTCATTGATCTAGTCCCTTATTACCATCCCTGTTATTGTTCATGCCAAAGTGCCCCCCCCAGCTGTTGCACACTTGTATCCTTTCTCTCCCCTTTAGAAATTTGAGTCCTTGATTGCAAGGTCTGCCTGTGCTTTTTGCACTTGTGTCCCCAGCTCTTAGTACAGTGCTTGACACATAGTGAGCACTTTGTAAATGCCTTTGCTTTCATATAAAAGAAGCATCACCTTCGTAATGGAACTCGCTTTCTTTGTGGACTTGGCATCAGGAGACTAAAGTTTAGATGTTGACCTTGGACACTGAATTAATATATGTTCTTCAAGTCAAATTACTTCTTTTTGAGCCTTTTCTAAAATTGGGATAATATTTGTTGTACTTCACTCAGAAAGGAAGTAAGATGTAGTGGAATGAGTGAGTGTTGGACTTTGAGTAAAGATGACCTAAGTTCAAATCCTCTATCTGACACTGACTTGCTGTATGATTATGGGTAAACTCTCTGGGTGTCAGGCAAGCAACCCTGTCTTATCCACCAAGTTATATGTGAGTTGCAGATATACTTTGGGGGAAAGAGTTCCCACACTAACACAATTTTAGGATTCTTGCTGTACTTACAACCTCCTTCAGAGAGCTGTTCTAAAATGTAGCTCCTCTTCTAATGTACTCCTTCTTAACTCATATTTATTGATTACATCCTTGGGAAGGGAGAAAGTTGCAATTGGCCAGTTTAGGTTCAAGATATTATATGGGTCTAGACTTCTGAAACTATAACTCATGAACTTCCACTGGTACACATACCTTTAATTATCCAGTAGATACAATTAACTCAAAACAGAAGCTTTTGTTGAGATGGCATTCTGATTACAATTTTAATAACAGATTCCCACCCCCCGCAATAAGCTTGGGAAGAGTGGGCACACGTGCCAAACATATGTGGTAAAGACAACTGATTCCTTCTTGTTAATTTAAATAAATGTCTATCCTTTTGGTAAATCTTATCTGTATCACTGGTCACATAGGGAACATCTGTCCAAAGAAACTGACATTTCTTCCACTTCAGGTTCTTGCTAACTCTTTTCTTCTCATAATATCATCACACTTCTCTCTTCTGAGTGTGTCTCCATTAGGAAAGTAGCTCAGCAGAGCTCCCTGGGCTGATTCTTTCTTGAATCCACAGCTGGCTCTCTTCTCTGACTATGGTGATTATGTTGCTAATGTTCTGTTTTCCCTTGATGCTATTATTTTTGCAGCATGTGGTTTATCATACCAGGAATGTATAAGATGCTACAGCAGATGAACCCCACCCTCAACTGGAGGAGAGGAGCAATTTTGCTTCAACATCTGAAATCCTCTTCCATAGTTAACTTTCTTTGCTGCCAGAGATCACACTTTTTTGAGCTTTCCTTACACAAAGCCTAGCAGGTATGTCTTGATTTTTAACAGGCCTCTAGAAGTGTGGTCCATCTTTTGCTAGCCAGTGACTAGCCACACTATGATTCTGTCATGCTTCACCAAAGAGGTCACCATACCTTCTAAGGAGTTACTTCTTTGTACTTCATTAAGATTTTAATGCCTTATACTATCTCCATCATTTTCTACTGCAGAAGTATCAGTCAGTTCACCAAAAGACTTGTCTTCAGTACTGCCTATGTGCCAGAAACTGTGCTAACCAATGACAAAACAATCTGTGACTAAAAGAATACAATCTGCCATCAAGTACTTTGTATTTCTTCAGAAGGGATTATACTTAGCATTCTTCTAGGACCATTCCCCCACATTATATTCATGCTATCAATGTAGAGTCCTCAGACGTTGTAACTGCTCTTCTTTCTGGGAGGTAGGGGTAATCTTGACTACTTCCATTTCTACCACTCCTTCGTGACACCAATGTGCCTCTCACTGATAATAAGCCAATATACTTAATTAGCTTTTAGAAAGCATATTTACTAGATGGTAAAATGAGAGTTGGACCAAAAATTCTCTTCCAGAGCCTGGATCATATTCATACATATACATACAGATCCATGGGAAGAATGAGTTCAAACTTAGAGTAGAATCATAGAGAGACTCATATGTAGAATATCCATGTGGCAAAAGGATAACATAACTCCTTATGCTTTATGACCTGGAAATTCTTCTGTGGTGCTAGGGGCTCATACCTCCTCTCTATTTAACTGTTCCTGTTGTGTCACTTTGCTCCTGTTTGGATGTGTTTTCTTCTCCTTGGTTACTCTCCAATCCTGCTGGGATATTCTGTTACTGATCTTATCTCTTAAATGATAATGGTATGATAAAATGACAGGAGTAGAGGACAAACAAGTTTTCTATTACTCTCATGAGCAATTTTCTTTCATTGGGCATGGCTCCAACTCATTGCCTAAACTTGGAGTCCTCCAATATTGAACTTGACATCTCACAGCAGAAATCCTTCAGTTTTTTGAAGTCCCTCAGAGACAGAGTTAGCTTATTTATTTATCCAAACAACTATTCCATTCTTGACCCAATCTGAGGTTCCTACATAATAAGAAATGACAAGGGCTAGACTATCTGACTTACACATTTAAAACTTTATCAAGACCTTAACATTTATTTTTTTTGTTTTTTTAATATTTAAGTTTTTAACATTCACTTGCACAAAATTTTGAGTTCCAAATCCTCTTCCCATCTCTCTCCCCACCCAAAACACCATGCATTCTGATTGTCCCTTCCATCAGTATTCCCTCCCTTCTAACACCCCTCCCTTCCCTTATCCCAATCTTCTCTCTTGTCCTGTAGAGCAAGATAAATTTTTATACCGTTATCTGTATTTCTTATTTCCTAGTTGTACACAAAAACAATTCTCAATATTTGTTCCTAAAACTTTGAGTTCCAACTTCTTGTCCTTCCTCCCTCCCCACCCATCCCCACTGAAAAGGCAAGCAATTCATGATAGGCTATACATGTATAGTTTTGCAAATGGCTTCCATAATAGTCATGTTGTATAAGACTAACTATATTTCACTCCATCCTATCCTTGTCCCCCATTTCTTCTATTTTCTCTTTTGACCTTGTCCCTCCCCAAGAGTGTTTACTTCTAATTGCTCCCTCTTCACATTTACCCTCCCTTCCATCATCCCCCCTACCCTGGTTATCCCCTTTTCCCCTACTTTCCTGTAGTGTAAGATAGATTTTCATACCAAATTGAGTGTGCATGTTGTTCCTTCCTTGAGCCATATGTGATGAGAGTAAGCTTTACTTTTTCCCTCTCACTGTCCCCCTTTTCCCCTCCACTGGAAAAGCTTTTTCTTGCCTCTTCTGTGAGAGATAATTCACCTCTTAATTTTATTTTTTTTAGATATGATCCCTTTCTATTCAACTCACCCTGTGCTCTCTTTCTCTTTATGTGCTCACATGTGCGTGCGTGTGTGTGTGTGTGTGTGTGTGTGTGTATAATCCCACCAACTACCCAGATACTGAGAAAAGTTTCAGGAGTTACAAATATTATCTTTCCATGTAGGAATGTAAACAGTTCAACTTTAGTAAGTCCCTTGTGATTTTTCTTTCCTGTTTACCTTTTCATGCTTCTCTTGATCCTTGTGTTTGAAAGTCAGATTTTCTTTTCAGCTCTGGTCTTTTCATCAAGAATGCTTAAAAGTCCTCTATTTCATTGAATGACCATTTTTTTCCCCTGAAATATTATACTCAGATTTGCTGGGTAGGTGATTCTTGGTTTTAATCCTAGTTCCTTTGACTTCTGGAATATCATATTCCAAGCCCTTTGATCCCTTAATGTAGAAGCTGCTACATCTAGTGTTATGTAGAATACCTAGTGTTAATGTAGAATACATCTAGTGTTATCCTGATTGTATTTCCACAATATTTGAATTGTTTCTTTCTAGCTGCTTGCAATATTTTCTCCTTGACCTGGGAACTCTGGAATTTGGCTACAGTATTCCTAGGAGTTTCTCTTTTTGGATCCCTTTCAGGCGGTGATTGGTGTTCAATATTTATTTTGCCCTCTGGTTCTAGAATATCAGGGAAGTTTTCCTTGATAATTTCATGGTAGATGATGTCTAGGCTCTTTTTTTGATCATGACTTTCAGGTAATCCCATAATTTTTAAATTGTCTCTCCTGGATTTATTTTCCAGGTCAGTTGTTTTTCCCATGAGATATTTCACATTCTCTTCCATTTTTTCATTCTTTTGGTTTTGCTTTGTAATTTCTTGATTTCTCATAAAGTCATTAGCTTCCATCTGTTCCGTTCTAATTTTTAAAGAACTTTTTTCTTCATTGAGCTTTTGAACCTCCTTTCCATTTGGTTAATTCTGATTTTAAAAGCATTCTTCTCCTCATTGGCTTTTTGGACCTCTTTTGCCAATTGAGTTAGCTTATTTTTCAAGGTGTTATTTCCTTCAGCATATTTTTTGGGTCTCCTTTAGCAAACTGTTGACTCACTTTTCATGATTTTTCTTGCATCTCTCTCATTTCTCTTCCCAATTTTTCCTCTACCTCTCTTACTTGATTTTAAAAATTCTTTTTGAGGTTTTCTGTGGCCTGGAACCATTACATATTTATTTTGGGGGTTTTGGATGTAGAAACCTTGACTTTTATGTCTTTCCCTGATGGTAAACATTGTTCCTCCTCATCTGAAAGGATAGGAGAGAATACCTATTCACCAAGAAAATAACCTTTTGTAGTCTTATTTTTTTTTCTTTTTTGGGGGCATTTTTCCCAACCAGTTACTTGACTTTTCGGTCCTTGGTCAGGAGTGGAGTATACTCTGGGGACCTGTAAGATCTCAGTTCCTTCAAGGTGGCACAATGAAGGGAGAGGAGTTTGCTCCCTGGCTGGCTTGAGGCTGAGATTCAGATCAGCTGCTCAATTCCTCAAGAGGCTTTAGGTTGGGAGGGCCACCACTCAGGGCTGAGGTTCAGATTAGCTGCTCAGTTACCCCAGGGGCTTTATCCAACTATGAATGCTGACTACTGCCTCCACCCACTGCTGCTGTAGCCCCTGCTGCCTGGGGCTCGGGGCTAGGGGAGTTCCCTGCTCTCTTGTCACAGAGGTAAAAAAGCCCTTTCACTGACCTTTTAAGCTCCCTTTGGTACTTGTGGGTTGAGGGATCTGTGATCCTGGGGATTCCACCCTGAGGCCTGCTCCTGTCCTCCTCTTGGTGCCGCGTGGCCAAGGCTGGGCTGGGCTCCACTCCATGTCCTATGCAACACACTTTCCCTGTCAGCCTTCTAGGTTACCCTGGGCTGGAAATCTCCTCCCCTCCATCATTCTGTGGCTTCTCTTGCTCTAGAATTTGTTGAGCATCTTTCTTTACAGGTATTTTTTGGGCTATGGGGGAAGAGCTAGAGTATTCCTACTCTGCCATCTTGGCTCTGCCCCCTAGACCTTACATTTATTACTCGGAGAGAGAGGATGTGAAACATTCTCCTTTGCAGACATTGTTTTAGATAACTTTCTTCACTTTGAGATAAATTGAGCCACATTTGAGTCAAAATATATACCATTACACCAAAACTACCCCACCCAGACTCCTCTGATCCTGTATCTATTTGGAGAGTCTAAGACTTGAATGGTGATACTTGATTAGAAAATGCTAGTTTTGATTAGTGGTCTCTCCTCTTACCTTTCTAATTCTGGAATTCTAGTCATTTTATTACACTTTATTGTACAAAATAAAAACAGGCTTATATTCATGGGAAGGAAATAACTGCAGATGAACTCAGGAAAAGCCCCATGTAGAAGATGGTACTTGAGCTGATCAGGGATGAAAACTAGTTATTTTGTGAGGAGGAAATGAGGAGAGAGAACATTTCAGGCATGGGGAAAAACCTATGCAAATTGACAGAGATGGGAGATGAATGTGAAAGGAATAGAAATGACAGTTTAGCTGAACAATAGAAGGTATGAAGGGGAACAATGTCTAACAAGGTTGGAGTTAACAGTTAGCTAGTATTTATTAAGCACTGTATGCCAGGCACTATGTAAGCATTATGCTATATATGTGCCTGACAGCATGCTAAGTACCAAACAGCGGAGTTTGTATTTGCCGCTCAAGATGTTAGTGAACCATTGGAATTTCATTAGTCAGACCTGCTTTTTAGGAATATGTTCATTCTGAGGAGAAGGAATTAGAAAGGAGAGAGACTGGAGCCAGAGAGATCAATTACACTTTTTCAGTAATCTGTGTATGAAGTGATGAGGACTTGGACTAAGTTGGTGCCCATTGAAGTGCAGAGAATAGAACAAATCCAAGAAAGGTTATGGAGTGAGAACCAACTGGACAACTGTTCAGACATATGGGATGATTGATAGGAGTTGGAGATGACTCTGAGGATATAAATTTGGGTAGCTAGAAGAATGGTGGTATTCTTAACAGAAATAGAGATATTTAGAAGAGTGGCTTCTTGGAGGAAAGACAATGAATTCTCTTTGGGGACATGTTGATTTGGAAATACCTACACTGTGTCCAATTTGAAGTATCTGAAAGACAGGTGGTAGCATTCAAGAGAAGGTCTAGGACTGATATAGAGATCTGAGAATCTTCTACATAAAGGTGGTAATTAAATCCTCTCGACCTGATGAGGATATCAGGAGAGTGTCAAGAAAAGAGGAGAAAAGAGGAGGGGGAAGGAAGGAAGGAAGGAAGGAAGGAAGGAAGGAAGGAAGGAAGGAAGGAAGGAAGGAAGGAAGGATGGAAGGAAGGAAGTTGTAAAATAGAAAAAATAATTGAAGAAATGTGATCTGTTATTATTGTGAGGAATTTTTTTAAGTTCATCATCTCACAGTTCTATTGTTGATGGAGGAATCTCTTGTATCAATAAAATCACAGATCCTGGAAATGATACTTAAGGCAAGAATTACTAAGGTTTTGTTTTTTTATTTTGACATTTTGACAAATCTCCAATTTCTTTGTGAATATTGCCTTCAGGAGCACAAATTGCAACTGCTGACATACTTTGAATGGTGACCTTTATGAGCTGCTATGGATTTAAAAAAGAAAATCGTTGCTATTTATCCATCTCATGATATTATAACAAACATGGAATCTCAACCAGGCTTTTATTCCAGTTTAATAAGACCTTGCTAGAGTTTATACTTGTGTCCAAGTATACATTGTCACCTCAACAGCACCATGAGGTATTGGGAGAAGAGTGCTAGTGGATAGTTTTTCTTTGTATTATTATTCCAGATTATTGTTTTAAATGTTCAGGAACATTTTATAGTAAGCTATTGTCATTTTTCTTTACAATAACAAAGTATTTAATTTTTAAAAATCTTTTTAGCAGTGATTCAGCATGTTTGACTCCAGATGATATGCAACCTTCCATATAGCAAAAGGAGCATAGAATTTGGAATCTGAAACCTGAGTTTGAATTGTGATTCTTTCGTTACATCTCCTCATCTGTAAAATGGGACTAGTTATATTTGTCTCACCTACCTCCATAGATTTATTGGGTATGATCAAATAGTGCGTGACTTCTTTGAACCTTAAAGTGCTGTATAAGTCACTATTATTGTTATTACCATTATTACTATTACTCACTTTTACAAAAACGAATTACCTTGTGGCTTGTTGTTTTTCCCCCTAGCACTCCTATTTTACTGTGCCTGACACAAGAGAACTTCCCAGCATACCGGAAAATGTGAGTATTTGAGTTGACTTAAATTCCCTTTATTTCTCTCCATCCTTCTGAAAGCTTTTAAGAGTAGATCAAGAGAGCCTGACTAGCTGTTACAGTAGTAGAGAACTCTGTCCTGATTCCCATCCCCATTCTGTGAGGATTAATAGTTTGCCATACTACTTCCATTCACTGGTAAGCCATCATTTATGCCACTGAAGATTAGCAAGCCCGTTTTCTTGAAACTTCATTGTGTGCCTTTAGCTTCACCATTAAATTCAGGTATTTAGATTCAGGAAACTGAGTTTGAGTTATACTTCTGCCACTATTACCTGGGTGATCTTGGGCAAATTACTTCCTCTCTCAGGACTTCACTTTCTTCATATATAAAATGTGGGGAGAAGTAGAACTAGTGCTTTCTAATGTCCCCTCCAACTCTAGCATTCTGTGATACTATCACACTTTTCCACCACTTCATGGAAAAGATTCATAGTAAAAGAAGTTAGTTCTACACTTTCTGTAAAGTAAATCTCTAACCACATTAGGAGACAATATCATAAGAGCTATTATTACTCCTAACTTTTTGCTCAAAAATCTGGGGCTTGAGGCTGAGTCATGAGACCAACAACATGGGAGACCAGCTATTTTCTCCTGTGTTTATGATCTCTCAGATTTCTTCAAAGTAGGAATTATGTGAAAGAGGTAAAACAGTTGCAGGTGTCTCAACAGTAAAACAGCAGTGACAGCTAAACAGTAGAGAGGTAACACCCAGTGAACCAACAACAGAAAAGACTAGTCTTTAATTCCTAACATGCTCACTTAACACCATGTCCTTAAGCGGACCCCTACACTTAGGCAGAGTGGCACAAGTACAGAAGAAGACAGGTAAAAGTAGAACTGTAATGGAAGAACTGATGGTTGAGGAACAGGTCTAAAACATGATGTACTAAACCTCACAACACCTTGACTGCAGGTGAATTTTTATTTTCAATAGGACTATACTACAGAATGAGAGAATACATAAATGGAAGAAAGGGAAGAAGACAGAGGGGAATGTATAATATATTCTAATCAAATCAGTGATAAATGATGACAGGAAAATAACTTGCGTATTCTCTCAGGAAGAAGAAGGCCTACAGGAAAATGGATGGGGGGAAAAACAGGGGAACGCATAGGGGAGAATCTTAATTCAGAGATTTGAGGGGATTCCATGGAAGTATGCTCTCAGGGGGTGAAATGGGTTTGTTACAGTGGGTATAATCTACTGAAATCTGGTCCTTTGAGAGACTACTACCTCTGAGAGAGTGTTTTGCCTCTGTGGACAGCATTCTGTCCAAGGAAGAGAACCCTGGGGGAACCTGACATACTAAAGGGTGGAAGGGCATGGTCTCAAACTAGAGATTTCAAGGCAAGTGAGGTAATGATCATAGGGAAGGGTACAAGGTAACAATAAAGTACAAAATCAGGGGTGACAGAAAATTTCTATCCTGAGGCAATACTTTTTGTTCTCTTTGTCACATCTATGAATTGTTATCTCCACAACTGAGGATTAACAACAACAAAAAAAAAGGATAGGGGACAAGATCTGTAATGAAATAACATAGAAATTGGTTACAAGAAGGAACTCAAAATAGGTTCTTTAGGAGCTTTAAATCCATGAGGAACTCAGAGATTTAAGGAATAAATAAATAAATATGGACCATGAATCAAATATAATAAGAAAGAATGTAAAGAGAAATAATGAAAAGAATGAGGAAAAGATCTTTTTTTTTTTAAGGTACAGAAAATGAAATAAAAACAAAACCTTGAAACAAGTTGAAAGAGGTGGGTGTTATGGGAAGGAATGGATATTTTCATTTGTTCCTTAACTGAGAGGAAAAAGACAAGAATTAGATGGCTAAAAAGAAAGAAAGAAAAAGGAATTAACAAATGAAGCAAAACTCCAAAACTTAGGAATGGTGTGGCAAATGGGAGTACCAGGAACCTGAAGATAAGGGGAAAAGGTGGTGGGGATAGAGTTGCCTTAAAGGAGAATGAACCAAAGAAGCTGAGAAATCAAAGCACTGTGTTTACAGGGAGGGGGGAATAATCATAATTTGGAGATAAACAAATCACATTAGAGAAAAGTGGAGGCAAATAAAACCTAACTTTCATAACTTTAAATGTGTACGGATTAAATTATCCAATAAAAAAGACCTAACTGAAGCAAAATAGATAAATAACGTACACTTGAAAAAGGATGTAGAACTCGGGCGTGTGTTTCCTTTGGTTTTTTTTTGGTTTGTTTGTTTTTTGGAGGGCCACATAGTAGTGCCTAAGGTCATATTTGAATTCAGATCTTCCAGACTTCAGGGCAGGTGCTCTATCCTGTGCCACCTAGCTGCCCCAATTTCCTATTTTTAAAAATTAATCTTATGGTTAAATATTTCCTAATTGCATGTAAAAAAATTTTAATCACTTTTTAAAAATTTTGAGTTTTAAATTGTTTTCCTCCAACCCTTCTCCACTTCTTGAGAAGGCAAACAGTATGATACCAGTTGTACTTCATGTACAACATACTTCCATATTA
The DNA here is from genome assembly GCA_023548195.1 of Bettongia penicillata ogilbyi. Classification (NCBI taxonomy): domain Eukaryota; kingdom Metazoa; phylum Chordata; class Mammalia; order Diprotodontia; family Potoroidae; genus Bettongia; species Bettongia penicillata. Next base: position 3,404,282 of record JAJHZJ010000304.1, read on the forward strand.
ACAGTGTTGCAAAAGAAAAGACACATACAAACAAGAAAAATAAAGTTTAAAAAAGTATGCTTCAGTCTGCTTTTAGGGTTCATCATTTTGTTCTCTGGAGGTAGACAGCATTTTTTATCCTGGGTTCTTTGGAATTGTCTTGAGTCATTGTCTTAATTAGAGTAGCACAGTAATTCACAGTTCTTCATCAAACAGTATTGCTCTTACTGTGTACAATGTTCTGGTTTTACTCACTTCAATTTGCATGAATTCATAAAAGTCTTCCCAGATTTTTTGAAAACCATTCTGCTTATCGTTTGTTAGAGTACAACAGTATTCCATAGAAATATCTAATAAAGGAGCTACAGAAGGAAAAAAAACCACCTACTTCTGATGGGTCCATAATTTTCTATCCTTAATACTATGAAACTTTTTTAAAGAACAGTTGATACCAACACTACTAATAATTCTCAGAAATTAAGAAAGAACACTCTATCAGACTCTTTTTACATGAGAAATGTAGTCCTAATACCTAAACCATGGAGGACAAAGCAAAAAAGAACTGTAGATTAATATCATTCATTAATATGAATTCAGAATTTTTAAATAGAATCTTGTCACACATACTACAGCAGTTAACCCAAGAAATCATTAGTCATTATCAGGTTGTACTTGCCCAGGGATACAAACATAGTTAAACATTAGGGAAACAGTCAACATTTTTAACATTAAAAACAGAATGCAATCTAGTTAAATACAACAAACATTTATTAAGGGCTTACTAGATGCAAGGTATATTAAAAAAATCCAAAACCACATGGTTATCTCAGTTAGTAAAAAAAAGTCTTTGCAAAGGGGCAAGGAGTAATAATAAATTTATTCCCAAAAAAAGCCTATCAAATATAGGCATAGAGAAATCATTTTAAAATATATAAAGGTTCTACCTAAAATCAAAAGTAAGCATCATATGAACTGGGTATTTACTAGAAGCTTTCCCATTAAATACAGGAGAAAAAGCAAGTATGCCCACCCTTTCTATATTTATTTGATATAGTTATATAAATATTATTAATAAGGCAAGAGAAAGAAATTAAAAGCATAGCAATAAGCAAAACAGAGACCGAACTATCCCTGTCTACTGAAGGCATGATGTTACTTAGGAAAGCCTAGGAATTCAGTAAAGAAACTAAGTGAGATAATAGCTTCAGTAAAGTTGTAGGCTACAAAATAAACACAAAAATTTTAACAGCAGAACAAAATCCAAAAGGCAATAATGGATAGGGAAATATTCAAAATAACTACAAAATGCACTAAATATATGAATATTAATCTTCCAAAGCATACAAAATATTTTTCCATGTTAGACCCAAAATGATGTTTCACCTCATATGCTGCAAAATGGAAAAAATTACAAAAGCATGTTAATGGTAATGTTGGAAGGGTTATGAGAAGATAGGCACACTAATGCATTATTGGGGGAAGCTATAGCTATGAATCAGTACAAGCATTTTGAAAAGCAGTTTGAAAGTAATGCAAATAAATTGATTAAAATGTCCATAACCTTTGACCAAAAGAGTTCAATACTAGGCTTATTCTCCACTGATGTCATAAGAAGAAAAGTTTTCATATATATCACAATTTGTTCAACTAATTGATAAGCTTGAAATTAGAAACCAGTAGATGCTTATCAATTAGTTCAACAATTTGTGGCACCTTAATGTAATGGAATATTATTTTACATTAAGAAATGACAAATGTAATGAATACAGAGAAGCATGGAAAGACTTACATGATCTAATAATGAGCAAAGTAAAGCAAAACCAAGAACACATTATCCGCAATGAATAAAATGATGCAAATGGAAAGAGTAGCCACAAAACAATCCAATGTGAATGTTGCAGAGCTTCAAATAACAAATGTGACTCCAAAGAAGAGATAGAAGACCCCCACACCTCATCCTGTGGCATATATGAAAAGTCCACGTATTGGCCATATCTTCAGAGCTCTAATATGTTAGTTTTACTAATTTTTTTCCTTTAAAAAACTATTTTTTTATAGGATGATTCTTTGGAATGTGTGAGGAGGGAAAAGTATTGAGAAATATTTTAATGATGTAGAAAAAAGATATCGGTAGAAATTTATTTCAAAAACTTAAAACCTGAGGTCCAAAGAGAAGTAACATAAGTAGGATCACATACTGTGAAGTATTAGTGATATCTGAAGGTTTGAGTCCAAAGTTTTGTTTTACTTCTAGGCCAATATTCTTTCCCCTGCAGTGCTGAAGACAAAATAGTTAGATTTTCAAGTGCTTAATGAAGTTTATTCTCTATTTTTCCATAACTTAAATATAAAAACTATGTTTTTCCTTTCCAAGGGAGTAGTTATGATACCTGTAATTTATCATTAGCATTTATTCTGTATGCCAATATCACTTGAGCATGAATGTATTTCATCTAAAAGCAAAATGTAAGCAAAAAAGCACTAGACTAGGAGTCAAGATACCTGGGTTTATTATATATGTACCTACTGGAAATTTACTAATCGTGTGGTCTTGGGCAGGTTACATCTCCTTTGGCCTTAGATTTTCATCTATAGAATGATGTAATAATGTTGACACTATAAGCAATTTAATTTCCTCTTAGTGTTGTTAGGGTATTTTGGACCTCAGTTCTATCTTTTTCAAAATGGGGGATAGTAATCCTTGTACGTCGTATTCTGTGTGGTTATTGTACAGAAAATACTAAAAGTTTCTTCTAAGTTGTGATTTGTTGTTATTATGATGATGATACATATGTACTATGAATACCATTCATGGTATTAACATTAATAATAAGAAAAATCACTTCAGTACTTGAAGGCTTCATCTGTAAGAGCACTTCCTCTGTTGAGGCAGACTACGGCCCCATTATTCCTTGGTAATTGATTTCATGAGTTGCTGTGGTAACAAAACTTGATCATCTTGTGATGAACACACCAGTGATAAACCTCTGTCTCCCTTTTTGCTCAGCTGCCCCACATATTACAGACTTAGAGTTAGTCCATCACTGGGCCGGTACGAAGGAAAGCGAAGTGATCTGGAGAAGGAAGTGTTGAGCTTGCAATCAGAAAGGCAGGGTTCAAACTCTGCTTCTGATGTATACTACCTGTATGATGATGGGCAGTCAGATGATAATGCTAATGATAAGAACAGTGCTGATGCTGATCATAATAGTAGCCGCTAACGTTTACAGAGTGTGTTAAGGTTTGCCAAGTTCTTTATGAATGATTTCACTTTATCTTCACCACAACCCTGAGAAGTAGGTATTATTGTTATCCCCTGTGTGCACCTGCATGCATGTGTGTGCACACATACACACACACACACACACACACACACACACACACACACACACACCCTTTTTGTTTAAACAAATAAGGAAATTGAGATAGAAGTTAAGTGACTAATCCAAAATCGTACATCTGTTAAGTCTGAGGGTAGATTTGAGTTCCTGTCTTCCTGTCTCTGAGCCCAGCACTTTATCCAGTGTACCACCTGACCACCTCACTTAACCTTATGGGCCTTTAGTTTCCTCATCATCTGTAAATGGGAATAATAACATCTCTGCCTCAGGGTTGAGATAGGGTTGCTGTGAAGCTCAAATGAAATGTCTTTCATAAGCCAATTCACAAAACTTAAATCTGCTTTATAAATACTAGCTATTATTATTATGAGGAGATTTTCTTTTTGCTCAGGTGGCATAACCTTTGAGAATCAAATTTCATGTGCTTGACGCAACAAGGCAATGAAGGAACCTTAACTTATTGAAGGAAAATTTCAATAAAGGATTGTTATTGAAATTTTTTTTTAAAAATTAAACCTGTTTTAGATTTTAATTTATTATTAAGTACACATTATATTTAAATATTATGTACTATAATTACATTTAAATTATATATTATATATCAGATTATAATTGTATTTAAATTATATATTAAAGAAATAGCCCAAACCACAAGAGGATATGTAGCAATAAATTGTACTATTAAACTAGTAGTGTAAGGCACCCCATGTTGGTTGTGTTTTGAAAGTTTCCATTGATTAATGGATAATCATATGGAACTCCATGTGAAATATTAAACAAACTTGTCATGATTATCTAGCTTGGTGTCGGACGGAATGGTTAATGATTCATAGAAAGCATTTAGAAGGGACAGTTACATATAACATCACTGAGGTGTCACTTTTCCCAAAGATTCTCTATGATATACACAAGATTTATGAACTCATAGTGACATCCAAAAATAAACAAGTGGAGTTCATTCCCGTCAACCCATTATCACATAGGGAGATTGTCAGGTAATTGTTTATTGAAATAGTTTTTACATTGGTACAGAAGAATGACTCCAGCTTTTGGCTAATCTCTACTTTCTTTCTGATAAATCTTGTTGCTGACTTGAGTCCTTATTAAATAGCACTGGACTGAGTTTTTGAAGAACTAAGCCCTAATTTCAACTCTGTCACTTTATGACCTGGTTCAGGTCACCTCTCCTTTGGGAACCTCGATTCTATCATTTTTAAAATGGTGGTTTTACTCTGTGATAACTGAGCTTCTTTCTTTCTTTGCTGTTTTTTGTTTTGACAGAGGAAGGCATCATAATTAGGTAGAAAGAGCCTTGAAATTTGGAGTTAGAGAACCTAGGTTCAAATTATGCCTTTGCATTTTGCTTTGTGTGAATTTGAGCAAGTTACTTAATCATCTTTAAGTCTCTATTTCCTTCTCTCTTAATTAAAAAACACTTTTTTTTAATAAAAAAAAAGAGGGGGCTAGACTAAATGTTTTTAAACTCCTTCAAGCTCTAACTCAAAACCTGTAATGCTTTTAGTATTCTGAATTCTAAGGTCCTTAATGCTTCTAAATTTTTATATTCTAATATTCTAAAATCCTTTCCAGTTCCAACATTTTATGTTCTATAAATTTAATGAATGGGCTTTTTCTTGAACTTTTAAGACATTTCTTTCTTAAATATTTTAGATTCAGAACTTAAAATATGTACTTATTTTCCCAGAAAAAGTAATAAACTATCCATGTAGATTTAACAATATCGTATCAACTTAGGGAAGGCATTTGAAGACCTGCTTTCTGGCATAATCAGAACAAATGTCATGTTTCAGAAATAAAACCTATTGAAAGAGTATCTGTCTGGTAGATTGTTCTAAAAGGAGTCTTGTGAGTCATAGGATCATCAAATGTTAAAGAAAGAAAGTACCTTAGAAAATTCTACCATTCCGCTCATTTTGCAAGAAGAAACTTAGACCTCAGTTATTCATAGTGGATATAATCCTAAAAGTCATTAAAAACAGTGGAACAATCAACAAGGTTGACTAATATTGGTGTGGAAACATCAGGGAGGCTCAGTTGGGGGTTAGTACTGTGCTGGAATGACTGTCTTCCACAATATCCAAATATTTTTTCCTCCAAGTCCCTATGCCTCTCTCATTCTTCATTTTTTATCTCTCTTGTCTCTAGCCCTTTCTTCTTTTCCTCATTTTCTTTTTCTTCTCCCTTACTTTTTTTTATCTGCTGCTTCTTCATCTCCTTTTCTATTTATTCTATCTTCTCAACTCCTATTCTAATGCCCTCCCCCTGTACTTCCTCTCTTCCTACTCCCCCTTCCCCATCTCCTCTGCTTTTTCTTTTTCTTCCTTTTTCTTTTCTTTTTCCTATTTCTTCCTCTTTTCCTTTTTTCTCCCTTTATTCTTTTCTCTTCTTCCCCACCCCCGTCCTCCTCTATGTTCTCTCCTACTCAGTACCAATCTTAAAGTGAGGGTGTAGTGATCTTGAATGTCCTAATGACTTTGACATGAGGAGGAGGAATAGAAGAAAGATACTGTTTCCTAATTTCCTAATGTCTTCTCAAGTCTGAAGTGCCCCTCAACTTTATAGGGGCCTCGGGCTTCTAGAGTTCCTACCCATGTCTTCCATTCAAGCAGTTACAGACTCAGGCATGTGATATCCCAGAAGGAAACAGGCAGGGGGAGGAAGCAGATAAAGGAGACAGCTTCTGTTTAGACACAAATATCTTGGTAATCAGCACAGATGGGATGAGAAATACCGAAAAAGTACATGACAGTTTAGAGGGGATTTGGCTAAATGTTATATATTTTTAATATACCTGTGTGTTGCTTTTACAACAAGCATCTGAGTCTGTTAACATATGGTTTCTGAGGACATTTCTTGTATTAACCAATATAGGTTTACTTGTTAAATCCTTTCTTTTTTCTACTTCTCAAGAGCATTTTTACAATTATAGGTTTCTTCCCCCCTTAGCCCAGCAAAATAAGGCTGAAAATTTGTCTCTAACGCTGTTTCTTCATATTTGGATGGCAAGCTGGGGAACATATTTTTGCACAGTATGAAACTTCTTGGCAGACTCCTCAGGCCACGTATTGGTGGCTTTAGAGTTATCTTTGGATCTGTCAAAAGTGCTAATGGGCTCTCTGGGCTCCTTTAAGCTCCTCAATCCTATTTTTCTTTTTCTTGAAAGAAAAAAGAAATCTACACATTTCATCGACAGTTAAACTTCTACTAAAATCCTCAGCCACCCTATATTTTTGTCTACACGTGTGTGTTGGCGAGAAGGTCTCTGCCATGTGAGCGTCTACAGTGGAGCCCTATCCTGACATCATTAGCACAGTCCTTCTTGCTTCATCCAGCAGGAGATGCTCTTGTTGACTGACTTGGAATGCTATTTACTTTTCCCATCAAATTTCACATAATCACAAATTGTTAGAATATAAGGGATCATAGAAACTAAAATGTTGGAGCATAGAATATGCCATGTGCAAGCACTGAGTGTTACTATGGAAGGATCTTAAGGCATAGGCTGCTAAGTCATTGAATGTAGCACATCAAGGCTTACAGTTAATCTAGAACAGGTAGTGCTAAAATACTGGAGCTAAAGGGACATTAGTCACCATCTAATCCAACCCTCTCATTTTACTCATGATGGAACTCAAGTCCAGAATGGAGAAAGAATGTTCATGCTGTGATACAAATAGTACTCAGAGCCAGGACAGGAGCCACATTCTCTGGCTCCTTCCACATGCTCTTCTTGCAGCACAATATTCTCTTTTTTGCCAGTTGGTTTCTCTGCTGATTGCCACATTCTGGACTACATCTATCAGAGGATACTCTTTCTAAATATGGTGCTTACTTTGTAATTTTTGATCTGTTACAAAATTAATGCAGTCTCAATTTGTGAGGTTCTCTGGTTAATACAGCACTTCAGCTGAACAGTAATGAATCATAAGATAAATGTCCATGCTTATTCCCAACTATTTCAATTGTTGTAATGCACATAGTGCTATTTGCATGTAAAATTCTCTCATCTCACTTGAATTAGTTGGGTTACAAATCCCTAATCATTATAAATTGCAGCTTCTGGTACAGAGAACTTTTCTTTTTTTCTGGGAGAATGTATTGTATGACATTGAAAGCCTATATAGCTCTGAAGAAATAATCATGTCTACATACCTATTAAAAACCCAGGAGTGGGGTATAATGAAACACTTGAATAAATTTCTTGGGATCAGAAATACTGTTTTAAAGAGGGAATGGCAACCTACAGAAAAAACTCCCTAGAATTCTGCCTTGTCACAACCTGGTTCTCTTCTTGTCTGTCACTAGCTATATGACATGCACAAACCATTTTCCCTTTTTGAGCTTCAGTTTCCTCATCTGTAAAATGAGAAGGTTGGACTAAATTATCTCCAAGGCTATTCCTTGCTCTTATGATAATGTATTCTAACATCTCTTCTAGTGAAATGTGATACAATCTTGATAGTGGAAAAAACACTAGACTTGAAGTTAGTAGACAAGGATTTAAATCCTAGCTCCAACACTTTCAAGTCATGTGGTCCATGACCAGGTCATTTAACCTTGCTAAGCCTTAATTTCCTCATATGTAAAATCTCAATATTGTTACCTCACTGGGTTGTTAGGAGAAAATGCTTGGTAAGTGTTTAAATCCTATGTAAATATAATCTAATATTATTAAAATAATTTTATAGTGTAATTTAGTTCATTCAACATTTATCCACCTTATACTACACACACAGTAGAGCATTTGAAGAAACCCGAAGATTAATCAGACACTGCAGTTTACAGTCTAGTAGGGGAAAGAAGACATGCATAAATAGCTATTATACATAAGAGAACCTCAGTGCCTGAGAGCTCCTGGGAGAGAGCTTTCACTTTCACCTGCTGGAGGGATCAAAGGAGACTATGCTGGAGGAAGTGGTATTTAAGCTGAGCCTTGATGATTGGATAGGATTTCAACAGATGGAAAGGGGGGTGAGGGGCAGACCACATTACAAAGAACCCAAGCAAGGAATCAGGTAAAAGATTCATGCCTTGGGTGAATGGGATCGGCTACGTAGCTTAGGCCTAAGATCTTAGACCTGCGTATCAACAATAATGCCTCTAAAGCCCTAGGCTTCTCAATTTAGAACCAAATGTGAAGAATGGCAGAATCATCAGTAGGACATTATGAACCTTAAAGGTTGACCCACGTGGCCTGTTAGTTCATTTCCTCCAGTTTGGACATGGCACCTTGTGAGAGGATTCCAGGGTACTAAGTTGTTTCTGTTTCATGTACTTCCATTATCTGTTAATGTTTATAATTTAGATGAAGTCAAAACACAACCACCTCTTTCTTATACCTCCTAGAGAAATCTGACTGAATATTTTGTGGCTGTGGATGTCAACAACATGCTACACCTCTATGCCAGTATGTTGTATGAACGACGAATCCTCATCAGCAGCAGCAAGCTAAGCACTGTAAGTAGAGAATGTGGGTAAGCTGACTCTTCCACTGCGTTCTCTGCTAAGAGTTCAGCAGGGACAGAAATGATCCTTGCATGCTTCACAGCTTCAAGAAAAATGTTAAAGCGCTATTTACACTTTCACAAGCATCTGCCGGTACTATACCCAAACCTTCCTAAGAGCCAATTAGTGCAGCATAGGTTAAAAAAAAGTCCTCTCCTTAAAATTGGGGCACAGGTTCAAGTCTCGTCAGTATGGGGCAGTGAAAAGACAGCTCGCAAGACTGAGAGTCACAGGATCTGGCTCTATCTACTATTTACTAGCTTTATGTTCTTGGGTTGGTTATTTAACCTTCCAGGCCTCAGTTTCCTTATTGGATGGAGATTCCTTCCAACTCCAGTTCTAAGATCCAGCAATCACTTCTTATCCATGTGCCTTGAGGAAGTAACCTCTATTCATTGATCCTAAATTTAGTCATTTCTAAAACAGAGATAAGAATACTGGGCCTCACAGCTAGGCATCACTCAGTCAACAAACCTTTTATTTAGGGACTTCTCATTGCTAAGGACAAGAGAAACAAAAACAGATGGGTTTTTATTAGGGAAGTACTTTGTAAACTGTCAGGGGCTTTTAAAAAAATTAGCTCTTTTTTTGGGTGGGGGAAGGAAGAAGATTGAATCTCCCTATCTCACACCTGATGAATGTGCAATAGCCATTCATGGTCCCAATTCCACTGCTCAGACATTTTGACCTATTCTCCCTGACTTGGGCTGATTGTATTTTCTTAGGCAGCCTGATTGCCTTTTGTTTTCAGGTGCTCGCCATATGGGTGTCAGACTTGGTGTACACACCTGATCAATTTAGCACACTGCAGTTCAGAATTTCTAAACTCAAATAATCCACCAACTTCAACCTCTCTAGAATTAGGGATTACAGTCTGTCTTCACCACCCCAGGCAATAGTTAATTTTTTATAGCTCTTTAACATTTCTAAAGTGCTTTTTGTGACTAGACTGGGTTTCAGAATGGGATAAGTGAACTCTCTTATGTAATGGAATACCAGCTTTGAAAATAAGTAACTCAGTAATCACGCCACCAGTCAGGACCAGCAATAATATAACAATATGGTGGTGGTAAATGTATTTTTTCTTTCGCTGAATTTTTTTCTCTTTACTTTAGGTTTTGTGTACATTCTGTTTTTTGACACAACAGATATGTCCTAATAAATGCCCAAACAAATTCCTGTACAAAATACATTCTATGAGGAAATAGTTTAATGACTGATAAGTAACTTAAAGAGGAAGGTATCTTTTAACTTTGTCAGGATGGTAGTTGCACTGGCCGTTGTATTTGACCGCAGTTTTATCATTTCTCTATTTTGGCTTTATGTAGTTGTAGTCATGGTGAATGTTGTCTTTTTGGCATTATTTTCCTTGCTCTACATCACTTCCCAAGTTTCTCACAATTCTTCATTCTTGTAATTCACTATGATATAATACTAGTCCATTACATTCCCAAACCTTTATTTGTTCACATCACAATTGTTTCAGTTAATATGCTACTATTACCCCCTTTCATTGGAGAGGTAGGAGCTGTGGGTGTGGAGCCTTACAAGCCATGACTGTTGGTTGTTTTGTTTAACTGTTTTTCTTTGTTCCAAGGAAAAGCTTACTTAGAGTAAGGAACTGAGAAGACTGATATAAAAAACAAAAGACATCAGAAAAATTGTTTTTAGTGCTGCTATGTCCACAAAGGCTAAAAATTCATATGTTTACAGCTGAAGGTAAAGCAAGTAGTATCTATCATTAGCTGTTTCTCAACTGGAATTATGCCAGTAAAAATGACTACAATCTCTATATCCTTTGACCTAGAAATTCTACTACTAGACTTATACCCCAAAGAGGTTGCTGATAAGAAAAAGACCCATATATAGCCCAGGGGGAGGTGAAAGCATATTGGGGAATATTTAACATTATTTCAGAATGTGCTGTGCTTTTCTTTGAGATACAATGCATAATGAATGGCCTGGCACATTGTAGGTCCTTAATAAATACTTGTTGAATTGAATCAAATATAAGATTTGGCTAAAATATGGGCCTTTTTCCTCATGTAGTTCACAGTTTGATAGATCATTTTGACATGTGCATAGAAAGCTGTAATGTTGGTATATATATATATATTGTAATGTATATTATATATAATATAGATATATTGATGTAATATATGATAGATATATAAGCCACTCATAAGAAGCAAAAATACCAACAGAAATATACATGGCCAAAAGTGAAGGTAGACTGGTTCTAGTGGGGAACAGAAGGGAATGTGACCAGACCAAATATGGAACTCTGAAAATTGTTAAATGAACCAAAAGAAGATTTACTTTGTGTTGGTTAGGTAGCTCTTCCAGAAAAGTTTATAGATAGATATGGAGAATTGTGCAGGAAGAGAAGGTGTGGAGAGATGTTTGATCTGCACCAGTAGAGGGAGTATCTCCACCAGTGAGATCATGTATTCGTCCAAGTATCAACGTTCATAAGAGAAATACAAAAAGCGTTACGCAGGGCAGTGGGCAAGGAGAGGTGGTGGCGGTGAGTGAGATCAAGGAAGGTTTCATTGAACAGAACATTTGAGCTCACCTTTAAAGTGTGAGGAATTCAAGAGAGTACTGGCCATATCTAAATAAATGTTATGCTAGCCTCCATTTAGCCTGTTCTTGAAATTAATTCATCAGTAACTATGAATATTATAAAATGCTCTAATGTAGTCAACCAAAGACTAACTCAAGCTTAGTGGGATTTTCTGCCCCACTAATAGAAATATTACGTGAAGAAAGAGAATATGTCATCTTACTGATTTGAGGAGAGGAGGAAATGGGAGAGGGATATGTCTAGTTAACACATTTGCCTATTACAGACTTATAAGTTTGATCTCATGGCTGCCTGAAATATCTCACTGTATTTCACATGTCATCATCACAAAGGCTTGGCTTGATTAGATGTAGGAATTACTCTAAAGAAAATGATGGTAATTTTAGTTGGGCTCTGGGGCCCCTATAATTTTAGAATTAAAAAATCTAGGTATTGTTGCCTTTTATATCCCCATATTACTAACATTTACTCCATGTTAGAAGAGTCCATTTTTACTCACTTTTGGTTTTTGGGGAGAAAAAAAATACATAAAGGGTACTTTAGTCTGAGATCTTCTGGTGACCTTCTCTTGGTGAATCCAGATGTGGCCAGTAATACCTCAGTCCATTGCATTTTTCTCAATTTTGTGTGATAAGATGGGGGCTTAATGCTTCTTAGGATCCATCAAGCACCTGAAAGATAAAAGCCACGGATATCATCCAGAGTGCTGCCATCCTTAGAAACAGCAACACATCAATACAGAGTCTCTCCCCAGTGCATTTTCCATCTATGTATAGTGTTTTACATTTCAAGATTTAGTTGTCAATAAAATAGTGGGGGCTTTTTGCATAAAAGGAAATTGCATGTTTTTGTTCTGTTTGCTCTCACTATGTATTGATTGTTTTCCTTTATGGATGATAAATAGGAGATGCTTAACTGATTCTTATTCTTTCCTGTTTTATTATAAACACATCAAAGGATTTTCACAAGAAAAAGTTCTTGTTCTTATGTTATGTTTCCTGATATATGTGGCCCCTGGTCTGCCCTTTGGTTACGAAGGCACAAATCATCCTGTATTTATGTTACTTTACTGTGGAACTTCAACACTCTCATCAGTTATGTAGCACCATAGGATTTAAAGTTGGAAAAGGCTTTATAAGTCATCCAGTCTGACCTTATTTTACAGAGGAGGAAACCAAGGCCCAGAGAGGAGAAGTGACTTGACCATGATTATATAGGTAGTAAGTAGTAGTCTAGTAGGTCTTTTGACCCAGTCTAGTGGCCTTTCCACTGTATGACCCCTATTCTTCATACCACTGCCAGAATATTTTTTCAATTCAGCAAACATTTATTAAGTACCTATATGTACAGGGTCCAGTGCTTACTATTGAAAACACATAAACAGATATGATACAGAAGAGTAAATTAAGTGCAAAGTATAGATCTGCATAAAGTGCTTTGAAAAATTTGAGGAGGAGCATATTCTTACATGAGAAGACTAAAGGAAGAGTCATAAATGAGATAAAATCTAAATTTGGCTTCAACAGATAGAGGATGGTGGGGAAAAGGCGTGGAAGATGCTATGAGTATAGGCGCAAAGATGGGAGAAGGTAGGACAGTTGTGAGGAAAAGTAAGTGCTTTAGTCCAGTTGAAGGGGAATAGCTTTAGAAAAGGCAGGAAGGTCAGACTGGAGCCATATTATGGCATGTTTTGAATGCCAAGTCAGAATTTATTCCAGAAGCAGTAAAAACTGTTAAAAGTTTTTGAGATCAGTGACATGATTGGAGAAAATGGAGGATATATGTAGTAGAGAATCTTTGTGGAAGCATCAGGCAGCTGGGTGGAGCAGTAGGTAGAGTTGAGCCTAAAGTCAGAAAGGCTTTAGTTCAAATGTGACTTCAGATACTTAGTAGCCAAGTTACCCTGGGCAAGTCACTTCAGCTTGTTTGACTCCGTTTCCTCATCTGTAAAATGAGCTGGAGAAGGAAGTGACAAACTCTTGTAGTATCTTTGCCAAGAAAACCCCAAACGATCACCAGTAGTCAGATATCTCTGAAATGACTGAACAGCAACAGCAACATTTTAGTACAGCAGAAAGAATAGACTTAAAATCTTGAGACTTCAGTTTAAATTATAGCCCAACTATGGGAGAATCACTTCCCTTCTCTTAGCCTCTGCTTTCTTATCTGTAAAATAAAAAGGTCAAATTATTGTGTAGCAGAGTTACCTATGTGATTGTCTTATACTCATTCTGCCATATACGTTATGGGGACAGTATCCTGTCTAATCTTAGTATCTCCTTCAAAGTCTGATGTTCTAGACGGGCTAAGTAGATATTCACTGTTTATTTAAAAGATTATTTACACATTTGAATGTTTGAATTCTAAACTAAATCATATCACTCAAATTTTCAATTTTAAATATGCTTTGAAAATAGTTGAAAATCAATGAGTATATAATGGCAATTTAGCAAAGGAATAGTATGACCTGGATTTGAGTTAAGTTTCTTTAATTTATGAGATTTATGACTCTGGAGAGGTCACTTAACCTTTCCTTTTGTTCATTTAGCCATTGTGTCTCGTACACGTTGAACATTTTGCTAGGAACTATGTCTACCAAAACGAAGTATTCTCTTCCCTTAAGGACCTTTCATTGAAGGAGGGGTGGGAGAAGGGGAGAGCATCGATGGATAATATGAGCATATATAAGAATATATAAAACTTACCTTCAGTAATATCTGGGGGAAGGAGGAGGAGAGGAGTACACTGATGACTGTGGGGAATCAGGACGGGCCACAGGGAACATGGAGGAAGTAGAACTTTAATTGAGCCTTGAAATACTCAAGAAATTCTATGAAAGGGAAGTAAAGAGAGAATGCATTCTAAGCATGTGGGACAGACAGTGTAAACAGAGGCACAGAAACAGAAGGTGGAATGTCATACATGAGAAACAGCAAGGAAGCTGTTCTGGCTGGCATGTAGAGTTCATAAAGTAAAAATATGCACTAAGCTTTAAAAGGTAGTTAGGCTAAAGTCAGTTTTTAAGATTCTTTCAGTGACAGAGGAATTTATGTTCTGATCTACAGGCTGTTGCGAGCTCCTAGAACTTCTTAAGTGGATAAATGACATGATCATGCCTCTGCTTAATTGAAGAATATAAATTGGGCGACCATTTAAAGGAGGGATTGGAGTGGGGAGAGCTTTAAGGCAGGGAAACCAATTAGAAGTCTATTGTTGAGAGGTGATAAGGACCTAAAAAAGCATGGTTGTACAGTTGAGAAAAATGGACAGATGCTAGAGGTTGAAAAGACTTGGCAACTGATTGCATATGAGTGGTAAGAAGAGGGAAGAGTTGACAGTGCTTCCTAGGCTGATATGGATCATTGGAAAGATATTGGTGCCCTCAGCAGAAATAGAGAAATTAGGAAAAAGGGAGAATTTTAGGGGAAAATGTGTTCCATTTTGAACAAGCTGGTTTAGAGAAGTCTGTGGGGCATTTATCCAGTTGGAAATGACCCCCAAGTCATTAATGATATAAGTCTGAGATTTAAGAGAGAGACTACAATTAGATATATGTGTCATCTTCATAGGAACAATAGTTGAACCCATGGAAGCTGATGAAGCCACCAACCAAAAGTGTAGACAGAGAAGGCAGAGTACACCCACATATGAAGGGGCTATGGATAATGACTGAGCAGTGAAAACTGTAAAGGAGTAGCCAGATAGGTAGAAGGAGAAGCAGGGGAGGACACATGTCACAAAAATCTAGTAATAGAGAATATCCAGGAAGGAGAGTTAGTCAACAATATCAGATATTTAGAGAGGTTATGAAGATTGAGGACAGAGAAAAGGCCATTAGATCACTAATGATCTGATGGAGCAGTTGTGGTTCAGTGGATGTTGGACTTTAGTTCCTAGGATTTAAAAAGGTAATTACAAAAAGAAAAAGTAGAGGAAAGGAAGAGACATCTTTTTGTAGGAGTCTGGTTGTAAAAGCATGAAGAAACATAGAACAAATGGGCTTAGTAGATGTTAAATTGAAATGGATATTATTTTAAGGATAGAGCAGACCCAGGAATATCTGTAAAAGTAGAGAAAGAGCCAGAAGATACGGGAAGATTGAGGATTAGAGGAGAGGGATGTGGAATGATTATGAGCACAAACTTCCTAAGAGGATGGGTTTAAGGCTACATGCATAGAGGTTGACCTTGTTGAAAGGAAAAGCTCTTTAATTTCTAGTGGAAGAGATGAGGTATGATGTCAGTTGGTTCATGAACAGGAAAGAAGAGGAATTTCACTTGATATGAGAGGCAGTCTGAAAATCAGGAAGACCTACTAGTTATGTGAACCTGACCATGTCACTTAAGTACTGAGCCTTAGTTTTGTCATCTGTAAAATGAGGATAATCATAGCACTAGGATTGTTGTGAGAATCAAATCAGATAGTGCAAGTGCTTTGTAAAACTTTATAGTTTTTATATAAACACAAGTTATTTTTTTAAAATTTTCCTAGCAAAGTATGAAGGTGAAGTCCTTTGCTGAGCAAGAAGGGGTAAGTATCCTGTTGGGAGGCTTTGAAAAAGAAGAAACATTTTACAACAGATGTTGTTTTGCTCCTGGGGAAAGTTAAGAATTCAGTTAGGGAAAAGGAAAAATAATACCTTGCTACCTGAAGGGCCCAACTGAAATAACATCAATTTACAGAGAACCCAATCAATATGGTTGTATGCTTGGGAAAGCAACCATCTTTCCACTTGCCCCCAATCCTTTCTTCTCTTTTGACCAGGGATCTTCAGTTCTTTCATCAAATCCTCAAATGGCAAAGTTCCAAATCCTCCACATCACCCTAGTCTCTCTTCCTCTGGAGGCTCCATATTGTCAGTGTCCCTTTTGAAACTTTGATCTAGTTTTCAATTCTTTTCCCATTGAAGTAAACCTGTGCCTCACTTCTTTTCTGTAAAATGGGAATACTCTCCCATTTACAATCAGCTGTTCTGGGTGACAGAGGTGACAGAATAACATTTTTAAAGTATATCCAGCTCTCTGGGATGATAGAACTTAACAAATCCCACATCAATCTTGCAGCTTGCCTATTTGCAGCCCTTCAAGCAGAGACAAGAATGACAGTTTCAGACAGGTTTGAAACATTGGATCTATGCCAGAGCATCCTTGCCTGCACGCTCTGCTCTGTGTGTTCCAGCCGTAAGAACAAGCTGCATTATTTTATTTCAAACTGTGCTCAGGGGAAGCCAAGACCTTGTAACTGGAAATTTACCAAGCAGTGAATTCTATGACTATATTTAGTCTTGTGTATTTTTTTATGAGTTGTGTAGGTCCATCAATACATACATCTTGAACAGGCACTGAATGGACGTTGAGCTGGATGCAGAACTGAACAGGAGGAGAAGCACAAGCTCAGTTGCCTTTGCTCTGAACTTTTAATGACCCCAAGCTTCTTCTCAAAACAAAGGCCCAATTTTTAAACATTAGTATTCATCTTATGATGCTATATTACTACTAGTCATGGAATACCATCATCTCTAAAGAGTAAAAGTTGAGAGTCACCCAATGAATAGAGAAGAATGTGTGAACAGATCTATAGGCAGCAGTGCATTACCAACAAGGCATTTTTTAAGAGAAGCAGCATAATGAATGCCATCCATGAGAAGTGTGATCTCCAAAAACCGACCAATTGCCAACATGTACCACTGATAATTCGTACAGTATCAAAAGATCTAGGAGAAAGGTCCCAACATATTGAGTAGACTGTGAAGAATTTTTGACACAATATGCACAAGAGTCCCTCATGATGAGAAGATACAGTTAAGTTGTGATCTTGGCTTTAGGATGGAGAAGACTAATATGGGTAGCATCATAGACCCATTAAAGTATCATAGTAGAGCTATTTTTTTATTATATAGTTTATTTTCAGTTTCAACATTCACTTCCACAAGATTTTGAATTCTAAATTTTCTTCCTTCCCCCACCTCAGGACAGGATGCACCTTAACCACTCCGCCCTCCTTTCTACCATCTGACTTCTCCCATCTCCCTTCCTCTATTTTCCTGTACGGCAAGATAGATTTCTGTACCTCATTGCCTGTACATTTTATTTCCCAGTTGCATGCATTTAACATTCATTTTTAAAGCTTTGAGTTGCATATTCTCTCCCTTCTTCCCTCCCCACCTACCCTCATTGATAAAGCAAGCAATTCAGTATAGGTCATATATGTGTAGACATGCAAAACACTTCCATAACAGTCATGTTGCCAAAGACCAACTACATTTCCCTCTATCTTGTCCTGCCCTCCATTTATTCCATTCTCTCCCTTTTCCCCAATCTACTATCCCTTCTATTATCCTCTCTTTCCTATCCCCTTTCCTCCTGCAGGGTAAGATAGATTTCCATACCCAATTTAGTGTGTTATTCATTCCTTAAGCCAAATACAATAATAAGAGTAAAGTTTACTTATTCCCTCTGACCTCCCCTTCCATTGTAAAAAACTCTTTCTTGCGCCTTTAATGTGAGGTGATTTACTGCATTCTACCTCTCCCTTTCTCTTTCTCCCAGTACATTCATCTCAACACTTAATTTTATTTTTTAGGTATCCTCCCTTCATATTCAGCTCACCCTGTGCCCTCTGTCTATGTGTGTGTGCATATATATATATATATATATATATGCACACACACATATACATATTCCCTCTACCTTAATACTGAAAAAGGTCTCATGAGTTACAAATATCATCTTTCCTTGTGGGAATGTAAACAATTCAACTTTAGTGAATCCCTTATGGCTTCTCTTTCCTGTTTACCTTTTCATGTTTCTCTTGATTCTTTTATTTGAAAGTCAGATTTTCTATTCAGCTCTTATCTTTTCAACAAGAATGCTTGGAAGTCCTCTATTTCAATGAAATTCCATTTTTTCCCCCTGAAGTATTATACTCAGTTTGACTGGGTTGATGATTCTTGGTTTTAATCCTACCTCCTTTGACCTCTGGAATATCATATTCCAAACCCTCTGATCCCTTAGAGTAGAAGCTGCTAAATCCTGTGTTATCCTGATTGTGTTTCCACAATACTTGAATTGTTTGTTTCTCGCTACTTGTAATATTTTCTCCTTGACTTGGAAATTCTGGAATTTGGCTGTGATATTCCTTGGAATTTTCCTTTTAGTATCTCTTTCAGGAGATGATCATTGGATTCTTTCCATTTCTGTTTTGCCCTCTGGTTCTAAAATATCAAGGCAGTTTTCTTTGATAATTTCTTCAAAGATGATGTCTAAGCTCTTTTTGTGATCATGGTTGTCAGGTAGACCAATAATTTTTAAATTATCTCTCCTGGATCAATTTTCCTGTTCAGTTGTTTTTCTGATGAGATATTTCATATTGTCTTCTATTTTTTCCTTCTTTTGGTTTTGTCTTATAATTTCTTGATTTCTCATAAAGTCATTAGCTTCCATTTGCTCCATTCTGATTTTTAAGGAATTATTTTGTTCAGAGAACTTTTGGACCTCCTTTTCCATTTGGCCAATTCTGCTTTTAATGCATTCTTCTCCTCATGGGCTTTTTGGAGCTCTTTTGCCATTTGAGCTAGTTTATTTTTAAAAGTGTTATTTTCTTCAGCATTTTGGGGGTCTTTTTTAGCAACCTATTGACTCGTTTTTCATAATTTTCTTGAATCGCTCTCATTTCTCTTCCCAATTTTTCTCTACTTCTCTTACTTGATTTTCAAAATCCTTTTTGATCTCTTCAATGGCCTGAGACCATTTCATATTTTTCTTGGAGGTTTTGGATGTAGGATCCTTGACTTTGCTGTGTTCCTCCAGTTGTATTCTTTGATCTTCTTCTGGTTGTATGCTTTGATCTTCCTCATTCCCAAGAATGTAAGAAAATACCTTTTCACCACGAAAGTAACCTTCTGTAGTCTTATTTTTTCCCCATTTGTTCATTTTCCCAGCCAATTACTTGACTTTTGAATTCCTTATTAAGTGGAAGGTGTACTGCTCCAAGTTTCAGGGTTTTGTGTTAGTCATTTTCAGAGATATCTCTAGGGATTTATAAATTCTCAGTTCCTCCAAAGTGGTGTGATCAAAGGAGATGTATTTACCCCTCTCCTGGTTTGTGTTCTGGTCTGTGAGCAACAACAGGCACTCTTTTCTGCCCTGAAAATGCTAGTAGCATTCCCTCTCCACAGCCACCACTGGCTCTGCAATTCCAGTGCACTTCCTCACCCCAGGACTGCCACCCAGGATTACAACTCAGATCAGCCACTCAATTCCCCCACTGTCTTTAGGCCAAGAGTTCCAGAAGCAACCACCGCTGTAGCAGTGGCTGCCACCTCCCTGGGACTGACGCTAGGTCTGGGTCCAGACCACATTCCTCTCTTCACTCAGGTGAGAGAGCTTTCCCACTGACCTTTGAAGCTATTTGTGGGTTGAGAAGTGTAGAAATTGTTGCAATTGCCAGTGATTCAGTGCTCTGAGGCCTGCTCCAGTCCCATCTGCACTAGCACTGGGTTGCATTCTACTCTTAGCCTGGTGCAATAGACCCTTCCTGTTGGCTTTTCAGATTATCTTGGGCTGAAAATCTGTTTCATTCTGTCATTTTGTAGCTTCTGCTACTCTAGAGTTTGTTTAGAGTAATTTTTTACAGGTATTCTGAAGGGTTTATGGGGAGAGCTCAAGCAGGTCCCTGCTTCTACTTTGCCATCTTGGCTATGTCTCCCAAAGTAGAGCCATTTTTAGCAAAAATAAATGCAATGAAATTTTTGTTCTTTCAAGCATTGTTGGTTTTTTGTTTTTGTTTTTTTCAAAGAAAGATAGATAAGTCTTGTTCATACTTATAATTCAGAGGGAACCTAGTCAGCATGGTTGTATGATTGGGAAGCAGAATGTTCAAAGATATAAGGAGAAAATTCATCTCTTTGGAGAAGAGAGAAATTCTCAGGAGGGAGTACTAAAACTGAGTTGGGAAGAGGATGAAGAAGGGAGGAAGGAACTTGGAAAGGCCACATGTCAGAAGCAGTACCTGAGCTGATGATCCTCAAAGGTAGCTAAGGACTCTAGAAGGTAAAGGTAAGGATAGCCTTCCAGACATGAGAAAAACAGCATGCAAAGGCAAGAAGACAAAAGATGTAATGTTTTGTATAGGGAGCAATAAGAAATGAATCAAGAGAGGAGCAACGTAATCAGATTATAAATGTAGCATGGAATTGGTTTGTGAAGAATCTTAATTTACAAGCCAAAGAGCTTGTATTTTATCTTCAAATTAATAGGAAGCCTCTGAAATTTGTCAGGAAGTGAGTGGTATGGTCATATTTGTGCTTTAGGAATATCAATCTTCCAGCCATGTGGAGTATGGTTTTCAGAATAAGTAAGAGTAGCGTGGAAGGAGATGAATTCTGTTTGTAGCAAGCATATACTAAGATTAGAAAACACTGAAATGTATCCAGTCGTTCCTGGATATTGGACTAAGGATGTGCTCTGTAAAATTCAGTTCAATGAAAAGAATAACACTCTATTCCAATTCAAGGCACTTGGGTTCAAATTAACATATGCCATTTTTTGTTGCAAAATTTTAAAAGTTTGACTAACAAAATTATCTCAATGTAGAAAATTTCCAGGGGATCAGACCCAAATTCTTACTGAGAAGAAGATCCAAGATGCCTTCTGCCCTTGAATTAATCCCCATGAAATGACTTGAGCTGAGATTGACATAAGAATGCTCATTCACTTTGCTTTATCACTTTCACAGATGTTGGGGAGGCACTTGGGAATAGTAGAAATACTAGATTTGAAATCAGAAGGACTTGACTTCAAATGTCAGCTCAGTCACTTACACACTATATAATCATGAAAAATTCTCTTTATATCTCTGATCTTTGTTCTTCTTATGTGCAAAATGAAAACTTAGAGTCAATAATCTTTAGGGATTTAAAAAACCCTATAATACTAAATCATTTTATGGTAATAATATCTTCTTAAAGTACTTTACAAAGCTTTTTCCCATCCATTATCTAATTTAATCTTCCACACATCCCTGTGGGGGTAGGTAGTTATCCATTTTATTATTGAGTGCAGACGATAGAGGGCAATACCTGGAGTCAGGAAGACCTAAACTCTAAAACAACTTAAACGCTTAATAACTTTGTGACTCTGGGCAAGTCACTTATCCTCTGTCAGCCTTAGTTTTTTTATTTGTAAAGTGAGGATAATGTGATACCCCCTTCCAGGGTTGTTATCCATCAGTCATTGAATCAGCCTTGATTATTTATCAGTCAATCAATAAGCATTTAAATTTCTACTGTGTGTCAGTAATTGTGGTAAGCACTGGGATACAGGTACAAAAAAAAATGAAACCATTTCTACTCTCAAGGAGCTTGCATATCAACAGAGATGACATGAGTGAATGAATTAATGAATGAATGAGTAAGAAAGCATTTATTAAACCTGTATTGTGTAGAAAACAATGTGATTAGCACTAGGAATACAAAGGAAAAGCAAAATTATTCCTGTTCTCAAGCAGCTCTCGTTCTCATGGAGGAGACAGCACATATAGGGATACTTCAGCTGCAGAACAAATGGAAATACCCATTGGTCGTTAGAGTACAACATTTAAAGTAATGCATCATCTTTAGTGTCATTCCCATTTATTTAAAGCCATATCTGTTTCTGATGTCAAATGTTAGAGTACAACATTTAAAGTAATGCATCATCTTTAGTGTCATTCCCATTTATTTAAAACCATATCTGTTTCTGATGGCACTGGTTAGTGCCAAAGACTTTGGAGGTGAAAACCTTCTTTTCTGGATCTTTAGAATCTTTGGTCACTCAAAGGGCAACGAAATGTATCACTCGTTCATCTCCACAAATATGTTCACCATGGTTTCAGGAAAGGGTGGAGAAAGTCTAGGGGTTGGGTTGTATCTTTGGGGCATAACATACTTGTACATGTATAACTAGACACAAAATAAATGTGAGGTAGATGAATACAAGGTAGCTAGAGAAAGGGGATACTAGCAGTTGGAAGGATCAGTAAAGACTCTGTGTAGGTAGTAGCGCTCACATAACCCCTTGAAAGGACAGAGGGATGCTAGAGACAGAGTTGAGGGAAGTCCTTCCAACTGTGGCCTATGTTAAAGAGCAGGCAGTCTGGCTGGATTGTGGAGTGGTAGAGGGGAATAATGTATAATGAGCCTGGAAAGATAAGTTGGGGCCAAATTATAAAATACTTTAAGAGCCAAAGAATAGTTTATATTTTGTCCTATAGGCAGTAAGAAGTTTCTGGAATTTTTTGAATAGGGTCATAACATGGTCTGAATTTCACTTAAAGAAAATCACTTTTGCAACTATTTGGAGGCTGGATTGGAGTGGGAAGACTTGAGGCCTGGAGACCAAGTGAGAGTTAATGAGGGTCTGACTTGATGTAATGAATATGTAATTAGAGAAAAAGGGTCACATGTGAAAGATGTCAAAGTAGGAATGATAAGATATGGCAGCATTGGATGTGGGAAGTCAGATGATGAGAGTAAGTCAGGTCTGGGGCTTTGCAAAGGTATGAGATCAGTTACAGGACAGGAGTAGAGGAATTCCAGAGTAGAAGACAGTGTGGAGTATAATTGGTTAAATCTAAGTAGTGGGAAGGAAGTAAAGAGAAACTAGATGATGGTCTGAGATTTTAAGATTAGAGAGTTGTGATGACAAAGAATCGGTTTAAGACCAGTGAGGCATAGGGAGAGATGGTAGGCTCAGAAGCTGTAGTGTCAGAAGAATATGAGAGATGTTGATCATGGTAGGGAAATACTTGTGGATAATACTGAGATGTAGGGTCTGACTCTCCTTTTGTGTGGCCTAGGTAGAGTGGAGAAAGGGATCATGTGATTTGAAGAGATGAATTGACTAGGACTCAGGGTGTGTGAGGGATCCTGTCTATGGTAATATAAACCATTTTCTACCTACAACTTAATCTTTTTTTGTAACATCTGTGGCAAGTAGTCATAGGACTTCCACTTGAAGATCACCAGGTTATTCCTTCTTATGGCTGCTAATTTGGGGAAGTATTATCACAAAATGTTTCTTTATGATGTTAATAACTCAGATTCCTCTAGCACTGTAAGATTTATGAAAATACTTTTCTTCCTTACAATCCTGTGAAGTTGGTAATATTGATGTTATTGTCTTCATTTTATAGTTTAAGAAACTGAGACTTGGAAAGGTTAAATCCATGGTCATACAGCTAAATGTCAATCTAGATTCAAATCCATGTCTCCTGATTCCACATCTAGGTCTTTTCCCACCTAACTTGATTTCAAGGAACTGAATTCTACCTCTGGATAATATCTACCTGTTGGTTGTAATTCTACTGTCAGGGACCAAGGAGAAAAAGATTGATCCTTCTCTGTGACAAGAACCTGATTATCTTTTGATACTCTTAATAATGTCATTTCCCTTCTTATTGCCTCAGTGTACTCATCTGTAAGATGGAACAAATGACATGGACAATTTCCTTTCTTCCTTTAGAGAGTAGGAAATCCTTTGTAAATTGTAAAACATTTTAGATATGGGAACAATTTGCTAAAAGAAATTCTGACTGCCAAGTATACCTGATTTGCAGCATAGTAAACGTGAGGCTACATAGCAAAAGGCCTAGTCTTGACAAGCAGCTTTCAAAACTGAGAAACAGCAGCAGAGTATCCAGCTGAAAGTTGTCCTTGTTTAACTAACCTTTGAGATGCCTTTAGCTGGGGCATGACTTGGCTATCATGCTTTACGTAAATGTCCTTCTGTCAGCAAAATGCTAGTTAACAGATTCCAAAAGAATCAAACTTCTCGGGAGACCAGGCTACTCAGAAACTAGAGAAACATAAGAAAACAAAGTTTGGCATTTGTCCTTCCCTGTCCATATTTCCCAAGTGGCTGCAGTTCATTTTGGACTAGAGTTTATATTTTCTTCTGTCACAAAGACATTGTGGTCACTGTCATATCATCGTAAACTTTCTATATTTTTGACGTTCTAGAAATGTGATATTTTAGAAAACGGAAGACCAATTATTAGATAGAACCAATTCATCAAAAAACAATAATTTCTTATATTATAGTTAGGTATGTATGCATCTCCCCTACTAGATTGTGACCTCCATTAGGGCAGGAATCATATTCATCTTATTTAATATTAACATATAACATTAATAATAATAACTTCAATACTTTAAAAATTCATGATCTCATCAGCATGGCTATCCCTTCCTCCAATGCAAACTGTAGCCCCTTCCAAACCTTAGTAACCAACTTCATGAGTTACTGTGGCTGAAACAATTCATCACTTCATGGCTATTTTCTTGAGGATGGTAATCTCGGGACTTAGCTAGACTGAACCTTGGGCAATAGATACACAGCCTGGCTCCAAGACTATACTCAAAGACTTTCCAGCTTGGTAAGATTTACGAGGGTTTGTGCTTTGCTAGAACAGACTACTAATAACTAATATTCCTATAGCACTTTAAGGTTTACAAAGCATTCTTTTCACCACTATCCAGTGAGATGGGGCCTGTTATTTGCTTAGTTTTACAAATGATGAGGCTTAGTAAACTTGAATGATTTATCTACTATAGGTTAGTAAGTGTTTATTAAGCACCTCTAAAGCAACAAGGATTCAAAGGAAGGCAAAAACTTCATCTCTGCTCTTAAAGAATTAGCATTGTAATGAGAAAGACAACAGGCAGATAACTACATACACACAAGATGTATTCAGTGTAAATGGAAGAGAATCTTGAAGGGAAGGGACTAGTAAGAATGGGGGTAGGGGTGGGGGTGGTGGAGAGGAGGAGCCTGGGAAAAACATCCCATAGAAAGTGGGATTTGAGCTGAGTGCTGAAGGAAGCCAGGGGCTCATGAGCTGGAGGGACGACAGCTTGGAACACAGCCAAGGCAAGTGCACAGAGCTGGGAGATGCGAGATTGTGTGGGAGGAGAAACAAAAGGGCAGTGTAAAAAGAGAGCAGTGGCATCGAGCTCAAATAGAAATGGGTTCCTATGGGCCACATACTGACCTAGAAAACCACAAATTAATATTATCTGTGTTTGGTTGTATTTTTATTTATTTTGTTAAACATTTCCCAATTCTATTTGAGTCTGATTCAGGCTAAGAAGTTTGGTGGGAGCATGTGCAAGCTTGCTACATACCTCTGATATGGAGCACTTGGGAATGAGTGAAGTGTAATAAGACTGGAAAGGTAGGAAGGGATAAATATGTGAAGGGCTTTACATTGACACCTACAGGGCAGATGAACTAACCTAGCTGAAGCAGCAGAGAGGCATCCAGGAGACACAGGAGTAAACAGGTGTCAGGGAAATCAAACCGCCATAATAACTACCTCCCCTCAGATCCCAATGGAAATAACCTAGGACACTGAGCCCAAGAACCCCACAAATAGTAACATCTTCCTTCCCTGACAGAGACACTGGCCCTACTTGCAGCCCAGACTGTACACCCATCATCCAGGGAAACAAACCTTGTGGAAATACAACGTGGGGACTGCTTCTACAGGTGTGATAGCCCTTGCCGTAGCTATTGAAGACCAAGATAGAAAGTCACCACCAAAGTCATTTGCATTGTCAGATGGTCCACCATAGAAATGTATATGGTTTTATCAGTGAAAATAATATTTTAACAGATGTATTACTATTTGTTTTCATGCTGTACCCTAAAAGACCATGGGACTGTTCCCATGTTCAGCTTGCAGCCAAAACCACACACACACACATACACACACACACACACATACATGTACACATAAATATGTGTGTGTGATCTCCTGTATTAGATATTAATTCTTTGAGAGTAGGAGCTGTCTTGCTTTTTATCCCTAGCACTTAGTGCAGTGCTTTGCATATAGTAAGTTTTTATTAAGTACTTTTTCATTTATTCAAATAGGATTTTATATTTGATTCTGGAAGGAATAGGATGCTATTGGAGTCTATTAAGTAAAAGAGGGCAGTGACATGGGTAGGCCTATACTTTAGGAAAATCATTTTGGCAGATGAGTGGAAGATGTATTGAAGTGGGGGAAAACCATTTAGGCTATTGCAGTTGTCCAGGAGAGAGGTGATGAGGATCAGTACAGGTGAGATTGTATAGACTCCAAGTTCAGTAATCTTTCCACACCATTTCTCACTAACTAGGGCTTGTGAATTCCAGCGCGCTTCCTTTGCAACAGTCTTGTCAAGTATAATGTTCCCCATTCTGCAGATGAATAAACTTAGGCCCAGAGAGGCATCAGCCATGTCATAAGTGGCAGTCAAGATTCAAGGTCTTCTGCTTTCAAATCCATCGATTTCCTATTACCCTTCCTAATCTCCCTAATTCATCTTTGTATCTTCCTTACTTCTTGACCCCAGGAACCAACAGATTTTGGTCTTAATAATTTCTGGATGCTTTAGTTGTTGAATATAATGAATTCACAGACTTCCTATTTGTTTTGGCCCTATATGGAGACATTATCATTTCTTTTCTTTTCTTTTTTTTAATTAATTAATTTATTTTTATTTTTTTGGTGTTCTACAATCACTTCCTTAAAATTAAGATTTTATCCCTCCCCGCCCCCCCCTTTCCCCCACTACCCCCCTCCCTCCCTGCGACAGCATACAATTCTGTATAGGTTCTACATATACTTTCCTATTGAGTACATTTTCACAATAGTCATGTTATGTAGTCGAACTAAAATAAATGGAAGAAATCATATAACAAATCAAAACATAATACACTAAACCTACACATATACAAACATGATCTGCTACATTTTGCGAATGACTTCCATATTTCTTTCTCTGAGTGTGGAAGACATTTTGTGTTAGAATACTACCATTGGGATTTTTTTTTTAGTAAGTTCTTGCATTATTACGAAGTTCCAAGTCTACCAGAAAAAAACTCTCGCACACTGTGGTCATTGCTATGCACAATGTTCTCCTGGTTCTGCTCCTTTCGCTCAGTATCAGATCATATAAGTCCTTCCAGGCCTCCCTGAAGTCTTCTTGTTCATCATTTCTTATGGTGCAATAGTACTCCATTACATTCATACACCATAATTTATTAAACCATTCCCCTCTTGATGGGCATCCCCTTGATTTTCAGTTCTTGGCTACCACAAAGAGTGTTGCTATAAATATTTTTGTGCATGTGGGACCCTTTCCCATTTTTATGATCTCTTGGGGATATAGTCCTAGTAGCGATATTACTGGGTCAAGGGGTATGCACATTTTTGTAGCCCTTTGGGCATAGTTCCAAACCATTCTCCAGAATGGTTGGATGAGCTCACAGCTCCACCAACAGTGAATTAGTGTTTCAATTCTCCCACGTCCTCTCCAGCATTTATCACTTTCTTGTTCTGTCATATTTGCCAATCTTATAGGTGTGATGTGGTACCTCAGAGTTGTTATTTGATTTGCATCTCTCTAATCAGTAGTGATTTAGAACACTTTTTCATATGATTATAGATATCTTTAATTTCTTCCCCTGAAAATTTCCTGTTCATATCCTTTGACCATTTATCAATTGGGGAAGGACTTGTGTGGTTGTACATTTGAGTCAGTTCTCTATATATTCTAGAAATGAGGCCTTTATCCCTGAGCTTAGCCGTAAAATTTTTTTCCCAATTTACTTCATCCCTCTGAATTTTGGTTGCATTGGGTTTGGTTGTGCAAAAACTTTTCAGTTTAATGTAATCAAAATTATCCATCTTGCATTTCATAATGCTTTCTATCGCTTCTTTAGTGAAAAATTCTTCCCTCCATAAATCTGATAAATACACTATTCCTTGCTCCTCCGACATTATTATTTCTTGTAAAAAAAAATGTTTAATTTCTAGGAATTAAATTTGAAATTACCTGTCAACATCACTATTCTTCTTCCACCCCCTTGACACCCACTGTCTTCATGCTCCTATTACTCCCAACTCAACATACATACCTGATTATTTTATCAAAAGCTTTTTCTGCATCTGTTGAAAGAATTCTATAGTTTGTCATGTTTTTGTTTTAATCTGATTAATTCGTTAGTTTTATTTTTAATGTTGAACCATTCTTACTTCTCTGGTAGAACATTAGTTAGAGAGTTGTGTTAGATAATACTAATGAAATTTTTTTTTGAGATAAATTGCTATGGTCTTTTATTTTTAAATTTTTAATTAATATTCATCAATATTATTGGTTTGTTGTTTCATTTCTTTGCTTCTTTCCTAGTTTAGGTATAAAAACTTTAATCTCATAAATAAAGTTTTGTACAGGACTTTTTTCCTTGATTTTTGAGAAAACTTTATAGTGTAGGCATTAATTTTTCTTTAAAAGTTAATAGAATTCTCCCTTAAGTCTATTAAACTCAAGAGATTTCCCTACCACTAACATTGGTTTTCCCTTTACAGCTAGTTCAGTTTCCTTTACTGAGATCACATTATTTAAAATCTCAATTTGATGTTCTGGTAGTTTGAATATTTTGTATTTTTGAAGATCTAGTCTCTTTAAAGAGAGATTTAGAGTGAGAACAATTGAATTCATGTCCCAGATTTATCTCATACTAATGCAGTGACTTGAAGCACAGAGACTTCAGAGTATATTTATAATAACAACAACACTTATATAGTGCTTACTACGTGCAAGACACTTTGCTAAGTGTCTTATGGCTATCTCATTTCGTATCTTATTTAAATATATTCATTCATAAAATGGGAATCATCATTTCAGAATTACAGAATCTTGAAATTTAAGAGTTAGAAGGGACTTCAAACTGCTTTGTAAGCCATAAAGTACTATAAAATTGTGATATTTTATTTGATGAAAGATTTTGCTAGTTACCTGTTTGTCCATGTTTTTATTACATCTGATTTTCATTTTGATCAAGTAATCTAACATAAGTATATACATATATATGTATAAAATGTGTATGTTTGGTTGTGTTGTTTTTAGTAACTATATATATTTATTTGCTCAGTCACAATGATAATGGCAATTCATCTTTAAAATATAACATTTCTTGTCTCATGGATGTGTTTTAAAGAAAATTCTTTATAAAATGCTACAGAAATGTGAGCTATTGTTATTATAATTATTAATATTATTGAATTGCTCCATTAAAGTCCTCTAATGTTTCAAGTTATCAAGGAAACATTTGGTTCTAACAAAGGCTGTTCCAGTGTCCCACAAGCTCTGGCAGGCCCTCCGAAGCTAGAAAGACTTTGAGTAGTAACCTAATGATTGCCAGCAACTTCCTTTGCCCAAGGATCAGCAGGCCTAGCTAAGTGTGAGGAAGCTCCCTGCTGGAGGGTTAGCCACTAGGTATCAGGGGATGAGTTTTATGGCCATAGCAACTTATGAAACCACCCATTAAGGCAAAAAGGAAGTAGAATCTGCACCATTGGAGGACGCACCCATATTAATGGAGTCACAGATCCTTTGAAGTATTGTTAATCTGTTATTTCAATACAGTATGAAGAATAGGATAAAATTAATAGCCTCATTAGTATTAGTATCACTGCTCTCCTCTACTCTTTGGTTCACAATATTGCTGTAAGGATCAAATGAAGTCATTGATATAGTGTTTTGCAAACTTTAAAGCACAATATGAAAAGTGAGCCATTATTGTTGTTGTGAATAACTTTGTGCCTTCTGTATCACTCAGTCTGTGGCCTTCTTTTAATCTCATGATATTTGTTTTTTTCAGTTAACTGCCTGTATCCATGGGTCTGCTGCTATGCTCTATCCGATGTTCTGGCAACATGTTTACATCCCAGTTTTGCCCCCACATCTGTTAGACTACTGCTGGTAAGGTGGCATGTGCTCCCCATCACCATCTGAGGTGTCACTTGGGTTGGTCATGGGTGGGACTCACTCAAGTTCAGGCTCCAGTGGCATAACCTTCAGGCATTCCATGACCTTGAGGCATCAGAGGAGGAATCTTATCAGGACTCCATCTCTGTTGTCCAAGAACAAGCCACAGTCGCTATGGAGAAGTTCTTCACTAGAGGCCTAGCCTATGAAGAAAACTTTTTTTTTGGCTACATGTAGGATTTTGAGATCTGTGAAAGGAGTATTCACACTAATGAAATCATAGATGTTTGCAAATATTGAGGTAAATTTTTGTGCCTGTTTTTCAGTTTATATATAGATTATACAAGTTTTTCAGTTTCCATTTTAGGCGTGCAGGCTCTGCTAAAAGGGAGTGGGCTATAATAAAGCTGATATATTATCTCATACATGGTGGGGTTAGAGATTGTGATGGCAGACATATTCTGGCTTCATAAAGTAAGGAGCTCTTTCCAATTTGTTTCTCTGAATTTGCTCTCATGAATTAATTAAATTAATATAAATTGTCACTTTTTAAAAATGTAGATCCTTTTTGAGTTCTCTGAGTGTTCATGCTTACAGCTCTTTACATCTATGAGATTACGAAGCAATATGTTTCCCATTTTCTGTTGGAGAAGATCGATCTGGAGTATCTAGGTAATTTTTGTTTAGCAAAAGTTCTCTTGTTGATTAAGCAAAGCCAAATGGTTTATAGGTGAAGCTCAATTTAAAGAAAGCAACTTTTCACAATATTTGGGCAGCAGAGTCTATGAAACAAAGTCCCAGTGAATAGCCAAAAAGAATGATTTTTAAAACCTTTATTTCGAAGGCTCTCATTGCACTTTGTCAAACAGAATAAACTCTCTCTTCAACACATATTCATCTTGCAAACAATAAAAGAAGAACAAGTACACAAATAATTTTGATATCAGGAAGACTGAGGTTAATGCTTAGAAGAGAAAGTAATGTATTTGATGAAGAAGAGATTGTTTCCCTTGGAAGGTCAGAAAAAGTCTTTCCATGGGAGGTTATAACTAAGTTGAACCTTAAAGTTACAGAGGGACTCCTGTAGACAAACCTGGAGGGAAGGATTTGTTCTAAGTGTGGGAGACACTATGAATAAAATCATAGAGATGAAAGAAGGCAGGACAAGAATGGGGAACCATGAGCAGTTCATCTTGGCTGGAAGGTAGGATACTTGAAGGAAGTTACATGAGATAAATCTGGGTTGGTAGGTTGGAGCCAGACTGTAGAGGACCATGAGTGCCAGAGGCAGGAATTTCTACTTTATTCAGTAGGCAATGGGAAGCAGCTAAAAGTTTTAAGTAGAGGAGTGAAGTAATCCCAGCAGTAGAATAAGGTGCTCAGACAGCTCTGTGGAGAATAGATTGCAGAGTCAATTAGTGCTCATAAACACAGGGAATAAAGTTCCCTTTCCCTGGAGGATAACCTGGACCACCAGTTGTTGGTGATATTTTAAAGGGAATCCATGTATTATCAAGGCATTCTGGACTAAATCATTGTTTCCCAATACAAACCATATTGCTTAGGTAAAAATACCTTACATTTTTACATCTTTATAGAAGGCTAAAGAACTGTAGGGTGAGGATGAGATACAGATATCAAGAGGGAGAGAAGTAAGACCCTGGGAGGAGAAATATTTTTTTTAAACTTTGTAGATTAAGAAATAAGGGCAAAAGAAGAGGGATGTCCGTGTATGTGCCTGCCACTGGTGCCACCGCCTCCTAGCCTTTACCATGGTCATCCTGGCACATGGCTTCATGTGAGGCAAGATCATAGCCAACAAGTGGGAGGCCTAACTAGGGCTGCTGCAGGCAGAGTACACCAAAAGGGATGCCCTGAATGCATTGGGCCTGAAGCACTATCACAGGTCCACATGGACCTGATAAAGAAACTTCTCAACTACACACTCACGGAGAAGTGAGTCCCCACCCCTGAAGACCTCTATCAGCCATTGGCCACATGGAAGAGCCGACATCCCTGAAGGCTCCCATCCGATGTCATATAGAAGAGTCTCCATTAGAACACCTTGATCAGTCATGTGGAGGAGCTCCCATCCACTGTCATATGGATGAGTTGAAGAGAGCCTCGTCCCTGAAGGCTTAGCTCAGCTATCTGCCACGTGAAAGAACCCCCATCCCTGAAGGCCCCCATCAGCTATCTGTCACATGGAAGAGCCCCTATCCCCAAAGGCCTGGCTCAGCTGTCTGCCACAAGGTTTCCAGAGATGGCAGTATACCCTTTTGGGGAAAAAAAAAAGAAAGAAATAAGAACCCCAGGTATAAAGAGTTTAATGTACTGCTGATTAGAAAATTGTGGACTAGATAACTGATTCAGATGAATATAACTGGATGATAGTAATTCATTCAACAATTTTGTGAAAGAACCTTTTTTGACCTTTGGCCAGTAAGTATTTGAGATATACAAATAATAATAGATTACGTTTGTTTAGTGCTTTAAAGTTCAAAGAGCACTTTTATGTGGTCATTTAGTTCTTACAACAACCATGAGAGGTGATTTGTCAGATGTTATTATCCTGTTGTTATCTGTATTACAGATAACAAAACCGAGCCTTAGATTTACCTGAAGGCTTCCAGCTCATAGATCTTTTAAATGTCTTATTCTGAAATTTGAGAATTGGTTTTGGTTTTCTCTTTTAAAAGAATATTATTCATATCATTTGTTTTTATATCAAATTTATTTCCAGATTTCCCCACTTGCTCATCCAGTGAACCATTCCTTGTAACAAAGAATAAATAATAAAGAGGGGAGGGGGATAAAAAAATACAATTCAGCAAAATCATTACATCACCTGAATCTTATAGTATAATCACCCTTTGTCCTCCTCCTTTGCAGGGAAGGAAAAGAGATACATTTTCTCATTTCTTCTAGTCCAAGCTTGATAATTTAATCACATAGCATTCAAGGGTTTGTGTGTGTGTTTGTTCGTTCTTTACATTGTTGTGATTATATGTATTTTTGTTTTCCTATTCTGTTTGACTTTTAAAATCCTTCACAATCTGGCCCCTTCCTACTTTTTCAGTCTTCTTTCCCTCTACGCATCACCTTGTATTGGGACTATATATAGCCTCCTGCTGCCTGCCCTCAGGTCTCTCTCCACTCCAGTCCTTCATTCGGCCATCAAAATGATTGCCTATAGAGACAATGCAAAACCATCTGTTTGGCATTCAAGCCCTTCATAAATTAGTCCTTCCTATCTTTCCAGTCTTCTTATACCTCAATACATATTCTTTGATCAGTGACACTGACCTTCAGGCTGTTCTACGATAAGATCTTCCACCTCTGGATTCTGGGCATTTTCTTTGGCAGTCTCTCATGCCTGGTATGCTCTCCCTTCTGGTTCCTGTCTCCTGGCTTCGTTTGAGGCCCAAATAAAATCTCATCTTCTACAAGAAGTCTTTGCCAACTCCTCTTGGTGCTTTCTATTAATTATTTCCTATTTATGTTTTATATAACTTGCTTGTATATAGTTATTGGCTTGTTATCCCCCATTACCTTGTGAGCTTTTTGAGGATGGGGACACTCTTACTTCTTTTTGTATCCCTAGCATTTAGCACATAGTGTCTGGAACATAGCAGGTCTTTAATAAAAGTTTATTGATGAATTGACTTTACTCCCCTCCATGTACACTATGATCCAGTTACAGTGGCCTTCTTGTTGTTCCTTGCACATGATAATTCACCCCCAGTTCCATGACATTTCTCTAGCTGTCTCCCATCAGTAGAATGTTTTCCATATTCACCCCTACCTTTTGACTTACCTGACTTTCTTCAAAACTCAAGTCACACCCAGCTTTCAGCCTTTCCTTCTCTACCTTTTCCCACTCTCCCTCTCACTCCATTTCTTTCCTTCCAAGATTGCTTCCATTTATGCTATGTATATCTTATATATACAGTATTTTGCATATTATCTCCCCCATTAGAAAATGAACTCCTTATAGGGAAGGACTGCATTTTTGCCTCCTGCAAGCAGATAGCACAGTGCCTGGCACATGGTAAATGCTTAATTAATTAATTCTCCTTATATCCATTTGTTAGATGTCTTCCCTTCTGTGATTCTTCATGTGCATCTTTTCTTAAAATACAATAATATTCCATTAACCTTGTATACCACAATTTGCTTAGCCATTCCCCAATCAATAGGCATCTACTGTGTGTGTGTTTAAGATCTGTTATTTCATAGGGCTAGAATAGATGGCAGTACCAGTGTTTGTGATACTGATCTTTGTGAATGAATTTTTTTGACATTTCACCAAGAAGTTGCTTGTAAATCTATGGGGAATCTTTGTCTTTATAAATCTATGGGGAATGATATGAGGATACTGGAATTAAAGATTACTAGGGAGAGAAATAGTTGTTCTAATATAGGTTTAATATGATTATTTTCTATCAGTTTTTGTCAGCATCTACAAATTCCATGAAATTATATTTAAAGTAAGTTTTTCATATTGTCTGTGGTGCTTCTTCACTACATTTTTGTCAAAGTCTCTGTAGAGTCATGAGATAAGGAGCCTTTAGGGATAACTAGCATTTTAAGTGAAGTGCCAGGAGCCTGAAACATGTAAATGTGAAGGAACTGGTTCCTCTGCAGATGATTTAAATGTTAAGTACATCCCCATGTAGGGGATATAGGGACTGGAATCTGAAAACTATTATCTCCTGTAGAAATGAACCTTCAATTTACTCACTGCACAGGAAGGGCAGATGCTACTCATTTTCGCTGTCAGCAGGTGCCCTTTCTATGCATAATAGACTTCGAATGTGTAATTAACACATGAAGGAGGCCACCACCAGTCACTCTTTCAGGTACATGCTGCTAGCAGTTTTCAGGACAACCATGAGAGCCATGAGAGGTTCTTACATTGTCTAGAAGATTAGCTTGCCATTGACTTCCTGGAAAAGACTTGTTAAAAGGGGCTAAATCCAGATCCCACTGTGGGCAGGCATAACTGTAGACTAAGCAAATATCCACTCAGGTTACAGACTCAAGATAGAGGAGGGAGGGAGGGAGGGAGGGAGGGAGGGAGGGAGGGAGGGAGGAAGGAAGGAAGGAAGGAAGGAAGGAAGGAAGGAAGGAAGGAAGGAAGGAAGGAAGGAAGGAAGGAAGGAAGGAAGGAAGGAAAGGATTTTAGAGATCATTAGTCTAATACCTTCAGTTTATAGATGGGGAAAACTGAGTTTTAGTGAGAGGAAGATGGAGACTTATCTGACTGAGGTTACAGAGGAAGCAAGGTATGGAACTTAGCTCTTCTGGTTACAAATTTAGTGCTTTGGAGCCCCCTGCTCAGTGGACTGATTTTGACCTTGCCTGGCAAAGAACATAGACTGAGGGTGAATGGATGCCTCAGTATGGTGGTTATATTTTTGTGAGTTTTGTTTGTTTGATTTTTTGTTTTTAACTAAAAAAATAGTTAAATGGAAAATGTATTGATCTCTAAGTCAGAGGACTGAATTCTAAGGTAGGTTTTCTGTTCTGGCTGGAAGATTGTGGGCAAATCATAACTTTATCCCCTGAGCTTCTGTTTCCTCCTCTGTAAAATGGGGATAATAATCCTTGCACTACCTACCTTACAGTACTGATGGGAGGTTAGAGGCTATAGAGTTGTTGAGTTGCCCTCAAAAGCAATTGCTGGCAAGCCTCCCATTGCACATTAACAAACATAACAACAGATTAGCTGAGGGAGCTTTAATTAGCCTAGTAATAGCAGATTGTGATTGTTGTAATAAATCAATTTAGGCCAAATGACTTTTCCCTGAATGCTTCTTAAATTAACCTCTGAATTCTTCTGTGATTTGTGAACATGAAGAGGACATTATAGTCACTCAGGAGATTTATAATAACCTCCACAAAAGCAGATACAGCCTTCTCCTTCTCCTCAGGATGGACATTTACTAGTCACATGACCATGGACAAGTCTCTTAGGCTTTCAGAGAGGCTCAATTTCTTCACTTTGAGAGTGAAGATAATAGTCATTTAGCACCTACTGTGTGCCAGGCACTGAGCCAAGCATCTGGGATACAAAGAAGGGGGCAAAAAAAACCAGCCCCTCCTCTCAAGGAGCTCATATTCTCCTTGCACATATGGCTATGATGAAAGCCCTTTGCAGCTTTCAAGAACTATAAAAATATGAGTTATTTTAAAATTTATTATATGAATCACAGAGTCTAACAGTAAGCTTCATGAGGGTGGAGAATGTATCTTACCTTTTTATCTCCTTAGTATCTTAGTAAATAGGTGCTTGATAAATGTTAATTATGTTTACTTGAATTTAATTAGATTTTGAGTCTGTGGTACTTTATACTTTCCCTTCTGCCTATCCGTCAAAACCCTAGCTCAAATGACACCTTCTCCAGGAAGCTTTCCCTTATCTTTCCTCTCCCTTCTCTTCAGCTGGACATGATTTCTGCCTCATCTGAACTTCAATTTCCTTTTATGACTATCTCATGTTTTTATTCACATAATATACTTATCTGTGTCTCTCGATATTGGATTGTAATCCTTTGGAGGACATAGAGCATGTTTTGTTTTGTTTTGTTTCATTTTTGTGTCTCCTTCCCTGCCAGCACCGAACATAATGTTAAAGTGTAATTTTGTTGTTCGTTCATTTTCCAGTTCTGCCTGATTCTTCATGACCCGATTTAGGGTTTTCTTGACAGAGACACTAGAGTAGTTTGTCATTTCCTTCTCCAGCTCATTTCACAGATGAGGAAACTGAGGCAGACAGGGTTAAGTGACTTGCCCAGGGTCACCCAGCTAATAAGTATCTTAAGCCAGAAAAGAACTCAGGTCTTCCTGACTCCAGTCATGGCATTCTATCTACTGCATCACCTAGATGCCCCATAAGCATAGCATAATCAGTCTTTACCAGTTGTTTGTGGAACTAATGTATAACAGTAATAACACTCATTTCTAAGGCACCTTAAATTATTTTTTAAAAAGTACTTTTCTTGCAACACTCGTTGACATGAGGATGAATAATTTCATTAGAAAGATAAAGAAATTGATCATTTATAGCCAGCCACATAGTAAGCAGCAGAACCCAGATCTTCCAACTCCAAGTTCAGTACTGTTTCTTAGAACCTTTGTATAAGCTAGGGTTAGGCATTACAAGTATCATTTTTAGAGTTGCTGAAAAGAAAGTTCAGAGAGTTAAAGGGATTTGTGTGGTCACCCACCTTGGAGGTGTCAGGGTGTTGACTCACCCTCTATTTGACTCTTACACTTTATAGAATTTCAGTTACAAAGAAACCTTAGAGATCATTTACTCCAGTCCATTCCTCTGCCCAGTTTTACATATGAGGAAACTTGAGTCCCCAAAAGATTAAATGATTTGACCAAAGTCATACAGGTAATAAGCAATATTAAAATCTTCATCTTCTAACTCCAGCCCAGTGTTCTCTACCATACCAGACAAAATCAACCTGTGCCATGTCTTGGAATGACACAGAACTTCAGGGAAAGGTCATCTTTCTGTTCTACCTCTCTTTAGCTGTTTTAAAACATTTTTTTCAATTTAGCTTGCATTATTGTGTGGTTGTTTTCATTTGCAGCTGTGGCATAAGAATGAAAAGACAAGAAACAAAAGCAGATGGCAGAGAAAACTAAAGGAGGGATGCATTTCCAGCCTTTATGAATATTTAAAAGCATGTGCTACTGGGCTTCATCCTAGTATGGAGCTGTGCTCTCTCTTTCTGACTTTGGAAATAAAAAGCTGATAATGTTCCCTACTTTAGCCATCTCTTTCCCCTTCTCCTTGGGGAATGGCACTGAAGGCTGGGCGTGGTAAGACTAACAGGTTAAGTCTACAGTGTTGATTAGTTTTCTGTTACAGAAGAAGAAATTAAGAAAGTCAGTGAGAGCTTGTGAAAGAAATCTATATAGAGAACCCCTGGAAATGACTTAATTGTAGACTTATGTTATTACTAATTAAAGATGCCAACAGCTGTATCAGAGGATCAGTCCATCAGCAAGCATTTATTAAGCACCAAGCATTGTCTAGAAACTGAAAGAGAAAAAAAGCAAACAATCCCTGTTCTCAAGGGGTTTAGATTCTATTGGGAAAAATGATAGGCACACAAATAATAAATATAAACTGGTGAGAAAGGGCACTAGCAGTTGGGGGTGGGAGCAGAGGGGAACAGGAAAGGCATTGTAGAGAAGGTGGTACTTGAGTGCATCTTGAAGGAAGAGAGGGATTCTTGGTGATAGAAACAAAAGGAGAGTGCATTTCAGGCTTGAGAAACAGAAGCGAAGAGGAGAGAAGAGAACTAGAACCTTCCCCCCCCCCCGTAGTTGGGAGGGGGAAAAACAGCCAGGAGAGAATAGTGTCTTGAAAGCCCAAATTAAAGAGCACATCTTGGAGGCAAGTGTCAAATAGAGCAGAGAGGTCAAGAACAATAATAACTGAGAAAAGACCAGTAGATTTGGTGATTAAGAGGTCATTGGTAACTTTGGAGAGAGCAGCTTCCAAGTACTGAGGTTGGCATACAGACTGGAAAGGGTTAAAGAGTGAGTGAGGGGGAGAAATGGAGGTGATGAGTATATCCAGCTTTCTGTAGTAGTTTGTGAAAGCAAGGAG
This sequence comes from Bettongia penicillata ogilbyi, assembly GCA_023548195.1. NCBI lineage: Eukaryota > Metazoa > Chordata > Mammalia > Diprotodontia > Potoroidae > Bettongia > Bettongia penicillata. The sequence goes on from JAJHZJ010000304.1 coordinate 3,443,146, forward strand.
AAATTTAGAGAGCCAGACCCTGAAGGAGAGTGAGATCTACTGAAGATTCATTAAGTGTGGGGGAGATGTTGAACGTGTTTGAAGGCAAAGGGCAAGGCAATAAGTAGTAGGTAGGGAAAGACTGAAGATTAAAGAAAAGGGGAACATGTTTGGGAGCAATCTGCTGGAGAACAGAAGTGGTGGAGTCAAGGGCATATATAAAGAGGTTGGCAGAGAGACCAGAAAGAGCTACTTCGTCATCAGAGGCTGGAGGAAAGGAGATGACAGTTCAGGAGTTTTGAGGTGAAAAAATGAGAGGAGAGAGAATTCACAGAGAAGAGCCTCAGTTTTCTCAGGAGGTGGTGTATATGGTATGGGAAGTGAGAGAGGTTTTAGAAGAGGAGGTTTGGGATTGCTTCTGTGAGTAGTGGGATAGGGAATCAATTATGGAAGAGTAAATAGGTTCTCGGATTTAGAAAGGATCTTGGAGATTCAGCGGTCATAGAATTATACTTCAGCCCTATAAGAGACCTTGCCTAAGGTGTGATTACCTTTTGCTTAAGCTAGTAATCATTCAGCTTCTGCTTCAGCACTTTGAGGGACAGGAACCTCACTGACTTCCTAGGAAGTTCTTCCAAGTCAAAATCTGCCTCTATACAGTTTCATTCCATTGTTCCTTGCCTTGCTTTCTGAAGCCAGTCAAAATAAGTCCAATTCTTCTTTCTCGTGATAACCCTTCAGATGCTTAAAAATAGTTATCAGGACCCTTCTGAGTCTTCTCATCTCCAGGCTAAATATCCCTAATTTCTAATTTGGTTTTGAATCCTGCCATGAGTATGATCACGTCACCTCCCTTTCTCTTTCCTCTTCTGTACAAATAATTTTGTTGTAATTGATGGTCTCTAAAGTTCCACTCCAAAAATCTATGATGCTAGGAACAATTCCTTACATGCCATTCTTTCTGGTCTCCTCACTATCCTGGTGACTTTATTCAGTTTATGTTCCAGCTTTTCAATATCCTTCCTGAATTGTGGAACCCAGATCTGGACAGTATGCTGCTCATAATATAGCCTAAGATCTTTTTTGAATGTCAAGCCACACTTTTGACTCATCTCATGAGGTTCACTAAACTCCCAGAGAGGATCATAGTCTCTTAGAGTTGTAGAAGATTTCTGAAGTCAGGTAGTCCAACCCTTACCTGAACAGGAGTTCTCTGTTCACTATCCCTACCAAATGGTGAGCCTCCATTTGCAGACCTCCTGTGATGAGGAATTTTCATCCTCCTTGAGACTAATTATTTAGAAGTTTTTACTTATTGAGAAACTAAATCTGCTTCTCTTCAACTTCTTTTGCCCTCTGGGGCCAAGCAGAAGTCTAATCCCTCTTCCATACAATAACCATATTTTAAATGATCCAAGACAGTTACCTGTCCTTCCTAGTTTTCTTCTTTTCCAGGACAAATATTCCCAGTTATTTCAAGCAATTCTCTCTCTGTCCTGGTCACTTTCCTCCAGGCATAATCTAACTTGTTGATATCTACCAAAATGTGGTGTGCAGAATCATATACAGAACTCTAGATGTAGACAAAGTAGCCATATGTTATTTTTCATAGAAATTCTTTCCCCACTTCCCACAAAAATCAGAATCTAAAATAAGGTCCCTCAGTCATTCACCTCCCAAAAATAATTATGTTGGAACTGGTCTGGAGGTTTACTAAACACATTGTTGGTCATGATTGGTGGTGTCTTAGGGAAGGGTCAGGATAAGTTTAATTTTTTTTTTTTCAAAAAAACATCAAGATGAAAGGCAGACTGATTAATGACTCCTGAGGTTCTGAGTTGAATCTAAAAGTTAAATAGTGTTCTAGATTAAATCCTGGGACCTGTCATTTGTAGGAGCAGAATCTGGTACAAGATTTCCTTAGTAGTTTCTGAGGAATTTAAAAGCTATTACATAAAAATGGTCATATAACAACTTAGATTCCTGTAACAGCATGAAGTAGATATTACAAGTATCGTAGCTGAAGAAAAGCTATAAAGAAAAATTAGAAGATAAAATGATTTATCCAAGGTTATACAGTTGGCCATTGGCAAACCCAGAATTGATATCCAGGTCTTTTGACTGAATTCCTTGCTTTTTCAACAGCCCTCTAGAAAATGAGTGGTATCCCAGACCTTTGGTTAAGAAAGGACAGTGGGCTCTATATCTGTGCTGTTTCAAGGGCTTGCATTAACTATCTGCCATATCAATCATTTACCTGCAATCAGATTATTAGTAAATTACTGATGCATTAAAGGATCTCTGGGAGCTGAGGAGTCAGAGAAGCATGGTTATCTGTGATATGCTATCAACATGGGGCATATCAAATGGTATCCCATAGGGAGCAGACATGAACTCATTTTACCCAAATTAGTGTAGATGGAAGAATTCTGAACTTGGAGTCAGAAAATAGTGATTTAAATCTTAGGTCTGACAGGGGTTTTGTAGCTATGCGTAAATCACTTTACTGCTCTCAACCTCAGTTTTCTCTTCTATAAAACAGAATTAAGAAGTTTTGTGCTTCTTAATTAATTAATAATCCACACAGGATTATTTTGAATGAAATGTTTTGTGACAGGAAGCGGTGGAAAGAGCACTATATTTAGAGTTCAAATCTAAGTTTCATTTCTGATTGATTTGTATTACTCATATGAATTAGCATAAATCAACCTTATCTCCTTATCTGCAATGTAAATTTATATTAGTATTAGGCTACACTTGTTAACAATCATTTATTAAGTGTCTAGTATGCTAAAACCTGGGGATTCAAAGAAAGGCAAAAGACAGGCCCTTTCCTCAAGGATCTTGTAGTCTAATGGGGAACATGCAAACAACTATGTGTAGACAAGATATAGAGAGGATAAATTGGAGATAATCTCAGAGGGAAGGACTTCTTGGCAGAAGGCTGGATTTTTAACTGAGACTTGGAAGAGGCCAAGGAAGTCAGTGGATGAGGAGGGAGAAAATTCCAGAGTTGGGGGACAGGCAGTCAGACTGCACAGTCAGAAGACAGAGTGTTGGAGGAGCAGTAATGAAGTTAACTACCACCAGATCAAGGAGTAAGCAGAATGGACTAAGTTGGAAGAATGCTGGAAATGTAGGAAGAGACTAGCGTCATTAGATCGCAGAGTATGTAGGGCTAAGCAAGGTAGAAGAAGATCGGAAAGGTAAGAATGGGCCAAATCATGAAAGGCTTTGAATGCCAAACTGATGATTGTATAGTTGTACCTATAGGTTAAACAGGGAGCCATTGTGTTCATTGAATTGGGGGTGGCGACAGGGTAGTAGGGGTATAGTGACTGGGTCAGACCTGTGCTTTAGGAAGATCATTTTGATGATGAGTGAATAGACTATAGGATTGTCCTCCTTTCCTCAGAAGGATCATAAGAATTTTATAGGTCATTTAATCTAATCCATCATTTTTCAGATGGAAAAGAAAAAACCCACTGAGAGTTAGAGAATTGCCTGAGGTATACCCAAACTAGATGTACAAAGCAGGTAGGAAATCAGATTTAGAACTGAGACTGTGGCAGCAAGCTAGTCCAGTAGATAGTGTTGGACTTGAAGGAAAAAAAAATCTTATTTGAAATCCTGCCTCAGGTACATGGTAACTCTGTGACCTGGGTAAGTCACTTAACCTCTGTCAGCTTCAGTGTACTCATCTGCAAAATGAAAGTATTGAATTTGAAACACACTAAGATCCCTTCAATCTTTAAATCCATCCCACTAAGATAAGTGGTCAAAAAACATGGGGAAAAAAAACCCAGTTCTCATAAAAAGAATTGCAAACTATAAGCAACTATAGGAAAGAAGACTCCAAATTATTAATAAATAGGAGAAATTCAAATAAAAAACTGAGGTCTTCTAACTCCATATTCTGTGTTCTTTCCCTCCCTTAAATCAGATCTTTCATGTAAAGTATAATATAAAGTACTCTAAAAATAATTTATTCTTTAAAATAAACTGTAAAGTGCTATAGGTGAAATTATTATTCCAGTCCAGGGTTTATTTTATTTTGCTTTGCCTTTTGCTCTTTTCCAAACCATTTCCAAGCTTCAAATATTATGTACTGAATTTGGTTAAAAGACCAGAGTTCAAATTCTGGTTTGAAATTTCTGTGGCAGTCCCTGTGTAATGTTTCTATTATTTTTCAGTCATGTAAAGAAAATCATTTATTTATTTATGTAGAGCATTCTTTTCTTTTGAAATTGAGTTCCAAATTCTCCCCTTTCCTCCCACCTCTGCCCTACTCAGTGAGAAGGCAAGCAAAATAATATGAATTAATTATACATATAAAATCATACAAAACATATTTCCATGTACTGTATCACAAAAGAAGGAAAAAAAACACGAGAAAATTATACTTCTTGGCAGAAGGTGGGATTTTTAGTTGAGATTTGAAGGAAGCCAGGGAATGAGGAGGGAGAAAATTCCAGGAATGGAAGACAAGCAGGAAAAATGCACACTCGGGATGTGGATTGTCTTGTTGGAGGAACAGCAGTTTGTACTCAGAGTTCATCAGTTCTGTTTCTGGAAGTTAATAGCATTTTTTTATCATGAGTCATTTGAAATTGTCTTGGATCATTGTCTTAATTAGAGTAGCCAAGTCTTTTACAGTTGATCATCTTTACAGTATTGCTGTTACTGTGCGCAATGATCTTCTGTTTCTTCTCACTTTACTTTCCACAAGTTCATATAGTTGTTGTAATTGTTTTCCCCTGAAACCACTTCCCTCATTCCATATAGCACAATAGTGATCCATTACAATCACCTGCCACATCTTGTTCATCCGTTTCCCAATTGATGAACAACCACTCAATTTCCAATTCTTTACCGTCACAAAAAGAGCTGCTACAAATATTTTTATACATATAAGTCCTTCTCCTTTACCTTTTCCTTTGGTCTTTGTGGGGTAAAAATCTAGTAATAGTATTACTGGGTCAAAAGATATGCAGAGTTGGGCATAGTTTCAAGTTTTTCTCCAGAATAGTTGGACCAGTTCACAACTCTACCAACAGTTCATTAGTGTGTTTATTTTTCCTCATGTCCTCCAGCATTTATCATATGTGATAGGTGTGAGGTGGTAACTCAGAGTTGTTTTAATCTGCATTTCTCCAACAAGTAATAATTTACAGCATTTTTACATATGACTATAACTTTGATTTTTTTTTCTAAAAATTGCCTGCTCCTATGCTTTGACCTTTTATCAGTTGGAGAATGACTTTTATTTTCATGAATTTAACTGTTTCCTATATATTTGAAAAATTAGACCTTTATCAGAGAAACTCTAAAAGATTTTTATATTACTTCATTGTCTGTGATACCTTTTAGTAATAGGAAGTTTTCCTGATTATCTCTTTTAATTAGGTCTGTTTTTACTTATGCTTTGTAACCCTTTTTTATTTTTGCTGAAGCATAAAAGATTCTACTCCAGCCCATTAGTTTAACTTTATGTGTGTCTTTGTGTTTTAAGTGTGTCTCTAGTAAATCACATACAATTGGATGCTGGTTTCTAATCTGTTCTGCTATTCACTTCCTTTTTGTGGGTAAGCTGATCCCATTTACATTTACAATTATGTTACTGTGTATTTCCCCTCTATCCTATTTTCTTCTGTTTATCTTTCTCTCTCTCTTTTTACCCTGTTTCTCCTCAAAAGTCTGTTTTGCTTCTGACCACTGCCTCCCTTAATCCAACTTTCCATTTATTATCCCCCCTTTTTCTTTTATCCCCTTCTCCTCTTATTTACCTACGGGATAAGATACATTTCTATACATAACTGAGAGCGTATGTATATTATTCCTTCTTTGAACCAATTTCAGTGAGAATGAGGTTCAAGTATTGCCCACCATCTCTCTAAACCCTTTTCCCCCTGAACTATAAAATCTCTTCCTTGCAAGTCTCTTTTGAGTGAGAAAATTTTCCCCATTACACCTCTCTCTTCTTGCTTCTCACAGTACATCCCTCTTTCTCACCCCTTCACTGTTTTGAGATCATCCCAATGAAGTCTGTTCACACTCATGCCCTCTGTTTATGTAAACTCCTTTTAACTCCCCTAATGAGATAAAGTTCTTAGGTATTAATTGTATCATCTTTGCATAAGGAAATGTGAGAATATCTTAGTATCTAGAGTATCTCTTTCATGTTTACCATTTTATACTTCTCTTGAGTCTTGTATTTGGTTATAAGATTTTCTATTCAGTTCTGGTCTTTTCATCTTGAAGGCTTGAAAGTTCTCTATTTCATTAAATGTTCATTTTTCCCCTGAAGAATTTTACTTACTTTTGCTAGGTAGGTTGTTCTTGGTTATAATCTTAGCTCCTTTGTCTTCCAGAATATCATATTCCAAGCCCTCCACTTCTTTAATGTTGAAGCCACAAAATCTTATGTGATCCTGACTGTGTCTCCACAATATTTGAATGATGTTTTTCTAGACTCTCTGGAATTTGGCTTAATATTCCCAGAAGTTTACAGGAGGCAGAACCAAGTTGGCAGAGTACAGGCTGGGACTCATCCGAGGTGAACCCCATGTCCCTCCAAATACCTTTAAATAATAACTCTTAACAAATTTTAGAGCTGCAGTATATGCAAAAAGATGGAATGAAACAGTTTTCTAGCTTAAGACAAATTATAAGGCTGACAGGAAAGGTCGGTTGCACCAGTTTGGGAGAGGAGTGCAGACCAGCATGGCTGGGAAAGTGCAAACTGAACCCCAACAAACCAGGAACAGGCCTTAGGGCAGCTGAATCAGTGGCAATAGTTGTGTTTTCCAGACCTCACAGCCCCCAGAGGGTAAAGGGAGCCAGAATGGATGAGGAGATTTACAGAGGTCCCTCTGCTGGCACCAGGGGCAGGACTCTTTTGTATTGACTATCTGGGTTGTAGTCCTAGGTCTTAGTTCCAGTGGGAGAGGGAGCTCTAGCCTCGCAAAGCTTGCAGCTGAAGGGAGCAGGGACCTTGGTCACAGTTCCAGGGTTGAAAGAAGTGCTTGTGGTCACACACAAACCAGTGTACAGTGAAGGAGAATAGTAAACACACCTCTTCCACCTTATAAGAGTCAAAAATTTACAAGCCCTAGAATTACCTCTGAAAATAGCTACGCAAAAACCCTGAAGCTTGGGACAGTACCTTTCACATTTGGGAAGCAGAGCTCTACTGTAGCATAGAGTTAAAAGTCAAGAAATAGTCTGGAAAATGAGCAAACAAAAACTAGAAAAACAAAAAGAAAAAAACTCTGACCATAAGAAATTACTGTAGTGGCAAAGAAGATCAAAGCAGACACTCAGAAGAAGACAACAAAGTCAAAATCCTACATCCAAAGCCTCCAAGAAAAATTGAATTGGTCTCAGGCCATCAAAGAACTCAAAAAAGATTTTGAAAATTAGAGAGGTAGGGGAAAATTTTGGAAGAGAAATGAGATGCAAGAAAATTATGAAAAAAAAAGTCAGCATCTTGGTAAAGGAGGCACAAAAAAACACTGAAGAAAATAACATCTTAGAATAAGCCAAATGGTAAAAGAGGCACAGAAGTCCAATGAATAGAAGAATGTCTTGAAAAGCAGAATTGGCCAAATGGAAAAGGAAGTACAAAAGGGAGATATCAAGAAACAATGAAACAAAATCAAAAGAATGAAAAAAGAAGAAAATGTGAAATACTTCATTGGAAAAACAACTAATCTGAAAATAGATGCAGGAGAGATAATTTATGAATTATAAGTACCTGAAAGCCATTTTTAAAAAAAGCCTAGATATAATCTTTCAAGAAATTATAAAGGAAAACTGTTCAGATATTCTAAAACTAGAAGGCAAAATAGATGGTGAAAAAATCCACCAATTACCTCTTAAAAGAGATCCCAAAATGAAAACCCCCCAGGGATATTATAGCCAAATTCTAGACCTCCCAGATCAAGGAGAAAATACTGCAACCTACCAAAAAGAAACAATTCAAATATTGTGGAGTCACATCAGGATAACACAAGATTTAGTAGTGCCTACATTAAAGGATCAGAGGGCTTAGAATATGATATTCCAAAGGGCAAAAAAGCTAGGATTACAACCAAGAATCACTCACACAGCAAAACTCAGTATGATCCTTCAAAGGGGAAAATGGTTATTCATTGAAATAGAGGACTTTCATGGGGGTGAGGGGGATGGGCAATGAGAATTTGGAACTCAAAATTTGAAGAAAAAAGATTGTTAAAATTGTTTTTACATATAATTAGGAAAAATAAAATCTTAAGATTAAAAACTGTTTCTGGGAGTTTTGATTTGGGAATCTCTCTCAGGAGGTGATTGGTGGATTCTTTCAGTTTCTGTTTTGCTCTCTGGATCTAAGTTTATCAGGGCAATTTTCCTTTATAATGTTTTGGAAATATATCTAGGCTCTTTTGAAATATATCTAGATCATGGCATCTGGTCATCCAATAATTCTTGAATTATCTCTCTTCTATTTTCCAGGTCAGTTGTTTTTCCAATGAGATATTTCATGTTTTCTATTTTTTTCATTCTTTTGACTTTGTTTTTTTATTTCTTGGTATCTCATAGAGATATTAGCTTACCTTGCCCAATTCTAATTTTTTAGGAATTATTTTCTTCAGTGAGCTTTTGTGCTTCTTTTTTCCATTTGGCCAATTAGGAGTTCTTTACTTCAGTGACTTTTTTAACCTCTTTTACCTGTAGACCAATTTTGTTTTTTAAGGTGTTATTTTCTTTCATCCTTTCTTTCTTTTTCTCTTTCTTTCTGCCTTTTTTTTTTTACCAAGCTTTTAATTCTCTTTTCATAATTTTCTTGTATCAGTCTCATTTTGTTCTTCGATTTTTCCTCTATCACCCTTGTCTCTTTAATCAGGAATTCTTTTTGGATTTGGGTCCAAATAGCATTTTTCTTTTAGGCTTTGTTAAGTCTTGTTGCTTTTGTTGTTTACTTCTTTTTCTAGCGTTTTTCTTAACTTTGAACTTTATGTTAAAGTTGGGCTTACAAATTTGTAAGAATAGAGGTCATTTCCTAGTTGATAAATGGTCAAAGGATATGAACAGGCAGTTTTCTGGTGAAGAATTAAAGCTATCTATAAGTCATATGAAAAAAATGTTCTAAATACACTATTGATTAGAGAAATGCAATTTGAAGTAATTCTGAGGTACTACCTCATACCTATCTAATTGACTAATATAACAGCAGGAAAATGACAAATGTTGGAGAAAATGTGGGATAATTGGAAATGCATTGTTGGTGGAGTTGTGAACTGATCCAAATATTCTGAAGAACAATTTGGAACTATGCCCAAAGGGCTATAAAACTGGGCCTAAGATCTGTATCCCAAAGGAATCAAAACAGGGGGAAAGGACCCTCATGTATAAAAATATTTATAACAACTCTTTTTGTGATGGCAAAGAATTGGAAATCCCCATCAATTGGGGAATGGCTGAACAAGTTGTAGTATATGAATGTAATGAAATACTATTATGCTCTAAGAAATGATGAAGAGATGGATTTCTGAAAAACCTGGAAATACTTGAATGAACTGGTGCTGAGTGAAGTGAGAAGAACCAGGAGAACATTGTACACAGCAACATTGTGGAATGATCAACTTTGATAATTTTAGTTCTTCTCAGCAATACAGTGATCTAAACACAATTCCAAATGACTCATGATGGAAAATGCCATCCACATCCAGAAAAAGAACTATGGAGTCTGAATTCAGATTGAAGCAGATTATTTTCTCTCTCTTTTTGTTTTTTTTTCCTTTCTAGTGTTTTTTCCCTTTTGTTCTGATTCTTCTTTCGCACCTTAACTAATGTGGAAATATGTTTAATATGATTGCACATATATAATCTATATCAGATTGCTTGCTGTCTTGGGAAGGAAAGAGAGCAAGGAGGGAAGGAATAAAACATTTGGAACTCAAAATCCTATAAAAGCAAGTATGAAAACTACCTTTACTTGTAATTGGAAAAAATAAAATACTATTAAGTCAGGGAAAAATAAAATTTGACTTGGCTCACCTTGGGTTGGGGAGGTCCTGTCCCAAGTTTCAGGCCTTTTCATTCTGCTATTTTCATAGCTAATTCTGAGACTTTCTAAGTTTTCAGTGATTCTATGGTAGCATGAACCAGGAAGAGGTATGGCCACTGATCTCCTGATTTTTACCCAGGAAAGGCCCTTGCATCCCTGTGGCTGCAAGTTCTACGCTCCTCTTGGCCCTGAAACTATAACCAGTCTCCTGCTCTCCTGTAGCCATAAGCACTAATGCTCTTCTCTGCCTTCAAACTGTGACCCTGCTCCCTTGTGATCAACCACCAGCTCTCCTCTCCACTCTGGAACTGCAACCCAGAACACTTTTGAACAATAGATTTGCCAGTTGGCAACAGGATTCTCTGTAATCTTTTTCTGACCAGTTGTCTTACTATCTCTGAGCTGAGAGCTCATGAACCTGTAGCTGTTGCTTCTGCCACAGCCACCTTCGTGGCCCACCACTGATGCTCCTGCCATGCTCTAGGCCAGTTCCCATCCTGGGGTCACAGACCTCTCTTGCTGAACTCCTGTTGTCTTAGGCTGGAAAAAATATCTCACTCTGACCTTTTGTTGGCTGCACAGCTCCAAAATTTTATTAGAGGGATTATTTTAAAATTGTTTGTAGGAGAATGTTGGGAGAATTCAGCTGGATTACTTACCCATACCTTACTATCTTACTTCTTGCCCTGTTTCTGTTATTTTAAACTTCTGTAAGAGAGGTCTTGGTAATGGTTCCTGAATTTTTCTAACCCTATCTCCTCCCTTTAGTCTGAAGAGGAATGAAAATGTTGACTATTCCAGACTTTTATGTTTTCCCTTGAGGTTTCCTTTCAGAGACTATCTGTGGAATTTATCCATTCATTCTTCTAACTCACAGCTCACAGCTCCTACTTCCAAAAACGGGTGCCTCCTCTTCAGTTCTGAATATCTAATTAATTAAGGAAATCATGAAAGTATATTTACCAAATTGAAGCTATACTTGTACCTCAGAGAATGATTTTTTAAATTATTTTTTAATTTATGGAATAAAACAAGCATTTCCATAACATAGTAGAATAAAAAAAGATAATTGCACCTGAAACCACAAATCCACTATGTACAACTTGCTATTCCTTTTAAATATACAACAAAGTTATCATGTAAATTTATTTTCCCCCTTGTTTTTTCTCTTCCCTCTCCCCACTCCCTTTCTGCCCCAAAGATGGCTACCTGTATATATCTATGCATAGGTATAGGTATATATCTATACATACTTTTATTTGTCAGTTCTTTCCCTGAATGCAGGTAGCATCTTTCTTCTTATGTCCTTTATAGTTAATTTGGGTATTTACAATAATCAAAAATGACTTATTCACTCAAAGGCATCTTTAAAACAATATTGCTTTTACTGGGCATAGTGTTTTCTTGCTTCTGCTCATTTCACTTTTCATTGTTTCATGCAAGTCTTTCCATGTTTTTCTAAGATCACTGAGCTCATCATTTTTTATGGCACAGTAATATTCCATCACAATCACATACCACAACTTGTTCAGCCATTCTAAGTTCTAAGTGAACTTTAGCTTAGCTTGGTGGCTAGTGCCAGATATAAATCTATTATTGAAGGTTAACTTCTGTCTTCTATGTTCTAAGTCTCTTAAAGCCAATGTAGCAATCATTTATAATTGAAGTACTGCTGCACAATGGGAGAGTGACTTTGGAATCTGTGCCATTTATTAGCTCTGTGACTCAAATCACTTTCTCTCTCTCGCTCTCTCTTTGGGTCTGTCTCTGTCTCTCTGTCTCTCTCTCTGTCTCTTTTTCTCCATGTTTTTTTCATCTCTTAAATGGGGATGAAAACACTTAAACTATGGACCCTATTATTGTGAGAAAAGTCCTCTATAGAAATGGAAGACCTGTAGAAGAAGTGTAAGTTATCTTACCTAATGCTGACCTGATGATTCTTATATGTTTGTTGCCACTTTCCCAATTCTTTGTCTTTGAAAATATTGTAAACATATTGGACCATATCCATATGTTGATGAGATCTAAGAGTTTATCTGGCTCAGGCTTCTCACTTTATAGATATGTAGGAAACTGAGGCCCAGAGAGAAGAAGGGACTTCTGAGTTTTCTTACAGGTGATAAAGTAGGTCTTTAGTTCACACTGTTCCATTTCTGTGTAGAATTTAATATTAAAAAAACAAACCGTGTTCTTAGCTTTTAAAGCTTAAATCTGAACCCCTTACCACACTGGCTTTTTCTTGAAAAGTAAAGCATTTTAAAATTCATAGTATTTCTGTTACTAAACCATGTATTTCCGTGTATCATGATAAAAAAATTATTTGTGACTAGGGTTAAGATTGATAAAAATAATTTGAAGTATGAATTGTTACTATGCTAATGCATTTTTTTTGTTTGTTTTTTAAGAGAGAAGCTGGAGAGAATTTGTGAGATCTAACTAATCCCTAGACAACCCTAAGCTAATGTACCTTTCTGGTAGGGGTATGTGTAAGAGAAGAGGGGAATCAGTGTTTTCTTTTCTCCTTTTGGTCTCTAGGTGCCTTTTTTTGTGTATTTGATCTACTAGTATTCCTTTATTTCACCTGATTCTCTTCCAATTAGTAGCTGTCCACCTTAAGGAAGCATAATTAAGAGGTCTCTAGTTAGCTAGAGGGAAAAGAATTAAATAAATTGTGAAAACAGTTATAATGAATGGGCAATACCTGCCCATTAAGAAACCTGCAATATCCATATTCATGCCTGCGTATTGCAAAACAGAGGCCTGATCTTTGGTACTCAGAATCATAGTTGAATTTGAGGACTCCTTAGAACATAGAACATGTGGAACTGGAAAGGGCCTTCAAACGTAGAATACCTGAACTGAAGGAATCTTTGACATGTAGAATGTTAGAACAGAACTCAACTTAGTGCTAGCAGTAACCTGAATACAGAAAATGTTAAAAAATAGAATGTTAGAACTAGATGAGAATTTTAAAAAAGATATCAGGAACAGAATGTCAGGGTTGAAGAGATTTTAAAAGTTGTCTAGTCCCCTCCCTTTCCAGATGGTCACCCTGAGGCCCAGAGGTCACACAGCTAGTTAGGTGACTGGCAGGGGGCCAGGAATGAACCCAGTTTGTTGGCCAAAGTCCAGTTTTCTTTCCAGCACATTATGTTTCTTCTCATCTTCTGAAATTGTCTAACAGTGGGAAAGGTGGTACAACTATAATCTCTGAAGCACAGTTTATATTTTAGAGCCGGAGTTTAGAAGTGGACCATTCTGAGAATATTAGACTGTTCAAAAATCTAACTCCAAGACTACAATTCACCAATATGGAACTCATAAAAAAAGACATTCAAAACCCTTTCATTATTAATAAAATCTCTTGTTTATTTTCCTCTGTGATTTCATTGGTATAAGGAACTTTTCAGTGAGAAAACTAATGCAGATCAACAGTTGTCCTGCAATTTATTATGTTAGAAGAGCAGGCCTTCCTGTTCAGGGGTCAGTCAGTAAGTCCAGAGGCTGGATTGGAAACTTGATCATTTTGACTTGAAGCCTGACTATTTGGCAGTCCATAAGGCTGTAGGATTTAGAGGACAATATCCTAGAATGTTAGACATGGAAGGGGTCCCAGAGTCATTGAGCCCAACCCGGGTCTTGCCTCTTACTACAGACATCTTTTTAGCAAAATCACACTGATTAGAGGAGAGAATCCTATGATTCTTAAGAATATTATCTAATGTTAAGAAAAGATAGGCAGTGTGAGACGTAGCTTCAAGGTCAGAATGACCTGGGGGTTCAAAGTCTGCCTCTGACACATACTGTCTTTATTAGTCAGGTGATCCTTAGCAAATCACTTAACTTCGAAGAGCCCCAAAACAATGCTTTGTATTTGTTATCAGTTGCAAAGTAATTGCTGCTCTGAATTGGTAAGGGGGATTTACTTATGGGGAATTCCCTATTCTGATGAAATAACTGGTCAGGACCAAACAAATTCAAATTTAAACTAAGATGTTCAGGGACCATAGACCTAGGTCTTCATTCCATCATAATGATAACTTATTTTTATGTAGCACTTTAAGGTTTTCAATGATCTCTACTAATTTTATCTCATTTGATTGTTACAGCAAATCTGGTGGGGTACAATTAATTTATTATTTTTATGTCATAAATGAGGAAACTAAAATTCTCAAAAAATAAGTAACCCATCTTCACACAGATCACAAACAAGTAACTATGCTGGAATATGACACCAGATCATCTGACTCTATGTCCAGGGCTCTACAGCATTACAGCTCTACAGTTCTGCCCTTCTTCAGGTTCATTTACTAACTGTGACATTGGGCATATTACTCTACATCTCTAGAGATAATTAAATTAATTTATGCTTAGTTTAAAACTATACTAAGTAACTGATCAATATGATGATCCACCATAACTCCGAAGGGCTCATGAAGTAAAAACGCTGTCTACCTCCAGGTGTAGAACTGATGAACTCAAGAGTGCAGACTGAAGCATATTTTTTTCTATTCTTCATTTTTCTGGCTTTTTTAAGAACATCACTAATATGGAAATATATTTTTATGACTGTATATATAATGTGTATTAAATTTCTTGCTTTCCCAGAGATGGAGAGAAGGAAGATCTGTGGAATTGAAAATAAAGATGAAATAATTGTGCTGAGACTTTTGGGACACCCTGTATTACTTTCCCTGCATACCTCATAGGAATTGAACAGCTCTGCAACTTCTTACCAATGAATACACAAATATACATATGTATACACACACACACATATATACATATGCATTCAAGCATACATATGTGTGTATGTATGTATATCCCATTCATCAAAGTCTATCCTGCATGAAGCTTCCCCCTATAAGTACTTCCCTATTCTCTAATGATCTGCAATGTGTAATTAGTACCACATCATAACAATTACAAGGATGCATATCATATCAATATATCATAAAACTATGTTCTTTGATAGTTTAGTCTCTGATCGCTCCAGTTTGGATACTCTCTTTATCAATATATATTTCTGTAGTACACATACATATATGTATATGTGTATGCATATTCGGTTCCTTTAATATTTTGTAGCTGTCAGAGTAGAACTAGGAACATCCATCTGTTATCTCTCACATGGTTTTACCTACTTTTCCTATGCTTGGTAGTGTCTTTTTTGAGTCTTCTCACATACAAGAATCGTTGTTATATGCTAAAGCCTTCCTGATTCCACAGTAAATGGATGATATATTACTTATTATGTACTAAGTGCTGGGTACATACAAGTAAGAGAAAAAGAGAGAGATAGTCCTTGCTCTCAAGAAGTGTGCCTAATTGAGAGAGATTACTCTTAAAAGAAAGTTCAGCTGTACAGCAGATGAAAGGGTCCAAGAGTGAGATGGGTTGTTGATGTTGCTCAGTGGTTTCAGTTCTGTCTGACTCTTCTTACCCCATGTGGGGTTTTCATGGCAAAGATACTGGAGTGGTTTTCCTTTTCCTTCTCCAGTTCATTTTACAGATGAAGAAACTGAGGCAAATAGGTTTAAGTGACTTGCCTAGGGTCACACAGCTAGTAAATATTTGAGGCTGGATTTGAGCTCATGAAAATGGGTCTTCCTGACTTAAGGCCCAGCATTCTATCCACTGTGCCACTTAGCTGTCCAAAAGCTGTGAAACACATGGCAAGGCCCCCAAGTCTTTAGGTAATGTTGATAGAGGACTGCAGGTCATGGAGGCAGGGTTAGGACAGATGGTAAGGTCTTATAGAGCTATTAGCCACCATCTCTGCTAAAGCTTTTGGAGAAGCTAAGCAGCCAGGAAAAAGAGAGAAGGCAAGAGTGAGGTAGGGTACCCTCCATGGAGTCTCAGTTCTTCCCATAGTCTGACTCTCTTAGATGAATATTGAGACAGCCAACAGCTGACGGAAAAGGAGAGATAGGTAAAGTAAGTGGCTAGGGTAACCCCAGCAGTAGTGATTCTTCTCACTACCCACCCCATTGTCCCTGAATCTTTTTAGTCATCTTTTGGTCACCTGCAATTCTGATTCCCTTGAGATTGTGTTATTTCTTGATTTATAGTGATATTACATGCCTAGGTGGATTCATATATGTACCACATGTGCAGCATTGATGCATATTCTATATATGAATTTACATAAGTATGTTACTGCCTTGTTTAATGTCTATATGTCTTATCTCCCCAGTTAGCTGGTACCTGTTAAATATCTTGTTAATTGATTGGATGAAGAAGTGCCTCAAGATCATAACACAGGAGAATCATTTGAAAGAACTAGAGATGTTTAGTCTAGAGAAGAGAGAGCTAGCTGTCTTTTAAGTGCTTGAAGTTCTGTCTTGTAGAAGAGGGATTAGATTTGTTCTCCTTGGGCTCAGGAGGGAGAACTAAGAACCATGGCTGGAAATGACAGAAGCTGATTTTGGCTCAACAAAAAGGAAAAACTTCTGTGTAATTGAAACGGTCTTCTTGGGAAATAGTGTATTGCTCCTTTCCAAAGATATCTAGTGGAGGCAAAATGACTTCCTATCAGCGGTGTCATAGAGAGAGGATCCTTCTTCAGGTACAGGTTTGGCTAGATGGCCTCTGAGGTCTCTTCCAGTTTGGAGATTCTGCTATTCTGTGAATAATTGTCAAGTCCTCTGTACACTGAAGTCAGTATTCTTTCATGGTATTATTGCATGAATATACACAGAATTATTAAAGTTCATATTTGCAACATGTTAGATATTGTCAAATAGGTTCTGGGTTTCTTCATGTTTGCAGAGAATTTGTAATAGGTTCAAAAAAGTATCTGTGGTTTAGTGGGGAAATGATGACAGCATAGAAAGTAATTGTCTAAATTTACATTTGTACAATACATAAAATTATTGTGGTTTATAGAGTAAATAATGTCTTAAATATATTCTAAATACAGAGCTGTTACAGCTCTAACAATACTTGGCAAAGAAATTGCTTTTCCATGATAGGCTGTAATGACTCCTTGGAAAAATTTTTGTACTCAAGTAATGCATGTTTAATATACCTAAAATGTATAATCGACTTTGTATCTGGCAACTTCTTAGTTTAATGATATTTGTAATGATTTCATTTCTTCCTTGTTTTTAAACAAACTTGGTCTTGTGAGAAGACAAAAGCATATGGTATTAAAACCTCCATGTTTCAAATTTTATAATGTTCTAAGAGTCTAGATTATTGGGCGGAGAACCTTAAAACTGAGTGCTGGAACATTGGATAGTCATCTGGACTATTGAAACAAGGCTGCTGATTGGTTTCCCTGCCTCTTCTCTTCCCTTTCCAATCGGTCCTCCCCTGACAAAGTGATTTTCCTAAAGCCTATGTCCAACCATGTTCTTCTCCAGTATCAAAATCATACTCCTCTTTTTGCCATGAAAGCCCTTCGCCACTTACCTTTCCAGGTTTGTTAGCCCTTTATTGTCCTTCATGTTTTTACACATCAGCCAAGCTGGCTCCTTGCTGCTCCCTCTCTCATCGTTGTACTTCTGACCAGCCTGTCTTCACTTCCACTTCTTCAACTACTGAGTTTCTTCCAAAGTTATGCCACATGCCACCTCCTACATGAGACCATTTCTGATCCCTCCACAGCTGCCAGAGCCTTTCTTCATTTCTTTGTTTTGTAGATAGCTTCTGTTTTCTTGCAAAGCATCTGTACATTTTGTTCTCCTCACTTACATGTAAGTTCTTTGGAGGCAAGAAATATTTGCATTTTTGCCTTTGTATATCCAGTGGTTAACATAATACACCTGGTACATGCTAGGCATTTCTTAAACGCTTATTTATTGAGATTATCTGGCTCATCAGTTACTAGATGAGAAACTAAGACCAAGAGAGATTACGTGACTTGCCCAAGGTCAGATGACATATTTATATTAATACAGGATCCAAACACCCTAAGTACCTTCTGTTGCACTGCATTGCTATTTTCTTTTAGGAGAAAAACCTTAATTAATAAATCACACAGAAGACTGTTACTTCTAGCTATTTAATTATTCTTTTCTTTCAAAAATCCATTTTTTAGACTAAATCATTTGATGGAAGCTAATTTTTTTCCTTTGACATTTTTAATTAAAACTCACTGTTGGCTCATTTTTCGATTAAATATGAAAGATGGAGAAATTGATGCAGCAGGGTTGATTCTTACAGATTCGGGAAATTCTTGCACTGACTGGCAGGCTGTGTTTCTAGACAGTAATAATTTGCCCCTGTTCTGGAATTCCACACTCTTCTTGCTTCCTTTCATTACATTAGCCATGGTTCCATGAGATGAGACATTTGCAGTCTTAAGACTTCCTGCCGGGGGTTCAGACTTTGTATTTCTGACATTGAAGCTGTCGTGTTCCTGAAGCTACTTAATTAGAAACACATTCGTTACACAGTATGCTGGGGAGAGCTTGGACAGCAGAACCCAATCACACAAGGAAGTTTGAGCATTTGTACAACTGGCATCTTAAACTAATGATTTATACTTTAAGAGAAAAAAGTAAAATACATCGTCAGTATCGTCAGACAGTGCCTTGCCCCTGGAAGGCCTCCTTTGGAGAAGTTGAATGTGTACAGAAAAAAAACAAGTTAGATACCTTATTTGCTTCATTAAAAGTTTAAAAAAAATAAATAAAAATCCAGTTTCATTATAGTATACTATTCTTTTCTATTGCTCTGAGGGGGAAAAAAAACCCAAAGCATTCTGGGAGAACAATTCCCAATCAGGGGAGATTTCATAAGGGCCTTGTTTCCATCCTCTTGAAGTACTGCTGTAGAAATTTGTAGACTTTGGCTGAGAAGGGTGTTTTATACTCTGAATGGGACTTTTTTGGTTGTGACATTTAATTTATTATTTAAGGGGTTCAGGTTGTATGTTTTCTAGTAAAGGCTTGTTTGTTATTTCCGTGCAGCTGCAAATTGATGCTGTTTGGGTAATAACAGTAACAACTCCCATTTTTTACAGTTCTTTACAGTTTACAGAATTCTTTCATCCCAATTTTATAGATGAAGAGACTGAGACTCAGAATAATAATCACAATATTAACGACTCCCGTAGTATTTTATAAACCATAAAGTGATTCTCTTGCCATACCCCCTGTGGAGGAGGTGAAACAAAGAATATTCTTTTTCCTTTTATAATTGAGGAAACTGAGGCTAAGATTAGTGATAATAGTTCCCATTTCAATAACACTTCACAGCGTTCCTATGAGGTAGTAGAAGTATTATTATTTCAGTTTACAGCTCGGTAAACTTAAAATAACTGAAGTGACTAGCAGGAAACCATGAAGAGGCAATTTTAAGGTAACACAAAGAGCATCCTGAAATGGAGTCTGCTGAATCTCTAGTCAAGTATTCAGTATCCCTTTGATGGTAACATAGAATAAACATCCAGTTTGTTGTGATTGAAAGCTGTCATATCCCATCCTCACAGGTGTTTGTGGTCATTGCCCTCAAACAATGGCCTTTTTGAAATCTTGTTGAGAAAAGTGCAAATTTGACATAAATCGAAGTTTAGGGTGAGATTATCTCAGGAAATGGGTGAAGAAAAAACTTTGGCAGTGTATCTCCATGCCTTCCTTTCTTCTGCCAGCTTGAGATTCAAATCCCAGTTCTTTTACTCTCTGTATGATCTTGGGTTAGTAACTTCTCTAAGAAAGGAATTTAAACTCTCTGAACCTTAATTTCTCCTTTTAAAAGTGATAATGTTGGATTTGATATTCTCTAAGGGCCCTTCAGGCTTTCTGACTTTCAATACACTAACTTTGTTTTATGTTCTAAGGTCCCTTCCAAATTCTCATATTCTGTATTCCAGTAGTCTTCCAGCTATAACAGTTAATGTGTTAAGGTCTCTTTTGTACTCTAATCATCTGGGTTCTAATATTCTGTTCATTTCACTGATTGATCAACCATTTATTAAGTGCTTCTTGTGTCCAGAAATTCCTTCCAACACTGATATTCTATGATTCTATGAACCCAGAAGATAACCCATAGTGAGAGCTCTTGCCTGGACTGTTGAATGAATATGCTTACCTGGATGCACCTCTCCAGGCAATGCTTAATTTCAGATGGGCAGTGAGCGTTTGGTATTCACCAATTCCACACACATTTACTAAACACCTAAAGTGCGCTAGACAGAATGGCACATATTTGCACTAGACTACAAAGATGAAAACAACTCAGTCAATGCCTTCAGGGAACATACATCTGTTATGTGCCAGGCATTGTGCTAAGAGCTACAGGTACAAAAAGAGGCAAATGTCAGTCCCTGTCCTCAAGGAGATCAAAGTGTAATGGGGGAACACCTTGGAAACAAATAGAGACAAATCAATCTATACAGGATAAGTGGGAAAGGCACTAACCCTTAAGAAGGGTTGAGAAAGGCTTCCAGTACAAGATGGGATTTTAGTTGGGACTTTAGGGAAGCCAAGGAAGTCAGTAGTCAGAGTTGAGGAGAAAGTGTTCCTTGGGGGACAGTCAAAGAAAATGCCTGGAGCTGAGAGATGAAATGTACCATTCATGGAACAGCCAGAAAGCCAGTGTCATTGAACTGAAGAGTATAGGGGTGGCAGGGGGTGGGGGTAGGGGGCACCGTGTAAGAAGACTGGAAAGGTAAGACTGGGCTAGGTTATGAAGGGCTTATGAAGGGCTTTCAGTGCCAAATAGAACATTTTTTTATTTGATTCTGGGGGCAATAAGAAGCCAGGGGAGTTTTTTATTTTTGAGTTGGAGGTTAGTGACATGAATGAACTTACATTTTGGGAAAATTATCTTAGTGACTGATTAGAGGATGGATAAGATTGGGGAGAGCCTGGAAATGGGCTGACCTACTAGCTGGCTATTGCAGCAGTCCAGGTATAAGGTGATGAGGGCCCACTTAGGCTGGTGACATGTTAGAGGAGAGAAGGGGAGCATAATTGAAAGATGTTGCAAAGATAAAATCAACAGACTGGGAACAGATTGGATATTAGAGGTGAAGGATAGTGAAGAGTCAAAGTGAGTTGCAAGTCCAAGGGGCTTTGAGGGTGATGGTGCCTTACATGGTAATAGGTAAGGCGGAGGCCAGGGAGATATAAGGAGAAAGATAATGAGTTCATTGTTGGACATGTTGAGTTTAAGACATCTACTGGACATCCAGTTTGAGACGTGTGAAAGGCAGTTGTAGATATGAGACTCAAGATCAGAAGAAAATTTGGAGCAGTGTAGGCAGATTTGAGAATCGGCATAGATATGATAATTACATTCATGGGAACTAATAAAATCATTAAGTAAAGTAGTAGGAAAAAAGAAGATGACCCAAGAGATCCCAATTGTGAGACAATTAGAGGGTATGATCTGGATGAGGATGCAGCAAAGGAAACAGGAGCAAGAGAACCAAGAGAGAAGGGTGTCCCCAAAACCTAGAGAGAAAAGGGTTTCAAGAAAGAGAGAGTGATCAGCAGTGTCAGAGGCTGCTGAGAGGTCCAGGAAAATGAGGATTGAGAAAAAGGCATTGGATCTGGCAACTGAGAGATCATTAGTAGCTTTGAAGAGATAAGTTTAAGTAGAATATAGGTCAGAAGCCAGATAAAGGGTTGAGAAGAGAGTAAGAGAAGAGAACGTGGAGGCACCTATTGTAAGTGGCTTTCTTGAGCAGGTTAGCTCCAAAGGGCAGAAGAGATACAGGACAATAGCATGAATGGCAGGATCAAGATGGATAAAGTCACTTTGTCTCTCTGGGTTTGTTTCTGTATCTATAAAACAAGAGGGTTGGACCAAACATCCTCAAACTTCCTAACTGAAAGGTTCCTTCTAGTTTACTCTACTGTAGAAGGGCAAAATCTAGTGATCCCAGGACACACACATAAAACAGTGTTGCACATTGGATCACAGTGCACAGGAACCATCACAGAGAGATCTTAGAGAGTGCAGGGTGCTGGGTGGGAGGAGCCCTTTGTAGCCAGGGTCATCAAGTAAAGTTTCATGGAGAAGTTGGTACCTGTGCAGACTTCAAAGAAAGTGCAATTATGGAAGGAATAACCCTTTTCCCATTCCAGCTTGTTAATTCCTGCATTTCAAGCCTTGTTATTCAACTGCCATTTCTATTACAGGCGTGTGCTATCATTCCCAGGCTGCAAACATTTTGAAAATCCCTGTGAAGCTTCTCAGCTCGGGAACATAATGTCATATTAGGATTTTTGTTGTGAAAGAAAATGTAACTGTGCATACGTTTATTAAAACAGTTTTTCTGCAAATATTTAACCGTCTGTAATTTTCAGGCGGATGCAACAGACATTAAAACAGCTGTTTGTCTTTGTTTCTCTTCACAGTGCTCCCATGCCCTACCTCATAGGAATACATTTAAGTCTAATGGAGGTAAGTTGGCTTGCTTTCTCCAGAAATTTCTTGCTCTGTGGTTTAGCTTCCTCCTGTTTCTGCATGGCATTAGAATAGACTGGGTATCTGTATTCACAGCTTAACATATGGGAACTCATACAAGCAACACCTCAGGCTCTGTCCCCCTCCCTTTGCTGACAAAGCTGAGCATTTAGCTAAGATCCCTTCCCACTAGATTATTGTTTTCAACATTTTTCATTCAGATGGGAGATGATGTTTTCTTAGGTGAGGCTCCAGGGATTGGAGGGCAGAAAAGATCCTAAGGGAAAGGAGAATTTTTTTAAAAGGAATATTCCAAGCTTTGGGCAAATACTGGTCCACCTGCCTATAGTAAGAACCAGCTTGTATGTATTCCTATCGTAGCCAAGTTCTTGACTTTTCAACTAAGAACATAGAGCCTTTTAAAGCCAGGAGGAACTTTAGAATGTCAATTTTAGAGTGTTAGAACTAAAGTAAACTTAGGATGGTGAGGATCTGAGCTGGAAGCAGCCCTGACAGCTGCAGAGTAGCCAAAAAGCATTTCAGACTTGGGTTGGGAGGACTGGGGTTCCCATCCCTACTCAATTTCATGTTCAGAAGGACTTAATGATTCATCTGATTCATTCCCCTCACTTAAGAGATGAGAAAACTGTGGCCAAAGGAACTTAAATTTTTGCCAAGCGTCAAACAAATGACCTAATGAGGACTCCAACCCCATACCTGTCAATCTAGTGTGCTTTCCACCTCTTCATCTGGCCTCTCAGCTTCGCACTTGTATCATTTGGGCAGAGGCAGTGCATGCCTGTGGAGTTCTTTTTGCTGTGTATAATCTCTGAGAGCAAAGTCCTGAGCTTGCCTTTTTTCACAGAGGAGATGAGCTCTCAGGGGAGGGGAGAATAGAAACTGCTTCTCCCAGTGGTAAAGCTTTTCTTGTCTTGAAGGAAATGTGGCCTCTTCTTTTCTGTTCAATTCACTGTAGGTCGACTGGGACCACCTGCTTCTTCACTATTTGTTGCACACAGTGCTATTGTGCTTACGAAACGAAAAGAGTTGGTTATCGGAAAACCTGTTGGTTTGACATTGAGAATCTCAATCAAAATAGACCATTAAAAATCTGCTCCAATTTCTAAATTGACAAGCTGGCCATGTGGCTCCTACATTCTGTTAACTCTGCCTTTCTGTCATCACCCAGCCCTGAGCATATAAAGTGTAGGGTTTATGGACTGTCACAGATTATGTGTTCAGATTGGATTGGATTGAACTTTTTTTCTTCTCTATCTTTTGTTTATAAGAGCTGAGGTGGAATCAAAGCTATGGTAGAAAGAACACCGTTGAGAATTAGAATGAAAAAGAATATTAAAAATTAAAGAACTAAAGAAATACCTCCTTTCATAAGATTGAGAGCCTCTTGAGACCTTAGAGTTCATCTAATCCAAACCCTTCACTTTCCAATTGAGAAAACTCGAACCCATAGTTTGAAGTGATTTACCTATGGTTACATAGGCATTAAATAGCAGAACTGCCAGTCAGATTGAGGTCCCTTGATTCTAAATCCAGTGTTCCTTCCACTATACATTGCTGAACCAATAGAGGAAGGGACCTCAGAGAGTATCTCCTGTAACCCCTGAGCAAAAATCCCCTTCTTTAATTTCCAAGCAAATGGTTATCTGGGCTTTGCATAGAAGATTTCCACTGATGGACACCTCATTGAAGCCAAAGGAGCCCATTTTGTTTGTGGGCTGATTTAATTATTGAGTTATTTAGCTGAAATCTGCTTCCTTAAAACATGTTAAACACATTGCTGTTCTATCATTGGACCAAGAACAATTTTAATCTCTCTTCCACAGGACAGCTCTTAAGATAACCAAAATAACCTGTCTCCTCCAAGTCTTTTAGACAGGCAGCATGGTGTAGTGGGAAAAGGTCAATCTGAAGACCTCTATTCCAACCCAAGCTTTGACACTCATAAAATGTGTGTATTTGCACAAGTCATATGTCCTGTCTCTCTGACTTAAGCTGACTCATTTGCAGAATGAGAGGGTTGGGTTAGATGATCTATCTACTTATAACGTTCCGTGATTCTGTTTACAACCTTCTACAATCTGGTTCTAGCCATCTCTTTCATTTTAATCACCCACTCTTCTCCTTCACAGATTTGATGTTCCAGCTAAAATCTATTGCTTGACATCTTCTTTTCCTACCCATACGCTACCTGATAATAATGTTTTGTATAAGCGAACTATCACCCCACATTCCTCAATGCCATTTTCCACCTGTCAGCTCCCAGCTCAGATGCCGCCTTCTCTGGAGATCCTTCCCTAAAGTCTCCGACTGGAGTTGAACTCTCTGTCCCCTGGAACTTTAGACATTATAGTAGTCACCATGTATATCATGCTCTCTGTTGTATTAGCTAAGCTGCTTGAGGGCAAGGGACTATACTTTGTGTGGTTGTTGGTACATGTAGCATCACCATTCACTGCACATAATGGGTGCTTGGTAAATTGTTTCTGAATGAATGAATGAAGGTTTTTGTTGCTACTCCCCAGAAAGCATAGGGAAGGAAGATGCATTCTCTCTTACACTGTCATTCTCACTAGCAATTCAGCAAAGGATTTGAAAAGACTTATTTTTGACTGTCTTGTTAATTCTTCTCAAAAGCTATAGGCACCTTATTATGCCTTTGCATATGTGCCAGAATTTTTTAAACTTCAAATGAATGTGGCAGATGTTCGTAAAAGTTTAGAAAAAGCTAAACCATGAGGAGACTTTTTAACCATTTTTATGACTCTCAAAATGGTTGTTCGGGGTAAAATATGAATTGTGATTTCTTATAAGTTGAAACTGGATCCTATGAGGGAGGGGCTTTATCACTAACCTAGTGGATATTTTTAATATGAAGTAATGTTACCCTAGGTAACAGGTGGATGGCGTAGTGAATAGAGCAGTGTACTTGTAATCAAGAAGATTTGAGTTCACATTCCGTGTCAGACACTTAATAGTTATACAGCCCTAAACAAATCACTTCACCTATCTGTCTCAGTTTCCCCAGCTATAAAATGCAGGTAATAATAGCAGCTACCTCTCAGAGTTGTTATAAGGACCAAATAAGAAAACATATGTACAGTGCTTCCCAGACCTTAAATACTATAAAAATGTTAGGTGTTTATTACTATTATTACTACCTTAAAGAGTTAGTACTCTTGGTATGCCTCATTTTGGGCTCTCAGCTAAGTTACCTAGAAGCAATTAGCCAGTCCTCTCTCTTTTTCATTGTCATAGAATGTCAAGCCTATAGAACATAGAACGATAGAGCTAGGCAGCACCTTAGAACAAAAGAGACTGGAATATAAAATGTTTGATCTGGAAAGCACCTTGGAAATCATCTGGTACAATTCTCTTCTACAGTGTACCCTCCCAACAAACATCTTTTTCCCTTTCTCTTCCTCCCTCACTTGCATTTGTATAGTCATTCTCTCACCCTCTCTTTCTCTCCCCTCCTCCTAAGCTCCTCTGTCTTTACCCTCTCTGTAACTCACTCTTCCCCTCTCTTTCCCCCTCTACCTCCCTCCTTTCTCTTTCTCTTTTTCTTGCATGTTCATATTCTCCTTATTTTTAAAATACTTTTTTGTCATATAATATGTAAGAACAGAGACTAATTCTGGATAATGGTACCTGTGTATAATGAGATTTCCTGGCACTTTCTCCCATGAAAAGAAAGTAAGTCATTGTTGATTTCTATGAACAAAAATTCTAGGCATGGCCATTGGTGATTAAGGGCTTCTATCTCAAGACTATCAACTTTGTAGTTATCAGAAAGTCTGTATTATTGTCCTACCAGCATGTAAACTCCATGATAAAACGTACTCTTACTCAAACTTTGTATTTCCCCCAGATCTAGTGCAGTATTCTGTATATATTAGGCACTCAACACATGTTTGTTGAATTCACATTTTAATTCCATGAAAAAAAGCATGGTCTTGACAATTATATTTTCTTTATATTAGCTCCATCTCCAATAGATGACATTTCAACAAATGCACAGAAGTCCTACAATGTCAAAAACATGAAAATAATGTTATAAGAGCTAAATGAGTACCAGAAAAGATTGAGTTTCTTCTTAAGAACATGATATGCTATCATTCTTTATAAACATCAGTGGTATTCTGAAGTTATCTCTTAATGTTAGCCTTTCTAAATAATTAATA
This sequence comes from Bettongia penicillata ogilbyi, assembly GCA_023548195.1. Lineage (NCBI taxonomy): Eukaryota > Metazoa > Chordata > Mammalia > Diprotodontia > Potoroidae > Bettongia > Bettongia penicillata. Next base: position 3,469,738 of record JAJHZJ010000304.1, read on the forward strand.
GACAAGGGAGTTGGGAAGGGGAGGGGTACAGGAATCCCCTGAATTGTGAGTGAAGAGTCCTGGGGCCAGTCTTGTCTCTGGCACAAACATATTGTATGACTTTGGGTCATTTCTGGGCCTCAATTTCTTTATCAGTAAAATGAGTGTGGCACAGAAGCCAAAGGAAAAAAACAACCTAATTCAATCTTAGAGTAAATTAATAGAAGCAGTGAGCAGAACAAGTAAAGGGGATTGTCCTGCTGTGTTCTTCCTTGGGCACATCCTGTCTGGAGTGCTCCATTCACTGATGAGTGCCTCGTTGTAAAAGGATGAAGCAGAACGTGTTCAGAGGAAGGTGGCTGGGTGCCATCCAGAGATCATTTGAATGAACTGCGAATGTTTAGCCTTGGAAAAGAGAAGCCTTAGAGGCTGGTTACATATATTTGGAGGGCCATCATCTCAAAGAGGGGTTTGCTTTGTTTTACTTATCCCCAGAAGACAGAATCAGGAGCTGTGGGAGGATGTTGCAGAGGTAGATTAAATTTGATGTAAGGGAAAAGCTTTCTAACCACAAGAGCAGTCAAAAAGGGAAGGAACTGCTTCAGGAGGCTGTCAATCTGAAGGTCTTCCAATTGAGACTGAATGACCAAAGAATTCCTATTCAAGCATGTATTGGACTAGGTAATCTTTGAAGTCTGTTCCAATTCTGATTGATTGAATTTTCTGACCTTTAAGGTCACTCTAACATTCTGTTCTTTGTGTTCTTATGTTCTATATTTTAGGTGTCTTCTAACTCTGATATTCTATGTTTTAAAGTTCTTTTTTGAGGCCCCTTCCTATTCCAAAATTCTGTGTTCAATGATGATATATTCTCTTGAGTTCCTTTTATTTCTAAGATATTTACTTATACACATAATTCCCTCAATTTGACATTCCAAAATCAGAGTTCACATGGCTTTTTTAATACTGAAGAGGTAGGAGTTTTTATTAAAGGTTTTATTCTTGGTTGTTAAAGTACTTCCTTATATTCTTTCTCTCTCCCTACCCTTTCTTTCTTACCCTTCTTACTTATATTATGGTTTTTCCACACCCCAACTGGAATATTTGAATTTGGCTTTCTGCATTAACCTATTCTTAGCAATAGTTGGTGTAGGAGGTACACACAGGGACAAAATCCTAGAGCCCTTCAGTGCTCCCAAGAGGTGTATGATTAATTCCACAGGGTTCTCAGAATAAATTGGTCTCTTTCCCACTGCTAATTACAAGATTGTGTTTAAAGCTTGAGAGTTCATGTAAACCTAGGTAAGGAGAATAGACCCCTAGTTGTATTTGATGGGGATGAAATAAAATCCATAGAGTGTGATTGCAATGGGTGTGTAACCTTATCAGTGTGGGTGCTTTCCCAATGGTGCAAGTCCTAATCTATCCATACCTCCTCTTGTTGTATGTAACACCTGTCTGAGTCTTCTCTTAATTCCCCCCATCAGTTCTACATGGAGGCCTTCTTCTCTATCTATTTGTGTTACGGGGTAACCAGTGGAGCATATGGGCTCTTCCTCCATTATCCTTTGTGCCCTCCCTACATGACTGACTCACCTTCTTGGATGACTACACATTTCTTTTATGATACTTTTTATACAATTTCTGTGCAGTTCTTTGATAATATGCTCCAGCCTTTTAGCATCTACAGTGTTCTCTCTTCATTTCCAATTGAGTGATTTGCAACTTGAATTCTTCAGAGATTGGTATTCTGTGACTTATAGCATATGCCCTCACAAGAATATTGAGGTTAAGGAGATGGATCTTTGTCTCAGGGAGAAACTTGGGATCATTAAAAGCAATAGAATAATAGAATCTCAAAGTTAAAAAAAAAACCTTAGCTAGTGCAACTGCTGCTTAAGCAAGGATCCCTTCTGCTATTTTTCTGCCAAGTAACCACATAGCAACAGATTCAAGACTTTCAGTGATAGTAAACCCACTACCTTCTCATGTATATGTAGCCCTCTATTTGCATTTGGACTATTAGGACACTTTTCCTAGTATAATACTGAAGTCTTGCATCTATAATTTATAGCATTTACTCTAATGCCAAACAACATATCTAATCCTTCTTTCCTGTAACAGCCCTTCAAATATTTGGAGACAGCAGTCATGTCCCATCTAGATCTTCTCTTCTCTAGGTTTATTGTTCAGTCCCAGCCCACTCCTCATGACCTCATTTGGGGTTTTCTTGTAAAGATACTGGAGTGGTTTGCCATTTCCTTCTCCAGTTCATCTTATAGACAAGGAAGCTGAGGCAAACAGGATCAGGTCACACAGCTAAGAAATGTGTCTGAGTCCAGATTGAAACTCAGGAAAGTGATTCTTCCAGACTCCAGGCCTGGCCCTCCATCCACTCTACGTCATTACTGCCCTGGGTTAAATCTCCCCAATTTCTTCAGTGTTCTTCATGTCAATTCTGTCCTTTCTGTCCTTTCACAATTCTGGTTGCCCTTCTCTTGATCATCACCAGAGGACAGGTTTCAGTGATTGTTCTCCCACTTACTACCTGTGTGATCTTAGACAAGTTACTTAACTTCTTTGGGCCTTGTTTTCTTCATCACAAAAACGAAAGCTTGATTAATGAGCTTTGAATCCAACCATTTTACTTATAAATCTAAGATGCTATGATCTTATATACCTTTGATCTGGGGGACATATTTTGTCTCTGCTTGTGACAGAGCATTTGGTTTGTCTCATTCCATAAAAATTTATTAGTGTCCTACTATGTGCAGAGAACTCTATGCTAGATGTTGGTGAAATACAGTTTAAAATATGTGCACTGCCCTTTTAAAGCTTACAGTATAGTAGGAGGTTAAATCATACACACAGATATAACTATAATATACAATATACCAAGATAAATGTATTAGAGAACTGTAAAACAAAGCTCTGTGTGAGATCTGAGGCATAAGGTCATTACCAACTTGAGACATCGAGGATGGCTTCCTGGAGGAATTGGCAAGCCCTGGAAGAAAAAAAAAATGATCCATTATTAACAGACAAACAAAGCAACATTTTTCAGTCACTCAAAAAAGGTGGCTTTTCTATGAAATGAGCCAGCACTGGTTCAACTAGATGCCCTTTTCTCTTTTTTAATGTCAAGAATCTTTTAGTTCTTTGTGTTGGGTTATAGTTTTTTTTATATATTTATTTTTTAAATAGTTTGAGAGCAAGTGAACAAAAGCCTTTCATTTTAATTTTTTTCCCCTGTTTTTCTTAGCAGGACTGCACAGCTAGATATTGGTAAATTGCAGTTCCTGTTAGCAAATGCTTGGATTAATTCAAAACACAAAATAATTGCATTTAGGTAGAAATTGCACTTTGCATATAGGTTCTTAGAATAGCTGGAAAATTGCAGGCAGTGTGGACATACTTACCAGCTCTTAGTTATGGCTCAATAATGCTCCATCAATGTTGGGTCATTTATACTGGAAGCATCATGAAGTAATAGTAAGAAACCTGGAGCTAGACCCTGATTATACTCTTATATACCATTAGAAAAGACCCTCAACCCTCACCTGTTGAATGAGGATAATAATGAGGAGTACTATCCATATGTCAGCTACTGTGCTTGATACTGGGGACATAGGACAAAATAGAATTGTTGTAAGGAAAATTTTTTTAATTAATTTTTTTTTCATGTAACAAAAATCTACCTTCTTTCCATCTCACTTCTCATCCTTGCCCTAACCTTCCCCACCACTGAAAAAGAGAAGAAAAATCCTTTTGATATATGTATAGTTAAGTATAACAAATTCCCATATTGGGCATGTTAAAAAAAGTATCTCACTCTTCATTCTGAACCTATCACCTTTCTGTACATTTACCTTTCTGTCAGGAAATATGTAGCATGCTTCATCATAAGCCCTCTGCAATCATAACTGATCACAGTTCTTAAAGTCTTTCCAAGTTGTTGTCTTTACAATATTGATTTTATTATAAAAATTGCTGTCCTGGTTCTGCTCATTTCATTCTGCATCAGTTCATATAAACCTTAAGTAAAATCCTTTATAATTGCATTCATTTAAGTAATTCAGCATCATAAGTCTTTAGCATAACTAATTAAATTGTATAAATTTGAATATGAAAGACTCAGTACTATAAACATAGTCTCTTTGGTTTGCAGTCATAGACCCTGGGTCACATCTTAAGCTAGTTTCCTTATTTATAAAATGGAGTTAAGACAACAACATCATAGGGTAGTTGGGACCACTCCTGGATAGCTCTTCTCCCTCAGTTTTTGCAATTGTGCTCTGTCCTGTTTCTTTTGCTTCCATCTTACTCTTCCCTCTCATTTTTCTTTGCTGGATCATCAGCCATCTCTCGTTCCTAATTCTGGGTGTCCCTCTAAATTCTGCCCTGTGCCCCCTTCTCTCTATACTTCCTCTTGGTGATTTCATTAGCTCCTTTTATCTCAATTGTCATACCTATGTAGATGACTTCCAAATCTATGTATCTAATACCATTTACTCTTGTGAGCTCCTTTCCTGTACCAACCTCCACTGGACATCTCTACCTGAATTCCTGGAAGCAGCTGAAATTCAACTTGCACAAAATAGAACTCATTATTTTCCTCCCCAACCCCACACTTTTCCTCTACTCCAACTTCTCTTATTCTATTACATGTACTACCATCCTTTCAGCCACCCAGGTTCACAACCTCAGAATCCTCTTTGATTCTTTACCCTTCCCTACTCCTCACACTCATATCGAGTCATTTGCCAAGTCCTGTAAGTTTTACATTTACGTATGCCTTTAGCATCTCTTCCCTTTTCTCCACTCACTGTCACCATACCAATTCAGGCCTTCACTGCCTTTCACCTAGACTTCCTCCTGCTCCTCTTCCCCCTCCCCCTTCTCCCTTTCCTTCTCCTCTCTCCCCTCTAATCCATCCTTCACACAGCTGCCAAAATGATTTACTTTTAAGCATCAATCTGATTATATCATTTCCTGACTCTTCACCCCCCCACCCTACCCTTTCAGCTGAGAATCTTGCCTCATATTTAACTGGGAAAAAAAAAGAGACTATTTACCTAGAGTTCCTTCTTCTTGCCTTTACATCTCATATCACTCAGATGCTTCTGCCATTTTCTCTTTTATTCTTGTTTCATGAGAAGATTGTAGCCTTTCCTTTACCAAGGCGAATCCCTCAATGTGCATAACTAATCCCATTCCATCCCCTCCTCTTCATATCACTCTCTCTGTCATCTTCACTCTCTCACTTATATTCAATATCTCTCTGTCTCCATTTGCTTCCCTATGGTCTACAAACATGCCTAGGTCTCCCTCCATCTTCAGAAAACTGTCACTTGATCCATCCATCCTTGCTAGTTATCATCTTATATCTGTTTTCATTTTTGACTGTAGTCCTTGAAAAGGCAGTCTATAACTGATGCACCACTTTCTTCTCACTCTCTTTTTAACTCTCTTTTGTCTAGCTTCCAACCTTATCATTGAACTAAAACTACTTTCTGCAAAATTATCATTGATCTCTTAATTATCAAATTTTCATTCTCAATCTTCATCTATGACCTCTCTGTAGCTTCTATCACCCTCTTCTCATTAATACTCTCTTCTCTACATTTTCACAATACTGTACTATTCTCCTGATTCTCCTCCTACTTATCTGACTGCCCTGTCTCTGTGTCCTTTGCTAGCTAGATCTTTGTCCTAGTCACACCCACTAATAATAGGTCTGTCCTGGGCCCTTTTCTTTCTATATACTGTTTCAGTTGATCTCATTGGCTTCCTTGGATTCAGTTATCATCTCTATGTAGATGATTCTTAGGTATATTTGTTCAACCCTAACCTCTCTCCTGACCTCCAGTTTCATATCTCTAACTTCCTGCTTGACATCTCAGACTGGATGTCTCACAGACATCTTAAATTTAATATGTCTAAAAGTCAACTCATTATCTTTCCCCAAAAAAACCTTCTCCTCTTCCTACCTTCCCTATTATTGTCAAGGATACCACCATCCTCCCAGACATCCCTCTCTCACCCCCCCATATCCAATCAGTAGCCAAATTCTATTGATTCTATCTTTGTAACATCTTTCATATTCTCCCTTCTCTCCTCTGACATGGTTACGACCCTGAATCAGACCCTCATTAACTCATGCCTAGACTGTTGCAATAGTCTACTTAGTCTCCCTCCTTCCAGTCTCTTCCCATTCTAGGCTATCCTCCATTTACCTGTCAAATTGAGCCTACTAATGTGCAAGTCTGTCCATTTTACCACCTTACTCAACAAACTCCAATGGTTCCCTGTTGCTTCCAGGGTCCAATTTAGAATTATCTTTGGCTTTTAAAGACTTCCATAATCTGGATCCTTCCTATTTTCCATTCTTCTGCATCTTATAGCCTCTTCCACCAAGCAATCTGTTTTCCATTGACACTTTCTTGCCATTCTTTGTACAAAATACTCCATGTCTCCTGGCCTTGAATTTTCTCTAGCTGTCCCCTCGTGCCTGAAACTATCCATCTCCCTATTTTTGCCTGCAAATCTACCTGGCTTCCCTCAGCTCTCTGCTGAAGTCCCGGTTCTGCAATAAGCCTTTTCTAGTCTTCCTTAATCTTAGGGATTTTCTTCTGAGATTATCTTCTATGCAGCCTATAGATGTCCTGTTTGTACAGAAGTGTTGGCATATTGTCTCCTCCCTTAGTCTGTGAGCTCCTTCCTTGAGAGCAGAGACTACAGTTGTTTTGTTTTATCTACTTCTTGTTTTCCTTGGTATCCCCAGTGTTTTTAGGGCAGTGCCTGTCTGACTGGCTTACGAGATGTTCAGTGGCACTTCGTGCCTCAGCAGTGAAGTACAAACTCCTTGGTTGGCATGTAAGGCCTGTCCCAGCTCGGCTCTAGCCTAGGTTTTCTGGCTTTCACATTAGTCTGCCTTATGCACCCCACGTGCCAACCACACTTGGCATTCTGCTCACCTCTTTGTTCATTGGGACAGCAGTGTATATCTTTTCCTCTATTTCTTAGAATTCCTTCTCTAGCATTCCCTCCTTTGGTGAGCTGTTCTTGTTCTACCTTCCAGTTGTTCGTATTCTCTCTTCTCAAATTTTATTTATTTGAATGATGCCTATTCACAGAAAGAATATAAATTCTTTGAGATCAGGGACTGTTTCATTTTGCCTTTGTTTTCCCCATGCCTAGAATAGCACCTTGTATCTAGGCCTCACAATGCCTTGAAAGTTTGACTCCATTGTATTTTACAGATGAGGAAACTGAGGCTCAGAAAGTTTAATTTACTTGCCCAAAGTCATAGGTAGTCAGTGCCAGAGGTGAAATACAAATTAGGTTTGTTGATTTAAAAACTCATCCTCTTCCCATTGTACCACACCAGTGCTTAATAAATATTTGTTGAGTTGAATGGAGTTAGAAAACATAGTTTTTATACTAAACATAATATAAATGTGAATTGTTTCTAATAATTATTGTCATTTCTACTTATGTCAGTAATTAATAGTGTTATAATAGATCATATGATATTAGCAGTGGTCTGACAGATAGGAGACATACCAGGAGAGAGTGGTATTGCAGAATCCCAGAAAGAAGAAAGTATTAAGGAGAAGACTATGTCAGAGGCTGTGGAGAGGTGAGAAGAATAAGGATTGAGAAAAGGCCATTAAATATGGCAACTGAGAGATCGTTGGTAGCTTGGGAGAGAGCAGTTTCAGTGGAATGAGGAAGACAGAAGTTGAATTGTAAAGAGTTAATAAGAGAATAAGATAAGAGAAAGTGGAGGCACTTATTGTAGACAATGTTCTCAGGAAATTTAGCCACAAAGAGCAGAAGACATGTTAGGATGATAATAGAGATGGAAGGATCAAGTGAGGGTTTTTTGAAGATAAGGGAGGCGTGAGCATCATTGTAGGCAAGAGGAAAAGAGCCAGGAAGAGAAAGATTGAAAATAAGTGATAAAGTGAGGGGTCTTTTATTGGAGACAAAATGGAATGGGATTGCTTATGGTGGTAGAGAGGTTCATTTTGATAGCAAGTTAGGAGACAGGAGCAGAAGAAAAATGAGTGGTATAAGATGAGGAAGAAGAGAAAAAGCGTTCATAGCAAATAGCCTCCATTTTTGTCTGTAAAATATAGGGCACATTTCTCGGCTCAGAAGGTGGAGCTTGTTGAGAGGGGAATAGTGAGGCAATAAGAGACTGTAGTCGGATTGCCTGCCAGCAAGGGAGGACTCAGCTGAAGTTGGGTACCAAATTTATAATGGACAGTATCAGAATGGTTGTATGATTTTATCCACCTTTGTTCAGCTGCATGTATAGAGTGAAGGTGGCAGATGGTGGGAGTGATCCGAGGCTAATTCTGGCCAAGTACAATCAGTGCTATGATAAGGGGACTAGTGATCCAAGAGAAAAGGGGTAATAGAGAGTTGAACTGGTTCACCAGGGGGTCAGATTGGGGGAAAATAGGAGAGAATGGCTAGGGCATAAATTTGTCACCATAATATTCAAGAGAGTCAGTCTTATATAGTAGATAAGGAAAGAGCCTCAGAAGTAGAGGGACCTGGGTTTAAGTCCCACCTCTGACGTATGTGAATTATGTGACCCTGGGCAAGTCCCTTGACCTCTCAATGACTTCAGCATTTCTCTATAACTGTGAGTTGCAGAGTGGACACTCATCTGTGTGTTTCCTTGCCAGGAATTCTCTGTGGATGGATTAACAGAATAATGAATATTATTGTTATTATAACAATATGAAATAGACATCCCTTCACTTAGCAACAGGAAAGGATGATAACAGGCACACACCAGTGGATTTGTTTAACAGAAAGTGTGATATTTTTGGTAGAGTCTGTGAAACATATAGGATTCAAGAGGTGAATCAAAAGAACTTCTGTGAGTTCTCATGAGTTCTATGAGCCTCATGAAATACAGACCAACAAGTTGTAGACAAAGAAATAAGGAACAAGTGCCTGAGGCATGTTGATTTGTTAGTGAAGATGGAAAGATTTATGATGGAAATTCAAGACCAGGTCCTAATCACCAGAAATGATAGAAGGATTATCTTTCAGGAGCCTTGGTTTAGTGATCAGCACAGATTATGGGAAACTTGAGGAGATAGGGAATAACAGAGATTGTGTAACATATCATTTCAGACAGCCAGAGTTTAGCATCTACCAAGTTAACAAGATGTGCATGACCAGGTAGCTAGCATTATGCATCAGAAGTTCACAGTCTTTAATGGTCTCAAACAACAAATCCTCATTCCACAAGTATGTACCTCTGTCCTAGCATATTGAGCCAATGAAACTTCTCTCTGACAGAACTATTACTTACAGTCACCCAGATGTCATATTACCCATAAAAACTTAATGAAATCATTTTTAATAAATGTTGCTGTGCCAATCCTTATATTTTCTTAGTTACCTGGATGAAAAGCATTCAAAATAAAGAGGTTTATCTGAGGAACTCAGAAGCATGTGAAACTCCCTGTCTTCCTACTTGGTACCAGAATAGTACTGAGGTTTCAGTGAGCCTACAGAAAATGAGTTTACATCATTATACTTTTTTCAGTTTTTAAAAAGCAGTTATTTTATCCATATATTCAGTAGTCTGTAGAATATTAAATGTAAAAGAAAAATAATATGATAATGTCTTGTTCCTTAACTCTATCCAAAATGAGGAGAAATAATGCCACCACATGCCAGGGTTATTTTGTCATCATTAAAGCGCTGGAGAAATGTGAGTCATCAATAGTAATAATAACAAAGACAATATGCATCTCTTATCACTGTACCACACACTGTACTAAGTTCTGAGGATACAAGATAGCTCCTATTCTTGACAAACATACATTCTAGTAGGGGAGTCAACTTGGTAAACAACTAGAGAGAGAGGAAAAGGCTTCTTCCATGTGGGATTTGAGCTGAATCTTGAAGAAAGTGAGGGGATCTTAAGAAGCAGAGGTAAGGGAGAAGAGTATTCCATCATGGGAGATAGCAAAAAGGCAGAGAGAGGGGAGAGATGGAGTCGTGTTTTAGAAATTGCAAAAAAGCCAGTGTAGAAGCTGGATGAAAGATTACGTGGAAGAGAGTACACTATAAGAAGACTTAGAAAGGGCAAGGTTATAAAAAGATTTAAATGCCAGAGGAATTCATATTTGATCCTCAAAGTAACTCATTGACCAGGGAGGTAACATGACCAGATCTACACTTTAGAAAAATTATCTTGGTAGCTTGGAAGTGGAAAGATACTAGCGATGAGACTATTTAGAAGACTATCATAATAGTCCAGGAAAGACATTATACAAACCTGAACTAAGGTTGCAGCCATGTAAATGGAAAGAGAAGGGGCAGTATACAACTGTTGGAAAGGGGGGAATGAGATTTGGCCATGGATTGTATATTTGAGAGTGAAGAGTCAAGGATAACACAGGAGTTGGGAGTCTCAGTAACTGGGAACATGACAGATGTTCATCTGATAATAATGTTTGTTAATATGAAAGAAAACAAATTGTTGAAAGACTCAAGTAGTAATTTATTCAGTGAAAAATAACTTATTTCCACCTGGTTTAAATAAATTTTTCAGTGAGTACATTTTCAAGCTAATTTGTTGTGACCAAAAAGTTGTCTCATGAGATTAGATAATCTTCTGTTATAGATTAGGGGGAGAAAACAATCCTGGTATTTTATGAGAAAATTCCAGTTGAAAATATGGCAATATCTGTGAGACTGTTGTTTTTTCATTTTCCTATCATCACCTACTCAATTCCTGTATGAGTCCATTTAGCCATATTAAAATCAACTTCAAAGAAAATGATCCTTTTTAAACTGCTAGATAATAGACACTTAGGCCATTTACTTGAGTAATGGAACACACTTAAAAGTACTAAGCAAATTCAGATTAAGATAAATGGGTGGTAATACTGGGAAATTTTCCAAAGATACAATCTTCATCCTGATTGTGACACTTAACTAACTGTGACCATGAACACATTATTTAGACTCTTGTAGCCTTGATTTCCTCATACATAAAATAGAGATAAGAATACATACCTTTACTACCTACCTCTGGCAGGTTTGTTATAAGAAATATACTACAAAGTGCAATTGAAATATTCAACATCCATTTGTTAAGCTCCTACTATGTGTTCATCTACTTAGAACATACTGTTCATCACTATATAAAGGTTTTCCTGCTAAGGTGATTTCATCAATGAACTATGTTGTGTACTTGCAATTATTTTCTATTGTTTTTTTGGAGGTAAACTTTTAATCAGTTCAATTCATGACGTACCTATGATAAGCTTGGAATTATGTCTGGTACTTGGTATATAAGGAGAAGTGACATTCCCTACCCTATAAAAGACCTTACAATCTTATTAAGGTGGGACATGGACAAGGCACATACAATAAGTCAGTAAACATTTCTTAATCTCCTGCTGTGTGCCAGGCTGTGTTAAGAACTGGGGATACAATAAGAGGCAAAAGACAGCCCCTGCTCTCGAGCTCATAGTCTAATGGGGGAGACAACAAGCAAGTAACAAACAAGTGATATACAAAATAAATTGTGAAATAATTAACAGAGGAAAGGCACTAGGATTAAGAGGAGTTGGGGACAGGTTTCTGCAGAAGGTAGGATTTTAGTTGGGACTTTAAGGAACCCAGAAAGTGATGATAAAGAAGGGGAACATTCCAGATACGGGAGACAGACAGAGAAAAGGCCCAGAGCCAAGAAATGGAAAGTCTTGTTTGTGGCACAGCCAGGAGGCCAGTGTCACTATATTCAAGAGTATACATGGTAGGGAAGAAGATGTAAAGGGATTAGAGAGATAGGAGGGGGATAGGTTTTGAAGAATTTTGAATGCCAAATAGTGGGTTTTGTATTTGATCCTGCAAGTGATAAGGAGCCAGTGAAGTTTATCGAGTAGGGGTAGAAGGCATGGCCAGATCTGTGCTTTAGGAAAATCACTTTGGTGGCTAAATGGATGGCTTGAAGTGGGGAGAAACTTGGGGCAGGTAGCCACCCCAACAGGCTGTTACATTGGTTCAGGCATGAGGTGATGAGACCCTACACCAGAGTAGTGACAGTGTCAGAGGAGAGAAGGGGGCAGATTTGAGAGATGTTTTAAAGATGGGGTCTAGAATCATCATATTAGATGCAGGCAGTGAAAGAGAGTGAGGAGTTGAAGATAAAACCTAGCTTGGGTGCCTGAGGGAGAATGTGTTGTGTGCTATAAATAGCAGCAAAATTTGGAGGGAGAAGGGTTTAGGGAGAAAGATAAGTTCAATTTTGGAAATGTTAAATTCAAGATGTCTACCAAACAACCAGTTAAAGATGTCTGAAAGGCATCTGAAGATGAGAGGTTGGAGGTCAGCAGAGGATTTGGGACAGAATAGATAGATTTGAGAATCTCAAGAGATGGGAATTAATTATATGGGAGCTGATGAGATCACTAAGTGAAATATTATAGAGAGAGAAGAGAGGAAGACTCAAGACAGAATCCTGTGGAAGGAATACATACACTTAGAGGGTGTGATCTGGATAAAGTCATAGCAAAAGAAACTGAGAAGGTGGTGTGACGGTATCCCAAAAACCTAAAGAGAAAAGAACATCAAGCTGAGTGAAGTGTGCAGAATGAGGAGAACATTGTACACAATAACAGCCACAGTGTGGGAAGACTCTTTGTGATAGACGTAGCCCTGCACAGCAATGCAAAGACCTAAAACATTTCCACAGGACTCAGGATGCAAAATGCCATTCACATCCAGAGAAAGTTGGAACACAGAATGAAGCAGACTGTTTTATCTTTTGTTATGTTTTGTTTTGTTTTTCTCATGGTTTCTCCCATTTGTTTTAATTCTTCTATGCAACATGACTAATAGGAAAGTATGTGTAGAGCCCATGTAAGATTGCATACCATCCTGGGGAGGGAGAACTGAGGGGGAGAAAATTTGGAATTTATTGAAGTGATTGTTGAAAACTGAAGACAAATAAATTAATAAATTTGGGGGGCAAGAAAAGAAAAGAACATTAAGGAAAAGAGGGGTGATCAGCCATGGCAAAGGCTGCAGAATGGTCAAGCAGAATGAAGATTGAGAAAAATGCTATTGGATTTGGCAGTTAAGATATTGCTAACTTTGGAGAGAGCAGTTTTGGTGGGATTATGTATACAAATAAGAATTACATATAGTATGAAGTATAATGAGATAGGAAGAAAGTACTCCAGGAAGAGTGTTCTAGGAATATTTCAGGAAGAAAAGATCTCTTCAGGGTTTGCTTTTTAAGTATGTCTCATGAGAGGCAGGGTGATCTAACTAACACTATATTTGGGAAAAGAACTTGATTTGAACTTTAGTCTTATTACCTTGAGTTAGTTGCTTCTCTGTGAACCTCAGTTTCTTTTTCTGTGAAATGAGGGAGGCACTGTGCTAGATGATCTCCATCCACTCAAAATCTTCTGATCTTTTTCTCTAAGCATTGCTATTTTATGTAGGCAACTTCTTTTCATTTAGTCCTAGCAAGTGATTTAGGGAAGAGCCGTTTTTGAACTTGTGAGACTCTCTATGGCATGATGATGATTGAAAAGGAGAGGCCTCTACCTAGTGAATTACCACTCAAAACTTTGGGAGCATGTGGTTTTAATTAACACCAGTTTATGACTGACTGCTGGACATTTGCAATTGATATCTGAAGTCACCACAGTAGGCCTGTCTGTCAAGTGAACGAATTGATTCTTTAAGTAACACTAATAAGTGGTTCTCAATTTTATAGAACTTTACAGTTTAAAAAGTGCTTTATTCATGTTAACTTTGTGAAGTAGATAATATAAGTATTGTCATGCTCGTTTTCTAGATGAGGGAATGATGTGCCATGACCATCAGTCAACACAGTTGGACCCAAGATGCAAACTTGGGTCTTCAGTTTCCTAGTCTAGTTCCCTTGCAAGTACGTAGAACTTCTAAGAGCTGAACATTTCTAAACAAGTTTAGATCTTACATTTGTGAAAATATGGAATTGAAAAATTCTTGCAATTCTATAAGTTATTTAAATTGTCTGTAGATACCTAGTTAAAAGGAGCTTCAAAAGTTTTTTCTACAAAATCTTCCTATTGTTTGATATGTAAATATTTCACCAAGTTTTTATATTGGTAAGTTCATTTCATCTTTAGATTGTGTTCTCTTCTAAATTTCTGCCACTTAACAGTTAACAAGTATTTATTAAGTGCCTACTATGTACCAGATACTGCATTAAGTACAGACACAATTGTGGTTGAACTGATATCGAATACTCAACTCCATAATAATAGTAGTGGCTGTTACCATGATGGTTTGCAGTTTACACATCTCTTTCTGAACAACTACCCTGGGATAACACAGATATTATTAATATTACTTGACAGAGGAATATCATCTCAAAACAGGTAACTCCTTGATGTGTGTTTGCAGGTTTCTGCCTCTTCTGAGACACAAGTCACCAATTCTCTGTTGGTCATTTTAAACCAGCTGTGGACCTTGTAAATGTACCTGTTCAAAATGAGCTTATTTTCTCTCTAATTCTCCTCTTCTAACTTACTCATTTCTCTTGAAGGTGACAGTATCCTTCTAGTAAGCCAGGCTAGCTACCTTGCAGTTTTCAGGGACTCTTCTGCCCTTCCCCTACTGCTCATATTCAGTTTCCAGGATGAGGCAATTGAGGTTAAGTGACTTGCCCAAGGTCACACAGCTAGTGAGTGTCATTGGTTTATAAATAGAGAACTTGACTCAAACCCAAGTCACACTATTCTTCTATTAAGTTGCCTCTGATAAATGCATTGTTTACATGGCCAATATGCAAATGTTTTGTATGATTTCATATATATAATTGATGTCGTTATGTGCATTTTCAGTGGGTTGAAAAGGAACTGGGGGGGAGGGAGAGAATTTTTTTAAAAGAATATCAAAAATTTTTTTAAAAAAAATATCCAAAGAATGTCCAACAAGAATAGCACCCTCTTCCCAAAAATATATAACTTTATGGTTGATTGATCGATTGCTTCTTTATAGTTACATGATTCTCAACTTATTTCAAAATATATTCAAGGGTTGAAATTTTGGATCAAGTGGAATTGAATCTGGTATTCAAGTCAACAGAAATCTATCTATTAAGTGTGCAGATGACTGGACCCTGACTTCTTCTAAAGGAACATACTCTGATAGATAAGAAAAATATATAGATAACTATAGTACATGAAATATGATAAGTAGTTTAGATTGGTGTAGAAGAAAATGTTATTGTTAGATGGGCGATTCAGGAATGATGTGGCATTTGAATTTAACTTAAAAGGTTGGGTATATAAGAGGAGGGAGGACATTTACAGCACAGGCAACAGAATTAGCAAAATGAAGACAGGAAAACTGAAATGCTATTCAAGGTGTGGATGGAAGCTGATAGTAGACCATTTCAACCAGAGTGTCAGATGTGTGGCAGAATGAGAGAATGCTGGAAAATAAAGTAGAACCAAATTACATAGTACCTTGATTATCAAGGAAAAGATACTACAAAGGCAGCTAGGCAGTGAAAGTACAGTGATTGCTGAACCTGCAGTCAAAAAAGAGACAAGTTCAAATCTGACTTCAAAATACCTATAAGCTGTGTGATCCTGGACAAGTCATTCAATTGGTGTCTGCCTCAGTTTCCTCAACTATAAAAAGAGGACAGGGCATCTGCTTCACAGGGTTGTTGTGACTGTCAACTGAAAAAATATTTGCTTAGCATCATGCCCTGGCACATGGTAAGTGTTTAGTAAAAGCTTGTTCCTTTTCCTAGCTCTCTAAGTAGACATACAACAATTCTACTATTTTTTTTTTACTGGGAGACCTTGGGCAACCCACTTTTGTAAATTGGAGAATTGATCTAGATAATTTAGCTAAACCCTACAGTCCAGTGTAATAGAAGATATTGAACACTATTGAGCCAAAGAATAGCCTGGCAAGATCGTTGTATAAAGATTAGTCTGGTGATATTATGAAGATTGGATTAGAGGGAGAAGAGAGTCTAAGTGGAAAGAACTGTTCAGAAAAATGTTATTTCCCTAACTCATTAGAGCTTTAATGACCAAGCCCAAATGTTTACTGCTAACATGTACATGACGCCCATCATGTTATTTTAGTGTAAATCAATTGAACATTTACTAAATAACCAGTTCTATATAATAGAGAGGTGGCATGGCAAAGGAATAGGTAGAGAGATAGCTTGGAATCAGGAAGACCTGGGCTCTTGTCTCACCTCTGACATGCTCGTTAACTGACCCTAGCACTTCACCTTTCTGCGTAGCAGGTCACACTCTTTAAGACTTTAAGTTGCAGAACAGTGGCTGATCTACATTGGTAGCTGGAGTTCCCTCACCAAGCATGTCCTATATCAATGAAATCACAGGAATGGACAAAAATATTATCTACGAATAATCATATTTGGTGCTAGGGATACAAGATAGAAATGACACAGTCCTTACCCTTACCTGGCTTACTAGTGGAATAGGATATGTACTCGTATGCATAATATGAGGTAGACAACCAAAGGACCTCTCCCCAGAACTCCTCATTGAAAAATCTGAGGAGGGAGAAATCACTTGAAGCTACAGTGATCATGAAAGGACTATAGAGGAGAATGACATCTGGGAAGAATTTCAACAGGTAGAAAACAAAACAGTGTATTCTAGGCATGGAAATTGTCCCTACTATAGAGACAAAAAGAATTTAATATGATCCCTTCTAGATTCACTTGCCCATCTTTGCAATGATTTTAGAAGCCTTGGGGAGCAGCAGGCATTCCCCCAGCATTGTTTCATGCCTCAATTGATAGACTTCTTTTCGTGAACCAGAATAACAAAATGCCCAGAGACTATATAGTGGAACTGGAAAGATTTATAGACTGTCTTAGCTAAATATAAATCCTGCAAGCCCCCATGAAGCCCTCAGCACCCAGAGGATCAAGAATTTACAACTTTTCCTAGTCTTCACCAGATTCTGTTATGCAGATATTTTGTACTGACCGAATGGGTTAATTGACAGATCTTGATAAGTACATATGGGCATCATCTATCCCTATCTTTATTTTTTTTTAAAAGTAAAAAAAGATAAGCCTGACTTTGGAAGCCATCCCAATTTTTATAAAGAAGGGAATTGGGACATTTTGGCATATGGGGTTTTTTAAATGAAATTTCATGGAACTGAAAACAGTCAATTTTAGGTTTCCAAAAATTGTTTTGATTTTCCTTGGTATAAATTTGCTGCACATGGTCTTAGAAAAGTACTAAGAAAGGCTACTGGAACTTTTTTTTAGAGGGGGAGGATATTTGGAGTTTTTTCAAAGTATTGCCATGATATTATCATTATCATCATCATCATCATCAAAAGTCATTCTCATTATTCATCTAAAATAGCATGGCATCATCTGTATGTTTGTCTTTATTTCCAATTATTCACTATATTACTGATAGACAACATTTCTTTCTATTACTTATTAGCTCTATGACCTTACTGCACCACATCTTGGTTTCCCTACTTGGAAGAAAAGAGCACCAGCCTAGATGAACCCTAATATTGTTAATCTGCTTTAAACTATAAATTCCTAGATAGCAGAGACTGTATGCAGTATTCAGTGTTTTACCCTTTACATAGGAATAGAACAGGAGTAGCATGACATGGTGGAAAAAAATTTGAACTTATAGTCAAAAAGCTCCACGTTGGTCAAGAGACTTCAGGTCCCCTCCCCTCCCAGCTCCACCATATATTGCTTTTATGAGAGAAGTTGCTGAAGAAGTCACTTCATCTTTCTAAAGGCCAGACTCTACATCTGTGAAATTTTATTTGTGCTCCCTATCTCAAAAGGGCACTGTGAAGAGTGTCCTTTGTCAAATGCAAAATAAATGCTCTGGGGAAAATGAACCTTTTCTTAATAACAAAAATATTTACCACAAATTGTGGTAATAGCAGCAGTAGCAGTAGTAGTAGTAGCTGTAGTAGTAGTAGTAGTAGTAGTAGTAGTAGTAGTAGTAACAGTAGTAATAGTAGTAAAAATATTAGAAGTAGTAATATCACAGCAATTGTTCACATATTTTATTGTGAACTGGAAATAGTTTTCAAGCTTCTCACCTAAACTGTTTGAGCCTTATTTTCCTCACCTTTAAAATAAGAATACCTGAATATTCTACCAGAAAAGTACTTTGTAAATTTTCAAGTGCCATGGAAATGCATGTTATTAATATTATTATTAATAATAACTTAAAGGTGGTATTTTACAGTGAATTAGAAACAGTTATAGAAACTAGACAACTTATTTCAGAAGTCTGGACCTCAGTTAAACCTTCTATAAAATGAAGGTATTACCTACACCACTTGCCTCATAAGAATATTTTCAGGAAAGGGCTTTGTAAATTTCTATTGTTGTTTTTTTTTTTAATTATAAAGCTATTTTATCCTAAAATGGAGGTGGCAAGTGAGAAGAAGGGTTTTGTTTTTAGGGAACATTTCCAGCTGTGGCCTTCTTAAGTATTAGAAGGTAACTTGCCTTTGCTTTAAATTTAATTTCTCTTTGATTCGCAAACAATTCTCATTCAACCTCCCATGTTCTGGTAATCCCCATTGGCAGGGGAAATGGGCAATTTGGGGCTCTGGGTTAGCAGCCCAGACTGGTGATAAGAATCTCCGAGATCCTCTGTATAAGATCAGGGGCGACTACACATCAAGGCTAGGCAAAGGGGCTGTCGGAAGAGAAGGGAAGATGCCCAGGAGGGGGGCAGCAGGCCACCTGCTGTGCCCGGATCAAAGGGTTGAAAGGTCAGAGGGCATGGCAAGCTTAACCATCTCTGTCTGCTGAATAGCAATTTCAGATTGTAAATCTTAGCGACTTCATTAAGTCCTTCTGGCCAAGACTGGGGAATGAAATAATAAAATTTTATATCTATTGCATTTCCTGCTTCTGGCAGCCAGGTTGACACATTGTCGTCTACAGCATAGCTATAGCTTTAGGTAAACAACCTATAAACATTTCTCAAGCTTTGCTGGTATTATTTGAGTTTTGATGAAAGCTGAAAACATATTAAAGACTCAGATTTGGGAAATTGTGTGGTATGTTGTAAAATACAGAGTATTAGTACTGGAAAAGACCTTAGAATATAGGCTGTTACAATATAGCTTGTAGAATGTTAAAACTAAAAGGAACCTTACAATATAGATCTGAAAAAGGCCTTAGATTTTGTCTAGTACAACATCTTCATTTTACAGATCGGGCACGTAAGGACCAGAGAAGTGAGATAATTTGTCCAGGGTGCCTTAATTATTAGAAGATGACAGAACCATCCACTAAACCCAGTTCTCTGGACTCTCAGCCAAATCTTTTCTTTCCTATCACACCGTGTCCTATTGTGCACATTGTGATCTTTACAATACGTGATAGCTCATTCTCTCTAATAGTTATAACTTCTAAGACCAGTTTTGATTTATGTAAAAAATGATAGTTTATACTTTAATTTAATTTGACAGACTTTTGTTAAGTGAACAAAGTGTACAATTTTCTGTGCTAAGGATATAAAATCCAAGTAAGAGCACTTTCTCCATCATCAGGAAGCCCTATCATAGTTTCACAGTATTCATAGTTTCTCATTATTCTTTGGTTGATAAAATGCTTCAAAACAACATTGTGAGGTGTAAAATATTATTCTTATTCTCCTTGTTTTACAGCTAGAGGTACCTCATGCTGATTGGGTGCCATGCCTTGTCTATGGCCATGGGGAGGTTAGCAAGTATCCCAATGTACAGTGCTCTTCCCACTACAGCATTCTGCTTTTTCCTGAACAGCTTTTCTCTACACATAGATCTGGAATGGACTTTACAACAGAATCCTAAGATATAGAATATTAGGTTGCTTACTGTAATCCCCTCACTTTACAAATAAGGACACTGAGGCCCAGAATTAAAAAAAAAAAACTCTTTCATTTTCCATATATAACAGGGGGAAAGAAGCTTTGAACATTCTTATGATGTAAAAGCAAGAATTCTAATGGTCCCAAAGCCTTTGCTTTTCTGGTGTCCCCAGTTCAAGTGGCAGGTATTTCTTCCTTTTCAGTGCACATTTTGGTATTTTCCAAGAAATTTCTATTGACGTATTCTATTGAATAAGATGTCCTAGATAATTTTTTTGGTCCCTACAGTTTTTTCAGATTCACTTCTTCTGTTGCTCTTATGTGAGATCACTTGTCCCTTAATAGTTGTTCATTTACTGCCCTAGTGTTTAAGACCCCCTAAAGTTTGTTTGAAAAGTTAAGAGATTTTCACAGTCAAGGTGCTATTTCTGAAATGCAAAGTGTTCCTTTCACCAGGAGATAAGTTCTCTCTGATTAAGTCCGTAATTCTTACTAAGCCATGTTTATAGAGGCTATAAACAATGTGTTCAGTGTGCTTGTTAAATTGGGTTTCCAACCTCTCCACTCTTTAAAAAACTGACATTTCAAATAAAAGGCAGGTGGAGATGGGAGTCCAAGCTGCCATAGTTTATGACAAATGAATGATGGCCAGAAGGGATTTGATGAGAAGAGTAGAGGTCTCATTTTATGAGCAGGAAACCCAAGGACCTTCTTTTGAGCTTATTGTATTGGTATATTTAGAGATTCCCCTGAGAAATCACTTAATTCCCATTCAGTCCTTTCAAACAGAAGGGATATCTCCATTTCAGGTACTTTTAATTCAGCAAATGATTCATTTCAGCAAACATTTATTAAATACCTTATGTGTACACAGAGCACTGGAGAAGATTCACAATTTAGAAAAGACAAAGACCCTGCTGTCTTTATTCCTCTGTATCTGTGTGGCTAGAGAAGCTACATGTTATAGCTGTCAAAAGACTCTAGTCCCAGTCTGTAGTCTGACCCAAGTTGTATGACCCTGGACAAGTCACTTCCCTACTTTGACTCTCATTTTCCTTATATGAAAAACAAAAAGAAAATTTCTTGTCCTGTCTATCCCCACAGGATTATCATAAGCATCAAATGAGATGTATCAACTAATAGATTTTTTTTATTCATTAAATCAGCAAACATTGTGTGCTATGTATAGACTGCTGCTAGATGCTGAGGGAAATATAAAATTTAAATAAGACCTAGTTTTATGATGGACTTTAACATTCAGTACTAGAGGTCAGGTGCTCCTTCTATGAAGTCTTCCTTGACACATTGCTCCTCTCCCTACCTTCAGTTATTGCTTTTCTTTTTCTTCTAATTTGTCGACAGCAAGTTTTTCTGATTTCTTCTTTACCCTTTACCTGCATCCATACCCCTACTGTATACCCCTAGTAGAATGCAAACCCCTGAAGGGAAGAGTTGTTTAATTTTTGTCTTTGTATTTTCAGTCCCTAACTCGGTGCCTTGCAAATAATAAATATTGGTTGAATTAAATTCTTTGAATTGAATAAATAATTTTAAAGATCTGTGGTGTTCAACTTGGATTAAGGAGACAGAGCAGTGTTGGAAACCTGCCTTTAATACTTATTAGCCCTGTGACCATAGAAAAATCACTTTCACTCCAAGCCTGTTTCCTCATCTATAAAATGGAAATAATACTTGAACCAACTACCTAATAAAGTTATTATAAGAAAAGTGCTTTATAAATTTTAAATCACTAAAAAAAATTGTAGTTTTTATTATTGTTATGCACAAAGCCCTCAGGACAGGCAGATAAATATTTTATGGGACACTTTTCTCAGTGCAATTGCAATTTAATGGGGGGAAAGGGAAAGATGAGAGCCATTCACAAATAACTAGCAAAGGATAGGTAGAATGTGTTATGGACAGAGGCAAACTTCAGATTAAGTGCTTATAAAAAATTTGAGGGATTACTTTTACTTTCGTGAAGATTAGAAGGCAAAGGGTGGGGTCAGGAAGGTTTCACATTAGGAGAGCCTGGAAAGATTTCAACAAATGGAAATAGGGATGGTACAGTCTAATTGTGGGAACGGACACAGAGACAGGAGGGGGCAGAGAATAGTTTGAGTGGAATGTAGAGTATGCAAAGGAAAATCTGAGGTGTACAGGTTGTACAGGTAGGTTGTAGCCACATTGTAGAGTGACTTGAATGCTAATTGTCAGGAGTGGTATATATGTCATTTATTTATTTATTTATTTATTTTTAGATTACAGCATTCATTTCCACAAAATTTTGAGTTCCAATTTTTCTCCCCATCTCTCCCCTCCCCCCATCCCATAACACCTTGCATTCTGATTACCCCTTCCCTCAATGTGCCCTCCCTTCTATCACATCCCACCCTTCCCTTATCCCCATCTTCTCACTTTTCACGTAGGGCAAGATAGATTTCTATACCCCATTACCTGTATTTATTATTTCCCAGTTATATGCAATAACAATTCTCAACATTTGTTTCTAAGGCTTTGAATTCCAACTTCTCTCCCTCCCTCCCCACCCATCCCCAATGAGAAGGCAAGCAATTCAATACAGGCTATATATGTGTCATTTTGCAAGAGAGTTCCATAATAGTTATGTTGTGTAAGACTAACTATATTTCCTTTCATCCTACCCTGTCCCCCTTTATTCTGTTCTCTCATTTGACCTTGTCCCTTCCCAAGAGTGTTTACTTCTAGTTACTCCCTTCCCCCATTTGTCTTCCTTTCTATCATCCCTCCACCCCACTTGTCCCCTTCTCCCCTGCTTTCCTGTAGTGTAAGATAGATTTTCATACCAAATTGAGTGAGCATATTATTCTCTCCTTAAGCCATATGTGAAGAGAGTAAGCTTCACTTTTCCCCTCTCACCTCCTCCCTTTTCTCCTCCGTTGAAAAAGATTTTTCTTATCTCTTTTATGATAATTTGTGATAATTTGTCCCATTCCATTTCTCCCTTTCTTCTCCCAATATATTCTTCTTTCACCCCTTAATTTTATTTTTTATAGATATCATCACTTCTGAATCAACCTAACCTGTGCTCTGTGTGTGTGTGTGTGTAATCCTTCCACCTATCCAAATACTGAGAAAGTCTCAAGAGTTACAAATATAGGAGTGTTACATTTTTGAGTGGGTAGTGGAACCTAGAAAATGTCTGAATAGAGAAATGAAAGTAATATAGTAGGTATGCTCCCTATTTTCTTTGGAATTTTTATCGAATCCTTCCTCAATCCCTGATATAATATTAGGAACTCTAAATGATTTTTTTAAAAGCATTTCTTGGGAGTAGATTAAGTAATAGGAGGCCAAGGTAGTGGGCAGAAGTAAAGTGTAGGAGTCAGGAGGGATAGGAAATAAGAGATGCTCACAAACATGAAAACAAAGATCAGGTGTAGAATTTGTTAGGGAAAGTGAGTGTGTGTGTGTGTGTGTGTGTGTGTGTGTGTGTGTATTCTTGCTTAATCGTAGCCTTCTGAGGTTGGGAGGAGGAAGAAAGAAAAAAAGAACAAAGTAAAAAGTCCACAACAGAGAACAAAAGAAAACTTACAAAGAAGCAAAGAAAAGATGGACAGCTCTCAACACAATGCATATTATTTATTATATATAGGCTTTCTTGAAATGGTAATTTATTACTGTATATTTTGAATCCTCTCTCACATTTTGTGTATATGGCAATGCTTTTTTTCCCTTTTCTTTGTATTTAAGTTTATAATGTTTCTTTTTCTTTTCTCTTATATATTTAAGTTTTAGTATTTGTCTAAAATAAAAGAAAAAAGTATCTTTTGATCCTGCCCTCATGAAGAAACCTTCACAGAAAGTTAGAAGAGGACCTAAATAGTTATCTAGTCTAATTTCTTTCTCAGAACAAAACCAAACCAATCCTTTCTACATCATGCATGACAAATGGTTCTACCCTCTTTGCTTGAAGACCTCCAGTGACTGGGAGCCCTGTGCCTTTGGAGGCAGCTCATTCTGTGTCTGGATGAATAGCTCTTTATTGCTAGGATCCCAAACTATCCCTTTGAAATCTCCATCCCTAATTTCTAGTTATAGCTTCTCTAAGCAAGCATAAAGACACTAATACTATTCCCCATGATAACATTTTAAGTACTTAAACATAGCTATTGTGTCTCCTCCCAAAACTTTCCTAAGCTAAAAATTCCTAATTCTCTCAAGCAGTACTCTTGGCATGATGTGTGTGTCCTTCACAATCCTGGTTTGCTGTCTTCTCTGTGATCTTAAGTTTCATTGTACTTCCTAAAAAGTAACCTTCAGAGCTGAAGAGAAGACTCCAGATGAGATCTCACCAGGGCAGAGTATAACGGGACAATCACCTCCCTAATCCTGTACACTGCTTTTCTTGATGCAGTCTAAGATTGCATTAGCTTTTTTATATGCTATGTCACAAGTGTTGTTTCATATTAAGCCCATATCACACTCAAAGCATCAGATAAGCCAATGTCTAACCATGCATCCCCTGTCTTGTGCTTTTGAAAATTATTTCTTGAGGCCAAGCCTAAAACACTATATGCATTTCTATTCAATTTCATCTCGTTAGATTCTTTCCAACGTTTGTATGATGAAATCTTTCTAGATTCTGATTAGGTCACTCATGTTAGCTTTCTCATCCAGCTTTATGTCTTCTTCCAATCTGATTACCTTGCTAAATATTTCTCTAAGTTATGGGTTAAAAATGTTAATCCACACAGTGCTAAACATAGATCCCTGTGACATTCCACTGGAGACCTCTTCCCAAAATGACATCAAACCATGAATGAATTTGAATTGGAATCCAAATCCATCTAGCTGTTACTTCATCTAGTCCATTCTTCCCCCATCTTGTTCACAAAAATAACATAGCAGGCTATGTGAAATGCTTTCCTAAAATCTAAGTATATTACATCTATAGCAGAAAAAGAGAGAGAGAAAAGTTTACTTTAGCATCTTTTTTTATAAAGCCCAGTTACCTTTTGTGATTCCCAAGTTCAACTAACATTCTTAAAGTGCCTATTCTGTACAATACATTGTGTAAAAGGTAATAGTAACATTAAAAAGACAAACCCTCCCTTCAAAGAGCTTATCATTTAACGAGGAAAATTGCTTATGTGCCTCTATAAGCTGTGATATAGTGGACAGTATGTGCATAGTACACAAAATCTCAGATTTATAGAATTTGAAAGTTGGAAGGGGCCTTTAGCAGTCAGCTAACCGAACCCGCATACACAGCTCAGAAGACCTGGTCTGGATTTCTTGCTCTCCCACTTAATAGTTGTGTGATCTTAAGTAAGCAATTTTGTTGGACTTCGTTTTCCTCCTCTGACAGCTGAGATAATGAAATTAGACGATATCTGAGGCCTCTTTCATATATGACTAATTCATAAGAGTAGCAGAAAGTGCCAAAAATTTGGAGGAGGCCAGACTTCCCTCCCACCTTGGGAATTGGGGACTACTTTAAGGAGGAGGTGACATCTGAGCTGGGCCGTCAAGCGTGTCCATGGATGAAGAAGATGAGAAGAAGATCATTCCAAATTTAGGCAATGGAGTAAGCAAAGACATGGAAGTGGAAAAGTTAAAGATGCATACAAAGGACAGGGAAAAGTCCAGCTTTGCTGTAGGGTAGACTAAATGAATAAGGATATAGCCCAGTCAAGAGGATTTTAGACTGAGAAGAAGAAAGGAGGAACTCACCTGCCTTGCTCTGTCAAACCTTGTTCTACAGCCATTGCCATTTAGGAAGAGAAGACCACTAGTACATGAGAAATAGATCTAAGAAGATCGCCAGGGAGAAACTCTATAGCCTCACCATGTATATATAAAACATAAGCCATGAATAATAAACAAGGAAAACAAAAGGTCTTGACGTCAGGAAAATTCCAGTGGCTATTATCTTTAGCATCAGAGAAAGACTCTTCTGTTTTGTCATTTAAAGCTTTTCACAACTTGCATCCAACCAATTTTTCCAGCCTTATGTAATTTTTATATACACATATATATGCATCATAATATACACGTATATGTGTATAATATGTACATGCACACATATATGTGTATATAAACCCCTCTATCTGATCAGGCTTCCCTTTTTGAAGTATTCACATATGCCATTCCTCTCATTCTCGGTGCCCCTGTATGGTTTGTCTCCTGATCCTGGAATATTCTCCTTCCTCACCTTTGCCTCTCAAAATCCTTAGTTTCCTTCAAACCTCTGCTCAAGTACCATTCTGCATAGGGTCTTTCTCAATTCCCTTACAGTTTTTAACACCCTCTCTCTTAAAAATGATTTCGTATTTATTTTATACTTGCTTAATTGTTGTTTCCCTCTATAAAATGTAATATTATACCATTGGCCAAAAACTAAGATTAAGGTTTTTTGTTATTGGAATTTTTTTTTCCTGTGGGGAGGGGAGATGTCTTTTTTCCCCCAGTCACTAGCATCTAATAAGTGCTAGATAAATGCTTATTCATCGATCAATATTTGAGCCCATGGGTATCACTAAGACTTGATCAGCTGGCATTCATGGCTGGAATATGGTGTATAGATGCATTCATGTGAAGAAATACAGGAACCCATGATGGAAACAGTAGAGAATATTTGATGAGTCAAAGGAGGGAGATACAGAACCAAATAGAGGCAACCTTGGCAACAGTTTACTAAGGAGCGTAGGACACAGATCAATCACAGATGTGGCCTGGAAGATGTCATATGAATAATGGACAACTGCAACTATCTGGATGTAAGCTGGAGCTCTCTCTTTTCTACAGAAGCACCCCGACAATGCATGGTTTCCTGCATTTTGGGCCTTAAAAGGCAGAGGACATAAGAAGGGGGACTGCTATCCAGATTTAATTCTGACTAAATAGATAAAACTGAAGTAGAAATAATAGGAGCCTTAGGGGAATGTGATATCTCTAGTTTAAAATTCATGATGGAGTACAGGAATGCTGGATGCAGTCTGACATGCATCTTAGATTTGGGGAGAATATTTTTCAAAGGTTTCAGAGAAAGCACAGATAGAATCCAATAGGCTAAGGTCTACAAGGGAAGTTGGCTGAAGAAGAATGATATACTTTCAAGAATCAAATTCTGAAGGTAAAAAGAAATGATTCTGATAAAGAGAAAATGAGGAAGTTGCCTAAGTAGAACAATGTGGCTGCGAAGAGAATTTATTAACCAATTCAGAATTTTAAAATCTGAAGGCATGAAGGAAAGCAGCAAACTAGGGGTAAATTTTTACAGGAAGTTTCTCTGATATAGGTCTCATTTCTCAAATATATAAGGAACTGAGTTAAATTTATGAAAATAAGACACATTTCTCAATTAAAGAATGGTCAAAGAGTATAACAGGCAGTCTTCAGAAGAAGAAATTGAAGTTAGCAATAGTCATAAGAAAAAATACTCCAAATCACTCATTAGAGAAACTCAAAATAAAACAGTCCTGAGGTACCACCTCACCCCTATCAAACTGGCTAACATGGGAGAAGGGGAAAATAACAAAAGCTGGAGGAGATATGAAAAAATGGGGGCACTAATGCACTGTTGGTGAAGTTGTGGATTGGTCCAACCATTCGGCATAGCAATTTGGAACTATGCCAAAGGACTGTAAAACTGGGCATCCCCTTTGACCCAGAAATACCTCTACTAGGCCTATATTCCAAAAAGATCAAAGAAACAGGAAAGGGAGCCATATGTACAACAGTATAGCAGCTTTTTTGGTGATAGCAAATAATTGGAAATTGAGGGGGATTCCCATCAGTTGAGCAATGGCCAAACAAAACATGGTATATAATTGTGACAGAATATAAAAGTGCTCTAAGAAATGATGCACAGGTTGGTATCAGAAAGACACAGGAAGACCAATATGAACTGATATAAGTGAAGTAAGGAGAACCAGAAGAAAATTGTACACAGTAACAGAAATATTGTAACAATAATCAATTAAGCTATTCTGATCAATATAATGATCCACAGTAGTTCCAAAGGTCTTGTGATGAAAAATGCTATCTGCCTCCAGAGAGAGAACTGATGTACTCTGAGTGCAGATTGAAGCATATTTGTTTCAGTTTCTTTATTTTACTTGCTTTTTTTTTTTTTGGAACATGGTTAATATGGAAGTACATTTTGCATGACCTCACGTTCATAACGGGTATCATATTGCTTCCCTTCTCAGTGAGGGAAGATCTGGAAGTAAGAAGAAAATTTGGAACTCAAAAAACATGAATGCTAAAAAAATAAATAAATCTGAAAGTATATGAGAATGATAAAAATCTGAGGCAGTTATATGGCACAGCATTGGGCCTGAAGACAGAAAGACTTGAATTCAAACAGCTTCAGATATTTATTAGCTGGGCAAGTCACTTAACTTCTGTCTGTTTCATTTTTTCATCAGTATAGTTGGAATAAAAATAGCACTTACCTCCCAGTTTCTTAAGAGAATCAAATGAAATATTTGTAAAGTGTGCTTAGAACAGTGCCTGGCATGAAATAGGCACTATAAATATTACCTATTATCATAATCATTATTACTATTATTAAAAAGACATGTTAGAAGATAGAAGCATGGTAAATGAGGATGAATGCTAAAGAGTAATATGTCCCTTTTAGAAGGGTGCCAGGTCCATAAATCGCAGAACATGCTGGTGCTAGCAATGATCTTGCTCCAGTAGATCATATATTTGTTTTAAAAATATTTGGAAAGGGGGGGCGGAGTCAAGATGGCGGAGTAGAAAGACGCATGTTTATGAGCTCTGAACCCACAGCCCATAGGATTAATGTAAGAAGAGATCCCCATAAGTTCTGGATCACTGTAGGGGGTGCATAAACATAGTGGAAGAGATATCCGTTCCAGAGAGCCCTGGAGAGCCGTCCACAGAGTCTGTCACGCCCCGGAAAGTGGACCCCACCCCAGCGCTGCCCTGGGCGCGGCCCCAGAGAAGCTGATCCGAGCAGGCTTCAGAGACGAAAGTTCCGGCGGCCAGGAAGGTCCTTCCGCCCACAGAAGCTACAGATCACTGAGAGAGACAGCTGGGCTGACCTAGAGGGGAGCGGGGTGTCTCCGTGGCTTGGGCCCCCTCGGGAGGAAGCGGCGGTAGCAGAGGCGGGGGCAGGAAGCAGCGGAGGCAGAGGCGGGGCGGTGGCGGCAGAGGCAGTGGCGGCAGAGGCAGCTGCAGCTCGGGGGCGGCCCGGGACTCCCCCAGCAGCAGGCAGGATCTTCATTACTGAAAGTCTCTGCATAAACAACCTGAGGGAGCTGAGCCTGGGAGACGGCCCTGCCCCACCCCACTCCATTACTGAAGGTCTCTGCATAAAGCCCCTGAGGGAACTGAGCCTGGGAGGTGGCCCTGCCCCCAACCCAGCACCAGAA
This sequence comes from Bettongia penicillata ogilbyi, assembly GCA_023548195.1. Taxonomy (NCBI): domain Eukaryota; kingdom Metazoa; phylum Chordata; class Mammalia; order Diprotodontia; family Potoroidae; genus Bettongia; species Bettongia penicillata. Next base: position 3,499,013 of record JAJHZJ010000304.1, read on the forward strand.
CTAAAGCTCCCATTGAATAGCAGCCGCTTGCCACGGAAAGCCCATTTGAATCTCAGACCCCAAGCACTAGCTGGGCGGATCTAGGTGGGGGTGCACAGGAATCTCAGAAGTCAAGTAACTGGCTGGGAAAATGCCCAGAAAAGGGAAGAAAAATAAGACTATAGAGAGTTTTTTCGAACAGATGCAAATGATCCTGACATTCAGATCTGACGACGACGAGGACATATTCTTGCCATCAGGGAAAGACATGGAGGGCGGGGCCTGGGTACCCCAGACATCCCAGGGGGATGTCGGGTGGGCTCAGGCCTTGGAAGAGCTCAAAAAGGATTTTGAAAAGCAAGTTAGACAGGTGGAGGAAAAACTGGGAAGAGAAATGAGAGAGATGCAAGAAAAGTATGAAAAACGGGTCAATACCTTGGTAAAGGAGACCCAAAAAAATGCCGAAGAAAATAACACCTTGAAAAATAGGCTCACTCAATTGGCAAAAGAAGTTCAAAAAGCCAATGAGGAGAAGAATGCTTTCAAAAGCAGAATTAGCCAAATGGAAAAAGAGGTTCAAAAGCTCACTAAAGAGAAGAGTTCTCTCAAAATTAGAATGGAACAGATGGAGTCTAATGACTTTACGAGAAACCAAGAAATCACCAAACAAAACCAAAAGAATGAAAAAATGGAAGAGAATGTGAAATATCTCATGGGAAAAACAAGTGACCTGGAAAATAGATCCAGGAGAGACAATTTAAAAATTATAGGACTACCTGAAAGTCATGATCAAAAAAAGAGCCTAGATATCATCTTCCATGAAATTATCAAGGAAAACTGCCCTGACATTCTAGAACCAGAGGGCAAAATAAGTATTGAAAGAATCTATCGATCACCACCTGAAAGAGATCCAAAAAGAGAAACTCCTAGGAACATTGTGGCCAAATTCCAGAACTCCCAGCTCAAGGAGAAAATCTTGCAAGCAGCTAGAAAGAAACAATTCCAGTATTGTGGAAATAAAATCAGGATAACTCAAGATCTAGCAGCTTCTACATTAAGGGATCGAAGGATGTGGAATAGATATTCCAGAAGTCAAAGGAACTAGGACTGAAACTAAGAATCACCTACCCAGCAAAACTGAGTATAATACTTCAGGGGAAAATATGGTCTTTCAATGAAACAGAGGACTTTCAAGCATTCTTGATTTTAGGAACAACTGTTTAGTATTGTTGCAACTAGGAAAGAAGACATACAGTTAATGAGGAATAGAAAGTCATCTGGCCCTACAGGAGAAAAGAGAAGATGGAGACAAGAGAAGGGAGGGATGACAGAAGAGAGGGTAGATTGGAGATAGGGAAAATTAGATTGCTTGGGGTATTGGGGTGGGGGGAGGGGATAAAAGGGGAGAAAATTTGGAACCCAAAATTTTGTGAAAATGAATGTAAAAAGTTAAATAAATAAATAATAAAATATTAAATAAAAAAAATATTTGGAAAGTAAAAGGAAGCACTGGATACTGAAAGAACTGTTTTTGATGATTGCTTACTCCTGTTAATTGTCTTTCAAAGATGCTGGGGAATGGGAAATGCGCTACCAGACTGGAGAAAGGCAAACGTCTCAATTTTCAGAAAATGTAAAGGTATCTTGGGTTTAAAATATGAATGAGGAGCTTGACTTCTATACCTGGGAAAATTCTAGAACTACTCTATTAGAGTATTAAAATATCCAAATGTCTCAACAATGAAAAAATCTTCCCCTTTCCAAAGAACATCAAACAACTCTCTCTCTTCTGAGAAATCCCACCTTTCTATAGAAATAGGCTTTATGTGACTCGTAATAACTAGGAAAGTATGGAATCATTTTGCATATGCTTCCCAGCTCTGTCACTTTGTCTTTCCCTTTGGGGCCAGGCATTCTTCTCTTCAGGTGGGAGAGTGTCAAGGCTTCTCCATCTCATCTCCCACCTTCTCTTTTGAAAGCTCTGAGTCTCTTTCCTTTCTCTCATTGAGATTCTTTCTCTCTGAGAGTGTGTTCCTGCGTGTTCATGGTTCCCAGTAGAAGCTCTGTGAATGTCCAAACCTCTCCCCTGGTCTACAGTGCAGCTCAGGCTCAATCTCTGCATCCCTCTCTCATTCTTTATGTTTGTATTGGTTTTGCTGTCTTCTTTTAAAGGTCAAGACCAGCCAGCACCAATGTTTAAGTTTTAGCACTTCAAAGTGTTCATTCAGTGATCTTCATTCTCCTGCTTTGAAGCTTCAAAATTAAATCAGGACCCAAAGACAAGGAGGATTCATACTTTGTTGAAAAATCATACAGAGGTAGACGAAACTTGAGAGAACTTCACTAGACTTACAACTCCTGTGTGAGCATGTAGATAAGGAGAATACTAAAAGCCAGCATGTTTTCACCAAGAGCAAATAATGCCAAACTAACCTCATTTCTTATTTTGACAGAATAACTAAACTGGTAGGTCAGGGAAATATCGTAGACATTGTATACTTGGTCCAAAAAAGTAGATTTGGAACTGATGGAATAGCCACATACTAAGGAGTAGCCATCAGTGAGTGACTTAAAGTCAGCTTGGAGAACGAACTCTAGTGCAGTAGCCCATTTATTTAGTTCAGTAATTTTATCAGTGACTTAGATGAAGCCATGGAAGGCATGTCTGTCAAATTTGCAAATATCATATAGCTGAAAGAGATAGCTAACATGTCTAATTGCAGGGTTAACCTCCAAAAAGTTAGAACAACAGGTTAAATTTCCGCACCTAGGTTCAAAATATCAACTTCAGGCATTCAGGAAGGTAGATCTCTGCCTAGGGCATAGATAAGTGATTACAGATATGAACACAAAATTTGCAAAAGAATTGCAAAGTATTCATAGCCTGTATGAAAGATGCTCCAAATCATTAATAATAAGAGAAATGTAAACCAAAACCTTGAGATCTTACATCAAACCCTGCAAATTGACAAAGATAACAATAAATGGTAGTAGTCAATGTTGGAGAGGTTGTGGAATATGAGGCTCACTAATACTTGGTTGATGGAATTTTGAAATGTTACAATCATTTTGGAAAGCTGTTTAGAATTATGCAAATAAAGTGACTGTAAACCTTCTATATACCCTTTGAACTAGAGAATCCATTACTAGACTTATACCCCAAGGAAGCTATCCATAAGAAGAAAGTTCCTCTCTACTCCAATATATTTATAGCAGTACTTTTTGGGATAGCTAAGAATTGAAAATAAAGTAGATGCCCATCAATTGGGAATGACTAAACATGAATGTAATGGAATATTACTGTGCTGTAAGAAAATATGTATGTGATAAATATAGAAAAGTATGGGAAAATATACATGAACTGATGCAGAGTGAAGCCAGGAGAAAACAATATACAATTTACACAATATATCAAATGTGTGTGTGTGTGTGTGTGTGTGTATACTAGACTGCTGGTAGATTGTCAATTTTGCTACCTAGAGACTTATAGCCTTTTTAATTCCTCACAAAAGCCATGAGGGAAGAGAGTAGGTATGTCTGTTCCACCTTTTGTATGTACTCTCAGTTCCAGCTCAGCACGCAAGTGAGAGACTTTCAGAAAATTGACAGGTAGCAAAGGATGCTTGTGCATGATCTGAAGAAGTGAAGGGGACTTTTCATCATGAATTTCTTAAAGTGGCACACCAAGCCTTGAGAAGGATTGGCAACAAGCAAATATTACAGGGGGCAGCTGGGTGCAATGGATGGAGGACTGGCCTTAGAATCAGAAGGACCCTGAGTTCAAATCTGGCCTCAGACGCTGAGTAGCCATGTGACCCTGGGCCACAAGTCAGTTTACCCTGTTGGCCTCAGCTCCCTCCTCGATAAAATTAGCTGGAGAAGGGAATGGCAAGCCACTCCAGTTTGTCTGCCAAGAACACCCTAAAAGGGGTCAAGAAGAGTCAGGCATGACTGAAATGACTGAATGACAGGAACAAGATAGATAGATCGATACAAACATACAAACATACATACATACATGCATATATATGCAGTAACTACAACAATGTAACAACAGTGTAAATGGAAAGAAACACTCACAAAAATATTGAAAGTGAATGTAACAAATATAAAGCATCAAGCAGGACTCAAATGAAAAGATATGAGAGTACACTTTTAACCCATCCTTTCATGGAGATAAGAGGTCAGTAGGCAGTATACCTTGCACACGTGGACTGGAGAGGAAGAGCCAGGAGGCAGGAAAACAGTACAATCACATACTCTAAAGTGTGACAAGGCCTAAAATGCTTTTTTTAACTCAGAGAACGAATCACTATAGGTCCACAGAATTTAAGATGGAGAAGGTCTTAGAAATAATCTACTATAGCCCCCTCATTTTATGAGTGAGGAAACTGAGGCCCAGAGAGATAAAATTACTTGCCCATGGTGACATAGGTAATAAAGAACAGAGTTAGGATTTGAATCCATGTCTTCTGATTTCATATCCACTGCTCTTTCCATTATGCCATATTGCTTCATGGGTCAGAGTACAGGGGGAAGAGAGAAAGGGAAGGGGACATTCCAAGCTGTGAGTCAATAGCATGAGAAAAAAAATCTAAGAGCAAGAATGAACCTGGTACATGGAGGACAGGGATGGGGAAATAAGCAGGAGTTATGAGTGAAGTGGAATTTTTGTGTTGAGAAAAAGTTGACAATTAAGTGGCTGGGTAAATTAGAAATATGATGCTTTCTTTGAATGCCAAACCAAGAAGTTGGTATGATGGGTAGTTGGAATCTCTTGTAGATTCTTGAAAATGTGGCTGAAATGAAGATTAAAAATCAGAGAATGTTAGAACTGGAAGACATCTTGGAAAATAGAATACTAGAACATATTTTAGGACTGGGCTATACCTTAGAACACAGATTGTTAAAACTAGAAGAAATCTTATTCTTTCCTCTAGTCCAGCCCCACCCTTTATAGTCAGGAAAACTGAGGCCCCAAAGAGAGAACAGTGACTTTCCTAGTATCAACTAATAAGTGTCAGATTCAGAGCTACTGCAGCCCTCTCCAACTCCTAGTGTATTGTTTTTTGCATTATACCATGCTAGTTCCATAATTAATGTAGCAAGAGAGAAATTTTCAGAGGAAGAACTGTTTTTGCTCAGAAAACAAAAGTATCCTACCTTTCTCCTCCTTTCCCCCAATCAAAGCTGTATCTAGAGACCAACTCTTGGGGAGTATGGCCTTAAAAGTTGTCTCTTTTTCCTTCACACTACTTCAGAGAAATAGAGTGCCTCTGAGTTAGCCCAAAATTGGACTGCATAGCCTTGTTTCTTAGAAGCCTTTACATTCTTTCTGTTGGAAAGATAATAGTATTTGTTACTTAAGTAACTTATATAGATTAAAAGATATGAACTCTTCTTCAGCAAAACTAGGAGGAAATTTTTTCAGTCTTGTTTCTTAGTTCTGCTCAGTAGAATGAAGAAACTTTCTCTTTAAGAGAAATCTTTAACAGAGGACTAGTTTTAATTAATATGCAAAAGAAGAAACCAAATAAAGGATAACGGAGGCATTCCGGGCTCATAGATTAACCAATCCGTCAACAAGCCTTGATCAAGCCTTTTCTGTATGCCTGGAATAGTGGAAACAACAAAACAATCCCTGCCCCCAAGGAACTACATTTTAGTGGGAGAGGCAGCATATACAAATCCTAACATACAAAATAAATAGAGAGTAATTGGAAGGTATCTATAGAGAGGATAGCTGCCGTAGCTGTGTGGACCAGGAAAGGCCTCCTAGAAGACAGCAGAGTCTTAAAGGAAGTCAAAAATTCCAAGCGTCTGGGGCTGGGATGTAGTATTCCAGGAAGGAGGGACAACCAGTACAAGGCATCAAGACAGAAGATGGAGTATCTTGTCCAGGAGAACAGCAAATAAGCCTTTGTGGTTGGATGGCAGAGAAGGCATGTGGAGACCAGTTTGTAAAGCACTTCAAATGCCAAATGAGACTTATCTTTCACTTATGTACTGTTAAATACTTTTAAGTATTGAGGCAATTTGCTTTTTCCTGGGACTCAAATTTCCCATCTTTACAGATCTCTAAAGTTTCTTACAAATCCAACATTCTAGGTTCTGTGCTTTATTACAGAATACTATTCATCGTAAGATCCCTTCCAGCTCTAATATTCTATTGTTACTTAGGTATTATGGACTTTTGGCAACATGACTCTGTCACCTTGCTTAGTCATCTTTGACCTTGTTAACATGAGTCTGATATTACATTTTGAGGAATGGTTTGAGGTTGGCTTTTTTAAAGAAGTGTTCTGTCACCTCTCTTGTAACCAACTTCTGTTTCTGGTTAAAGTACATTGGAAAATTCCAGCTGCATATTCACAGCTCCTCTGAGCTGTCAAACTGAGCTTTTTAATTTTGTGCAACAGGAAAGAGCAAATCAGTGTCCATTCCTTCCTGACCCTTCAGATGAAGGAAAAAGCAAAGTTTATCAACTCCTTGGCAGCCCAGTGACCTTTGGGGGCCTGAAGTGTTAAGGGGGTAATATCACTGCTCTCTATGTACCTCTCTAGAATCTTAAATTAAAAAACTCTTTGACCTCTCCCTTCTCCCTTTCCCTCTTTCCTTCTCTTCCTTTTTCCTCTAAGCCAGTCATATTCCCTGTAGGCAAGGATCATAATCTATTAATCAACAAATATGTATTAAACACCTACTATTTCACAGTCCATATGCTAGGTCTTAGGGTACAAAAACAAGAATGAAATAGTCTCCGCTCTCAAGGAGTATTAGAAAATACAGGTACAAATCTATCTTTCCATCTATCTATCTGTCTATATAGAATAAGTATGAAATTAATGCAAGGTATTTTAAGGGGGGTGGGAAAGCTAGGTGGTACAGTGGATAGGACAGAAAGACCAGAGTTCAAATCTGGTCTCAGATACTTATTAGCTGTGTGACTTTGGTCAAGTCACTTGATCTCTGCCTTCATAAAACAGGAGAATAATATAGCAAAGCACTCCAGTATCTTTGCAAAGAAAACCTCATGGACATTTGGTCCATGAGGTCCCAAAAAGTCTACACAACTGAACAACTGAACAAGCTTAAGGAGGGAGAGCGCTAGCATTTGGGGGAATCAGGAAAAGGTTAATGTAGAAGGTGGTGCTTGAGCTGAGTTATGAAGGAAATAGATTCTGTGCTGAGGAGGTAAGGAAAGAATGCATTATGGGCATAGGGGACAACCAAGGAAAAGGTGTGGAGATGGGGGGGGGGGCAGGGAAGCCATATATGAGGAACAGCAAGACCAATTTGGGTGTGCCATAGAGAGCAAGTATGTTAATAATTATGAGACTAGAAAGGTAGGTGGGTGCTAGTCTTTAAAAGTTAAATAGAGGAATAGATATTTTATCCTAGAGGCAAGGAGTTACTGAAATTTATTGAGTAAGAGAGTGATATTGACAGGTTTGTATTTAAGGAAAATCATTTCAACTGTTACTTAGAAAATGAATTGCAATAGAGAGATGCTTGAGGCAGGGAGTCCAGTTATTGCCATCGCCCAGGCAGTGAGAGGTGATGAGGTAGACTGTGTGAATAATAAGAGGAGGGCAGCTGTGAAAGATATTGTGGAAGTGGGGATTGGCAACCAAATGGATTTGAGGAATAAGAAAAAGTGAGGAGTTGAGGATAATACTAAAGTTCAAACCTGGGGAACTGCAAGGATGGGAGTGCCCTTGGCAGAAGTTAGGAAGTTCAGAAGAGAAGTGGGAAGGATCATGAGTTCTGTTTTGGCCATGTTGAGTTTGGGATGCTTAATGGGACATCTAGTTTTAAATGTCCAGTGGGTAGGCATTGATTCAGAATTTGGTGCTATTTCCATTTTAAAGATAAGGAAACTGAAACACAAGGTTAAGTGACTTGCCCAATTAATAAGTATATGAGTCTAGATTTAAACTCAGAGTTTCCTGATTCCCAGTTCAGTGCTCCATCCACTGTACCACCTACCTGTAGCTAGAGGACAAGTTACTGTGATCTGGATTGGGTGATGAATTTCAATAGAATGAGCTTCAAAGAGGGAAAAGTTCTTGAGTGATATTAGCAGAATTGAACTATGAAGGAGAAAAAGTACTGAGTAATGTTAGCAAAAGGAAAGACGAAGAGGTAACAAAGAATAAAGAATGTTGTAACTCTTTGGGGAGAATGTAATAGGAAGATACTAGTGCCAAAGAGAATTACTGGGAATTAAGTGTCATCTGGGGGGAATCCTATTTTTGTGAGTGCCATAAGACAAGAAGAGCATAAGAAGAAGAGATATAAAATGAAGGGAAGTTTGTTATTTATGGAATGGCAATTCCAGATGAATTGTGAGGTAATGCAAATAGTATTTATCACCACTTTATAGATGAGAAAATTGAGGCTCCAAGAGGTTGCCTTGCCTATGATCAAACAGCCAATACAGTTTTCAAAAGTGATTTGAACTCATATCTGATTCCAAGTCTAAAATTTGGAATTCTATACCATGCTGCCTTTTAAGTGCTATAGAAGAGTTAATATAATCATTGTATTTCTTCTTACTCCACTATGCTGAGATATAGTTATTCGTTGCCTGAAAATAAAATGAACATATAGCCAATCTTTGCAGTGGGGAGTTCAGGCTGTGGGGACTAATTGGGCTTGGCTGACTTCTATATTGTTATTTAGCCTTAACATGATAATGTAATTCATCAAGTAGTTATTAAGTGCATATGTGTGCAGAATATTGTACTAAGCATTGGACAAAGTGTAACATCTAGAGACCATGTGGTCCCTGCCTTTGTGGAGTTTATAGTCTAGGAGCAAATAAGACAGAATGAATGAAAAGCATTTATTAATTGCTTAATATGTACCAAATATTGTTCTGAGTGCTCGAGATACAAAAGGCAAAACAGTCCCTTCCCTCAGAGAGCTCATACTATGGTAGACTAGGCATTTAAGGGAGAGGTGAACAAGGAGATATGATTGGTTCACTAAAGTCACAAGGATGGAGACCTAGAACTTTTGCCTGTTTTCATCCTTTCTGGGAATGAAAGTGATTGCATGGTTTGTTAGAAAGTTACAAAATGGACTTCTGAGTCACATGAGCAACAAAATGAAAGACTTGATATTTTTTTTCTGATTCCTCACTTCTCCAACACAAAAATTAAATACCAAAGATAAAGCAACTTCAGCTGTCCCCACAGTCTAGGATATGCCGAATCCAAAAGACAGTTAATTCAATTTAAACACACATACACATACACACACATGAACTGGTACTTACTGACTGTGAGTTCGCTCAGTACCCCTGCCCCACCTCTCATGCTACCACAGCATGGCTACACCAGGAGACCCAAAGAAATGACACAAGGTTGCAACAAAACTCACCCCCATGTATCAGTACCCCCTCCTTCTTTCTAGTGACATAGAAACCTCAACTCCAAGCTGTAGAAATTTGCCCAGTTTGTGACAGAGAGCCAGTGTGGCTATATAGCCCTTCAGGAATAAAAGCCTGCTGGTTGTCACAACCCCATAGTTCCACTGCCACAAAGCTCTAAATTGCTGGTGCAGCATCAAAGAACTGTGGACAAGAGGGAAAGAAGACAGGATACAGTGGTTGGGGAGAGGGAAAGGGGAAATTCTCTGTAGCATTCCTCCATATCTAAGGAAAAGAGCACAGCACCCAGCTGGAGCCACACCTGATCATCCTATAGTCACTTGGGTCGTAGCTATAGCTTATTGAACTGTGAACTGCCTAACATGGGGGAAGGCTGAGATGCTTTGAGAGCCAGTCCCCAAGGAAACTACAGTCAGAGGGGCAGGAGTTAGAAAACGAAAAACAGGAGAAAATAAGGGGGTAGGAGAGGGACTCTGAAATCACCAAAGATTTCAGGAAGAAGAAAACTCAAAAGACCTTGAAGATAAGCAGATACATCAACAGGAAAAACAGTAACAGTAGAAGGAAATATGGCCTTTAGATCTAATAAACTAACTCGTGTATCTATGAATAAATACTGCAGGACAAATGAAAATAATCCAACACTTGATGAGACAGAATTCTAGAATTCTATTAAAATTATTTTTTAAAAAACTTGAATCTATAATAGCAAGCAGTTGACTGAGAATTCAAATATACTGAAGCTAAAAACATTCTAGAAGAAGAGAAGCAAAAAATAATGTTAAAAAGGTACAAAATATTATGTAAGTTTAAGGGGGAAAGAGGTAAGGAAGATGGAAAGAAGATCAAAGAAGTTTTCCTAGAAGATATTGAGCAAAGATGGATAGGTAGTACATTTATAGGGATACATAACAACTAGAGCAAATGTGTGAATGTAGAAGAGCTCAGCATGTTTGGAGGACAGAGAGTAATCCAATTTGACTTGATTGAGATCCAGAGCATGTAAAAGAAAGCATTATGAGGTAAGGCTGGAAAGCGGTAATGTAAGATTTTGGAGGGTCTTGAGTGCTACATGAAGTAGCTTAAACATAGTTTGTTAAGTAATAGAGAATCATTGTAGTTTCTACCACTCTTCTGCTCAAAATCTTTTGTTCTACAATTCTATCCATTAACCATTTCTTCCAACTCTTAACATTTTGTGATGTAAGTTCTTTCCTTTAGAATCTATTGCATTTCTAATGATCTATGGTCTAAGTACTCCTTAAGCTCCGACGTATGTAGCATTTTCTATTCTAAAGCTCTTTCAACTATGATATTCTATGCTTTTAACCATCCTTACATGGAATATAGTTGGATAGACTATGCATTATCAAGAACCATGTGAATCTTTGCCCCCACAGAATGATGATTGTAGCTTATATTTTTGTTGTTTTTTTTTCCTTTTGGGAAGCTTAAAGCCCATTATATGTACTGATACCTAGTTAGCAAATCATCTGGAAATGAAGTTCATTTTACTAAAATTGACCTAATCACAACAGAGGTTGGAGGTAGTTCCAGTGTCCCTGTCACTGAACCAGTAACAACAAAGGCTGAAGATGAGGAGGTACTGGTACTCTTTTTGGAACAGTCATCTCTGTGGTGGGTAGTACCTATACCCACTTGAGAGAGGGGAGTTCACTCCACAGGCTTGTAGGATTTCTGTTACCCTCTTGCTTCTCAAGTCAGGAATGACTTTCTCTTTCACACCTCACCTAAAACAGTTTGTACATTGATGATATACTTAATTTAAAATTTTATATTAATCGTGATCTTTTTGTATCTTAACCTCCTTCTAAAATATAAGTTCTATGAGAACTGTGGCCATGTCTTAGCTAAACTTACCAGGCACAATGTTTTGCCTTGACAGATGTCTGTTAGGTGAATGAGTGAACAGCAAACTGAGCATTAGGAGACCTCAGTCCAGCACTTAGTAAGTGTCAGAACTTAGCAAAGTCACTTAACCTTTTCTAAGTAACAGTTTCCTCTTCCATTAAACAGGGACTAATACTGTTTGCACTATTTAACTGACAAAAGTCTTTGATCTTCATGACAACCCTGTGAAATTGATCTTATAAGGATTATTTTCTCCATTTTACAGATAAAGAAACTTCAGGGAGTGGAAATGACTAGTAAATTTTAGAATTGGGATTTGGGCTGAAGTCTTGCTAACTTTCGATACACCACACCACCTTTTGTCACTGCCCTTTGCTTTTATCATCAGGTTCTAAATCAAAGCATTTCTATACTGTGTGTGTTAACAGCCCTGGCTGAATTTGTGACTTCAGAGGGCAGGAAGTCAAGCAAGGTCCCCACTACAACATAAAGAGGAAAGCATTTTTTAATTAATGGGATCGATGTGGAAATGTCACATTTGGTTTTGCTCCTCTGTGCAGGAAATGCCAGTTGGGTAGCTAAAGTGTTTGTCCATGTGTGTGTGTTTTTTCATTGCTGAGAAGAACCCACAGCGGCTGGTGGGGGTGGGGTTTGCCTCTGGCAGAGGCCTTGGCATATGTTGTAACTAAAAAAGAGAGGGAATGTGTTCGTGGACCTAGCTACATGAGAGCTGTTGGGTGTTCTTCAGTACCAGTTAGTATTTTTAATTGGGTAGGGTTTCTGGGGGACGTTTTTGACATCTGCTCATATCTTTGCCGAATTTTCTTCCTCAAAGTAAGAAACACAAGCTGTGGATAGAGTGATTTTTAAAAAATAATTGGAAGCAAAGATGCATCTCTAAGTCTTATAGGAAGACTACTTTTTCTGGAGGCAAAAACTAGCAGCAAAATGATTAGTCCAGCACCTGGCATTCAAATGCAGACATTCTGGAGCCTTTTAGACCCCTGGCCTCCAACATGGGGGCCAGGGGTTTCCTGGGGATAGTGGCGTCATCCTGGCTGATTGTGGACTGACTCCAAGGGGTGTATGACTGACCAGCTGGAGGGCGGTATGATAGGCTGTATCCTACCCTTACTGCGAAAGTGCTAGGGTTTATCTCTAATATCTCCACACCTATATTTATCCCTCAACACTTAACCCTCTCTCCTCCTCTCTGAACTCCCAGTGCCACACCAACCTCTAGTCTTCCCCTTTCTGAACTGGTTGTATTCACACGCCATTGGAATCACCCTGAGGTTTTGCGCTTGGAGATGGTGACCAGTAAGAGACCTGTCTTGCCCCTTTTCACTTTGGATGGAAAAGAGTGAATCACACAGGATGAGAAGGTGTTGGTGAATTGTGCTCGGGGTCCTGGCTGTCATTACATTCTTTCCCTCCCCAACCCTACCCACCTTCCAGACTTCCCCTCAAGGGCGCCACCCTTCCCACCATGCACATTCTAAAGATCTTAATGTCTTTCCCTCACTCGGTATTCACGTATCTAATCAGTTGTCAGATCTTGATTCTACTTCCACATTTCTCATATCCACCTGTTTCTCTTGACTCACGCAGTCACTGACCTCATTCAGACTCTCTTCACCTCCTGCATGTACCATGTGGACAAAATTTATGCCCCCATTCTCTGCCTCCTGCCTCTCTAGCATAGATCACCTCCTAGTTGCCCCAGACTTCTCTCAGTTTGGGCTTTGCACTCTGTAGCAATGACCTATGAATAAGAGCACTGAATCTGACCCTTCCCACTTCTTGTTTTTAGGTAGGATAAAATGAAGTCACACAGGATGAACAGACTTGGGCAGATGGCATTGTTAACCTTACCTTTTATTGTTGAGAGCATCACCTTCAACCTCACCTTCCTCTCAGATACCCATTTTGAACCTTGGTGTCATCCAAGGCTCTCACCCCACATAGCCAGATCTTGTTATTTCTGCCTCCAAAACCTCCCTCCTCTGTCTTGGCTCTACACACAGTAACCACCTGAGTTCATGACATTATCCTCTCTGGTTCTCGCACCATTTCTAATTGGTCTTCCTGCTTTCCTGCCATCTCCCTAGTCACTCAATAAACTCTAGTGGCTCCCATTGACTTCAGGATCAAATATTTTATTTTCATCTCATACTTTCAAATTTTTTCTATTTAATGTTTTGTGATATATATATATATATATATATATATATAGTTACTAATACAGGCATTTTAGAAGGATAAATTATACAGCAATTTGTAGGGATGGGACTAAGAGCGGACCTGTGATTTTACTGATATAAAAACTCACAGCTGAGGAATATCCCTGTACTAATTAATGCAGGTTGGCATATTCTCTGCAATTTATACTCTTAGAAAATTGCCTAGAATGCCAAGGGGCTAAGTAACTTGCCCAGAGATCCAGTCAGTATGTATCAGAGGTAGATCTTGCCCCAAAGTCTATCTGGTTCCAAAACCAGCTCTCAATCCCCTGTGATGCTTTGTCTCATAATACATTAATGGTCCATGTGTGAACCTTTTTAACTGATCAGGTTGCATGATCAAAAAAATTTGGAGACAACTGTTCTTAATGACTAAATAGTGGCTGTACTAGAGATACCAAGTACTTCTTTCCCTTACTCCTCCTTTGAGTCTTTTTTGTTTATGTTCAATAACCAGTATAGAATCAAGCAATGATAGATCTCCTGGGGATCTTGGAATATGAAATATTAGAGCAAGATAGAATCTTAAAACATTAGAATGATAGAACATTGAACACAAACTATGAAAGTAAGAAGAACCTTTAAAATAATGTTGAGCAATAAAGACTAATTCCTGTCAGCTGCTAGGGAGTAAAAAGTATTAAGTGACACATTTGAATATTTTTGCAACTTTGCAAAAGAGGCAACATGGTATAGGATGAAAAACCCTGTATTTGGAATCATAATACTTCTATTTAAGTCCTTACTCTGAGGTTTATTTGATGTGTGGCTGGGGAAAGTCATCTTAATACAATGATCCTCAATTTATCCACCTGCAAAATGGGAATATTACTTCCATTCCCTAATTCACAGAGGTTTATCATGAAAAGCATTTTGTGAATCTTAAGACAAAATTAGAAATATGTTATAATTATCATATTGCTATAAAATATGTTATAGTTATTACTATAATTATGCATATATTATCACAATATAAGCCTACATCATATACCATATTACCACAGGAATATGAGATGTCATTATTATTGGTAAATACAATCCAAATTTCAACATATTCCTTCTTTTACATGTGATTATTTACAGAAAGTAAGGACTATGGCCCTGGAAGATGTTGTGATCCTGAACGTGGATACTAACACTCTGGAAACTCCTTTTGATGATCTTCAGAGCCTTCCAAATGATGTGGTGGGTAAATATGTCTCTTGGGAAAGCATAGTAACCCAATGTTATCAAGGTTAATGGGATTTGGATACCATGCAACAAGCAGTATTCTGTAACCATTCGGATTCTGAACAAAATACTACTAAGGTTTATTGCACCTCTTTCTGTGGTGACAAAGAACTGTAAATATAAGGGGTGCCTATCAGTTGGGGGGTAGCTGAACAAAGGTATATGAATTAATAGAATGCTATTGTGTATTAAGAAATAGTGCAAGGAGTGGATTCAAGTCTGTGGAGACTTGATATATAAACTTATACAAAGAAAGCAGAATTATACAATGACAATAGTAATATTGTAAAGACAAAACCACTTTAAATGACTTAGGAACTGTGATCAACACACTGACCAAGCACGCTTCCAGAAGATCAAGATGAAGCCTGCTATCTTTCCCGTGACAGAGAGCTGATAGACTCAGAGTGCCAAGTGAGACTTGTATTTCTTGGACATGACTGATGAAGGAATTAGTTTTACTTGACAAAATACTTGCTATAAGGATATTGTTTCTCCTTTTTCTTTTCTCCATTGAAGGAGAAAGTGGGAGTGAGAGAAAATAGATTTTGTTCATTTAAAAAGCATAAAATTTAGTTTTGAAAGTAAATACTACCATGGCTTATTCTGCAGTAAACTAGAAATAATTAAATACTTGTTCATTCCGGATGACTTTGAAAAACTAGTTATTATATAAAAAAATTTTTGCACCCAATCATTTTCACATAAGTTCCACTACAGAATTTAGTGGCGACCCTGGGATCTAGATGCTTGTTATATGTTTCATGAGCATCTGGATCCGAGTCTGTCACCTTCACTAATGCCTTTCACTGTTGGTGGTGTCCTCAAGTGAACTTCTCGCTTTGACGGAAGAAGGTATGGGAAAAAAAGGCGTTTTTAGCTTAAGCAAATTATGAGGCAAGGTTGATAACAAATGGTCCCTTCTATCCATGCCATTCCTGTGCTTGGTGTTCAAGCATGTGGAAAATTGTAATACTTTGAAGTAAGGCCTTTAGCCTGCAGGTTAAAAAATATTCATTTCTATCTATAAATACAGGGGCCCGAGAGGGGACTTGGCAGGAAGAAAAGAGAAGGAAGGAAGGAAGAAAGGAAGAAAGGAAGGAAGGAAAGAAGGGAGGGAGGGAGGGAATGTAACATTAAATTGTTATATATGATAACTAACAGATGAGTCTAGTCTTGCCAATACCAGGTATCCTTGAGCCACAGGTTAAGTTAACCTTGAGGTTCTTGGGAAACTGTTGTTGTTCAGTTGTTTTAGTAATTTCTGACTGCCTAACCCCATTTTTGTGGCAAAGATACTGGAGAGGTTTGCCGTTTCCTTCTCCAGCTCGTTTTGCAGATGAGGAAGCTGAGGCAAACAAGGTTAAGTGATTTGCCTAGATTCACACAGCTAGTAAATATCTGAGGCCAAATATAAATTGAGGTCTTCCTGACTTCAGATCCCATGCTCTATCCATTGTGCCATCTAGCTACACCTTCCCTTGAGGAATTAGGGAGCAGTTATTTCAGTTTGTATTCTCCTGGGCCAGGGTGGAAAACCTGCAGCCTCAAGGCTACATGTAGCTCCTGGGTGTGGCTGTTTGACTGAGTCCTAGTTTTACGGAACAAATCCTTTTATTAAGGGGATTCATTCTGTGAAGTTTGAATTTAGTCAAAGGGCCACACTTGAGGACCTGCAGGGCTACATGAGGCCACAGATTCCCCACCCCTGTCCTCAGCCCTAGTAAATGTCCTCCACCAGTCAGAATGAAAAGTAAGCTTTTTGTATTTCATTGTGATGCTATTGCCTGCCTATTCTAAATGGCATGGCTATGGGGAAAGGGGGATAATTTATTTTGAAAATGTTTAAGTGAATGTATTTGTGTAAATATTGGGGCACTGTGAATTGGAAGGTATCAAGATGGCAGAGTGAGAAGTTGGCAGCTTTGCTTCAGCTCACACAAAACCTCCTCTACAACAACAATAAAAATGCATCAAACTAAATTCTAAACAATAAAGCCAAGAAAAAGTCACACTGAGTCATTTTTCTAAACCAGGGCAGCTTAGGAAGATAGAAAAGTCTACAGGCACTTGTGTGGGAGTTAGCCAGAAGTGGAAAGCAGCAATAAAAGTGGCAACACATTGGCTGTAGTTGGCAATGGCAGAGCAGAGCAGCCCAGTACCCCTGGGTGGTGGGGAGACTGAATATCTAGGTAGAAAGAGATCCAGGGCACTCCTCTGCTAACACTAGGAACAGAAGCAGGGATATTCTGGCAGCTCTGCTACCCTTTCCCTGGTTCTGAGTCACAGTATCATGGCAGAGAGGAGCGGTCATGGTCACAAGGAAACAAGATTCTGTATCATCAGCTTTGGTAGCTTTCACTCCAGTGATGATAAGGGGTTCAGACAGCTGGTCAGAAAGCAATTATAGGAGATCCTTTGCTGGCACTTGGTATGGTACCTGGTTCTATTTGGCAACTCTGTTGCCCATATACAGTTCCAAGTCTCAGTTCCAAGGTGAAAGGAGTATTTATTGGGGGAGGGGCCCTGATTGAAGTTGTAGGGCATAGAGGAACACTAGTGCTTATAGCTGCAGGGGAGCAGGGGCCCTTCCTGAGTAAAGACCAGAGCACAGATCAGGAAAACAGTGACTCTACCTCTATATCTCTCCACTGATTATACCACCTTAGAAGCACCAAAAATTTTCAGACCTCTAGAATTAACCCTGAAAGCAGCAGTATGAAAAAAATTGAAGGTTGAAACAGTACCTCCCCAACCCCAAGTGAACAGAGCCCAATTTTAACATAAAGATCAGAGTTAAGAAATACGTTGGGATAATGAGCAACAACAAAAAAAAAAAGAACTTGATCATAAAAACTTACTATCTTGGCAATGACGATCAAAACACAAACCAGAAGATGACAACAATGCAAAAACAGATACAAGCAAAGCCTCAAGGGAAAAAAACTACAAACTAGACAGAAGCCCAGCAAGAATTCCTGGAAGAGTTAAAGAGATAAGAGTGATAGAGGGAAAATAAATGAAAGTGATACAAGACAATTATGAAAATACAATTAACACGTTGGTAAAAGAGGCACAAAAAATACTGAAAAAAATAACACCTTAAAAAACTGGAATTGGCCAAATGGTAAAAGTTGCACAAAGATTCATTGAAGAAAATAGCACCTTTAGGGGTGGAGTCAAGATGGTGGAGTAGAAACACTCACGTATGTGAGCTCCAAACCCACAGCCCATAGATTTAATGTAAGAAGAGCTCCCCAGAAGTTCTGGATCACTGCAGCGTGTGCAGAAACACAGTGGAAGAGATTTCCGTTCCAGGGAGCCCTGGAGAGCCATCCCCAGGGTCCGTCGCACCCCGGAAAGCGGAGTCCACCCCAGCGCTGCCCTGGTCCCGCGGCCGAGAGGAGCAGATCGGAGCAAGCTTCAGGGACGGAACCTCCGGGGGCCTGGAAGGTCCCTCCGCCCACAGACTCTACAGGTCAGTGAGAGACACGTCTGGGCTGGCCGAGAGGGGAGCGGGGTGTCTCCACGGCTCGGGCCGCCTTGGGAGGAAGCGGCGGAGGCAGAGACAGGGGCAGGAAGCGGCGGAGGCAGAGACAGCAGCAGTGGCCCCCGGGACTCCCCGAGCAGCAGACAGGATCTTCATTACTGAAAGTCTCTGCATAAACCACCTGAAGGAGCTGAGCCTGGAACATGGCCCTGCCCCACCCGCTCCATTACTGAAGGTCTCTGCATAAAGCCCCTGAGGGAGGTGAGCCTGGGAGGTGGCCCTGCCCCCAACCCAGCACCAGAACTAAAGCTCACATTGAAGAGCAGCCGTGCGTGCCACGGAAAGCCCATTTGAATCTCAGACCCCAAGCACTAGCTGGGTGGATCTAGGCGGGGGTGGACAGGAATCTCAGAAGTCAAGTAACTGGCTGGGAAAATGCCCAGAAAAGGGAAGAAAAATAAGACTATAGAGAGCTTTTTTGAGCAGATGCAAATGATCCCGCCTTTCAATTCTGATGACGAGGAAATATTCTTGCCATCAGGGAAAGACGTGGAGGCGGGGCCTCTGTATCCCAGACATCCCAGGGGGTTGTCGGTTGGGCTCAGGCCTTGGAAGAGCTCAAAAAGGACTTTGAAAAGCAAGTTAGACAGGTGGAGGAAAAACTGGGAAGAGAAATGAGAGAGATGCAAGAAAAGTATGAAAAACGGGTCAATACCTTGGTAAAGGAGACCCAAAAAAATGTTGAAGAAAATAACACCTTGAAAAATAGGCTCACTCAATTGGCAAAAGAGGTTCAAAAAGCCAATGAGGAAAAGAATGCTTTCAAAAGCAGAATTAGCCAAATGGAAAAAGAGGTTCAAAAGCTCACTGAAGATAATAATTCTCTCAAAATTAGAATGGAGCAGATGGAGTCTAATGACTTTCTGAGAAACCAAGAAATCACCAAACAAAACCAAAAGAATGAAAAAATGGAAGAGAATGTGAAATATCTCATGGGAAAAACAACTGACCTGGAAAATAGATCCAGGAGAGACAATTTAAAAATTATGGGACTACCTGAAAGTCATGATCAAAAAAAGAGCCTAGATATCATCTTCCATGAAATTATCGAGGAAAACTGCCCTGATATTCTAGAACCAGAGGGCAAAATAAGTATTGAAAGAATCTATCGATCACCACCTGAAAGAGATCCAAAAAGAGAAACTCCTAGGAACATTGTGGCCAAATTCCAGAACTCCCAGCTCAAGGAGAAAATCTTACAAGCAGCTAGAAAGAAACAATTCCAGTATTGTGGAAATAAAATCAGGATAACTCAAGATCTAGCAGCTTCTACATTAAGGGATTGAAGGGTGTGGAATAGGATATTCCAGAAGTCAAAGGAACTAGGACTGAAACCAAGAATCACCTACCCAGAAAAACTGAGTATAATACTTCAGGGGAAAATATGGTCTTTCAATGAAACAGAGGACTTTCAAACATTCTTGATGAAAAGACCAGAGCTGAAAAGAAAATTTGACTTTCAAACACAAGAATGAGAAGAAGCATGAAAAAGTAAACAGCAAAGAGAAGTCATAAGGGACTTACCAAAGGTGAACTGTTTACATTCCTACATGGAAAGACAATATTTGTCACTCTTAAAACTTTTCAGTATCTGGGTAGTTGGTGGGACCACACACACACGTACATGCATGCACGCACACACACATACATGCACACACATACAGAGACAGAGAGCACAGATTGAATTGAATAGGATGGGACCATATCTTAAAAGAAATTAAGGTAAATGGTGAGAGAGAAAGAGAGGGGGAGGAAAGAGGGTGAAATGGAATGGGGTAATTACATGTCATTTAAGAGGCAAGTAGGAGACTTTTTAGTAGAGGGAAAAAGAGGAGAGCTGAGAAAAAAAAAAACAAGAAGTTTACCCTCATCACATTTGACTAAAGGAAGGAATAAAATGCACACCCATTTTGGTATGAAAACCTATCTTACAGTATAGTAAAGTGGGGGAGAAGGAGATAAGTAAGGGGGGGGATGATGGAAGGGAGGGCAAAGGGAGGAGGGAGCAATTTGAAGTCAATACTCGAGAAAGTACAGGATCAAAAGGCAGAAGAGAAACAATGAGGGGCATGTTAGGATGGAGGGTAATTCAGTTAGTCTTACACAACACGACTATCAGGGAAGTCATTTGCAAAACTACACAGATAGGGCCTATATTGAATTGCCTGTCTTCCCAAAGGGAATGGGTGGGGAGGGAGGGATGGGGAGAATTTGGAACTCAAAGTTTTAGGAACAACTGTTTAGTATTGTTGTTACTACTAGGAAAGAAGACATACAGTTAATGAGGAATAGAAAGTCATCTTGCACTACAGGAGAAAAGAGAAGATGGGGACAAGAGAAGGGAGGGATGACAGAAGAGAGGGCAGATTGGAGATAGGGAAAATTAGATTGCTCGGTATATTGGGGTGGGGGGAGGGGATAAAAGGGGAGAAAATTTGGAACCCAAAATTTTGTGAAAATGAATGTAAAAAGTTAAATAAATAAATATTAAAAAGAAAAAAAGAAAGAAAATAGCACCTTTAAAAATAGAATAAGCCAAATGGTAACAGATGAAAAAAAAAAAAAATTCACTGAAGAAAGGAACTCCTTAAGAAGCAAAATTGACCAAATTTAAAAAGAGGTATAAACATTCACTGGAGAAAATAATTCCTCAAAAATTGGAATTGGACAAGTTGAAATTAATGACTCCATAAGAAATATTAAAACAGAAGAAGGAGAGAAATAACTGTCTTGAAAAAACAGTTTGAGGAGAGATAATTTAACAATTATTGGACTACCTCAAAGGCGTGATCAAAGAAAGATCCTAGATATCATATTTCAAGAATTTATAAAAGAAAATGTCCCAAATATCTTAGATCCAGAGGTTAAGTACACATTGAAAGAATCCACTGATCACCTCCTGAAAGAGATCTCAAAATGAAAACTCCCAGGAATATTATAGTAAAATTCCAGAGCTGACAGATTGAGCAGAGCCACAGTCACAGTCACACATGATTAAGCAGCTTCCACATTAAACGAGTAGAGGGCTTGGTATATGATATTCTGGAAGTCAAAGGGGCTAGAATTATACCTAAAAACAACTTACCCAGCAAAACTGAATATAGTGTTTCAGGGGGAAAATGGACATTTAATGAAATAGAGGATTTTGAAGCTTTCCTGATAAAAAGATGAGACCTGAATAGAAAATTTGACTTTCCAGTATAAGGCTCCAGAGAAGGATAAAAAATAATTATGAAGGAATAATCTAAGAGATTCAATAAAGCTAAACTGTTTATAATTCTCTATGAAAAGATGATGCACATAACTCCTGAGAATCTTATCATTGTGAGGGAAGTTAGGAGTCTACATAGACAGAGGGCATGAGTGTGAGTTGATTACATTGAGGTGATTTTTTTTGTTGAAAAAGGAAAGAGGGATATGCCAAGAGAAAGGGGGGAGGAAGAAGAAAAATGAGGAAAATAATCTCACATAAAAGAGAGCTCAAGGAAAAGTTTTTACAGTGGAAGGGAAAGTGGGGGTGGGGTGTTAAACAATATTTGAACCTCAGTGTCATTGGAATTGGTTCAAAAATGGGGGAATATATGTGTGTGGTATGTATATATGAAAAGATACACACACACACATTCAAACACATATGTGTTCAGTTGGGTAGAGAAATCTGTCTTACCTAATGGGGGTGTGGAGTATGATAAAAAAAAAACAAAAACAAGGGTGAACTAAGGGAGGGAGTACAGAAGTAAAACAGACCTTTGAGGAGGGACAGAGTTTTTAAAAAGAGAGAGAAGGATAAACAGAAGAAAATAGAATAGAGGGTAATGTACAGTTAGTAATCCTAACTATGAATGTGAATGGGATGAACTCACTCATAAAACAAAAGTCAATATCAGAATGAATTAGGAACTAGAATCCAGCAATGTGTTGTTTACAAGAGACACACTTAAAACAGAAAGGCACACCAAGTTAAGTAAAGGGCTGGAGCAGAATCTGTTATGCCTCAGCTGAAGTTAAAAAGGCAGAAGTAGCAATCATGGTCTCATACAAAGCAAACGCAAAGAGAAACCTAATTAGAGAGATAATCAGGGAAACCACATTTTGCTAAAACGTTCCATAGACAATGAAGTAGTATCAAAAAATTTTACAGCAAATTTCTCTGATAAAGGCCTCATTTCTCCGATGTATAGAGAACTCAGTCAAATTTATAAAAATAATCACTATTCCTCAGAAGTGGTCTATCAGAAGTGACTGGAAGGGATGTAGGAAAATAGATACATTAACGAACTATTGGTGGAGTTATGAAATGGTCTAATCTTCTGGAGAACACTTTGGAACTATGCTCAAAGGGCTGTAAAACTGCATGCCCTTTGACTAGCAATACCAATACTAGTTCTGTATCCCAAAGAGATCAAAGGAAAAAAAAGGATCTATATGTACAAAAATATTTATAGCAATATTTTTGTAGTGATAAAGAATTAGAAATTGAGGATATACCCATCAATTGGATGATGGCTAAACAAGTCGTGGTATGTGATTGTGATAGAATACTGTTGTACCATAAGAAATAACAAGTAGGATGGTTTCAGAAGAAAACCTTATAAGTTTTGTACGAATTTTTGCAAAGGGAAGGTTAGCATAACCAGTACACAGTAACGGCTATATTGTAATGATAATTAACTTGAAAGAATTAGCTTCTCTGACCAATACAATGATCAAAAACAATTCTGAAAGGACTCATGATGAAAAATGCTCTTCACCTCCTAAATGAGAACTGATAAATTCTGAGTGCCAATTGAAGTATAATTATCTCACTTTCTTTATTTTTCTTGCCTTTTTGCAATATTGCTAACATTTGTTTTGTATGATTTCACATGTTTAATTGATATCATATTGTTTGCCTTCTCACTGGGTAGGGAAGGGCCTGAAGGGAGGGAGGGAATTAAAAACTCAATTTTTTTTAATGTTAAAAATAAATCTATAGTAATTCTTAAAACAAAATTTTAAGGAGGTAAAATTTAGCACAGTACAATTAGAACTGTACATCAAAGTAATGCTAAAGAGTTTCCTGTCATCAGAAAAATAACAAGGGTTAAATGACTGCATATCAGAGAACAATCTCTTTAATCGAAGGGAATTTTCACATAGCTAAAAACTCAACTATATAACTACTGAGATAATGAAAAGACAGACTCTAATTATTGGAGTGGATCTCAGTAGCCTTCTAATCCAAACTCTACTGGAGCAATAATCCCCACTTTCAGCAAACTTGACTAATGGTCATCCAGCCTATCTTTGAATACCTCCAGTGACAGGAAGCTTATTACCTCACCAAAAAACCCCATTATTTGGATAATATTAACATTATGTAATTATTAGGAAGTTTTCCTTATCTCCAACCAAAATCTGCTTCTCAGTAACTTCTACTCATCACTCTTAGGTAAGCTCCTAGGGAGCAAGTAGAACAAGTTTTATCCATTTTCCACAAGAAAGCCCTTCATGTACTTGAAAATAGCTGGCCTTCTCTAAGGACTTTCTTCTTCGGGAAAAAGATCCTCCTTTTTCATATAGCATATTCTTCATGACTCATCATCTTTGTTGCCTTTTACTGGGCTTACTTCTCTCTGTTCTAAAATGCACCTGAAATTGAAGTGTTCTGACCAGGACAGAAGTTAATCAACTTCTTATATTCCTTGTTCTGAACAGTATGCCTCCCTTAATGCATCATAGAATATCATTAGTATTTTTGGTTGCCAAGTTACGTTATTGACTTACTGAGCATGCAGACTGCTAAAACCTCCAGATCTTTTTATAGAAGTTATTGTCTAGATACATCTTTAATCGTATAATCATAAAGTTATTTTTTAGCTCAAGCAGAGAACTTTACATTTGTTCTTATTAAATTTCATCTTGAATTTCACCCCATCCATAATTCTAGCCTATCAAGAACTTTTTGTCTCCTGATTGTTATCAAGCATGTTAACTATCCCTCTAAGCTTCATGTCATCTTCAAATTGGACAGACATGACATTTGTGTCTTTATTGAATTCATTGATTTTTTTTTAGATTTTCAACAGCGTGGGGCCAAGAATGGATTTTTTGAGGTGCTTCATTAAGGAACTCCTTATCAGTTGACATTCAGCTGCTAAAACCTGATCCTTCAGTTGGTTTCTCAACTATCTGTACAGTAAATTCATCTAACTTTATTATCATCTAGACAAGAAATGTCAAACCTATGGCCTACAATACTCGAGTAGAACTGTAAGCAGATTAGAATGTAATTGGGCAATATTTAATAAAATAAATAAAAACACAACAGAATTACGTATAATGTTATAATGTTAATGTGTGGTTTTCAAAGTCGATATGTGGTCCTCAGGGATCCGTTAGTGATTTGTATTTCTATTTGATTTTGACACCACTAGTCTAGACTGTATCTTTTTTTCCTGGGTAATTAATAATTTATTAATTAGTCTAGCCCTAAATGAGTAAATTGATGGTCATTGGTTTCTCTTGGTAATCAAAGATCCCCCAGTGGAGATCCTGAAATCCTTAAATATTTTTCTGAAAGAGAATGCCCCAGACAAGTGAAAGTCAATCCTGATTGGTGGACATTTAAAAAGGAGGTAAGCTAGAAGTCTTTAAAGCTCATCCTGTTGCGAATTTGATTTGATCGTGAGACTCAACCACATTCAGCGATCTGGACAGGGGAATCCATCTCCATCCAGACCTCTGTGCTTGGTTTTTTCCTTCATCTGGGTCATCCTAAGTTCCAGTGTAAGGGTACAAGAACAAGATCTCTTTTCTCCAGGATAAGGAGTCATTCAGACTGGATTCTGATTATACTCTAGTCTAAACAGAAGTTAGGTTTTCTGGTTGGGTGGGGTCCTGCTCAAGATTGAAGAGCATCTTCCTTGAGAGCCACAGGTAATCTCCTCAATCAATCATGTCCTTCAGAGACTCACTTTAACAAGAGCTGGGCCTTAATGAGAAAACTGGGGAAAAAAACTGGACCCCAATTTAATAATTGGTTATTAATATAATAATATAATAATTTATCTCAATATCCCCCAAAGGCCCTCTTCTATATCTGTCCTTTTTCATTGGATGAGTTTATCAGTTCTCATGGGTTCAAAAATCATCACAATATAATCTTTTTTGCTTACTCAGTTTTATTTTGACAGGTAACAGTAGACACTGGATGGGAGCCTAATTTTTGGGTTCTGACTCCACTCCTATTCTTTTTTTTTCCCGCACTTAATAGTAAATTTTTTTCCAATTGCATATAAAGTTAGTTTTCAACATTTACTTTTATAAGATTTTGATTTCCAATTATTTTTCTCCTTGTCCTCCCCAAGACAGCAAGAAATCTAATATTCACATATAGTCATATTAAACACATTTCCACATTAAAGACTGCATCTTATTATCTAGCCTCCTCATTTTACATATGAAGAAATTGAGGCCCAGGGAGGTCATATAGGTAGCAGGCATCAAAGTTGGGGCACAAAAACCAGATGCTCTGACAACAGAGTCAGCATTCTTTCCTTTATACCACACTGACTCCCTATAAGGTGAAGTGACATCCAAGGTTATATAGAAAAATAAAGCTATTTAGAGAGGGAATAGGTTGCCTTGCAAGGTAGTTATCTCCTTTTCACTAGAGGCATTTAAGCAGAAATTGAATGACCATTGGTTAGCACAGTACTTTGTACATAGTATAATGATAAATAAATGCTTTTTTTCAACCAAAGTACCTACTCTTAGTACCCACCAATGCAGAGAGTATATGGTCCCTTTTCATTGTTTGGTGATAGTGTTCTTTATATCTCTTTGGGCTTTGAACCATTAGCTATTGTGTTCCTTTGGGAGAATGATCATGAGTAGCTTGGTGATGCTTTGGAAAAAATGTTGAAATATCTTTATTTTCTGTCAAATGAAATAAACTAGAGAATATCCACGCGAGAGCAACCAGGCTGGTGATGGGCTTTGAGTTCATCCCATGTGACATTATAACTTTCTTTTGTTATTTGAAGGGTTATCTTGGGGAAGAGAAATGAGGTGCAGTGGTCTGATATTGCAGAGGGACAAACCTTAGGATTGATGTAAAGTTATCCAGTTATCCACTTAAAGTTATCCAGAAGTAGGGTGAACTGCATCAGGAGATAGTGTGTTCTTCCTCATTTCATAAAAGATAGATGATTTTATGTCAACTGGGTTGTAGAGAGTCCGTTTTCCAGGCACAGGTTGGACTACATGGACTCTGAGGTCTTTTTAAATTCTGATATCTTGAGAAATCACAGTGCCTGGAAAATCTTAAGCATTTAATAAATGTTCACTCTGTCTGTCTGTCTATCTATATCTATACCTACAGATTTCTGCTGTGTGGACTTTTGAAGCACATTCAGAATGCGGTTTGTACCCACATTTTTTGTGGTGGGAGGAAGAGAAGCAAATTAGACAGTGGTAAATGACACTGAGAAGATATATCTGCTAGTGTGCACTCTAACTGTAGAAGGGAGACTCAGGATTTCAGGTTGAAAGGGAAATTAGATATTATTTGGTCAAGCTCCTCATTTTTAGATGAGGTTCAGATTGGTGAAAATGATTTGCTCAAGGGTAATAAATAGCAGAACTAAGACAGACCTAGGTCTTCTGATGCTAAATCCAGAGGGTCTTTTATTCAGTCACACTAATTGTGGGATAGGGTAGAAAAGGTAGAAAAGATCAAAGTGGTCTGGTTTTGAGTGGAAATAGCAGGTATTTTCAGCACATCATGGAGAAATGAGTGTCTAGACATCTTCCTAGAAGGAATCAGGAGTGAGAGATGGAGAACAAGGATGAATTAGGTGGAAGTTACAAGGAGGCCAAATTCAATGAACTGTAAGGAAATACTTAACAATTCATAAAATTTAAAGCTCCAAGGGACTTCAGAAATCATGTAGTCTAATCCATTCATTTTTCAGAACAGGAAACTAAAGCCTAAAGAGGTCAGGTAACTTCCTTACAATATTTCATGGTGACAATGATGAAGGAGGTAATGATAGTGAGCGGTGGTAGTAATGGCAACGATGATAGTCAGAGCCTTAGTATTCATGGATTTTGTACTTTCTGCAGCAACAGCGGTAGTAGTGGTGGTAGTAGTAGTAGTAGTTGTAATAGCAGCAGTAGTAGTGATAGTAGTAGTAGTAATTGTAGTAGTAGTAGTAGTGGTGGTAGTGGTAGGAGTAGGAGGAGGAGTAGTGGTAGTAGTAGTCATAAACAAAACACCTGAGGTTCAAATGTAAGTCTTCTAATTCTAATACCCTAAACTTCCTAATAATTAAATGTCACATATGAAATGGACTGTGTGGGAACTTAGAAGATTCTCATCATTGGAAGTCTTCAGGAATAAGCTGGATGGCCACCTGAGGAATACAATAAGACCCAAAAGGTCAAGAAGAAACCCTGTGAAAGATGAATGTGAAGAAATGCTCAATCAACTTGTCTTTATATCTACCCATGGAAAAAGGGGCACCTTACTTACCACATATCTTATTTTGTTAGGTTACCACAGCTTTAAAAAACCATGTGTTAGAGCAGAGGTCCTTAACTTGAGGTCCATGAACATTTTTTTAGGGATCTCTGACACAAAAAGATTAAGAACCCCTGCTTTAGAACCTCTAATATCTACCCTCACCTATCCACCTTATATACAACTGCTGAAAAGATCTTTCTAATTGAGAAATCTGACCATGAATGATGACTGAATTGACTGAATTAAAAGCATTTAAAAGCATTTATTAAGCCCTTATGGTGCAAATCTGCCTACAGCCCAGCAATCTTGGATGAGTATACCACAGCCTGGCAAGAGGCAAGGGAAAGAAGGGAAGGATGCTACCACTGGGGTACCACTAGGCCATTCAAAACAGGTTTTAATGACATGGGGGAGGGTTGGCAAGAAAAGGAATATGTCCCTGTTCCCACTGTCCTTCCTTTCCAAATGGGTTTTGAGTGGTCCATGGACAAGAGAAGATTCTGTCACTCTTCTGCAAAAAACGTTTAGTGGCTCCCTATTGCTTCTAGAATAAAATACAAACTCCCCAAGGTGGCATTTAAGACCCTCCATAATCTTATTTCTAGCATCCTTTTACTCTGTGTCCTTTGATACATTTTACGTTCTAGTCAACCTAGATGGCCGTGGCTAGTCCCTCTTATCTGCAAAATTAGCAAATTAGACTCTATAGCCTTTTAGGTCCTTTCTAGCTCTAGACCTAGGATCATACTAGCTATTTTCCAAGATTGTCTGTCTTTTTCCATTTTTTGTACATTTGTTTGGGCTGCCCCCTTTGCCAAAAGACTCCCCACACATCCCAGAATTATTCTCCTTGCATTCATCTCTGGTACTATCTCATTCATGAAGCCCTTCATTTCCCCAGGGTTTCTTTCCCCAATTCTCCTGGGACTTTGTGTCTGTAGCTCTCTACTTTGCCCTTATTATGCCATATCTTGAATCATTTGTTTGTGTATATGTGTTGATGTATAGATCTGCCCATATCTAGATAATTATACAGATAGATTGATAGAATGATTTATCTATATTATTCTTCCTACTAGATCAAAAGCCTCTTAAAAGTAAAACATTGTTTTCCATTTTTTGTATCCCCAGAACTGAGGACATATTAAATCCATTTGTTGAAGTGAATTGAATCTAGTTTTTTAAAGCATATTGGAATTGCTGGCTTCACATACCAGTTCTGTCACCTATTCACCTTGGATAAGTGATTAACTAGGTAATGTGACATGTTACCTAGAGGAAAGAGCAATGGTTTTGGAGTCAAGAGACTTGAGTTCATTTTCCAAGTCTGGTTTTATTAACTGCTTGACTTTCCACAAATCATTTGTCCTCTCTGGGTGTAAATGTCCATATCATTAAACTAGGCAAGATTATCTCCATGGTTCCCTTTAGTTTTAACATTCCCTAATTTCTTAATTCACTGATGCTGAGTGACTTCCACTTTGAATTTCTGTTTCCTTCTCTCTAAGACAGGACAAATGTCTGTAGTGTCTACCTAAGGAAGATCTGGGGAAAGAGCTTTGTAAACAGTAATGAACTAATGGAGATGTGAGCAGCCAGTAACAGCAGTGGTATTAATAGCAATAATACTGCCCTTCCTTAGAAAAAATAAATAACCCATCGTCTTTTTATCTCCCTCAGTGCCAGATAGAATGTTCTCCTTTGGTCGCACTTCATAAATGTTTAAATAGAATTGAAGTGAATGGTGAAATGAACTTTGAGTGGGTCACCCTTACCTTTCTGGAGAATTTGGCTGTGTGTTGATTTCCAGCCCACAACACCAAAAGACTCTAAGTTGTTGATTCCACAGTTAGGGTAAGGCATATCCTAGTGAAGTGAATCTGGGGTCTTGGCTGTGTGCATGGTTTGTCAACAATTGAGTATTTTATTAGACTTTATGAGACTTCATTAAAGAAGTCCAAGCAGGAGTACTGTAGAACATCAGAGGGTCCCTCACCAATAAACTCCCAAACTTCAAGCTTTGGAATGCCATAAATGTTTAAGACACTTCCTTCCTTTTCATTATTGACTTTTCCTTCACTTTTATACCAGCAAAGAGCTGTTTTTTATTGGTTAAAATTTCTTGATTCAATTTCTGCAGGTCTGTTTAAAAGCTCCATATTATCTGGGAGGATGTTTGGCGCATAGCAGAGGAAGTCCTGCCAGTGAATTCAATTAGCTGGCATAGCTTGCAGATATTGTACACGGTTTTCTGCGTTCTCCTTTTTTTTCACAACTACTACATAAACACAGCTGGGTTTAATATTTGTCGTAACAAAGATTTAACTGGGATCGTTTTTCTTGGGGTAATTAATGCTTGGAGCTGCTGCTGCGATGGTGCTGTCCCATTTGCAATCCTCCTTATTTCTTTTCCTTTGGTTATTCAGATAATGAAGGGTGCTCCTCCGGGTCTTTCCCTTTCCTTGAAACTGCTTAATACTTGGCTGTTACCACCTGAGAGCAGATGCATTTCATTGCAAGAATTGAATTTCTGTCAGTTCTCTCATGCATCATGTGTTGGGAACTGTAAGTGGATCAAGTTGTGTTGATCACAGCAGGGACACTGTGAAGCAAATCTATTATACATATTTCCCACTCCCCACCCGAACCCTCCCAGGAGCAGAGATGCCCCTCCCTTGTGCTTGTTCTTTGTGGCTATGTTTATGTGATCCACCATGGGGTCCAGCCTAGTGACGTTACTTCCAATGAATATCTTTCTTCTTCATACCAGAATTATTATTGAAACAAATTCCACTTTTATCTGGGGAATCACCAAACACTTTATTAATTCCTGAATAAGCACCACTTTTCAGTGGCTAAAATAAATCCATTGAAGCCCAGCCATAATGAATGACATTTATTTTGATGACATTTAGATTATTGATGCACTGGAAAATGCTAATTGGACAACCATCTTTCCTTCTGACCTTTCTTTTTGTATAAAAATAGTCACTTGTCTACACAAGTCAAGGCAGAGTTTTTGGCTTCTAAATCTGACTTAGACTTATGGAAGAAAGTCAGTGATGAAAGAGATGTAAAAATTAGACTACATAGAACCTAGAATCAGAGCTGTAAGGGACCTTAAAATTAGAGAATGGTAGAAGACAAAATGTTACAACCATAAGGGACCTTATGATATCAAGTATTAAGAAGGATCCTTAGAACATAAAATGTTAGAGCTGGTAAGGGACATTGGGACACAGAATTTGACATTTTATGTTAAAGCTGAAAGTGATCTCAGAACATAGAAAATTAAAATAAGTAAATAAATGAAGTGTTACCACTGGAAGGAACCTTAAACTTTTAAGTGTTATGCCTAGAAGAAAAGGACCTTAGACCTTAATCTTAGTCCTTTGTTTTAGAAATGAAAAAACCAGGGCCTGGAGTGATGACGTGATTGGTCCAAGGATATGAAATAAGTCTCTTGCAAAGCCAGAATTTGATCCTATGTCCCTGGCTGACTCTAAGTCTTCTTTCTAAAATGCCATAGTTATCTTGTCATATCACATTTATGGTTCATGATTTGAAAATTTGTGGACTTGGGGTTTTTTGTTTGTTTCCTTGAGAAGCCAGTAAAAGACCTATCATACTAATCATGTAGTTATTTTTTAAGTTTTTGTTTTGTTCATTTCTTTTGGGGGTTTTTTCTTTAAATTCTGGGAATTGTAGCTGCTAGTCAGTTGAAAGACTGATGGATAAACATTTGAAGTACTAATGGCTTAGTTTGATTTACACAGGTTTGAAATATGCTGTGGTCTGAGGTAAAAAAAAACCCAACATGTTTTGGTTGTCTTTTTATAGATATCATTTGATAAGTAGCCAGAGTTATTGGGGACATGTCATATCTCAAGGAATCAGTTATTTATCTGTGTATGTCATAGGATAAAAGATTGTGAGAGCTGGCAAAGGCTTTAGAACATTGGAGCTAAAAGAAACCTTAGAGACCATCCAATCCAAAGTCCTCATTTGACAGATGTGAATGTATAAATTGTTTTTATATGTGAAGGAAGCCATTTATCCTTTGATTTATATCTTTGGTCATGATTAACTTAGTTTGAAATAATTTCCATGCCCTAGTTAATTAGGATTTTTTTTTGGTTGTCCATTTTGGTGTTGGAAGCTTATTTGAGGGAAGTGATAATTTTTTAAGATATAAATTCTGTTTTTCAGACATTTCCATTTTTTCAAAGGTAGATTCCATTTTTATTTTTTCCTGTTGTGTTTGCAAGATGATGCTTCTTGGTTTATTCATGTTGACAACTGAAAAAGCTTGGACCTAATTAAAAGAATTTCCACTAGCACCTTTACTGAACCATTTCATTATGCTGCATTGCACAGATTGCATTTTGAAACATGGTGATAGTTTAAATCTGACCTTTTAAACCTGAACTGCCAGAAATATGGTTGGGGGGATTTCTTTTAAAATATTCCAGAATATATATACACACACACAGACACACACATATACACATACATACACATATATTATACATGTACCTGTATACACACACACACATACATGCAGGCACATATTTGATTAGAGATAATGTTCATATTGAATGGCCACCTAGTTATATAAATTATACATTTGCTTTTAAGCTTAAACTTCCCTGGCTCATTTAGCCTAGGTAAAGGTATCTTTTATTTGCATTTAATTGTGTATGCTGCAACTAAATTGTTTTTATGGAAAACAAAGTAAATTTAACCTCTCTAAAATAAAGCTGGAAGAAAATTTAGAACGTAGAATTTTGGGACATGGAATTTAGCATATTAGATCTCACAATTCTGCATGAACACCTCCATAAATAAGGAACTTACTCTTTTCTGAGGCAAACTGTTCCTGTTTTAGATAAATATGAGAACTGGAAAGGGCAATAAAGAGACAGGAGGCATTGAACATAGACACTTTTTTCTAAATGTCTAGAATTTTGTTTTACAACATTCAGTTAATTTCAACTTTAGACACCCTTTCTCTTTAATCTTCATTTTCTCCTTATTTACTAGTTCCTTACAGTCTTCCAAAATATGCAACTCTTCTCCATCCTTTAAAGAAAAAAAAAACTTCAGTGGGCCTTGCCATCCCCTTGTGCTGTCTTTCTGTTTCCCCCATTCTTGACTAAACTCCTTTAGAAAGGCATCCGCGCTCAGTGTCTCTCCTCCACCATACTCCCTCTCCTTTCCTGTTGTCCTTCTCAGTCCTTTGTGCTCTGGCTTCCAACCTGATAGTTTGACAGCGACTATTCACTTCAGAATTACCAGTGATCTTTTAATGGCCAGATCTAATGGTCTGTTTTTTCAGTTCTTTCCTTACCCCTCTCTTTTACTTCATTTCACTCACTTGACCTCTCTCTCTTCCTGAACACATTCTCCTTTCTGGGCTTCCATGACTCTAGCCTGATTGTTCTACCTGTTCTTCTTCATTCTCCTTTCCTGGCTCATCACCTATAACTTCAGGTGTTACCCAAGGCTGTCTTAGGTCCTTACCCTCTTCCTTCTTTATTTTCACATAACTTCATCAGCTCCCGTGAGATTATCGTCTTCATGCTGATTGTTCACAAACGTATATACCGTAAGCCTGTGTCTCTTCCCTGGGTTTTAGTACTGCATCACTACTTGCTTTCTTTTACATCTAAAGCTCAGCATGTCCAAAATAGGTCTCAGTATCTTCCCTTTCCACATTCACCCTTTTTCCAGACTTTCCTATTTCTGTAGAAGACAGTCTAGGCCCTCAGGTTTGTAGCCTCTGTGTTATTCTCAAGTCCACACCCTCCCTCATTCCACATTTCCTATCAGTTGCCAAATCGTGCTACTTCTAATGCCACATCTCTTGCATCTGACTCCTCTTTATTTACACATCTGTCATCCTAGTTCAGGCCCACATCATCTTTCCCTCACATTTTTGCAGTGGCCTCCTACTCCCATTTCTTCTTCTACCTTCTTCAAGAGTTTCGCCACTCTAGAATGTATTCTATGCTATTGCCAAAGTAATTTTCCTTAAACACAGATCTGACTGTGTTGCTCCTCTACTGAATAAACTCCCAATTGCCTCTAGGATAAAATATAAACTCCTCTGTTTTGCTTTTAAAGTTTTTCATAGCTTTGCCTCCA
The DNA here is from genome assembly GCA_023548195.1 of Bettongia penicillata ogilbyi. Classification (NCBI taxonomy): domain Eukaryota; kingdom Metazoa; phylum Chordata; class Mammalia; order Diprotodontia; family Potoroidae; genus Bettongia; species Bettongia penicillata. The sequence continues at coordinate 3,532,939 of JAJHZJ010000304.1, forward strand.
ACCTAGCCTCATTAGACATTACTCTTGCTCCTATGTTCTGCAGTGTAGCCAAATTAGCATTTGTTCGTAGCACTCCATCTCCCATCTCCATTTATGCCCCTGTACCACATACCTAGAATGTATCCCCTCCTCACCTCTGCTCCATGGGATCCCTGTCTTTTTTCATCTCAAGGACTGCATTCTCTGTGAAGCCTTTCCTGAGCTCTTTACCTGCTAGTGCCCTGCCTCTCAAACTACCTTGTATTTATTCTCTTTAGTAGATATATTTTATTCTATACATACAGACAGTTCTAATATTATGTGACATGTTCCTAAAAATCATGATGCTATACAAAATCAATCACAAAATAAAAAGTATAGGGTTTATGGAGGAAAAAAAAAGATTGGAACCTAATAAAAATGGAAGCACAGTTTTATAAATGTTAAATGGTTAAAAAATACATAAATACAACAGTAAATAATGGTGATGTTCACAGCCTCAGGCCACTGCTTGGTCTGTACACCTCTCCCACAGTGCCTGAGTGGGCAAAGTCCAGTTGTGGACATGATGACTGCAACTCTGGCAGGATCTTGGCCATGGCAGAAGGTAGGGAAGTGGGGAGAAGTGGACCAGCCCTCCCCTGCCTATAGCTCCTACTGCACCAAGAGATACACAATAAATATATCCCTTTACCTTGAAAAAGACCTAAAGTTTACTTGGGGAAGTTAGCATTAGAAGGGTTGCAACCTGTGAGGTATTGTGAAGTGGTACAGTTTTGCACATTCATTGTTTATTGCAGACAAAAATCTCACATGAGCAAACACAGCATTTATATTATGTTCATATCCTTTCACTAATATTTCAGTCACATTGGGACAAATTTGCATTTTCAGAATAAGTATTGTTGCAGAACTGACTGTATTTACATATGTACTTAATTTCTCTGGGACTTAAAGATGAACTTTGCCATCTTTAAATGAAGGAGCCAGACTCGATGAGTTCCTGGGTCCCTTCCTGCTCTGAATTCTGTGATCTTAATATAGTATTTAGTTAGCTGCCTTGGTCTGGGACTGAGCCCAAGTAGACTCCAGTTGACAATGAAGTACAGAACAAGTGGCTGTTGTGCAGGGTTTTGGTGTTTTTAGGGTTGTGGGGGTGGATTTGTTGTGGTTGTTTTTACTACTTTTTGAGAAATAGATGATTTTATAATAGCAACTCAGGATCAAGTGATTACCTCGAGAGATCACGATCTAGGGGGGGAAGTGGATATACAGATAGGCAAAGAAGTATAACATGATCTAAAAGATAAGTGGGTAAGAGGAGCAGAAAGGGATGTTATCCTAGAGGCCCTTCTTTAAGAAAGGGATTGAATCTTCTTAGATTTCGTCTAGCATCTAACACTGTGCATGTACACAGTAAGAACTTAATAAATGATCATCAAATGAATGACCACTATCCCTCTGAACACCAAATCCAGAAAGTCAATCTCAACCAAGTCCCTGGTTACTAGATAAGGATGATAAGGATTATAATGATGGTAGTGGTACCTAACATTCGTATTTTACAAAGTGCTTTATACCCACGATCTCATTTGATTCTCACAAAAATACAGTAAGGTAGGTGATGACTGTTCCCATTTTACAAAAAAGAATATTGAATTTCAGTGACAAAAGGGACAGTAAAGATCAAAAAGTCATAGGATTGCAAATTTAAAAGTAAAAGAGACCTTAAAGGTCATCTTGACCAACCCCTTTATAAAAGAGAAAAATGAGGCTCAAAGAACTTAGGTGACTTGCCCAAGGTCACACAAAGTATCAAAGCCTAGATCTGAACCTACTTCTTCTTACTCCAAATTGAATGCCCATTCTATTGCACCATGCTGTCTGTAGGACTCCACAGCCAGTGCTGTTTCCACCACAATACATTAAAAGAAGCTAAGGCCTAGGAACTGGGCATGACTTGCCCATGGTTACAGAGTTAGTGGGAGAGCTAGGACTTGAATTCAGATCTCCTGACTTGTGATCAACTCTAACACTCAGCCCCTCATATCTGTGCACTTATTGCCATTCACCTCTCTAACTAGACCTCCCCTAGCTCCCCTTCTGTAACATCTGTTTAAAAGAAGGGGGCACCTTATGAGCTAGTATTTCCAACCCCCCAAAATTACTGCCGACAGGCCCATTTGTTAATGATTGGACTGGAGCCCTTGAGAGTTCAGCAAAGCAAGTTAAACATTAATATGGGAATGGTTTATTTTAAAATTTTGATTCCTTCACTCTTTTGAAGAAAATACTGTCACTAACAATAGTATGCAGATGTCATCTCACTTCAGAAATTTCAAAGTTGTAGTGGCTAAAAGGAAAAGACAAAAAATCTTATTCATGTGTGTTGGGAGGTAGGAGGCATGTGATAGGGACATGAGTTAAAGAGTAATTACACATAATTTCTGGCCTAGATGGACCTGAGAGACTGAGTCTCCTGAGGGGTACCGAATGAAACTTGGAAGAATAGTTGGCATGTCAGATGATGAAATCAGGGTCCAAAAAGATTTTGACAAGCTAGAAAAATGGACCAAATCTAATAAGATGGAATTTAATAAAGATAAATGTACAATTATTCTAGCAGCCTGCGTCTGCTTTCTGAGGGGCAACGTACCTAAATTCCTAGAGGATAATCTTTCTATTATACCACAAATTCTACACTTGGTTTAAAAAAAAAAATCTTCATGGGTAAGATGTAGCTAAGCAGTATTTCTAGTAGGCCAAAAAAGCCTGGGATACTAGTGGACTGCAAACTCAGTATGAATCAACAATATTACAAGGCAGCAGAGTAAGTTAATGTACTCCTAGGATACATTAATAGGATTGTGTCCAGACTAGAAGAGGTACCTCAGACACTATGCTATCCATCATCTGCCCTGATCAGACAAAATCTGAAGTGTCTTGCCCACATTGGTGAACTGGATTATGTATAGAAGAGGCTAAGTAGGGTTGATAGGAAGGTACTGATGATGATACCATAGGAGGATATGTTGAAGCAAAGATATTTTGCCTAAAAAAGATATAACAGCATTTAATTGTTATCATGAAGTATTTAAAGGACTGTCATAGGAAAAAAGATTTTATTCTTTGTTCTTCTTAGAACCAAAGACAAAACATGAAGTAGACAGTAGACATTTCAAGGAAGAGTTTTTAGTCTTCAGTCAACTTTCTAACAAACAAAACTATCCCCATCACCAGATAGTCAAGCAAAAGCTAAATGCATCCTATAAGGGATATTTGTAGAGGATATTTCTGTTTGAAACAGTAGATTGGATGAAACAATATAGTGTAATGAAAAGAGTTCTTGCTTTGGTGTCAAGAAAAACTTGGTTTCAGATATCCCCTCCAGTACTTTGTGACTTTGTGCAAGTCATTTTAGTTCTTTGAGCCCCAGCTTCTTCAGCTTTAAACTGGGAATAATGATACCTGCATTACCTACACAATAGGATTGTAAGGAACACATTAAATTTGTACAGTACTATGCCCACCTTAAGGCACTATATAAATGTTAATAATATTTATGCCATCTTTTTTATATAGTTCTGAGATGTTACTATTCTGCTAGTATTCCTTTATAAAGTACTGCAGACTGTTGCACAAGTGGATAAAATAATTGTCTTTTGCAATTGAATAGGCAAAGGGGAAGGAAGAAGGGAATAAGTATGTAGGACCTAGTATGTGCCAGGTACTATGCTAAGCACTTTAGAAATATTATCTCCTTTGATTCTCACAAGAACTCTGCAAGGCAAATACTGTTACTATCCCTATTTTACAGTTGAGAAAACTGTGGCAAACAGGGTCACACAGCTAGTAAGTGTCTGAGATCACATTTAAATTCAGGTCGTCCTGAGTCCAAAGCCAACACTCATATGCACTATGCCAACTAGAAACCTGAGAGTTTGAGGCTCTAAGTTTATCTCTTGGACAGCTCCCGTAGCAGGCAGTTTAATGGGGATGATGTATACCTCCTCCTATCCCCGCATAATTTTCAGCTTTGTTAGGTGTCTATATTTTGAAAGCTTTTTTCATTCACCAAAATTTGTTGACTATGAATTTCTACTTTGGTTTCATCTATTTAAAACGTTATTTTAAATTTTTGTGGATGTATATTATGCTTGAGTGATTGTGGGCAACAGTTTTGTCCGTAATAATGTTCCAGCTCTGCTACACTTTATTTATTGAATTATGAAGTATGTTTTGAGGACTGCATTTGTAGTGTGGGGATTTATTGTTTGTCAGCTTAGGAATTATAGGGAGCTTCCGATGATATATAATTCTAGGTTATGTCTTGCCAAGTCACAAGATCACAGTTTTAGAACTGGAAGGAATCATAGAAGTCATCAAGTTCAACCCCTTAGTTTTATAGATGAGGAAATGAAGCAGAATATAAACCCAAGTCTTCTCAGTTTTTGCAGCAAGCAGTGATGTTTGCACAGTTTCTAGCAATTCTTTCATAATCTGCATTGATAAATAAATCCAGACTCCCTGAGGATAACCTATCTGCAATTTCTGGTGACTGTTATCTGGTCCTGAATTGCCTCCATAAACCCATCTAGTTCTGTAAACAAATCTGCATGATTCAGGCATTTGTTCAGTGCTTCTTTGCTGACATGTTGTTAGTTAAATTAATATAAATGTCACAGCATGGAGTGCCCTTAGATTCATTCTTGGATCTTAACCGTTCATAGGCATTATCCAGAGAGAAATTACTTTCAGTTACATTGACAAATCCAGTGACGTAGACATTGTCATCCTTTACTTTTTTGCTCATTGAAGTGATGCCTGCTTGTTCCAAAAATGTTTCTGTAGGTTTTTAACCTTTTTATCATGTACTCTGATCAGTTTATTATTCCCATTATAATCATCAATATTATCTCTCATCTTTTCTTGAGAGTTTATATAAAAGTAGTCTGAGGACAAGTCACTTCCCTATTATTATTCTTTAATAGCTAATGTGCTTTAGATTATTACCAAAGTGGATAAAATGACTGTTTTTTGCAACTGAAAAACATAAGCTCACCTGCTTATTATATACATCTTGAACTGAATGTCCCATCGATATCTTAAACTCATGTCCAAAAGCAGCTTATTACTTTCCCCATTATATTGCACCCCTCTCCCACACTGTCTCTTCTTCCTAACTTACCTGTTACTGTAGAGGGCATCTACATCCTCCCTGTCACCCCAGACTCACAACATAGGTGTCTTCCTCTACTCCTCACTCTCTCTTAGCCATATCCAGTCCCATATGCAATGTATTGCCAGTTCGATCAATTCAATCTTCATAACATCTCTCATATGCCTCCTTCTCTCCTCTGACATTGCTGCCACCATGCTGTAAGCTCTCATCATCAAACAACTGAACAATTACACTATCTTAATGATTGGCCTCCTAGTCTCAGGTATGCAGTACATCCTTCTTTCATTAAACTCCCTTGGCACGCTATCACCTTCAGGATCAAATATAAAAATCTCTAGCTCTTAAAGCCCTTTTAAAGCTTTTTTTCATCTACATTTTCAGCCTTCCAACACCTTATTCCATCCACATAGTCTGTGACCCAATGACACTGACCTCCTTGCCTTCCCTCAAACAAGATACTCCGTATCCTGACATTATATATTCTCTCTGACTGTCCCCTGTGCCTAGAACACTCATCCTCCTCATCTCTGCCTTCTGGCTTCCCTGACTTCCTTCAGGTCTCAGCTAAAATTTCACTTTCCACAGGAAGCCAATAACCAATCCCCTCATAATACTAGTGCCTTCCCTGTATTGATTATCCGGTATATTCAGTTTATCCTGAATGTATGCTGTTTGTACATAGCTGTTTACATTTTGTCTCCCACATTAGATCATGAGCTCCTTGAGAGCAGGGACCATCTTTTACCTTTGTCAGTACTTACAACAACACCTGGTACCTAATAGGTACTTACTAAGTGTTTGTTGACTTGATTGCAGGCTCACTAAGAAAGTCTTCTGAAAAACTCCAGTGTAGACAGGATGATGGGGATGGTATATGCCTTGACCTGAATTGGTTTGAATTTTTTCTGCTAAGTATCTATATTTTTATAATTGTTATCTAACATGTTATTGTTATCATGTTATCACTTTTTATCTTTTTTCATAAGATTCTGATAGAAATGGTACAAGGACTTTCCTGCTATTGTTCTTGTGTATTTAGTGTTCTGAATATGCTTGCACAGATAGATAAAATAACTTTGTTTTGTAATTGAATTAAGATATTGAGACATAAGCTCATCTTCTGAAGATTAATTGAAAGCATCCTTAAGATTATTCCAGTAGCAGACAGGGTTTGTAGCTTGTCCTATTTCTACATGTTTTAATTTCTTCTGCTGTGTTTTTATATTTTGAAAACCTTTCTTTCATTGTAGTTTCTAGTTCATTAGTATAGCAAGATCTAGTAAAAATATTATTCTTAAATTTTTATGGGTCAGCATTATATATAGCCAAATAATTGTGGACAATAGTTTTTTCCTCTAATAGTGTTTTGGTCCCAGTATAGCTTATTTGTTGAATTTTCAAGAATATTTGGGGGTTTGCATTTAGCCTAAATTGGTAGAGATTATTGCCTTACCAGAGAATTTCTTTTACCAATAAAATCACATGTCCAGCTAGGTGATACATTGGAAAGAGCACCAGGCCTGGAGTCAAAAAAACCTAAGTTCAAATCTGGCTTCAGATACCATCTCTATGTCCCTGGACAAATAACTTAACCTCAGTTTCCTCAACTGTAAACTTGAATTTCCTCAACTGTAAAATGGGGTTAATAAAAGTATCCACCTCACAGGGTTCTTGTGAGGATCAAATGAGATAAGATTCGTAAGGTGTTTAGCATAGTTTCTGGCATACAGTAGGTGCTTAAATAAATGTGTATTCCCTCCTCACCTCCATCCCTATTTGTGGTATAGAGATTTGTTATCTGTTATTTTACGAAAGGTAGTAAGCTTCCGGTATAGAATGGGAGCCACCTGATCATGTGTTTCTAGGTATCCAGTAGATGCTAAATTTTTGCAGTTTGCAGTGATATATTGCATGGTTTCTACCACTTTGTATAATCTATACAACCAATAAGTCTAGGCTCCTTGAGGATAACCTTTTTGTAAATTCCACTGGCAATGGCCGGATTACGATTTATTTTTATAAAGCTTCCTGTTTCTTTGACTGAAAGACTCTTATTTGTTCTATACTTCTTTGGCAACTTATTGTTGCCGCAGTTCGTGAAACACCTTCAGGTTTCATTCTTTTATCTCAGCTGGTTCTGTCCAGAAGCAAACCGTTTGTAGTTACTTTCAGAAAATCTAGTGGCATATACCTGTTGTTGACCTTTACTGTTATTTTATGACGTGGGGAATTTGTGTTCCAAATGTATTTCTGTAGATATTTAACTTATTTGTCGTATGCTCTTTTTTCCTATAATAGCCTTGGGCTATTGAGCCCTCTGTTTCATTAACTTTGTACAAGTTTATGTTTGGATACGTTTGAGATCTACTGTCATCCAATGAATTTACCATTCCAAAAGTATATGTTGAGTGGTATTATGTAGGTATTAATTGCTCTAAATGTGTTCTTCCTACTAAGCTATGAGTTCAAGGTACTAGTCAAACTCTTAACATATGTAGCTTTCTCCTTGATAGCATCATTCCTGGAAAAATCCAGGTATTTGTAAGTATTACTTTGATCCATTAATTTAATTTCAATGCATATTCAAGCCCAAAATATTCAGTCTTTATTCTTACTTGGCACACATAAAGAGTTTTATAATTACTGAATCCAAATGATATTTTTATATCTTTGGAGAAAGTTTCCACATGATAAAGTTGCTATTTAGTTAGTGTGTTTTTCAGTGAGTGGAGCCATGTACCTTGATGTTATCCTTTTATATCAAGTGCTTCAAACTCTGTTTTGGTCCAACTTCCTCTTTGACTTGAAGGCTTTGCACAGTTCTCTTCAGAACAAGATTAGGTTTAAATTATATCCCTGAAAAAAGCCACATTTTATATTAATTGTTTTTTACTTTACTATATAGTGGTGTGCTTTGGAAAGACAACGGTTTTCCATGTGGACATCAGATATCCTAGTATTCTCACTATGTTTGGATCTATTTTATTTATTTGCAATACATGCAGTACATGACTAAACATGAGTGTGGAACTGAATCAAAGGTTTTGTATTAATCAATAGTGATAACATAAATGTTACAATTTTTTTTTCCAGTAAACACAAAATCTATAATGAATCCCTTTGGCTCTTTTTGAAATATCACTTTTGTCTCTTTTGCCAATATGTAGTTTTAATTTGTGTTTATGGGTTATTGGGTTTTTTGGTTTGGTTTTTTTAAAGCAATACAGGCTCTGAAAGCATTATATAAAAAGATTAAAATTTTTGCAAAGCCTTTAACATATTATCTCATTTGATTTTCTCCATAACCCTGTGAAATAGATACTCTTATTACCTCCATTTTATAGACAAGAAAACTGAATCTGAGAAAGATTAAATGACTTGTCCAGGGTTCTAGCCACTGGCTATTGTGAGAACTGGCAGATATTTATGTAATCCTCTACTGTCTTTCTATAGAGCTTCAGTAGCTCTAGTTATTTCTTGTATGGTCATGTTTGGCTTGTATCTACATTCCTTTATTTGTATGGTTCTCAGTATGAATGAATTAATTAAGCATTAATTAAGTGGTTCCTATATACCAGCCATAGGTCTAAATGTCGAGGATATGGATAGAAAAAAGCAAGACATTTCCTTATTTCAAGATACTCATGCTCTAGTTACGGGAAACAACACGTAAAAGAAAATTCAGCTACGGGGTGGACATAAAAGCTCAGAAGTCCCAAGGGTGCTGTTGCAGGGCACATAACAAGGCCCAGAGGATGATTGGATTTACATCAATATATTATATGACAGTGTTAGGGAAATCTGGAAAATCTAAGGGCAAGGCAAATAGTGAGACTAGAGGGACCTGAATATTTACCTGCAGGTCAGGTAGAAAAACCTGCTGATCTTCTATCTAATTGGAAGGAGATTCCCATTTCATCCAGACTGTGAGCAGTCAAGCAGCCCAGATGGATTCTGGATGTCCCAGGCTGAGGGAAGGAGAGGGTAAAGTATACCTATTGGTGGAAGATCTTCTCACTACTTGGATATCCAGAATGAGTTCTGAGATAGTTCAGTCCTGAGGAAAAAGGGAAAGGAAAGGCTGGAAGAATGCCATGTTACCACAGCAATAGCTACCTCATAAACTAGTGTAATGCTTTTATAATTTGTGTCACATACTGTGAAAGAATGTGTCCATTCATCATCGCTATAACAGATAAACCATCTTTTAAAAATTTTTTTATGTAGTTGGTCTGCTAGTTGGATTCATGCTGTCAAACTCAAAAAGAGATTTTTGAAATTCCAGTTTAAGTAGGCCTATCTCCTTTTTTAAATGATTTGCAATATTAGAAATATTTTTTATATTTATTTCATTTCTATATGTAATTTTAGGAGTTTGCTGTAAGTAATCTCAAGGTTCTTCAACTTTTCCTTTAGATTTTAATAGTTCCTTTATTTTATTTAAAGACATCTAATCTAGGCTTAGAGATAAAAATTTGTTTTGTTTAATGATTATTCTTTGCTGATCACTAATACATTGCTGTGTGACTGAGAGTATCATTGACAAAACTATATGAAGCCCTTTGTTATGACTAATGAAATTGGTTTATAGATATAATGCTGCATAATGAAAATATTCATATTTTAGTCCATTACAAGCAATTCCACCCTTCTTTAAACCCATGTGCTAGTCACTTGATTAGCAACGTGAAAAATATAGTAATTATGCACAAGTGATTAAGTGTTTTCAGCTGTCGCCTCCAAGAATCCTAATAAGGTAAAAAACAAACAAAAAACTGAAGAGAAGCAGAGAATGCTAATCCTTAATCCCTAATTTCCTCACTCAGCAATCCCTTCTTCCCCAGCACCACACTCTGACAGGACTGCACAATCCTACCCAAGGGCTTCCTACAAAATTCAGCTATACCAGAATTTATGGCCTATACAGCAGACAGAATTGCCAGAATATAAAAACTTGAATCCATTGTGACAAATCTCTAAAAAAAAATATGACAGAACAACTAATCAGGAATGTAAATGTACAGAAATTAAAGATAATCTCAAGAGAAGCAAAAAGAAATGTTAAAAGAACACATGATTTCCACATTAGCAAAACATACTAATCCCAGAAATAGGCTGTGTACTCAAATTAAGGATCATAAGTCTTCCAAAAGAACACAACAGTTGGGGGTGGGGTGGGGAGGATGGAGCATAATATGAAAAATAATACAAGAACACTGCCCAGAACTTCTGAGCACAAAAAAGAAAATTCCAGTCATAACAATTCACAGACTGGCTCCCAAACAAATTGGGGAAAAAAACCAATGCTTCAAATACTGAGATAAATTTGAGGTGGTTAAATCTGATAATTTCAATGACAACAAGTTCTGCAGTTGAACAAGAGGAAGGTATAAAGGAAAAAAAATTCAAGTAACACAAGGATATTCTGTGTCTAGCAAAAACTGTAGGAGGAAATGTCTTCTGAAGAGGAAAGAAGCTTAGGAATTGATACAAGGTGACATATTCCTAACAACCCGCCTAACCATAAGTGAAAAAGATTAACTTTTAATTTTTAAAAAGATATTCAAAGTATTCCTAGTAAGAAAATCAAGATGTGAATAAATTCTTTATTTTCCAAGCATCCTAGACAGTAGAAATACAAGAAAAGTAAACAAATAGGATATCTGTCTCTATCTCTGATCATGCAGAAGACTCTTCTAGACTGGTGTTGGCTTTACTGGCAGCCCTAGTCCCTACTTCCGATGTCCTTGGGATTCTGTCTGATTCTTTCTGTAGTTCTAGAATTGAAGAAGTTTCTTATTGTAGTTTCTCAGAGTTCTTGATAAATTTTCCTTCTGGTGGGAAATTAAGGGTTTAATTTCAAAATGAATAATAAAAAAATCAGAGGGTCCTCAAAGGTCCTTTATAGCTCTAAATCAGTGATCCAATGTGCCTTACACATAGTAATAAGATTTTTCTTATACAGTCTGGATGTCTATCTGTTTGAAACCCATCTTGTGGTTGCCATTTTCTCTAGAAGTATCACAAATAATAGCATGAGTTCCTTCCATTCAAGCCAGACTCTACATCATACTACTAGAACTCTTTTTTTCTTCTTAGCTGTTATTAACTTCTGTTTGCCTAAGTTAACTATATTGGCAAGATGGATAAGACACTCCATTCAGCATTTACCAACCCCTGGTTGAGATTTAGTCTCTATCCATGTAGCATTATGTGGCATCATAGATTTAGAAGTAGAATACTAAATTTAGACTCAAAAGTCTTGAGCCTCTTTTTCCTCATCTGTGAAATGAGTAGGTAGAACTAAATGATCTTTATGGTAACTCCTTTTTCTGTCTATATGCTTGGTCCCTTCTTCTGTCTCAGACTAGATTAATGACTGCTTATCTCTAAGGAATGTGAGGAGAATACCAGAAAACCATAGGGCATTATAACTATAGTACACTGCAGAAAGAGGAGCTCTTATTATTACTGTTGATGAAACAGGTAAAGCCGTGACAGAATTTAGCCATGTATTAGGCCCATTAATAAATCAGCAAAAATTTATTAGATGCTTACTAGGTACAAGTAATACAAAGATAAAAATTAAATGATCATAAACTTAAAAGGGCTTATATTATGTGGGAGAAAATAAGTATGTATAAGAGCATAGAAAGAGAATAAATGCAAGGTATTTTAATTCAAGATGATGAACTCACCAAGAAAGAAGAGATGGTCTAAAACACAGCCTCAGGGAATACCCAAAATGAGAGGGTATTATATGAATAATGGGCCAGCAAGGGAAAGTGAAAAGTATTCAGACAGGTAAGAGAAGAACAGAAGATGGTAATGTCACAAAAACCCAGAGGGGAACATAGAGTAGACAAGAAGCTACTCTCCCCAACTCTGTGGTCAACAGTATCAAAAACAGTAAAGAGATCAAAAAAGATAAAGCCTGAGAAAAGACCATCATATTTGGCAGTTAAAAGAGAGTTGAGGTAACTCTGGAGAGAGTCATTTCAGTTGGGTGATGAGATTGGAAAGCAGATGGAAGAGGGTTGAGGAGTGTGGAAGAGGAGGGAAGTAAAGGAATTGGGTATACATAGCTTTTTCTACAAGCCTAGTTGAGCAGGGGAAGAGAGATACAGGAGAGTAGTTTGTGGGGTTGGCAAAATCCAGTGGCTTTTGGGGAGGGAAATTGAGTTGTTGTTGTGTTGGTTTTTTTTTAAGATCAGAAAAACTTAAGCATATTTGAGGGCAATATGGGAGGAACCAATAGCCAGGAACCTGAAATCTCATTTCTTCTTGGATCTTCTAAGTAGTTCAAGGTCTGTTACTTAATGCACAAGTGACCTTAATTCATTTAAGTTCTGGCTCTCTGTTTCTTCAGCTGTTTAATGAAGGCATCAAATTCGATTACCCAATAAGAATGTAAGCTCCTTGAGAGCAGGATCTGTTTTTTGCCTTTCTTTTGTATCCCCAGTAAGCGCTTAATAAATGCTTGTTGACTAACTACAGCGTCTCCTAGCTCTAATATTCTATGTGCTAAGGTCGCTTTGAGTTCTGACATTCTACCATTCTATGAAGTATGTAGAATTCATCCATTTGGTGATATCTTTGATCTTTCTGAATATCACTAAGAAATTGTCAGTTACCCGGGGCTTTTAATCAAGGCTTTGACCAGCTGACTTATGCCTCCCTTTTTTTTATTGACAGGTTTCTTCATTGAAGAGCAGGCTAAAGAAGGTCTCTACCACAACGGGGGATGGTGTTGCCAGAGCCTTCCTAAAGGCACAGGCTGCTTTTTTTGGAAGTTACAGGAATGCATTAAAGATTGAGCCTGTGAGTAGACTCTTGACAAAGTCTGTATCCTCACATTCAATCATGGTGTGATAGGGGCCATGGAAAATTCCCAGAATCCCCTTGACTATTGAATAAAGATAGAAATTAAGTATGCCATTTTCTGAGCCAAGGAGTTGGGGCTTTCTGTCACATACTTTGGTTCTTTGATGGATATATGATTTCTCTGGTGTGGACCCCTTCCTCTTGTGCTGACTACAACTCTCCCATAACATTTTTCTCCATTTTTTTCTATAAATCCTCCTTCTTAAATACTTCTAATCCATTGAAAAACTCCCTCAATTTTTTAGGATTTTCTGGGATTGAGTGGACCTCCATTGTCTCTTCTTTTTACCTTCTATGACCCACTTTTTTACTCCATGTTTCTCTGCAAGTGGTCAAGTTGTCAACAGTCATTTTTCTATTTCCCTTTACATCATTTGTAATGTTAATTCTTCCAAGACTGTGATGTTCCAGTATTCATAGTCATATAGCATCAGTAGGAGAGTGCTGTTGTTTAAGAGAAGGGCTTTTGTGTCATCGAGGCATTTGAGATTGTTGAAAGCACACTGCATTTTCCCAAATGCAATTCACACTCTCTTCTTTCTCCTGTTCATTTCTGTGCCTGGTTTATTATCCATCCCCATTGCCTATTTAAGATACATGTGTAAAGTATAAATTGATTGTTTCTTAAATAATTTCCATTCCACCATGTTTATTTACTAAATTCCTTCCTTGTTTGTGTAGAACAGTGTGTTAGGAACTCAGGAAGATACAAAGATAGATAAAACTAGTACCAATCTATGTATGCTAAGCCAGATTCTCCCATTGAAGAAATTACAATCTGATTTGGGGAAAAATATATGAAACAACTATAATCCATCTTACTTCCTTAGCTGATTTCTGAGAAGATACTATTTTGATTGAAACATTTTACAGGTCAGTTCCACAAAGAGAAATTTTTAGAAATGAATTCAACTAACATCAGTTAAGCACTTATTATATACAAAGCACTATGTTAAGTGCTAGAATTAAAAAGATAGAACATAGCCCTTACTTTCAAAGCTGCTTACATTCTAATAAGGGGACAGGGCAAGAGCACACGTAACTATGATATAAAGGAGAGAAAGAATTCTGGTCCAAGTATTCTGGGAAATTAGAGCACAGAGAGGTCACTTTCCTTATTGGGCTTGAAGGCTGTGTAAAAGATGCAGCAGCTAAGCTGACCCTTAGAAGAAGAGAGAATGTGTCCATTGATGAGGTTCCAGGAAAGGGGCAGTGAGGAGGAAAGACAAGTGTTGATTTCAAACATGCAGGATTGTGAGAACAAAGAAAGGATGAGAATAGAAAGTAGAAAACAATCCAGTTTTAATAGTAATGGAGAAGATGTGAGGAAAGTAGTGTACAGTGAAGCTAGAAAGGTTGTAAGAATATTTTGGAGAATCCTGAATTCCATTATCAAAAAAGTTGTCATATTTTTTGATAACCAGCATAAATGAACATTGCATTTAATTTTGTTATAATGACATAACTGCAAAATCATTTTGATTAGGGGATCCTGATGTAAGCCTCTACACAGATCACAGCAATGTAACATAATATTGAAGTCACTAAGAAAGGCTTCTCAGAGAACCTTAAAGGCTACGTAGGATTTTAACATTAAGGAATGAGAGATGGAGGATTTCAGATGTAGAGGATGGTATGATAAAGGTCTGAAGCTAGGAAAAGACAGTGAGTTGAGGAAACTCTTTTGTCAAGTTGGGCAGGAGGCTAGTGTCTGTGAAGGTGAATAAAGTGAGATAATGTTAGAAAGTTAAATTGGAATCACATTGTGGGAGGCCTAGAAGTCAGGCTAGTAGTGATAAAAACTGACATGACTGAGTCACAGATATTGATCAGAGCTGACCTAGGAAAGTTTGTCCCTGAAATGAAACCATTTATGTGCATCTAAGTGAAAGAGAAACCATGGAGGGTCCATTGCTGATTGTTCCACATAGTGGTTAAAAGGTAGACAATGACAAGGCAGACATGATTCAGGAACCATCCTAGTGGCCACTTTGTGTTAGTAGGGATGAAGTGTTTACCCTGGTACATCTGGACTCATAACTAATGAGCAGGCCTGACCTTGCCAGGCAGAGTCTGCCATCGGGGTTTATGAAGTATTTTAATAACATCTCATCATCACAGCTACAGCATTTAAAACCTTAGGGACCCCTACCAAAGGCAAATAAGAGATCCCTTAAACGAGACTGAAAGACCCAAGGTTTCCCTCAGGCTTCCACTTTTATAGAGAATTCAGGTTTCAGTTTTATCTCCACCTTATTATTGCTTTACCTCCTGGACATTTGCCATCGTATCTCCAATCCAGTGTCTTGGTAGTTTATAGCTGGGAATCATTTAGAAAGAAGGTTAGTTAGTTCTTTGGTAGATACTTAGTTCAGTGCCCTCCATTTATAAACAAGGAACTTAAAGGCCAAAGGCATCTCTTTTTGTTCTAAGGTAACTTCCAGCTCAATCATTCTTTGTTCCTATGTGCCTACCATCTCTACCATCTTGTGTCCTTACTTGGCTTGTCCTAAAGTCCATTCTTGTCCTCTATTTTATTAATCTGTGTTATGAAATATTTTCTTCTCTTATAGTCAATAAGTTCTATGAACTTAGAAATGTATAGACAATGTATGAATATGTATTTGCAAAAACAAACAAATGCCATCCTATCCAAAGATTTGTGTGTTTCTTCAGTCTGGCAGAGGGGAGGGCATTTCCAAATAATGAGTGTGCATTGTCTATTTATGGGTTACTCAGAGGAACATCAGGTGTGAAACCGAGGAAAATACAAGTAGAGCTAACTTCTTTCTTCTCCATACAAATGACAAATCTAAAACCCTCCTGGCAGCCCAATATGGGGTGAAAAAAAAAAACTCCTTTATCCATGTCAAGCGGTTGCCCAGACTTCCGTTCATTTATTTGGGCCTTTCTTGCTCTCTGACACGCCTCCTGCCTGTTGCCAGGCAACTCTTGGAGTAGCAGCGTGTGTGCAGCTCTGATGGGTGTAAGAGATTAACTAGTTAAGACTGGGGTTTTTTTATGGCTAGAAGGGGCAGGAAGAGACAAATAATTTAATTGTTCATCTGCAAATCATGTCACCTTCACTTTTAAAGACAGCTGTAGGTGAGAGGTCTAAACTTTTGGGAGTAGAGTGGAGTGGGGACAATCAGTTTCTTGAATACTCTAAAATTTTCAAAATTCTCCTCCTAGAGAATAAATGAGTTGAAAGCGACACTTTCTGGCTTTGTATTAATAATTACAGATCACATTTCTGTAACACTTTATCATTTATAAAGCATTTTTCATAACAACGATCTAGTGAGTTAAGCAGTTGAAAATTTTAGTATCGCTATTTTACAGGTTCAGAAATTAAGGGTTATAGGAGAGCAAATTATTTGTCCATATAATTTATCATAAGAGAGCCTAAACTTCTGATTCTGTCTAGTGCTCTTTCTGCTACACCATGCTTACCTCATATACCATGATGCCTGTCAATATCATGAGATCTAAATAAAACTAAACTATCTTTTTGAAGCAAATATCAGAGCATAAATGCCTTCAACTGTAATCGTAAGCTCATTTAATCTTAAATTGTAAGAGAATACATATGGGCCACATAGCAGATGGAGTACTGGACTTTGAATCAGAAACACCTGACTTCCAATTTTACCTTCCGAAATTACTAGCTGTGGAACCTTAAAAAAGTCCCTTAATGACTCTCCTACTTAATTTACCCATCCATGAAATGAGGTAATAATAGCACCCACCTAAACATAGTTCTTGTGAGGATCAAGTGAGATGTAGTATCTTTAAAGTATTTTGAAAACCTTGAAATGCCATATAAAATTGATGATGATGACAATAATGATGAATATGAAAGAGCACAGAAGGTTAGACCTGGAAATGGCTTTAAAAAAAAGAGATTATTGGAAACATAGTATGTTGGCATTTGAATGGAGTTAAGAACACAAGGAAAAAATGTAAAGTGAGATGGGACCTTTGGTAATATCTAGTCCAACCCCTGTGTGGAGCACAAATCTTCTGTATATTCTCCAGAAAAAGATATCCAGTTTCTGCCTTACCAGCTTCAATAATGGGAAATTAACTTTATAATGTGATACCCTGCTCGCTTCTCTCATTGGCTTCACAAACCTTTGCAATCTTGCTTCCAGCTCTACCACTCAAGTAAAATCACTCTTTTCAAGGTTAGAATGATTGCTTAATTGCCAAATCTGATAACCTTTTCTTGTTCCTCATTTGACCTCTCTGCAGTATTTGACACTCTCTAGCACCTTTTCCTTATAGATACACTTTCCTCTGTGTGTTTTTATTGGTTCTCCCATATCTTTAAATCACTTCTCAATGTCTTTTGCTGATTCATCCTCCATATTTTACCCCCTAATTGCAGGCGTACCACATGGTCCTTTTCTGAGCTCTTTACCTACTTTCTTGATAACTTCATCAGGTCTTGTAAGTTTAATTATCATCTCTGTGAAAATGATTTCCAGATTTTTGCTTTATAGCCCCAGACTCTCTCCTGATCACTGGTGCTATATCCCCAACAACTTATTGGGCACTTTTATTTCCATCACCCATAGTTACCTCCAATTCAGCATGTCCAAAGTCAAGCTCGTTTTCATTACCCAACACCCTACTCCTCCTAAATGTGCATGTTTTTGCGGAGGGTACCATGATTCTCCCAACCTCAGGGGCCTCCTCTCAATGTCTTGTTCTCCCTTGTTCTGCATATCCATTCAGCTACCAAATCTTGTCAATATACCTGCACAACATCTTTCTCATCTGCTCTTTGTACAGTTACCACCTTACCTCAGGCCCTTACCACCTCTTAGCTACTTAACTGACTCCCTGCTCCAACTGTCTCCCCTCTCCTATAGATCCCCACATCCAAAAAAACCAAAGTGACTTTCCTTAAACTCAGGTTCAGGGATGTCACTTCCTTGATTGATAAACTCCTCCCTCATGCTTCTAGCATCATATATAAATTTCTCTATTTGTATTTAAAGCCCTTCAGGGTGGAAGGGGAGAGAATAAGTATTTCTATGACACCTTCTACGTGCCAGGCACTGTAAGTGCTTTACAAATATTCACTCATTTGATCTTCCCAACAACCATATGAGGTAAATCCAATTTTATAGTTGAAGAAATTGAGACAAACAGAGGTTAAGTGACTTGCCCAAGATCACACAGCTATAAGGCTAGATTATTCAATGTGAGGCTAGATTGGAATTTAGGTCGTCCTGACTCTAAGCCAAGCATTTTAACCACTGCACCATCTAGCTGCCTTCACAACTTGACATCACCCTCTCCTTCTAGCTTTATTATATATTACTTCCATTCATGCAGTCTTTGGTTCATCCACATTGACCATTTTTACACAGTGACACTCCACTTACCGTCTCTCCATTCTGTACCTTGGCATAGACTTTCCCTTTATGCTTTGAATGTTCTCTGTCCTTAACTCTGCTCCTTAGAGTCTCTAGTTTCCTTCAAACTCATGGCACCTTCTACATGGGGCCATTCCCCAGCCTTCTAGCTGTTGGTATCTCCCCTGAAAATAACCTTATATTCATTTTACATGTGCATATGTACACATACATGTGTAATGTGTACATGCATGTATATACATTTGTGCATGTGTGCGTATACATGTTATCTATCTTTATGGGCTGAGAATGTAAGCCCCTGGAAGGCAGAGGCAGCTTCATTTCTTTCTGTGTATCCCCTGCCATGCCACTGTGCTTGGTACATAGTAAGCACTTACTGATTTAATTGATTGATTTTTAAAGGTTCTCTAGCTTCTGCCTGGAAAATTTCAGTAAGGAGAAACTTACTTCTAGCATCATATATGCTAGAAGTGCTGCCTGTCTTTGCTAAGAACAGTGCATAAACAATATTTGCATCTCATTGATCACCGTATCTTCTATTCATTAGGACTGTGTACCCGATATGGAGCACAAATTAGGAGAAAGTGACCATTTTAGGAGAAGAGAGCCCTAAAGGTTTTCTATCACTCTGAAATTTGGGGATACTTAGGTAGTTTTAAGGATATAAACCATAGCTTAAGAATCCTTCTAAAGATTTGTGATTTCATTGTTCTAGGTCCTTAATCTAACAAAACAGATTCAAATGCCTTGTTCACACTATAGTAGATATTTAATAATTTGCTGTGGCAAAAAAAATAAATAAATCATTTCCTAGTAAATACAATTCTGGATATGAGTTCCTCTGTATCTTAGCAGGGTACAGGAGATAAACACATAGTCCGTGTCCAAGCATATTCTTAAAGATTATCTAGCTTGGTGTGACCTATCATATCTTGTATTCTGTTTGACATAACACTGATCATCTGCATGTCACAAGGTAGCCCAGAGGTAAATTGTACTGGAAGATTTTAAGAGGAGGGTATCCAAGTGAAAGCCAGGTATCTAAGTGAAAATAAAACATTAATTTTCTTGAAGTTAAATAAGCTGTCTTTAGAGGTAATGAGCTTCTTATCAAGCTGCAGCTAAGTAATAGCAAAAGTGTTGGTGGATTCCACTGTAGTTAAAGTGCTTTGAATAGTAGGTTGGACTAGATGACTTCCAATGTCCTTTCCATCTCTGAATCTATAATTCTGTGAATCATAATAGAAACTATAACATGCTATAGATATTGAAGGGATATAATTTCTTTTAGTTAAATGATTTCAAAGTGGAAATCAAAATGTAATGTCCTGTGATAGAGTAGCCTCACCTACTTTTCTGGGATTCAGGAACATATATTAGTTTCTGTGATGCTTAAAGGTTAAAACTGTGAGATTCTTCACACATGAAAGGCTGCCCCTAGTGTTTTGCCATGCATAGTTTGATGTATTATAAATAAATTTATATTCAGTAGTTTGTTTTCTTCTCTAAAGTTAACTACTGTCTGTAGTGATCCTTAGGAACTAGCATGGGTTCATTACAGTCAGACCAGACAAAGTCATTTCTGTTCTTGAACAAATACTAGATGAGTAGATGAAGGAATACTGTAAATATATTAGATCTGGATTTCAACCAGTTATTTGACAAACACTCTGATTTCATATAATTGTAAAGAAGCATAGAAGTTGGTAGGTTTAGACAATTAGGAGAATTCAGAACTAGTTGAACCACCAGACCCAAATAATACTTTATCGTAGTTCAATGTCAGCTGAAAGAGTTGTAATGCTAAGACTTTGTTCCCTGAGCCTGTCCTGTTCAAAATTGTAGTATAGATAATGTGTCCATCAACTTTGTGAATGATAACATGGGAATGGATAGGTAATATGTTGGTTCACAGAATTGGGAGCAAAAGCATCTCAGCAGGCTAAGATAATGAAAGTCTAAAAATTTCAAATTTAATAAACATAAATTCTTACATTTGCATTAGAAAAGTCGTTTTCTTTGTCTCAGAGGTTCTAGAGGAAATTCATGACCTTTGAAATCCCTAGTCTAGGAGTTCCAATTCTGAGAGTCTTCTAGACCTTATTCAGTTCAAATCGCATTTATTAATTACTTTCTATGTGTAAGGCATTTTGTTCAGTGCTGGAGTTACAAAGACTACAGTCTACAGGAATTCTAATAAGAGTGGGAAAATATCCTTTATAACTTTTTATATTTCATAATTTGGGAGCTCTAATATTAGATAGGTGACAATGACAATAATAACTGATTTTTATAAACCACTTGTATTTTCAAAATGCTCTGAAGATTCGTTAGAGCCTTATGATAATCCTACGAGGTTGAGAGTGGAAGTAGTGAGTGATATATCCATTTTACACATTAGAGAAATAAGACTAAGGAGGTGAAAAAAATCTGCCCACAGCCACACAGTCTAATCAGTTGAAGAACTAGGCCTGAAATTCAGATACCTTCATTCCAAATCCAGTGCTCTTTGGAGTGGACTTTGAAACTTAGTAGATATGTGATTATGGGTAGGGTACTTTATGATTTTAAATCTCTCTTTCCTCCTCTGTAAAATCTGATGAATAATATTTATACTTCCTACCCATAGGATTGTGGTCAAGAAAGCTCTTTGTAAGCCATAAAACACTATTGAAATCTAAAAAGTTATTCTTATGCCATGTTGTAGGCTTAAAGTCTTTAACTGCTTTCTACGAGAATGAGTTCTATAAGGTCCACAACTTACTACACCTTGAGAGTATTTCAACTAAAGAAAAAGAAAATTAAAAAAAACCCTAACTCTTAAGCTGTTTCCTTTTAAAACCCAATTTCTCTAATCTGCAGTGTTTCTTGACAAATGCAGGTTGAAGTAGCACCATTTGTAAATATTGTTGCTGGGGAAAACTGTCAAAATTTATTACATTCTTTTCGAAACATTCATTTAATAGATAATTTTAATTGCCTAATATTTTGTTGTTTAAATATTTGATATTTATAGAGGTAATTGGATGAAAAAGTTAAGTACTTAGAAATGTGTCGCTCAGTATTCTTTCTCCTGGGGTGACACCTAGTGGTTAGCTCACTTTTTAACATTGAGTTTACTTTTGTCTTTTAGAAGATCATAGACTTAAAATATTAGAAAGGAAGAGACATTAGAACATATAATGTGAAAGCTGAAGAAACTTAGTGAATAGAATATTAAAACGTAGAACATCATATGTTAACAGTGGAAGGGCCTTAGACTATACCACATTGGAACTGGAAAGTATCTTATAAAATAGAATGTTAAAGCTAGAGGTGGAAAGTCATCTTTGAATTTTTCTAGTCTAAATCCCTCACTTTACGACTGAAACAACTGAGTGCCAAAAAAGCTAAGTGATTCCCTAAAGATCACATAGTTACTGAGTTAGAGATCTGATACTCAGTACCAGGTTTTCCACCTCTCAAACCCAGTATAATTTCCATTTTCATTTATACTACCGGACTTTTTAAGTGTAGTAACTGTCAGGAAAATTAAAGTAAAATAATGTTGGAAAGTACACAGTAGGTCTGGATAGGAGTTCTTCCTAGTTTTAATCACCTAAATATTTGATTTCCTTGACTTTCCCCTTCTCAACCAACAGTTGACAACTGAGTCCTTTTCATTCAGCATTTTTATCAGCACAACCGAAGATAACATTGGTCTGAAGTACTAAAGCTTCTTTGCTAGGTGTTCTGTGCAAACAGAAACAAAATTACTTGAATTTTTGTGCTTTGTGATTGACTAGGCCTCAAACATTTGACAAAATAGGGAAAAGCTATTGAATATTATTTGGTTATTGTAAAATTCAGAGCTTTAAAATGTCCACCTTGGAACTGAGATAATCAGAAAAGTCAGCAATTCAAGTGTCTGACTGCCTGCTGATTGGCTTCTATGAACAACTTTGAATGTGTTGAAATCTTATTAGCCAAAGCCTTATTATCTTATCAGAGAGCACATGGATTTTTAATTTGATCATTCAGAGGTAAAATATAATTCTAATGGTAGCCTAATACCCTTTATTGCATTTCTTTTAGTCTCTTCCTATAGTAACAGTATGATATAATGGAAAAATACTGGATTTATATATCTGAGGCCTAGATTTACATCCCAGCTGGGACCCTTAGTAGCTATGAGTGACAATGGATAATTCAATTCCTCTAGAGAATATGTAGTATGAGGAATATAAAGAGTGCTGAATTTATACTGCTGGATATATAGGATATATATGGGTTCAAATATGGAGTCTATTTTGACATTTATTAGCAATGTGAATTTGGAAAAGTCATTTAACTTCCCTGGTCCTCATTCTCCTTGTCTATAAAATTAGAAGATTGGACTAAGTGGCCTTTAAGGTTCTCTATATTTCTGAATCTGTGATCCTATGTTCCTTATCTGAAACTTTGGTTTCCCTGTATATGAATATAAAAGTTGGACTTAATGATCTCTAAAGTCCTTTTTCAGTTCTAAAAATAATAATCATAAATTAATAAATATATTTTTAGTACTTTAACAATGCATGATTTCATCAGTGTACTCTCTTCCCTAACACCTATTGCAACCCCACTATATAGTAAATAGAATATACCCTTTGTAAATTGCTAGGTAAAATTTCATCTTTGTTTTTTCACATTCTGCTTTGTATTCTATTTATCCATATGCTTCTCATCTCTCCCTTCTCATCAGACTTAAAGAACATTTTTCATCTTCTTAAACTCAGTATCTAGCACAGTGCTGTGTATGTAGTAGGTATCTAATAAATATTTATTGAATTGAAGATGTATAATGAATAACTATGTATTTATTATAAGGTATAATAAGATCATAGACTTTGAGTTAGGAAACTGAATTCTTACTCTGACATTTACTAGTTCTGTGACACCAAGCAAGTTAATTCTTTTCTCCAGTCCTCAATTTCCTCCTTTGAAAAATGATTGCATTATTTCCTTCTTGGGGCTAATGTGAAGAAATGCCAAGATATGATGGTAGTTAAGCCAATTTTACTCGTTAAACATTGTAGAAATAATAATTAGGAAAAACATTATGTCTTTAAATGTTTTCATCTACAAAAGAGAGAAAGAACAGATCAAGGAATTTATCTGCAAGTGATTTTTTTAAAAATTAGCAAAAGTCCAGTTTTGAATTTTGAAAATTAAGATGATATTAACAAAAGTTAAAGAAAGACAAAGAACCATTGAATTAAGAAGTAAATCTAGGGGCTATTTTAAAAAAAACTAATAAAGTAAATAAATAGCTAGTCTGATTTTTTTTAAAGAGAAAGGAAAATCAAATTGTATCAAAAATGAAAAAGGAGAATTTGTAACATTTGAAGATGAAATCAAGAAAACTATCAGAAACTATTTTGCATATGCGAACAAAACTGATTACTTAGCTATAATGGATGTTTATGAAATAGTAAATACCTAGATTAACAGAAAACCAAAAAGACAATTTAAATAACCTGTTATCAGAAAAAGAAATTGAATAAGCAGTAAATAAACCTTCCCCCTGCCCTCCCAAAAGAAAACTCAACCCACAGTCAGGTGAATTTAAAAGTGAATTCTATCAAACATTCCAATAGCAATTAATTCCAATATTATATCAACTGTAAAATTAAGATAGAGGAAATTTTCCAAACTCATTCTATGGTACAAATATATGATACCTAAATCAGGGAGAAAGAAAACCATAGACCAGTATCCCTAATTAACACATCCAAAAGAATTTAAATAAAATATTAGCAAAGAAGCTACAATAATGTAATAAAAAGATTATACACTATGACCAGTTTGGATTTATGCAAAATTGGTTCAAAATAAGGGAAAATGTAAATACAGTAGACCATATTAAAAACAAAATAATAGAAGCACATGATTATAGCAATAAATACTGGAAAAGCTTTTGACAAAATCCAAAATCTGTTTCTCTTTTAAAACAAACATTTGACAGCATGTAAGTAAATGAACTTTTCCTTAATTATGGTTAGTAGTATCTATCTTAGACCAAAAGCCAACACTATATGTAATGGAGAAAACCTAAAGACTTTCCCAATAAGATAAAGAGTAAAGCAAGAATGTGCATTATCATTACTATCATTTAATATAGTGCTAGAAGTGCTAGCTATAGCAATAAGAAGAAATTGAGGAAATTAGGGTAAAGGAATAACTGACTTTTTGTTGATGATATGTCAAACTATAGAACACAAAAAAAGTCAGTAGAAACAATATCTTCAGCAATGTTTCAGGATTATAAAATAGATCCTCATATATAATATACAGATTTATGTATATTGCTGAAATGTCCATGTTATTATTGTTATACTCAGGAAGACAATTACGTTCCATACGTGTTAAGATAGAAAATTTGACTTCATAGTAGGTAAAGTTGATGTCTAGCTTTGCTGAAACATTTTCTCTTTCAGTTAATCAAGATCTCCGTCTTACAAAACTGAAGTCAAATTTACTCAGTGGAGGTATATTAGTGTTTTATGAAAGTGCTCAGCTGGAGATTTATGTGGAGCTCAAAAGTTTTGGTTAGAAATTTGATCTAGACATTATTTCCCACAGTTACAATTCATTGGCATTAATACGTTATTTGTTGGAACCTTTCTTCCTGCCATTTTCCCTACTTAGGCACCGTTTTCCTCACTTCTCTTGCTCCCAACTATAAATAAGACTGGGAATGTTGAGGTTATCCTGAGGAAGTTTATTATTAATTTTAACATTTGTACTTCTTCCTTGAAAGTGAGAAATTAGCATGAGTTCAGTGAAAATATATAGCATCTGTAGAATAAGGAGGTTGAACTGTTTTGTCTTTAACTTCCCTTCTAGTTCTGATATTTTATAACCTATGAAATGTAAAATGCTATGTAAATGTGTTTAAAATGACTTATATCATTCATATTTTTTGTTACATTTTCTCTTCTAGCTCTAACATTTTATGTCCAATATGCTAACAGTTGATTCTAAGAGATCTAGATCTAACATTCTGTGTTATGTATTTCCATTCTGTGATCTAAGCTACACATTCCAGATCTAATATTCAGTGATTCTGTGACTTCCTAGAACTTTTCAGGAAGGTCCCAGAAACACTAATGCATAGGTAAAATTTTCTCTAGAAATTCAACATAGATGACCCCCTGACATACACATTCACATAAGTGAACTGACTTGGTTTGTGTGTGAGTCAACTAGTCTACCACCTAACAGTGGTATACTAAGCTAACAGTTCACCTGCCAGTTAGAGGTCTTTCCCATTTTCCCCATCATATTATATAACCCCCAACACAGGCACACTGTGCAGCACAAAGAAATCATAAGATGTCAGATACAAAAAAACTCCAAAGCATGTGTCTTTCTGAATTTCCCTTATGTTGCAGAGATGCTGAAGGCAGCTTTTGATGCTGAGAAAACAGCACTCGAGTATAGTGACATATCTTTCTCACTTTTTTCCCCAGTGGAATTGAAGTGCTCCTCTAGAAAACTTAGTTTGGCCAGATGATAGTGTAGTGTATTTGTATCTTTACATAACCACATTTGAGAGTGCTGACAGGCTTAAAGGGAACATATTACCTGCCTTGAAGTATGTGAAGGGCTGTAATATAGAAATGGAATTTGGATTGTCCCACCTGGCCTCAGAGGTCAGACCTAGGACCAGTGGGTGTAAGTTAAAAGGAGGCAGGTATTAGCTTGATGTAAAGGAAAACTTCCTGACAATCAGAGTTTTCTAACTGTAAAACTGGAACAGTCTTCCTCTGAGCTTAGTGAGCTTTCCATCCCTGGTGGTATTCAAACACAGGTAAGGAAGATTCTAGCTTCAACTAAAAGTTGGAATAGATGAAATTTAAGGTCCTTTCCAACTCTGAAATTTTACATGAAGCATTTAATTAGTTTTATTTTGTAAACTATGTTTCTTTTCAGTAGACTGTTGATTATATTAAATTAGGCAGATGTTTTCGGGACAAGAGTTTTTAAACTGTATGATGAGATATTTGTGTCATTCCATACATCAGAAAGTAATGGTAATTATAATATGTGTTAAAGTGCCTCCCAGAAGTTGTGTGTTTAGTACAACTGGGGTACTGAATCTAAACTCAAAGAAATTGCTTTGTCAGTCACTTTTGACATTTAGTTTTTAAACCATTCTATCCAACAAATTTATTGGGTGCCTGCAGTATAGAGAGTACCTTGCTGCAGACTCAGGTAGCGGGGAAGAGTAGAAAACAAGTAACCACAGCCTTTGTGCTGTTTGTCGTTTAGCAAGGGCGCTAAGACATGTGCAGAAGCAGCTAAGAAAACGGATTCGGTGGCACTCCTTCCAGTGGCTGTTCCACATGACTTGACTTTGGAGTCAGACAGCCCAGATTCAAATCCCGCCCAACATCTGTTGTCTGTGACCTTGCAAACTTGCAACCTTCCCAGACCTAAGTTTCCTTATCTAGAAAGGCTTGTGCTAGATGACTTCTGAATTCCCTTCCAGCTCTCATTTTATGATTCTCTGCCCTCTTCTTTCTTCAGTCCTCTCATACCATCTCATGCCTCCATCCTTTTTATTTAAGGATCACTTCACGCTTTACTAAGAAAATAGAGGCCAATAATTGCGAGGTCCAATCTCAGAATACCTTAATAGGCTCCCTTTTATCCATTTTTGCTACATTCTCTTGCCTCACATATTCAAGCCCTCTGTTTATGGCCCTGATCCCTTCCTCTCCCATCTCCTCCAGCATTTCCACCTAGTTACAAGTCCACACCCTCTGATATTCATTTTCTCCATGTTACAGGTTCCTTCCCTAATCTTTTACAAACAAGCCTATATCTCCCTATGCTAAAAGGACTTTCATTTGATTCTACCATTGTCTCAGGGTAATATCCTGCATCTGTTTTATCACCAAACTTCTAGGAAAAAGTTACCTGAACACACTTCTTCCACTTTCTTTTACTCATGCTTTGTAGTGTGACATCTGACTTGATCACCCTGAAATCTCTTAACTTACAAATCCAATAATTTTTTTCTTAGTATTTATCCTTCTAGACGTTTCTGGTGACTATCCCCTCAACCTGAATGCGCTCGGCTGATTCATCAGCCATGATCCCTGAACTCATGTTCCCCAAGGTGGGGTGTAGCCCTTGACTCAGTGCTGGACCCTCTTCAGTCTCTGCACCATATTAGAAGGAGCTAGGTAGTACAGTGGATAGAGTGCTAGATCTAAAGTCAGAAAGACCTGAGTTCATGAGATGGTATGAGAGGACTGAAGAAAGAAGAGGGCAGAGAATCATAAAATGAGAGCTGGAAGGGAATTCAGAAGTCATCTAGTACAATCCTTTTTAGATAAGGAAACTTAGGTCTGGGAAGGTTGCAAAGTGTGATACTTGACAAGTCACTTATATTTTGTCTCCCTCAGTTTCCTCAACTATAAAATAAGGATAATAGTAACACCTCCTTCCCAGGATTGTTTTAAGCATCACATGAAATAATATTAACATAGTCCCTGGAAAATAATAGGTAATTAATAAATGGTTGTTTTCTTCCATTTTCTAGGTGATCTCAGCAGCTCCCATGGATTCAATTATCATTTCTATGGAGATAATTCCCTAATCTGTATGTCCAGCCCTTGTCTTTTTCCTAAACCCTAGTCCAGAATCACCAGCTTTCCTTTGGACATTTCCAGGTGGATAGTGCTATATATATCTCAAATTCAACATGTTAAGAGAATTCATTATATTCTTTCCACTTCTCTACACCAGAAAACTTCCTCCCTTTTCTCAATTTCCTTATTTCTATCCAGAATACCACCTTCTCTCCAGGTACCAAGATTTTATAATCTCAAAGTCTTCCTCGACATTTTACTCTCCTTTACCTTTTATGTCTGACTGAATTCAGTTGATTTTATCTCTAGGTAACCATTCTCACATCTGGCCCATTCTCTTCCCTCACTCATATAGCACTTATTTCTTATTGCTCTTCTTGCATCCAGTAGCTCATTTCTTTTGTCCAACTTACACAGAGATGCCAAAATAATCTTCCTTGATCACAGATTTGACCATGTTGCTCTTCTATTTAAGAAGGTCCAGTGACTATTTGTCTCCTCTAGATAAAAATTAAACTCCTTTATTTGGTATTTACAGCCCTTTACGATCTGAGTTCAGCCTACTGCATCAAGTGTATTGCTTACTACTTTGCTTTGTCCTCTGCATTCTAGCCAGAATGCCCTGCTTGCTCTTTCCCACACAAGCCCTTCCATCTTTGGCCTTTGTGTCTCTTCACAGATATGTGAAGTGAACACCTTGCATCTACTTCTTAGATGCCCCACTTTCCTTTCAGACTCAGCTCCGCAAAGCCCTTCCTGATACCTGTGTTTAAGCATCTTAAGGTTGTCCTGGGGAGGTACAATTAGATTTGTTCTTCTTGGACCCAGAGGACAGGTCTGGTAACAAATAGTTTTGGTTTAAAAGAAGCAGATGTTGACTTAACGTAAAGAAAAATTTCTTAATAGAGCTATCCAGGGGTAGAATGGTGTGCTGTGGGATATATTGGGGTCCATTTTACTAAAGGTCTTTAAGCAAATGCTAGATGACCTCTTTTTTGCTTATGTTGTAAAGAGAATTCTTGTTCAGCAGTAGGTTTAACCAGGTAGCCTCTAAAATCCTGTAAGTTAGAGAGATATTATGGCATAGTAGAAAGAGTGTTGTAGTCAGAAGAACCAAAAGTAAATTCTGACTCACTTATTAGCTGTATAATATTGGGTAAATCATATCATGTTTCTGAGCCTCAGTTTCCTTGTTGATAGAAAAAAAAGAGAAAGAAAGAAAGAAAGGGAAAAAAGAAAGAAGGAAGGAACAGAGGGATAATAACATACTACCAACCTCATGAGAACTTGAAGCAGTTCTGTAAATGTGATTTGTTGTCCTCTCCATTATCAGTACTCCAGTATCCTCTGTTGCCTCTTCATCTAGATTATGTTTCTAGACTGTATTTCCCAAGGCTTTGTCCTAATCCTGCTGTTCTTCTCTGTCTCTCTCTCTCTGTCTCTGTCTTTGTCTCTCTCTCTCTCTGTCTCTCTCTCTCTGTCTCTGTCTCTCTCTCTGTCTCTGTCTCTCTCTCTGTCTCTCTCTCTCTCTCTCTCTCTCTCTCTCTCACACACACACACACACACACACACACACACCCGTATGTAGCCCAAGTCTCCTTGCTAAACTTCAATCCTTCATCACCAATTGTTTTTCAACATTTCAAATTGGATGTCTTGGTGACATCTCAGATTCAACATGTCCAAAATAAAACTCATTTTCTTTTCCCCAAAACCTACCCATCCTTCACTCTTCCCTATTGCTGTCAAAGACACCTTAATTCTTTCAGTCTCTCTAGTTTGTAACTTTTGTAACCTTGTTGTGTTCAACTAATCCTGTGTGTCCAGTCAGCTGGCAAATCTTATCCTTTCTCCGTCTACAGCATTTCTTGCATCTGACTCCTTCCCTCTACTCGCACAGTCAGCACAATAATCCAGTCTTTCATCATCTCTTGTTTCGATTATTACAGTAGTCTTGTAATTGGTCTTCCTGCCTCATGTCTCTTTCTACTTGAGTCTATCCTCTACATTGCTGCCAAAGGGATTTTCTCTAAGTATCGATTTAACCATGTCACTCCTCACTCCATAAACTTCAGTGGCTCCCTATTGCCCCTAAGATAAACAGAGCTTATAATTTTATCTTAAGGACAATAGGGGACCACTGAAGTTTATCTATATAATTATCATACTATAAAGTATGATAATTACTCTCAACTAGCCCAACTTAGTCCTGCCTTCAATTCCCTCATCTTTTCTGGCTTTATTCCGCCTCCATCAAGTTGTTTCCCCTTCCCTGAAACTACAAGAAACTTTCTAGATAGCCCCCTTTTCTTCAAAACTTCCCATCTCTTCTTCCTCTGTAGCTCATCTGAAAACAAGGAAGCATGCAGCAGAAACTGGGGAAGCAGGAAACTGTTACCCTGCCAGGGTTCAGTATCACTGGGTTGAGGAGAATACAAAAGGATGAGATTATTGAGTCCAGTAAGAGTATCAGTGGATGGGAGGAGTTCCACTAATGAGGAGACATAGTTAGAAGGTTAAAAGTCTCCAAAGGCAAAAGCAGAGCCTGATGATGTTATGTCCAGGACTTCTGAAAGTCTGACCCCCAGATAGTAGATGGAAGTGTGGTAGGATCCAGCTGCTTTGCCCAACTCCTTCAGAGAGCCATTTCCCTCTTCATCATATGGAATATTAAGTTGCTAAGAGTTCAGATGTGGTGAAACACTGACAAATTTGTCATCTCATATCTCTTTTTCTCTTCTCCTTTTAGCTTCATCTATAAAAGCTCTTGGGAAGATCTGGCTTAGTTGAGGGTTAAGTCAAAATGTTAGGCTTTGAAGTGGCCTGGTTTGAGATGATAGAGTCATAAATTTAGAGTTGAAAGGGACCTTCTGGTCCAAACTTATAATTTTACAGAGTAAGTAAAGTGAAGTAGGTTAAATGACTTACCTATATCACTCAAATACTTATCTTCGTTGGGATTTGAACCCAAGTGCTCTGATTCCCAACCCGGTGTTCTTTCCACTGCATCTTGCTTACTTAGAAATTGATTAGGCTGTGCACGGAAGCTAAAAAGGACATGTGCTTGTCTTTTTTTGGCAGCATTCCCCTGGCATATGATGGGCCATCAAGTCATTCTCCTGACACTGGTAATGAGTGGAGTAAGAGTAGTTGGAAGATGGCCTTTGGTTGGTTGCTTATGACAATATATTGCAAGCAGAGTGGGAAATGTATAGAAGCAGAAAGTCTAATTCATGTAAGTGACTATGAGTCAGTGAATATTTTAGTGGTTTTTATGCATCATTGTATGTGAGTGTGAGTATGCATTCTGTGAGATGCTGACCAGTTTGACCGTGCATTTTGGCCTTTAGGCACAGATCTCCAGATCTGTCACCTCAGATGAACTTCCTTGTAGGGATCAATCATGGAAGTGATTGAGAAGTAGTACAAATACCCCAGGTTTTGTCTAGCTAGCGGTGTTGGGGTGCATGAGATCTGAATCCTGATTGTCCCAGAGCAATTTTAGCATTTGTGGATTTAGATAAGGATACTAGGAGGTGTAGATATCTGATTGCACAGTTCTGAGCCACTAGTAAGGGGAAAAAAGAATGACTGGACATCAGTACACTGTTGGTGGTACTATGGATTGATTCAACCATTCTGGAAAACAATTTGGAACTATAACCAAAAAGGCATTAAACTCTTTTAACCCCATATTACCATTATACAACTACTATGAACTGTTACTTTCTAATATGTGGGGACAGTATATGTATACCCTCTAAACCCTATCATCCTCAGGGGTTATAGGGTCTAGTTAGGTGCAAGTAGTCCTCTTGTATTTTTGATGATCTTAAAAGAAAAATGTAGGAGGAATACCCTAGTGGAGGGGAAATGAAGAGGAAGGATGGAGAAAATTATCTCACATAATTACAGGGTTAAGTAAAGACCATACAAATAAGGAGGAAGGGGTGAGGAGAGCCTCTGACACTTGACTGGTCAAAAGAGAGAAGAATACACAAATATACACACATATGTACATACAGAGTTGTGTTATTAAAACATTTCAATCAACAGGGAAATAGGAAAAGGAGAGAAGGAAAAAGGGGAAATTAGCGAGAGCATATATTAAGAGAAGGATTAGTCCTAAGCAAAACAAATTCTAAATATATACAAAAATATTCATAGCTTTTTTTTTTTTGCAGTGGTAAAGAATTGGGTGTCACCCATCAGTTGGGAAATGGCTAAACAATTCATCATGTGTGTTTTGGATGGAATGCTATTGTTCTGTAAGAAACGATGAAAGGCCTAGTTAAATTCAGAGAAACTTGGGAAGACTTATATGAATTGATGCAGAGTGAACTGAACAGAACCAGGAGAACAGTTTATACAATAACAATATTGTAAGACAAACAGCTTTAAAAGGATTATCAGCAGAAGGCTTAATGATGAAATGTCCTATTCACTTCCTGATAGAGTTAAAGGACTCAGAATGCAGAATGAGACTTTATTTTACATAGCTGTTGTAGAAATTGACTATCATTTTTGTAGCAGAGGATATTATTTTTCTTTCTCAACAAAGGAGGAAGGAAGAAGACAAATTTTTACTATTGAAAGAAAAAAACAAACAGAGCACGTGATATAGGTTTAATTAGTTGCTTCATGCAACAGATAACTGATAGAAATTTAGTGTTAAGAGGGCTATGTGCAGTGCGTTCCTAATGGCAAAGGTTGCTTCTCTCACACAAAGTAAATTACTTTGTTGGACATCTGAACAGGCTTGCCTTAGAGATATTCCAAGTTCGGTTCCAGATCACTGCAATAAAGTGAACAGCAATAAAGTGAGTCACACCAATTTTTTGTTTCCCAGTGCATATAAAAGTTATGTTTACATTATACTGTAATCTATTAAGTGTGCAATAGTATCATATCTAAAAAAAGTATGATACTTTATTGCTAAAAAAGGCTAACCATCATCTGAGCCTTCAGCAAGTCATAATCTTTTTGCTTGTGAAGAATATTGCCTCTATGTTGTTGGCTCCTAACTGATCAGGGTGGTGGTTGCTGAAGTTTGGGGTGGCTGTGGCAATTTCTTCGTTGATTGACTTGTCCTTTGAACACTTAGAGGCCATTGTAGAATTATTAATTGACCTAATTTCAATATTCCTATGTCTCTGGGAAATAGGAAGACCCAAAGAGAGGGAGAGAGGGAAATGGCCAGTCAGAAGATCAATCAGAACACATACAACATTTATCGATTAAATTCACTGTCTTATACAGGCATGGTTTGTGACACTTCAAATCAATTACAATAGTAGCAATAAAGATCACTGATCACAGATCACTATAAAAAATATAATAATGATGAAAAAGTTTGAAATATTATGAGAATTACCAAAGCATGACACAGGGATATAATGTGAACACATGTGGTTGAAAAAATAGCACCAATAGACTCACTCTACAAAGGGTTGCCACAAACCTTCAATTCGTAAAAACAAAACAAAACAAAAATGCAATATATGAAGCAAAACAAAGCAAAGTGCAATAGAATGAGTCATGCCTGTATAGATTTGGAGCAGCTTACAGCTTTGATTTTGAAGTGGAAACTAGATCCCAAGGTCATTGTTCTGAATTAATTTACTTGGAAGTATTTAAATGTATGGACATATGCCTGTGATATCCAGGGCACAGGAATTATGATAAAATGTGTCAGTACCATTTGTGGACACTTTTAGACTAGAAATCTGAATTCCTAAGTGGTTAGGGACTTAAAGCAATCTTGTTGTTAGCTTTAGAAACTTCAATTAAGGGGCAAGATGTCTATTTGTACATTTGACACCAGTATGATGGGGTGGCTTATAGGTGAGGTTGAAAGGAAATGGTAGAAGAGAGACAGATGGCATGTAAGCAGCCTAGAAAGCCCTTAAATCAAGGTGACTAGTTGAGAACCATATGGCAGACCCTATTCTTGGTAGCTCAGAGAAAACAACAATAATTTCCTGATAAATAAGTCTTGTACTTCACTAGGGTAGAGAGAGATGAACCATTTCCTCTTCTTTTTGTAACCTGGAATGCTAGCAAATAACCTTTTCTGCTATAAAGATATTTAATTTTTCTCAGTTGTCATATTGAACGAAGATATATTTGGACCTATTCCCATAGATAAGAGTCAACATGACCTGCTGAGGAGCCAGGTTCCTTCATTGTCAGATTCTGACTGACTCAGGCAGATATTCCTGGTTCTTTCTTCCTCCCAAAGATAGGTACAAGCATATAGAATATCCATTCTCCTGGAACACACAAACAAGATGGCCTTTCTGAACAGGCACAATATGACAACAGAGAGAAGGACCTCTCAACTGGGAGCAATAAGGTTGCTGAGTAGTACAGCCCTACAGGTACTTGAGCCCAATTACTAGGTTCTATTTGCTTCACCAAAGCAGAGACAAGTAGCCAGATCAGATTATCAGTGATAGGAAATTTTTGGTTTTTTTTTATAAGCTACTCCCATTTGTAGGGGCAGCTAGGTGGCACAGTGCTTAGAGCACTGAGTCTGGAGTCAGGAAGACTCATCTGCCTGAGTTCAAATCCAGCCTCAGACACTTACTAGCAGTGTGACCCTGGGCAAGGCATTTCAACCTGTTTGCCTCAGTTTCCTCATCTATAAAAGTGAGCTGGAGAAGGAAATGGCAAACCACCCCGAGATCTTTACCAAGAAAATCTCACAAGGTGTCACCAGAAATGACCGAACAACAACATTCCCATTTGTGAGGGGGAAGGAAAGTGGTCAGCTGATAAAAGCACATGAATTGTTTTCCTTTCCCTCCCCTAGATTACGTACTTGGAACTAGATTATATCTTGGTTGCTTTTTATCTCCAATCTGTTTTAGGTTCTCTTCTAGTTCTGACATTCTGTGGTCTAATGTTCCTTGTGAAATTCTTTTTTATTTACAGTATAGTATAATGGGCCAGATGCAGAAAAATATGAGGGTATAGTCACTGAACAAGCATAGTTCTGCCATTTAGGATAGGCTCATAGCTCCACAGAAGGGACCTGAGAATCTATAGAATTCAACCTCCTCATTTTACAGATTGAGAAATTGAGACCCAGAGAGGTTAAA
Source organism: Bettongia penicillata ogilbyi (assembly GCA_023548195.1). Lineage (NCBI taxonomy): Eukaryota > Metazoa > Chordata > Mammalia > Diprotodontia > Potoroidae > Bettongia > Bettongia penicillata. The sequence continues at coordinate 3,568,097 of JAJHZJ010000304.1, forward strand.
TGACTTCCCCAAGGTCATACAAGTGTCAAAGTGAGATTTGAGCCTAGGACCTTTAATTCCAGTTCTCTTTGTACAGCACCATGTTAACTATTTGACCTTGAAGAGGACCTTGGTTCCTCATTTGTAAAATGGTATGGTGAACTGATTTGCCCCCAAGATCCTTTCTAGCGCTAGCACCATAAGATGCTTTGATTTTAGGAAATGAGTTATGATAGCTGGGTTAAATAGTGGATAGAACATTAGACTTGGATTGAGGAAGACCTAAATTCAAATCCTGCCTTAGACATATATGAGTTGTGTCCAAAAATAGAAGTTATTATATTTCTCAAAAAAATCCATGCTTCTAAACTTCCCTGTTTCTGTGGAGAGCACCCAGATTTAGTTACCCATGTTCACAATCTCAGAGTCATCTTTAACTCTTCCCCTGCCTCGATCCACATATCTCATTAATTTACACAGTGGGCAAGTTCTACCCCTGCTTTTCTCACATCTGTCCCGTGCATTCCACTTAAAAAGCCAAAACCCTAATTCAGCCCCTCATCACCTCCCACTTTGACCATTCCTTGGGTCTCCTAACTGGTTTCTGTGTCCCCAGTCTCTCCTCATTTCCATCTATCCTTCATGTAGCTGCTTTGGTGATTTTCCAAAACTACACATCTCTACTACTACATATCTCCCCCTTACTTAGTGGATCTCTATTATTTCTCTTCTGTCAGGCATTTAAATTCCTATACAGCCTGGCCCCATTCAAATATCCCAGCCTTATTTCATATTACTCCCTTTCACACACTCTTTGGCTCCGCTAAACAGGCCTTCTTGCTATGCCTTACACACAGCACTCTCATTTTCCATCTCCATACCTTTGCATGGGCTGTCTTTCATACTTGGAATGTACTCCTTCCTCACCTTCATCTCCTAGAATCCTTCAAAGCTCAATTCAACTGCCACATCCCACATTAGACCATTTCTCCTAATGCCTCCCCACAAAATTGCCTTCTGTTTATTTTATATGTATTTTGTACATATTTAGATGTGCATCCTTTGTGTCCCCTATAGAACATAAGCTCAGTTCTTGTTTTTGTATCCCTAGCACCTAATGTGGTGCACGCATACATATAAACATACATAAATATCAGGCTTTTCTGAGGACTGTCCGGGGTACAAAGAAGAATGAGACATAGTCTCTGCTTTCATGGAGCTTAAAGTCTAAAACAGAGAGATGATATATACAAACAACTTGAATAGTGATACACGTATGTATGAATAAAAAAGAATTTGTAGTGTGCCTTCAACTATGTCTACTATTTCTTAGTATTTGGTTTGCGGTTTCTGTGGCCCTTTATTCTGTTGTGTATATAAGGACATTTGCTTGTTGTTTTTTACCTACAAGTGTTATTCTTATTCACTGAGTATTATAAATGAATTGCTGTTGAATATACACATGTATACACACATTTATATGTAGCTATGCTGACAATTAAGGCCTTTTTCCCCTTATGATAATCTTTAGGAGAATTAGATCTCTTTCCCCATAGAATCTGAGTTAGCATTCACATGTAGAATCTCAAGGGAAAAATCCATGAGCACCTCCCTGACCTTTTTTTCTTACTTGAGAGCAATTCCAGTCTATTTTTCTGGCATTGGCCAGGTAATTTAAGAGGCTGAACTCCCTGGGCATACCTGGATGTATATAAATAGGCTGAGATCTGGCTTAACTACGCAAATTTGGTTTGTTGGTTTTGAGTTTCTTGGTTTGGGTTTTTTTTTTTGTTTATTACCTTATTTTACTTTTACCTTTGAAACCACCAAGAAGATTTTCCCAATTATAATTTCATAGATAAGTGTCTATCTGGGATGAAACAGCCCATAATAATGGACCATAAATAAGATTCTCCATATCACCCTTCTATCCAACCTTTAATAAATTGGGAAACATTCTAGTCCAATATTCTAATCCTGCTCCACTAATTATTCCACTCAAAAGATCCAAGTATGTACTATCTTGAGGCAAAAGTAATAGGTAGCACCTTGTTTCCCACCAGTCAACATCCTGCAAACCCTTGAAAATGAGGGAGCATCTTTAACACACATCAGAGATAGGACTTTTCCCATAAAAAGTGAGGGGGATATCTGCGAAGTCATTTTAGAAGTTATCATATCATCACCCAATGAGGACACAGATTTGGAGGCCACAGCATTCTTACCCATCTCTAACTGACATTACATAATATCCTCTAATAAATAAATTTTGGACATACAAACCTTTTGCATAGACTTTATCTTTTTCTCTTCCTTTGTGCAGATGCTGGGTTGCTACCACATAATCACTCATTTGGAGAGGTATTTGCTGCCAGATATAGGAATTAAAATAGGTGGGAATAACTGATCATTTCTCATTTTGAAAATGCTCAAGCTTTCACTAAAAAAAACCCTTATTCTAGTAGTGAGTAGCCCTAATTTATTGGTTCAAACAGAGGGCTATGTGAGATCCAAGGAGGAAAGGTCACTTTGACCCCAGGTCAGGGAAGATTTCCTGGAGGATGTTGTCTTTCAGTTGTGTTTTAAAAGATTTTTGTGTGAGAGAGGAGGGAACAGAATGCATTTCAAGTGTAGGGAAAGAGAATAATAATTAGAATTTTGATAGCTTATATAGTGTTTTAAGATTTACAGAGCACAGTTCTCATAACCCGAATGAAGTAGATTGTACAAGTATTTTCACCCCTATCTTACAGATTAGGAAACTGAGGCCTAGCGATATTAATTCATTTCCCCATAGTCATATATGTGAGAGGCAACATTGTTGTCAAGAGCACTCACCTCAAAGCCAGCAGGTCCTGGGTTCAAGTTCTACTCTCTCAATGATGACATGTCCTGGGGCAAGTCATGTAGTCTCTGGACAGGTCTCTAGGACTATAAGTTACAGAAGAGGTGCATTCCTGCATTGGTTAAAGGGTTTCCTCATCTTTAAGTGCCCTATATCAATGAAATCATGGCTCAAATCCCTCTTCTGTCCTTTGGTCCCACAGCTGCTATAGCAAAACCAAGATTCCAATACAGACTCTCTAACTCCATGTCTGGTGCTCTTACACCAAGCTGTGTGAGCACAAGCACCAAGGCAGCAAAGTCCACTACACATAGTCCACTACACATATGGGGAATGATAAGTAATGTAATTTGACTAAGGGGTGGAGAGAAGTCATATGAAGGAGGACCGAGTGGAAAAGTGGGATTATTCCAAATTGTGGAGGGCTGTCGAATGCTGGGCATACAATTAGCCAGTGCAGGATCTTAGGCAGAGGAGCAATATTGCCAAAGGATCATCGAATCACTTAAAACTAGAAGGAATCTTGGTGGTTATCTAGTCCAACCCCATAATTTTACAGAAGAGGAAACAGGTCCTGAGAAGATTAGCCTGGTAGCATGCAAAAGAATGAATTTGAAAAGGAAAGCAGAAGGAAAAGCCAGGAAAGTTTTTCATGGGTTTTTTTTCAGGTGTTGGCTATATCTTGAAGCCATTCAACTATATGTTGGTGCTGTTGCTATGGAGATATTTTTCTTAAGCAGTTGAATAGAACAGCACATAGTTGCGGCAGACTCCCTCTAATTGCTACCACATGGCTAGTTTCTTCATAGTGTACTTCTTTCACATGTATATTTCAGTAAGTACCTGGGTATTGTACAACTCACCTGGCTCTAAGTTCAAGTGCCATCAGGGGACAGAGTTCACAAAAACCAGCTCTCCATGGGAAAGGGTCCTTACTGATTTTCCTGATGGGAATAAGTACTGAAGGACCCCAGTAGAAAAAGAGTGGGAGACTTCTTACCAATAAGAACAGCATTTGGAGGGATATAATTTCCTCTACACACTGGTGCTTCTTTTTACTATTATTGTTAGAAGTGGTTAGGAATTGATTTGTATTTTCTTAAAGCCACTTCATCCACAGATTCAAACATTTAGTGGTTGGAACATAGAACATTTGAGTTAGAAAGGGCCTTAGAAACCATGAAATCTAAACCTCTTCATTTTTATATGTTAGAAAATTAAGAGGGGAAGGGTTTTGGTAGTGTGATGTCATGGAAAGAGTGTTAGGCTTCGAGTCAGAAGGCATAGGTTCCAATCCCACAGTATTTACTAATGAAATAATCTTGAACAAAATCACTGTATCTCTACGAACTGTAGTTTGCTCATCTCTAAAATAGAAAAGAAGGAAAAAACCCTTACTTCCTAACTCATAGGGCTGTTGTAAAGAATGTAGCTTTTTTCAGTTATAAAGCACTATCTGGACTGAATTATCACCTTTATGTAGAAGATTCCAAGATCTCACATCACTAACTGCCTACTGAACATTTCAATTTGGACATCCCATGGATCCAAGACTCAGCTCCTCTGTTTGGTTCTCAGAACCCTTCACAACTTGATCCCAGCCCATTGTACATTACTCCTCAGTCCAAACTTAGTAGTCCCTCCAAGCTGAGTGTCCCATTTCCCATTTCTGGACCTTTCTATTGGCTGACCCTGATAAAGAAAACATACTCTCTTTACTTCCGTTTTGAAGACTCCCTTATTTCTTTCAAGACTTAGCTGAACCACCTCCTCCTACGCAGAGCCTTTCTTGATCCCCCAGCTGCTAATGCCCTTTCTCCTCAAACTACTTTGTATTTATGTGTATACATATGCACACACATGCATATAAATATGTGTGTATATTGTATATATATATGGAATGATCATTAGTAATAATAGATGATATGGCATTTTAAATTTCACAAAGTTTTTGTCCCATTTTGACTTCATAGCAGTCCTGTGAATATATATAATTATTATATTCTTTTTTAAATATATAATTTATTTATTTTTCAGTTTTTAACATTCACCTCCACAAGAATTTGAAATTTTTTCCCCATCTCTCCCCACCCCCCACTCCAGGACAGCATCCACCACTTCCTCCAGTCTGTCCTTCCTTCTGTTACCCATCTTCCTTCCATCCCCCTTCCTCTCTGTTTTCCTGTAGGGCAAAATAGATTTCTGTACTCCATTACCTGTATATCTTAATTTCCAGTTGCATGCTAAAACAATTTTTAACATTCATTCTTAAAGCTTTGAGTTCCATATTCTCTCCCTCCTTCCCCATCTGCCCTTATTGAGAAAACAAACAATTCAATATAAGTCATACATGTGTAATAATGCAAAGCACTTCCTTAACAGTTATGTTGAAAAAGACTAACCACATTTCCCTCTGTCCTATCCTGCCCTTCATTTATTCCATTCTCTCCCTTGACCTGTCCTCCCACTGTAGTGATTGCTTCTGATTATCCCTTTCCCCTCTCTTTAATTATCTTCCCTCTCCTATTCCCTTCCCCCTTGCCTTCCTGCAGGGTAAAATAGATTTCCATGTCCAATTGAATGTGTGTTATTTCCTCCTTCAGCCAAATCCCATGAGAGTAAGGCTCACTTATTTCCTTTCATCTCCCCTCTCTTCCCTTCCATTGTTAAAGCTCTTTCTTCTCTCTTTTATGTGAGATGATTTGCTACCTCTCCCTTTCTCTTACTTCTAGTACATTCCATTCAACAGTTAATTTTATTTTTTTTAGGTGTTCTCCCTTCATATTCACCTCACCTTGTGCCCTCTGTGTGTGTGTGTGTGTGTATTTTCTTCAGTGACTTTTGAAAGTCCTTTTCCATTTGGCTGGTTCTGCTTTTTAAAACATTTTTCTTCTCTTTGCTTTTTGGTCCTCTTTTGCCATTTGTATTAGTCTACTTTTAAAGATGTTGTTTTCTTTAGTATTTTTTTGGGTCTCCTTTAGTAAGCTGTTGACTGGCTTTTCATGATTTTCTTGCATTGCTCTCATTTCTCTTCCCAATTTTTCCTCCACCTCTCTTACTTGATTTTCAAAATCCTTTTTGAGCTCTTCCATGGCCAATGTTCTTCCATGAGACCATTGCACATTTTTTTGGAGGTTGTGGATGTAGAAGCCTTGACTTTGATGTCTTCCTCTGATGGTATGCTTTGTTCTCCCTCATCCGAAAGGATGGAAGAAAATACCTTTTCGCCAAGATGGTAACTTTATATAGTCCTATTTTTTCCCCCTTTTGGGGGCATTTTCCCATTCATTTATTTGATTTTTGAGTCCTTTGTCAAGTAGAGGTTATACTCTAGGGACCTGTTAAGTTCTCAGTTCCTCCAAGGTGGCACAATCAAGGGAGAGGAGCTTACTCCTCTCTTGGCCAGCGCTCTTGTCTGTGAGCAACCACAAGCACTCTTTTCTGCCCAGGATCTGTGAGTAGGGTTCCCTCTCCACAGCTACCACCAACTCCACCACAGCCAGTCCCAGTGCTCCTCCTCACCCAAGGACAACCACTCAGGGCTGAGATACAGATCAACTGCTCAATTTCCCCAGGGTCTTTAAGCCAAGGGCTCCAAAAGTGGACACTGCAGCAGTGACTGCTGCTGCCTTAGTAGACTACTGCTGCCCTGGGGCTGGACCCACACCCCACCTCTCACCCAGGTGGAAAAGCTTTCTTACTGACATTTGAAGCTGTCTTTGGCGTTCGTGGGTTGAGAAATCTGGGAACTCTAGGTCCTACCCAAGATTCCGTGCCCTGAAGCTCCACAGTCCTGTCTGTGCAGTGCCGCCTGGGCAAGGCTGGGCTGCACTCCACTCTGAGCCCAGTGTGATAGACCTTTCCTGTCAGCTTCCCAGGCTGTCTTGGCCTGGAAATCTCTTTCACTGTCGTTCTGTGGCTTCTGATGCTCTGGAATTTTTTTAGAGTAATTTTTTAATAGGTATTTTATGGGCTATAGGTGGAGAGCTAGAGCAGGTCAATCCTTCTACTCTACTATCTTGGCTCCGCCCTCCCCCTTTTTTTTCTACAAAGGAAGAAAAAGGCTCAAAAAGGTCAAATTAGGTGCGTATTTTCACCTTAGAGTCACATGGAGGATCTGAACCCAGGTTTCTCCTGAGTATATGTATTTTACATGCGAAAAACCTTTCTCAAAATTACAGAACTTGGAGAGGTAGAAGAGGACATAGTATATTGAAACTATAAAGGACTTTAGAATGTAGAATGTTAGAAATGTAAGGGAGTTTAAAGTAAAATAATAAACCTAGAAGGGAACTTGGAATATAGAATATTAGACTATAAAGCATGGTCTATTAGAATCATAAGGGATCACAGACTCAGAAAGAGATCTCAGAATACAGAATATTAGAATTAGAGAAAGCTTTAGAGACCATCTAACTTAACTCCTCATAATTTTACACATTAGGAGGGCCCAGAGAAATAAAGTAATTTATCCATGGTCCTATAGTGAGTTTATGAGAAAGGCAGGAATAGAACTGAATTCCTGGTTCCTGACTTCTTCCCACAAAGGGCATACTGAGTAAGAACATGCTGTATGAAAGCAGAGTAACTGGATCATTCTCCCCCTCCCCCAACCCCAAGCAGTCAGGAAAGCTGTGCCACTAGATGTGAGCCATGGCAGGAAGGACCCCTGCATGAAAGCCTTTTTTCATTTAGGCAGTTGGGCCCAGCTTGGTCCTTACCGTAATTGTTGCTCTGGATGAAACTCCCATCTTAGTGAGACTGATATTTTGAGAACTGTCATCTCCACAGGACTATTTCAGCTGTGTAGAGTAGGGCTGTCTCTGCTTCGCTGTTTTATTTTTAACACATGGCTGTCTTTCTAATGAGCACCTTGTTTATATGGAGATATCAGAGTAACTCTGAATCTATTTTACAACTAAATTAATGATATCTAGGAAAAATTTATTTGGCTCCCTTTCTATTTATAAGGCCGTTACTAACTAATTGCCTTTGAATGTTCCCACTTACAGGGTCGCTAACGTTAGTTTGAAGCAGTATTATAATCTGCAATACTGTTCTTTGCTAACATGACTTGCCAAAGGTCTCTTTTTGATTTTAACAATGATAATAAATACACAGTGCATCGAGGAGAGAATATCAGCCTTAAAACACAGTGCCCAGCTGGTGCTGAATAAATGTTTGCTGAATGGAACTGGGAGATTTCATTTTGAGTCTCAGCTCTACCGTTTTCAAGCCTGAGGTCAGGCTGGCAGATCCAGTACTTACTCTGCCCTGGATTTCAGTTCCATCTTCTGTAAACTGGAAATGATGATACCTTGACGACAATTTGCATAGGGTTATTTTAAGGAAAGCACCTGTGTAGATCATAAGGCACCTTAGAAATGGGAGCAGATTGCTCGGCCTTTCCTTTACTCTTATGCTGTCCTTTGTAACATAATTATTTGTGTACAGCAAAAAGCTCAGTTGTCTCTCCCTCCTCAAATTTCTCCAAAACATCTCTCACTTTTGCCCCCTCATCTCCACTTACAGTCACCATCCTGGTTCAGTCCTTCATCACTCTGCCCTGGACAAATTTCAGTAACCTCCTAATTGATAAATCTGCCGCAAGCATGTCCCCATTCCAGTCTATCCTCCACAAAGCTGCCAAAATGATTTTTTTAAAGCATAGTTCTGGACTAACCCAACTCCAATTCAGTAAACTCCAGCGACACTCTCCTATCCCTTGGATCAAATATAAACTTGTTTGTCATTTTAAGCTTCTTTTCTTTTAACCTAGCCTCTTTCTGCCTCTCCATTCTCCTTATACATTACTCCAATCCATTTATTCTACAGTTTGGCCATCCCAGTCTATTTTCTGTTCTTTATACACAATCCTTCATCTTCTGTCTTCATGCCTCTGTATAGGCTTCTCCTGTGCATGGGATGGACTCCCTCCTTACTTCCTACTTCCTAAGAGTTCCTAACTAATTCAATGACAATTTCAAATGCCAATTTCTTCAGAAGGTCTTTCCTGATTCTCTTAGCTGCAGATGTATTCCAATCCAAGCTTAACTTTTCCCTGCTTTTTTTTTTTTTGCATTTTGTTGTTTGTATGTATATATATGTATGTGTGTATATATATATATATATATATACACGTACACATGTACAAATATAGTAAATGTGTGTGCGTGTGTGTATGGGGGAAGACACACAAACTCACACAAAATGTAAGATCCTTGAGAGCAGGGACAATTTCATTTTTATACATGTAATCCTTGGTACTGTTTAACATAGTACCAGGCATATGGTGATTAATAAATGCTTGCTGATAAGTTAATTGTAGATTTTGCCTTCTTCACCTTTATCCCACTTTCCCTTAAATTTTAATGTTTCAGGGAATTTCTTAGGATAGATACTCTCCTCCACTAGTAGAGAAAGCGATTGTATTTATACCTTCATATCTTCTGTAACATCATTTTCTAATCCTTTCCATACATCCTCCTTAGAAGATCTACGTGGTGGATTGGATTCCTTACTCAGTTGTTGTTTTTTAATATCTTGCAAATACCAGACCACTACTCAAGTTGCTCATCCAATATACCTCATCTTGCTACTTGACCAGCTTTAGTCACATATAGTCTGTGTTATCTCCTCTATTTTCTCATTTGAAGAGTCATTGTTGATAACATACATAGTCAAGCCTGCATTATACCTACTATATGTCTTTCTTTTACCCCTTGGGAGACCTGCAATTATGATTCTTCTTTGGTCTTGGTGTTCCACAATTCACAGCAATGTAGCATCGCTGAGATAATATTGGTGTTAAAAAGCTAATTTTTTTTTGTGGCAGTAAGCAACTTGGCTGCACCAAAGTGCTTCACAAGTTCATCTAGCTCAGTCATACCCTCCATCTCAATTCTCATTCCCCACTTAAAGTGCTTATATGTACTGATTGACTAACTTGGTAACTTGTTCTTTCAAATATATGTCATAATTTGGGTACTTTCCCCTTTATCAGCATTACTTATGTACTTTCTCACACTCAATTTAACAATTTCTTAAGACCAGTGCCTGTGTCAAATCTGTCTTTATACTGAGTGCCTCCCCTGTAGTCCAAGCTTAATAAATGTTTACTGAATTGCATTGAGCTATTTAGAAAGGAATAATGACCATTGAAGGAAGGAACTCTCCTCAGATTCCATATGGCAACCACTGATTTTATTTCCTAGAGCTGTGAAAGAGCTAACTGCCTGCCTCTGGCTATGACCTTCACAATCAGCATTAACAACACTGTCAGCCTACTATTCTGGTCCTTCTGGGTGGCTTTGAGAAGAGGAGCAAAGTGTAGAGAATTCTGAACTTTCTTAAACCTGCAATACAGATTATACTCAGTGATGACCTGGACAAATCCTGATTTTAAAAAAGACATTAGATCCCAGAGGGAACTAAGCCCAGGGAAGACCCAGGGAGGGTGTTTGACCACAGTCATGTGACAGTTTAATCCAAGAGCCACACTTAGAACTCAAATGCCTTTCTCCTCATGAATTATAACAACAACAACATCTCATCCTGTATAACTCATATATTTTTTTTCCATAAAATATCTATAGAAAATCCTCATGATCCCATGGAAGCCTCCTCCATGTTCTCTGGTACCTTCTGCAATATTATATATACCACTACAGCTGATTCCTTAAGTTGCATCAATTATTATTTTTAGTTCTTTTTGTTTTACTGGGGTTTTTTTTTGCTATTTCATCATCTTTATCACCCCTAATTGTAGTTGTTTCCCAAGGTTCTGTCCAAGAGTCTCTTCTCTTCTTTCTCTAGGTAACCTCATTAGTTCACATAGATTTAAATATCATTTCTGTGCAGTTGACTCATAGACTAACAGAGAGAAAGAGACAAAAAAAGTGAAGACAGAGATATAGATTGAGGAAAAGAGCGAAAGAGACAGAGAGAAATATAGAGAAGAAGGAGACATGGAAGGAGAGACAGAGACAGAAAAAGAGGGGAGAAAAAGAGAGATAAAGAAAGATCCAGTCCCAGGTTGTCCTCTAAGTTTCATTTCTGCATTACCAATTACCTATTGGACACTTCCGACTCAACTTCTCACTCTTCCATATCCCATGTATCCAATAAAATGTCCATCAAATCTGGCCTTTCCTATCTCTACAAAATCTCTCACATCCAACCTCTTCTACTCACAATGCTACCATCTCAGTTCATGTCCTTATCACCTCTTACCTGTATCATTCCCACAGACTCCTGATTGGTATCTCCACCTCAAGTCTTTCACCATTCTACAGTATCCTATACACTGCTCACTAATTTCACTTAAGTGTATATCTGACTATGTAACTGCCATACTCAGTCAATTCCGGTATCTTCTTAATGCTTCTTGGTTAGCTTTCTTAAAAACTGTAGTTTTATTCATAACTTTAAAACTAAAAAAGTGAACACTTCTATATATACAGAATAACACGCACAAGATTGTATCTGATTCTTCATTTTGTATCCCTTGGGTTTTTTTAAGTATGTAATGATTCTATGTTACTTTCAAAACTGTTTTGCTTGTCTGTGCTTCCTTCCGAGCTTTTCCCTTTGAGTTTTACAAGTATTTCTTTGGTCCTGTGAGGTCTTTGGGGAAGCTCACTATTTTGAGCCCCCAGTGCCCCTCGGCAACCTATCCCCATTTAAAAACTGAGAATGAAAAAGGAAATCCCTTATAACAGACAAACACAGTCAAGCAAAGTGAATCTGCACAATGGCCATGTCCAATTATTTATTTTCCTTCATGTGCATTTTTTCTATCACCTCTGCGATAGCATGTAGGTAACATACTTCATCATTGGTCGTTGCTTTGGTCATTGCTTTGATCAAAGTTCTTAAGTCTTTTAAATTTGTTGTTCTTACAGTGTTGATGGCCTTTTATTCTCCAAGTTCTGCTCACAACACCTTGTATCATTTTGTACCACCTAAGATTCTCTGAAACCAAGTCTTTCATCATTTCTTAGGCACAATAATCGTCCATTTACATTCATATAACATAGTTCATTCAGCCGTTTCCCAATTGATGGACAACTCCTTAGGTTCTAGGTCTTTTTCCCCCTCTTTCAGTTCCTCCTTTGGGATCAAGAAATTTGTTTTACTTGTGAATATTTGCTTCCTGCTATCATTCTCCCTCTTAAACACTTCTCCCTCCCTCTGCCCCTGCTTGTTTCCCTGTGAATTTAATGTGTTTCTACACCATCTATTTTATGTGGATTCAGCCTTCCTTTGTCTATTTCAATAAAACTAAGGTTCATCTGATCCCTTCTTTTCTTGACTCATTCCTCCATGCTTGCATACTTTTCTTCTCAGGCACCCAGATAATGAGAAATAGCAAACTCTGTCCACTTTTTCCTCTCTACACTAGTATTCTGCCTCTTTTCTCTTCCATTCTTAAAACCTTCAAAAAAGAACATGTCCACACTCTGTTTTTCTTTATTTGATGACTTTAGTGTCTTTGAAGACATTAAGGGTCTGTAAGGACACATATCTTTTCCATTAGAATGACAGCATTATATCATCACATCATACAGCTCCATCTGATATCAAATGAAATTATTCTCAATGTTCCTCTTGATTCTTTTGTTTGTCTTCCAGAGTATCAGCTCTGGTATTTTCATAAGAAATGATTTGGATGTCTTCCATTAAAGTCCAGTTTTTTTCCCTCTAGTATTATATTCAGCTTTTCAGGGTAAGTTATTCTTGCTTATCAGTTTATATCATTTTGCCTTGTGAATTATTGTATTCCAAGATCTCTTCACATTTGAAGCAGAAGCTTCCAGGTCTTAGGTAATTGCTGTAGTTCCTTGGTACTTGAACTTTTTTTTCCTGGATACTTGCAGCATTTGTTTTCTGTAACATGGGAGCCCTGGGTTTTGACATTTCTGGGACTTTTTTTTTAATTTCTGGAAGTGATTGGGGAATTCTTTATATTTTTACTTTGCCCTCTGGTTCTAATAGCTGAGGACAATTTTCATATGATTTCTTAAAATATGGTGTCCAGGCTTTTTTTTTTTTAAAAAAAATTATCATGGTTTTCAGGAAGTACAGTGATTCTTGAATTCTCTTTTCTTGATTTATTTTCTAGGTCATTTGTTTTTGATATCAGACACCTTGAATTTTTAATTTTTCAGTGTTTTAAATTTTGTTCTAATATTTCTTATTATTTCACAGAGTCGTTGCTTTCTGTTGGGCCTATTCTAATTTTCAGAAATTCTGTTTCTTGGGAAAGGCTTACCTTTTTCTCTTCTGTATTATGATTTGACTTCCAATTCCTTTTTCTCCCCAGTGGTCTTATTTATCTCATTTAATTTATTCTAGATATTCATGTACTTTTTGTGGAAAATCCATAGGCTGCTGGCTTGTTTGCCTCTACAACTGCTCACTTTGGTGGCAGTCTTCTTTCCTATTGTCCTCAGGCATGAGGCTGACTTTTTGTATAGTTACAAGATGGGGTAATCTCCATAATTTCTCACTGGATTCCTTGAATATCATTCAGTCTGTTATCAATTTCAAGTTTGTGCTAGAAGAAGTATGTAGGAATTGGACTATCTGCCTCCACTTAGGTAGCCATATTGGTCAGAAATCTCTCTACTTCATTTTTAAAGCCTGGCCCCAAACTAATAAGATATTTCCCCCTTCTTCCCTCAGTGATCAAGCCAAACTGGCCTTCTGTCCCTCACATGTGACATTCCCTTTCCATATCTTTGCATTCCATCTCTGATCCCCCTACTTGCATATACTCCCTCCTTGCCTCAATCTAATAACACCTCAGGCACCTTCTGCATGAAGCTTTTCCTGATTCCCTCAACTACTAGGACCCTCCCTCCCAAATGACCTTGCATTTAACTACTTTGTATTTTTCCAAAATACTATATAGAGTATTTATTAAGCACCCACTGTGTTCTAGACTGTACTAGGCATTGCAGATATGAATATAAGCATTCAAGACAATCTATCCTAGCAAGGGGCTTATATTCCAATGGAGAAATAGAACACATAAAGGGGAGCTGAAAAGCTAGGGATGGGAAACAGGGAAGGACAGGTACCCACATGGAGGCAAGGGGAAAGAGAAGCACAACAACTCAGGTCATGAGTGCAATAAAATATGATTGAGGCTCCTCCTGAAGTAGTCTGGACAGACAATTAGCCACCAAGAGAGCAGGAGTTCAGGGTAGAAGTTTTTCACTTCCAGCCTGTTATATCCCATACCAACTTTTTTATGTTTGAATCTGTATCTAATATTCTGCAGTCTATTCCATCTCCAACAATTAAGTGTTTTAAGGTTCCAACAGTCTCTTTTCTAGGGGCCCTTCTACTCTAATAGCCAATGTCTTAAAGGTCCTTACAAACTCTAAGGTCCCTCTTCACTCAGAATTCTGTGTTCTATGAAACTCATGACTGAGATGAATATTTTCACCTTTTCTCATTTGAATTTGAAAATCCTAGTTCTTAGGGATGATGTTCTTACCTGAGTGAGTCACATTTAGATAAACGCTCATGCTTTCAAAGTACAGTGTGTGTAGTGCCAGTATATTCAGTGAATATATTCAGGGACCAGCCCCTACCAGGAGGGGCCAGGGTCCCCACTGAAGCCAGACAGAAGCCGAGGTCCCTGTGTGGCCTGTTCTTCTGTGTTTGGGGAAGAACAAGAAAAGTTGCTTTATTCAAAAGCCTCTTTAAATCTCTCTATTATCGGGAAAGGGCTGCACAGTGAGGAGTCATGCCATGATATATCTCTTATCATGTAAGAGGTTTGTATGTTTGAATAATCAATTATTCTGCTCTGACTTCTTAACCTCCATTTCAGTCTTGCTGTTTTTATTGTCTATTTGTCTTTTTGTTGTTCCAGTATTTCTTGTTTGGGGCTTTTATTTTGTGGGAACATTTTGACCTACAATATCCTCTTTTCTTCTTCTCACTGTTGTTTTTTCCCTGCTTCTTCTTCCCCTTCTGATTTTGGTATCCCTTGTAATTGACCAGGCACAACCTCAGCATGCTAGTGAATGAGCGCATAAGCCAACTGAAAGGAAAGCCATTGTATTTGGTGGAACTACCAGGGTGCAGGGAGCTGTTAGACCCAGCATGGTATATTGCAAAGATCACTAGTTTGGGACTCAGAAGACTTGGGTTCAGGTTCAGGTTCCAGTGCTGTCATTCACCATCAGGTCAAGTTGCTTTCCTTTTCTGGACTGTAGGTTCCTCATCTGCAAAACGAGGATATACCAAAAAACCTTTTATGTGTGAGCCCCTTTATATTACTTCAAACCCTCTTCTGCTTATTGTTCCTGCCACCAAACACACCATTTTTTACTACAACTATCAAATCTATACAGATGACTCCTGAATCTATCTTAAACGATGACTTTTCTTCTTAGCTCAAGACCCACATCTCTACTTACCTCCACCTGGATGACTCCACCATCACCTCATTTGTAGTATGTACAAAACTAAGCTTCTCATTTCTCCTGCTAAATCTTTTTATCCTTCTTGCTTCACTATTTCTGTTTGTTATGCCACCATTTATATAGTTTCCAATAGTTTCCAATTCCAATAGTTTCAAAACCTTCCCATTATCATTGGATCTTGCCTCTCCATCTCTCAGTCAGTTACAAACTCAAGTTGATTCTACCTCCAAAATGTCTCATGCGTCCCTCACCTCCTGTCTATTCCCATTGATACCGTACTAATACAGGACGTCATTATCCCCCACATGGACTGTGGCAATAGTGTCTAAATAGTTCTTCCTTCCTCGGTGTACATTATAATTCAGCCAGACTGGAGCACTTTCTACCCCTGAACGTGCCTACCCTGTCCTAGCTCTGTAACTTTGCTCACATAATTCTCTATGCATAAATTGCCCTTCTTCTTCTTCCTCTTTTACTTTTTGAATTCCTCTCCCAGACTTATAATCCAATTCAACTTTTCTCCTCTCCCACCACATGGCCAGAGGCTTTGTTTCTTTGAAAGCACTTTGTTTGTCAACTCTTTAGGGTACATATCATGTAGCATTTTGTGTTAGTCATCTGTGTTATTTTTTGAGCAGGTAAAAGAAGCCATCTTTTGCCTCATTTCTTACCTAGCCTGAATCGTTGAGTGGGTGTTGCCTTGGGCAGACTGATACCCAAGAAAGACTTTAACTCAAAAAGGCCAAGATTTCTTACTGCATATGGGCCATCATCCTGATCTGTGTCTTGCTGCTGGATCCAGTTGACTCTGGAGGAGAGAGGGAGGCTGATGACACTGCACAGCCCTGCCTCACTTAAATCCCATTCATTTGCAAGTCAAGGCATCACCCTCCTGATGTCTTTGAGAAAGAAGGACAAACAACAATGCTTTTGATCCCCTAGTAAACTGTGAGCTCCATGGGAGTAGGGACCATGTCATAGGGAGATAGAATGAATAAGGGAACATTGATTGTCCTCTAATGGAGGACACATTGGAGAGGGCTAGAGAGAAGAAGTGGATAAGAATCCACGTTGAGTCATGATGAGGAGACCACTGAAAAGTAGCCTGGAGGCCTGAGTCCTGCCAAGGTAAATCAAGGACTCATCCAGAAATCAGGAGGCCAAGGGTCTGACAGGAAAGGGATGAGAATGGGATGACATCTGATGAGTAAATAGCATGTTGAAGTGCACCAGAAACTGGCATAGGAACTCAGGCCCTAACAACATAAGAATTCATATTGCGTGGCACAGTGACATGGACAATTATGGGTAATTAATGAATGTTTATTGACTTGATTTATAACATTACATACATTTTACTTTATCATTCATTTAATTAATCATACTGCTTACCATTTTTGCAGTGCTTTAAAGTTTACAAGTTACTTTACTTACAATATTGTTTGATCCTTACAACAATCTAGTAATATAGGAACAGCAGGTATTATTCTCATTTTATAGATGTGAAAATGGGCTTAGAGAGGTTAAGTGAGTTGTTCATGGTCATATATCTAGTAAACATCAAAGGTTGAATTTAAAGCCAGATCTCTCCTAGCTCCAAGACTAGCAGTCTTTCTATTGCAATACAATGCCTCTTGACTTCTTCTTGCCTCCCTTTAGTAACTTTAAGGTGATCTTGAATTCTTAAAGATTGGACCATCAGATCCCCCCAGGCTACAAAACCCTCATGTATGAGTCTTCCAATGGCCTGCGTATCTGCTGTTTAGAGATAGCAGACATGAGCATCATGAATATCTGAGAAGCTTTGTCAGAAGCGTGTCCAGCAAGGAATGAATTTTGGGTGGGGATTAGGGCAGGGGAGGCATAGCAACTCATAGAGACCAAGGTGTGGAGGGACTGTGATCTCAGCAATGTGGGAACTACCCTCACAGGCACAAACTAGACACATTTTAGACTTTTGAAGTAATGAGAGTTCATATTTTTGTAACACTTTACAACTCTGGAAGGTTGATAGTGCAAGTTTCACCATTATCCCTCTTTTTCAGATGAAGACACAGGGTCAGAGAGACTTGTTTAGCACCACGTATAGTTAGTAGTTAACAGATCCAGGATTGTTTCAGTGGAGAGAAACCTGGTTTAGAATAAGAGGACTTAGATCTAAGTCACCCTTCAATCACTTTAAACCTGTATGACCTTAGACAAGCTGCCCAGTTTCTCTGGGACTCACTTTCCTCATCTGAAAAATGAGAGGGTTGTATTAGGTCACCTCTAACTAGAACTATAACTAACATAGTTATATGTTAGTTATATATGAAACATATAACACTGTTTCTATGATCTTATGATTTCTAGATCGAAGTCAAGGGCTCTTTCTCCATCCTTTTGCTGCCTATTGGCTCTGGTACATATGTAATATTGGACAAAATCAAAAGTGCTTAGTTCTCTCTATTATACATTATTTCCTTGTCTCTTTCAGCAGAAAGAAAATCCTTAAATTTCATCATTGAGGTCTAACAAGGCAAGGCCTCAACATATTTTGTTGAAGGTGTTTGCAATGGGATACATATCATTCTTCATAAAACTCCTATGCAAATATTACTTCTGTTTTGCAAATTATGTAAGAATTCAATGTCAGCTAGATGACAAATGGTCTAGGTCTTTATGGGATGCAGGCTTGCCCTTTCCAGGCTGTCAGGTTACCTCACTGAGCTCTTCTTTGAAAATGTTATTCCTCTCTAGTTAAACTAATTTTTTAAAGGGTTTCTACTTTCTCCTCTGCTTCTTACATAATTCTTTGTTTCATGTTGTGGATCTTGGCAGCAACAGTATATTATGACTGAAATGTGCATTTTGTAAGTCATAACTTTATGCTTTGTATTGAAATAAACTGCGCACACAGTGTGTGCGATTTATGCAGCACACAGCTGGAGGTATCCCATTCTGAATTCTTCTGGCTGAAAATGTCTTTTTTGAATATTGAAAATGTGTTGTGAAGTAGACACCATTATGATAATTGGAAACTCAGCTTTTCTGTCTTCCCAGAATATGAATATATATATATGTGTGTGTGTGTGTGTATTTATATTTCACATAATTATATATGCATACATATACACAGGAACAAGAGAAAAAGATAGATAGATAGGTGGATAGATATTTTGAATATAATTAACATATTGTGTACACTTCACCTGGTTGCTCCTTGGTTATCTTTGACATCCCCTTGATAGTTATTTAGATTCATGGAAGTGCCTTGACTTTGAACTGAATAGGTAACAGAACTAATAAGTTTAAAATCAACAATTTCCAACATTAAAGTTATACAATTAGAGAATTATAGCCCCAGTGATGTCTGTTTGTCTACTTTGTTCTTTGTCAGATGATCAAGGCACAGTTATGTGAAAATTCTACTGAGACTTGATTTCCATTGGATCAAAATACCTACAGTGAAGTTAAGCTACTTGTTTTCATCCATTTTGTGGAAAGAAACCATTCACTAACCATATGGGGGAAAGTGGGTATGACATATATGGCAAATTTTATGAGTGTTATCCCCAAATTTATATTCCTGAATAATGCATTTAATTTGAAAGGATTCTCTCTCCTATAATAGGATTTGCTAACCTGGAATTCAAAGCCTACCTTAGATCTGGATTTATTCTGTCTAGTGCCGATAGTTTGATAGCATTGTCACCTCCACACATGAAAGGGAAATGTTTTTTTGTTAAAAGTTGTGCTATTTTCCCGGTTTCATTTTAGGCTCCTAAGTCATGTAGAACATTGGCTCAGTGAATGCAGTCTCGCTGAGTTGGTGTTTTTCTCATTGTCTGTTATTCCAAGAAACTATGCTATTAACTAACCAGGTAGTGTTTCAAACAGGAATCCTAAGAATCTAGAGAGATGCATATATAGGAATACAAGAGATTTTAAAAGAAGTTTGTTATGTATCTATATAATTTTCAAGGAATGAATTTTGATAAACATTTTTTAAGCTACCACTATGTGACCTTGGAAAAATAACTTCCCCTCTCTGGGTCTCATCTGTAAAATGAAAGAGTCACACTGAGTGATCTCTCAGTTCTCTATCATCTCTTAACATTCTACTTTCCAACATTCCACATTCACCTAAGGTTCTGTTCTTTGCTTTTTAAGCTCCTCTGAACTCAAATTGCTTAAGCAGAATTTCCAGCTTGCTGTGGCTGTTGTTGTTTTTTAAGAGATTTTATTGAAACTCTGAGCAATCTCTAAATTAAAGAACCTCAAGTGTCGCTACTTATGTGAATACTCTGGATTGAAGACTGTCAGTGGGAGAAGCTGACATTCATTTCAGGGAAGGTATTGGGGACATTTGTATTTCAGGAGTAACTTCCATGTATACTGGAAGATAAACTGGACTGGGAGACAAGAGTCAGTCCTTTTCCTAGCTCTGCCTCTGTCTGTGTGATCTTGGGCCTGTATTTTATAAAGTGAGGGAGTTGGATTAGATAACCTCCAAGGTCTAATAACCTGCATCTTTAAGGTTCCTTCTAGCTCCAATGTTCTATATTCTAACGACCTGTGTTCCATCCAGTGTGAACATTATTTTGGTCCACTGCGAGATATTTGTCCAAGGTGGTATGCTGAGACTTTTAGAGAAACCATAGTGGGCCAGGTCAAGCATATTTGCTCTACTGAAAATGCAATCCACATTTCAGAATAGAAACAAAACAATTTTTGACCCAAGGCCATCTGTGATCATGGTGTTATTGGGCAATCTTTAAATATTCTATTTCTAATTTTCAAAAATGACTTTAGCTATATTTACAACATTTAACATATGAAAAATCTTTGGGAATGTGGTTTTTTTAATGGAATGGTTGTGTAATGGAATATTTCACGTACTGGTTCAGCCATAAAGCTTAGGGCTGATAAACAAAGCGTCTCAAGCCAAATGGCCCCTCAGCTAACCCCAATTAAAATAAAGATTTCATTCCACTCTGTCCTGACAGAGGGGAACATATTGTTGCCTTTAAGGGAGTTTGGTTTAGTTAATGAAAGAATTTTATTTCCTTGTCCCCCCCATGCCCCTCCCTCAAATACAGTACCTAATTAAATAAGATTCAATTTGTTACGACTGCTGGTATGGAGAGATTAACTCTTTTAAAGCTATGCTGCATCCACTAAGATAGACAGGATATTTCTGAAGCTGATTCTCTACATAATTTTTAAAGAAAAAAGAAGTTACTTAAAAGCCAAACAGTCTTAAAGGTGTATCTATTTCTATATAACTTCTGGTACCTTATGTATATTAAGAACTATGCATTCTATGTCTGAAACATAATTTCTGAAAATAATGGAAGCATAGAATCTTTCTGAGATACTCATTAGAACAAAGAATGTTAAAACATGCTACTTTATACCAAGAACATCATGCAGGTCCTTTCTGCTCTTGCCTCTGTCTATGTGATCAGATCCCTTCCCCATACTGGAAGGGATCATAAAAAATACAATGTGAAAGTCTCTTTGGAATATAGAATGTTTGGTCATTGAAATTAATGCCATAAGGAACTTAGACCCAAAGTGTTATCTGTGGACTATATACTATACTGTACCTTAAGACACTGTGATTAGTAGAACCCTTATTGGGAGCTTATCTAACTTAACCCTTCATTATGTACTGGAGAATTTAGGCAAATTACATATATCACAAGAGCGGAGTGACTTGCCCGAGGATACATAAGTTAAGGCTAGACCTCATTCTCGTACTCGGGATTCACTTCTGGTTCGTAGTTCAGTTCATTGCTCATTCCGTTCCACCCCATTGCCTCTTCACTTTCATGTTTACACAAGTCTTTGTTTCCTCAAAGCATTTGTACTTTCACATATTTTAATTTGTTGATAATGTGAGCTCCATCCATAAAATATCTTTCATACAAGAAGCTGTATCTGCTAAAATATGTTAGGTAACATAAGTTGTGTACGGATGCCAGATTATCCTGGAATTCCTTTGGAGTTATTGTGAATAAACATGTGAATGCCTAAGGAATTCATCATTTAACAGTAGCAGTGAACACCAGCAGGAATGCTTTTTAACTTTTCCATACACCAGTCTGTCATTGATTTTGCTATGTGTCAGCAACCTGTCTTGGTTATTGGCTTCATAATTGTAGAATAGTATTTCTTGGTATCAATATGAAGAAATTCTTTGAAATTCAATTAGTGATTACAATTGTAGCTGACCCAAATGACAATGGAAAGATTCATAGTTGGTGCAAGCATGTTACCAAGGATAATTTGTATTCAAAAAGTGGCCAAATATACATATATATATATATATATAAAACCACTACATGTTGCATAGGTGTTCTTGAAGAGTAAAACCAGAGAAGGACTTCCAAGGCATTGGGCAGTTCTTCTGTAGAGGATTTTTGGAAAGCTTGGATAAAAATTGCATGATGAGAGAAATAAAGTTGTAATGTAGTCTAGAAAAATCTGTCTACTCGAATTATATATACTGCATCACCTCCCAGTTGCAACTCAATCCCTTACAGTCTGGCTTCTGATATCACTAATGAACTCATCTCTGAGGTAACTAGCTATTTCTTAATTGCTGAATCTCATGGCCTTTTCTCAGCCATATCTTGGTCTTCTTAACTTCTTTGTAGCTTTTTCCATTGATTGGTTCTTTGAGACCAGGTACAGTTTGGCCACCCCCTTCCCCTAGATACTCTTCCCTTCCTTGTCTTTCATGACACTATACTTTTCTAGTTCTCCTCTTACTGAACTAAATTTTCTTTCTCAGTGTCCTTTTCTATGTCATCATCCATGTCTGACCTCCAAATCATAGCTGTACTCCAGAATTCTGTCATGATCCATCTTCTCTTCTTTTTATCTATACACTTTCTTGATAAATTTTGTTAGCTCCCATAGGACTAATTATCCTTTTTATGCAGATGACTCTAAAATCTGTGTATTCAACCCTAATCCCTCTCCTGAGCTCTAGTTTCTTTTAAATAACTGCCTGTTAGACTTGTCTACATGTATACCCATAGATTTATTCAAACTCAACATGCTCAAAATGGAGCTCTTTATCTAAGCTACTGCTGCTGTCTTCTTGCCAGCCCCCTGCCATTTCAGTCTTGAACCAGAGACCATGACCTGAAGGACTTAACCCTTTTGACTTCAGAAATCCCAATCTGTAACTCCCACTACCCTGATTGGTGAGCGCTTCATGTAGCCTATCTCAGCAGCCCTAGCCATACTTCACTTCTCTCCTGGGACATCTTCCCTGCCACTCTTGCATGTATTTTCTCCCCTTTTCCCCTGACTTTCTAATTCTAGAAGCATAGTCAAAAAAGTACCATAATTTTTAATGGGAAAGGTCTGTCATTCGATTCCCCTATGATTCTATTCACCATCCCTGTAATTATTTGAGCCAAAATAAAATACTCCTCCTTGGTCATCATTTCTCTGAATGTATTGTCACCCCCATCAGAATACAAGTCTCTTGAAGTCAACAGTTGTCTCTGCTTTTGTATTTGTATGCCCAATATTTAGCATACAAGTGCTTAATACATTCTTTCTTCATTCATTTGTTCATAAACCTGTCCTTTCTCCAAACTTCGCTGTTTTTGTTGAGGACACTACTATCCTTCTACTTCCTCAGGTTCACAACCTCAGAGGTATCCTTGACTCTTCACTTTCCCTCTAGTCTCTCTTCTGAAATAAAAAGCTAAAGGCTAAAAATGAGCATACTTTATGAGGATTATCAAAGGGATTAGATATTTGACTTCCTTTAGACTGCCTTTGTCTGCCTCGTGGATATTTCGAAATACCAAATACAGCCTGCAGTTCAGAAATATCAAATAATGAACTACTGTAAATTCACAAAAAACTATTGACTTTATGTTCCTGTATCAAAGTATGGGGAAAGGGGTAAAATGAAAAGATTTTCTTTCCTTTAAGGAAGAAAAAGATCTCATTCAGGGCCTTCAAAAACATTCAAATTGTACTTGTCAAGTACTGGTAACTTAAAATAATGATGATAAAAATAATAGCTCATTTATAAATCCTTTAAATGCTCCCCTCAGAACAACCCCATGAGGTAGATAGTAGAAGTATTGTTATCTACCGTTTATGTATATGGAAACTGAAGCCCAGAGAAGCTAAGTGACTTGCCTATAATAACATAATTTCTGAGCCAGAGTGCAAATCCTGGATTCCTGATTCTAAATCTTTCACTCCCTAAGCCCTTCAAATTCTGGTGAACATTCTTCCCTAAGGTTATCTTTGACACTGATATCCTGTGATGTGACTTGGTCACACTTAGAGAGCTGGAAAATGACAGTGCCCCTGTTTGAACTCAGATATTCTGACTTGGCATTAAACTGTTTTCTTGTTTAGTCATTTCAGCAGTCTCCCACTCTGTTTCCTGGCAAAGATGCTGGAGTGGTTTGCCATTTCCTTCCCCAACTCATTTTACAGGGAGGAAACTGAGGCAAATAGGGTTATTTCAGACCCAGTACTCTATCCACTATACCACCTAGCTGTCTGGTATTAAACCAGGCTGCCATCCAAAAAAGAAAAAGACAGTTTGAAGATTTTAGTATAGAACTTTCTAACCAGCTCCAAGAGATATATCAATCATCTTGTTATAACATACACTTTATAAAAATTATATTCCTACTTCATAAAATGAATCGAAACCAATGCCCATTTCTCACCTGTGAATTAATAAATGAAAAAGTAAATCAACCCAACAAAGTTTTGGTTTGGATTGGTAACAGCCTGATTAAAAAGCACCATCCACAATGTACTACTGGAAATAGAAGTGGCCTTATCATGTATGTAGAGTTGGAATGAATAGATAGATAGTCCTGTTGCTGCCCTGGTACTTGTTTTTATGTATCTATGATCCCATGACTACGGATGTTCCCTCCTCCAGTTCAGACTGAAACCTACCCTCATCTTCTTCTCCTGTGTGCTTCTTGTGGATGTTGTACCATAAGTCCTCCAGAGAGAATCGGCCCAGCATACTAGAAGATTCCTCCTGTCTTTTAATATTTTGTGAATACTGGGGTAACACTTTTCGTATCCTATTTGAATAGCCTATGAATAGCCTATTTACTTTTCCTATCATACATGTCCTTGATGATATGTTCTGTACCACTTTATCCATCCTAGTCATCTTATTGTAAAAAAAACTGAGCCTCTTAATGCCTGCCATATTTTTTTAAAAATACTTTTACCATTGTAGAACACTAAAAAAAATTAAAAAAAATATTTTTACCAAACATAGAATATACAAAATAAACAATAGCAACAAAAGACTCCCAAACTGCATAAAGTAAAGCAAATTAGTATTTTAACAAGTGGTTATAAGTTATATATGTATCCCAGTTTGTACTTCTTATTTATGATTGATAAAAGAAACTAAGACTATGTTCATCACCTCTGAAAAAGTTAGTGTTATTTAGCATATTTGCCATGAATTCTGCTGCTGTTCAGTGCCATCTTCCTTTATATTAAGTCACAATATATGTTCTTATAGTTCTACCTTTTTCTCTCTGTATCACTTCATATAAGCCTTCCCATAATTATTTGTATTTTTTATAATCATTCCTTATGACACAATAATACTCTGTTACATTCATGTACGACAGTTTATCCATTCCCCAGTTGCTGTTCACGTAATGTTTCCAGTTTTCTGTTATTTGCTATTACAATTAGTACTGCTATAAATTTTTGTGCAGTTGACTCATAGGATCATAGTTTTAGAACTGGGAGAGTGCTCATACATCTTCTAGTCCAATTCCCTCATGTTATGGATGACAAAATTAAAGAGCAGAGGGGTTGTGACTTGCCCAGTGCTATCTAGCAGAGTTGGCATTGCAGCCTAGGTCCTCTGACTCCATTCCAGCGCTCCTTCTACTGTGCCATAGTGTTGTTGGTTTTTCTTCATGTCATAAACCTTCTTGGGCTATAAACTTTAAAAATCCACAGCGTACCTGTCCATTACCCTTTGTGTCACCTGCAGTTTGACTGTCTGAAGGTCATAGAGTTTGTGACATTAAATATTTAGAGCATCCACAGAGAATATATTTGGTTGTTTTGTGGTAGGAGCCCCTTGGGATCATTGAAAGTCCTATACAGTTTCCCCAAAACAATCCAATCTCCTTTTATTCACCAGTTCATTTACCGTCTATGCTCCCTATCCAAGTTGTGTGTGCTGATGTTCTAATTCACTGAGTTGCACATTCAACTATGTTCCTTTAATCTGAACAACATGAACAATATACTGTATAAATTGATAAGGCTCATTTCTTTTCAATGACTAAGGATATCACTGAGGGTACATGAAATATTAAAAGAATCAGAGGGAGAGTTTAAATCGAGAGAGCATTGGACATGAAGTTTAATTACACTCGTCAGCTATGGGCAGATTCCAAACCTCATTGTTTATATAAAATGAGGGTGTAATGATGGGTGTGACAATACTTTGTAAACTGCAGTAATAACAATAGCAATAATAGCAACAGCACAGAGCAAAGTGCTTCATAAATATCACCTCATTTGATCCTCATAAATCTTGTAAAATAGGTGCTTTGGTTTTAACCATTTTATAAACAAAGAAATAGAGTCTGAGAGATTAAGTGTCTTGCTCAAGTCACACAGCTAGTAAGTTTCTGGGACAGGATCAGCTGTTACTATTATGTAATCCTTGTTACTCTTTGGTTAAACCCATTTGCGAAGACTTAGTAACATGTGCATTACACATTTCTAATACCAGCCACAGTAAGCCTTACATGTTATTCTTGAGGTTGTTGTTCTTGCTCGGCCTGTGCTACTTATTAGCTGTGTGACTACGATAGGATTCTTCTCTGAGCATCACCCTCTTCATCTATAAAATTGAAATAAAAATATTTGTACCATTTACCTGCCTCTTATAAGATTGTTATGAGGAAAGTGCTCTAGAACTGTGAAATAGTTTCATGATTGTTGACAGTTATTATGTATCAGCATATGTCTCCCAGCAAGATATCCCAACCAACTGGAAGACAAGGGCTCAAGGAAGAATTAAAGAAAGGAAGATACCCTGTTACCCTCACCCTGTCCTTTCATCCTCCAGTTAGGTAGCACAGTGAATAGAGCTCTGAACCTAGAAATCAGGAAGACCTGAATTTAAATCCAGCCTCAGATACTTACTGGCTATGGGACTCTGAGCTTGTCATTTAACTTCCATCTAGTTCAAGTTCTTCAACTATAAAATAAGGATAATAATAGCACCTACCTCCCATAGTTGTTGCAAGGATAAAGTAAAGCACTTCGCAGTCCTTAAAGCACAATTTAAATATTATCATTGATGATGATGATGATGATGATGATGCCATCCATATTCTTTGGTTTTGTGGTAGCTTTGCTTAGGAAAAATGAATCAAAGTACTACTTGACAGTTCCCTCACAGACACTTTCCATGGAGACCAGAGAAAAAGGGATGTGAATAGTGTTCTTGGCACATAGTAGGCACTGAATGTTTATTGATTGATTTATTATATAGATCTTGCATAACTGGATGTCCCATAGGCCCCTCAAACTTCATATGTCAAAAACTGAAATAATTATTTTTTCCCAAAAACCTCTTCCCTCCACCTTCTGAATTTCCCTATTTCTGACAAGGGTATGACCAATCTTTTGGTCACCCAGGATCACAGCCTTGGTATAGATAGTGCCCCATATATCCAATCAGTTTCAAAATCTTGTCATTTCCACCACCAGTCTTATCTCTGGCATGCCCATCCCCTTCTCTCTACTTCCATGACCACCATTGTAGTTCAGGTCCTCATGGCCTCTCACCTGTAATTTGCAGTAGCTTCCTAATTGGTCTTCCTGTCCCTAGTCTCCCTTCTCTAATTCATCCTCCACCTAACTGCCAAAGTGATTTTTTTTCAAAGTACAGGTCCTACTATGCCTTTCTCCTACTCAGTAAACTCTACTGGTTCTCCTTCCCTCTAAGACCAAACATAAGCTCTTTTGTTGAGCTTTCAAAATCCTTCACAGCCTTGGCCCCATCTTTAAAGTACATTGTTCCCATTCTCTCACTCCAAGGTCTAACCATACTTGTCTTCTACTAGTTTTTCAATCTTTTGGCTTTGTTTTATTGTTTCTTGATTTCTCATAAAGTCATTAGCTTCTATTTGCTCCATCCTAATTTTTAAGGAATTCTTTTCTTCAGTGAGCTTTTATATCTCCTTTTCTGTGTGCCCAGTTCTGCTTTTTAAGGCATTCTTCTCATCCACTTTTTGGACCTTTTTTACCAACTAGTCTGTTTTTGAGGTGTTATTTTCTTCAGTATTTTTTAGTATGTCTCTTTTAGCAAACTATCGATGTGCTTTTTATGATTTTTTTGCATCTCCTCTCAGTCTTTCCTTTACCTCTTACTTGATTTTCAAAATCCTTTTTGAGCTCTTCCATGACCTGACACCAATTCATATTTTTCTTGGAAGCTTTGGTTGTAGGAGCTTTGACTTTGTTGTTCTCCTCTGAACATATGTTTTGATCTTCCTTGTCACCATAGTAATTCTCTATAGTCAGAGTTTTTTCTGTTGTTTATTTTCCAAGCCTATTTCTTGACTTTTCACTCTTCATTAAAGTAGGGCTCTGCTTCCAGGGTGGAGGGCACATTGTCCCAAGCTTCATGGACCTTGTGTAGTTGTTTCAGAGATTCCTCCAGAGACTTGCAAATTCTCAGCTCCTCCAAGGTGGTATGCTCTAAGGAGACATGTTTACTACCCTTCTGGCCTATGCTCTGGTCTGTAAGTGACCACAAGCACTCTTTTCTGCCTTGTAACTGTAAAGAGGTTCCCTCTCCACTGTGGCCACATGCTTTGCTATGTTAGTGCTCCTCTTCACTCTGGGACTGCCACCTAGGACTGTGACCCAGATCCAAGTATAGGCAAAGCAACAGAGTCCTGTCTCAGTGCTAGCAAAGAGACCCCTATAATCTCCTGACCAGTTGTTTGACCTCCTTACAATCTGTGGCTGAGAGCTTCAGAAGCAGCCATTATCCCTGCTGATTCAGTTACTCCTAAGGCCTGCTTCTGGTTTGCTAGAGCTGCCACTGCCTTTTTTGGCCTGTGCTCCTCTCCCATTCTGGTGCAACAGACCCCTCCTGCAGACTTTTCTAGTTAGCTTGGATTGGAAATTTGTTTCACTCCATCTTTTTGTGGGTTCTGCCACTCTAGAATTTGTTCAGAGTCATTTTTAGAGGTATTTGGAGGAGAGCTACGGAGAGTTCCTGCCTTTGCTGTGCCATCTTGACTCTGCCTCTGTAGACTTGCCTTCTTGCTGTTCCTCATAGAATATTCTATCTCTCATTTCTTCACCTTTGCACTGGCGTCTCCCATGACTGGAATGAACTCTCACCTCCTAGAATCCCTGCTCAGGTGAAACCTGCATGAAGACTTCCATGCTCCCTCCCCTCAACTGCAGCTAGGTGGCACAGTAGATAAGAGTACTGGGCCTGAAAGCAGGAAGAGGAGTTCAAATACAGGTTCAGACACTTAGTCACTGTGTGACCCAGGGCAAGTCACTCTGTCTTAGTTTATTTAACTATAAAATGAGGATAAAGATTGTACCTATCTCTTGTTGTGAGGATCACATAAGATAATATTTGTAAAGAGCTTAGCATAATACCTGGTATACAGTAGAGGCTTAATAAATGCTTACTCTCTCCTTCAGCTTCTAGTGCTCTCCCTCCCCTTCAAAATGTACTTTGTAGTGTGTGTGTGTGTGTATGTGTGTACATGTTGTCTTCCCTGATAAGAATGCAAGCTTCTTGAAAGCAGAGACCATTTTTATTTTTGGCAACTTCCAGCACATAGTAGGTGCTTGGCAAATGTTCGTTGCTTGCTTGATGATCAGTTTAGCCAATCCACAAGAATATGGAAATAGCTATTATACATACCACTTCTCATAATGGTATTTACTATACTATGATTTTATGTATTGTCATTTTTCCAGAACTTTGGATATTTGAAAATATCTCCTAATAGTAAACTTACAAATTCCATTTAAATGTATCTTTATAATGCTTAACTTCAAAGTAATGGAATTTTCCCCTTGCACAGCAGTGCCCACAAAATCCTGTTCTGATGTCTTATCCTGCCATGGAGGTGACCCTGTATTCTCAGAGACTATTCCAGCAGAGCACAAGCTCTTGGCAGATTCTAACATGCTGGGAAGGCACTGAGTATGGTCCTGGAAATAAACTGTGTCTACTTTTTGATGACAAACTTGCTGAGTTTAGAGAGCCTCATCATCAGTAGGCTAGCCACTTGGTGAGGAATTTTTTGTCCATGACAACCCATGAAACAAAGAAGAATTTAAAATGGCTTCCATCTCCTGACGTTCCCTTCCATTTCTGCAGTGATGGTAGCAGTGTGGCAGGAAATGAGCGGCTGAGGTCATTAAGAATCATACTTTTCTATAAATGCTGTAAATATGAAATCTTTGTCCAGTGACCATCAAGTGTGCATTCTACTAGTGGAGTTGGATCATTTTAGTCTTAACATTCTTGATATAAATGAAAGCAGAAGACAAAAGAAATCTGCACAGTTCTTTTCATTATACTAAGTCTTTCCCTAAAACAAAGACCCATGCTATAAAAATCACTTTTCTTCCAGTGCTATTTTATAGCTGACAATTGGAATGATGTAGCCTCCAGAGAGAGGCAAGTGCTTGGTGTGAGCAGGCTGCAACATGTTACATAGAAGGAATTACACCAGAGAAACAGTGGAAAGGCTGTTATTAGAGATAGGAGAAAGAAAAGATAAGTTAGGATAACTGAAGGATAGCCCCTGTGGGTCTGTTGGTATCCATTTTATGTCAGGACAGTTACTAGAATAAGTTACTAGAAAGTTATTCGATGAACTCTGTTTGGCAGACTCATGGGAAGAAATGAGTAAAAGTTGTTCATAATGGATAGGCATGGGTAGGTTACAATCTGCAGTGTTGGAAGGAGTGCTACCTTCATCAATGAGATCATGGATCCATTGAAGTACAGTACTCAATATGCCACGTTCATGAAAAGCAGTATGAAGCAAAGTCTACCTTTTGATGCAAGATTTATAAGAATTCATTACTTTTGTGGTTTTGCTCATGAAAACAATATTACATTTCTTAAGAATCTAACAATGTTGATTTGTTGTTGTACCTTTTGAGGTCTAGAATTTTTGTAAGGAGACAGGGGTATAAAGAAAAGGTCAGTGAAACTAGTTGGTGTTTATGCCAGAAACAGAATTGTGAGATACTACATTGTGCTTCCTTCTACCCCAAAATTCATAAACATGAAGTGAACCTAATTTTTAAACAAAAAAAACCCCACCATCATCCAAGAGAATATTTTTTTTAAAAAATCAGAGAAAAATTTTAAGAATATTAATGTACAAATTGTTTTTATGACTTCACAGCCCATATTTCTACATAACTTGCAAACGTTAAGTTTCTATTTCTGTCTCTAAGTTGGAAAGAACTACTTATATCCAAAAACAAATTTACATATCTCTAATTATATTAAACTTAATAGATGCCCTCTAGTTTGAATGAACCCGCCAATATTTATTGGGCTTCTTTTTTTTTTTTTTTAATTTTTGAAACTGAAATTACCATAAATGGCTATACTCACAAAATGTACCAATGCAAAGTGAACCGAACTTCGGAGGTCATTGCAAAATTTAGCCTCAGATTTCTAGATAATAGGTTCATCTATAAATGACTCATAACATCACTAAATGGTATTGTAACTTCCTCTAATTAAAATTTGTCACAATGTGGAATTCACCATCGACCTGAAAATTCTTTGGAACTGATCCGATTCGTAAATTTTATTGTGCTGTTTTGCCAAGATTTGTTTTCTTCTCTGATTTTTTCAGTCAAGCAAAAGTTCTCATTTGTGTAAAGAGCCCTTGCTCTTCAAACTGAGGCAAGAAGGTTCAGAATCATACAGTCCACATCTGTATGCTTTAGGGCCAAATACAAGCCTGTCATTCTTAAGGTTGCTGACCAATTGTATTAGAACAACAACCAAAAAAAAAACCCACCAGTGCTGAACAAAGCATATTCAAAATGTCCTTCCGAAGGCATCATTGTTGATGACTATTTTTCTTGATTGGAACTGTGAAGTAATGGGAAAAGCCCTGGAATCGAAGTCTCAGAAGTCCAGAATCTGAGTCTTGCTTTTGCCACTTTGTATCTTTGTGACAACACAATATTCTACATTTCTAGGCTTTACATTGTTCATCTGTGAAATGATCGCTGAGAACTGGTCCCTTCCAGCTCTAACATTCATTGTTATGTGTTCTAAGATTCCTTCCATTTCTAACATTTTGTGTGTGTTCATCCTTCATTGCCAAAGAAGACCATGCCATCAGAATAATAATGACATGACTTGCACTTAACTGTTTTGAGTGAGCAAGGGCTGTGCAGGTCACCAGCCTCATTTTCTCCTCCAGAGCTATCTGAATCCAGTGACCAGATATTCATCAGGATGACTGGAGATGACCCAGGATGAGGCATTTGGGGTTAAGTGACTTGCCCAAGGTCACACAGCTGGTGTCAAGTGTCTGAGGTGAGATTTGAACTCAGACCCTCCTGACTCCTGCCCTGGTGCTCTATCCACTGCACCACCTAGCTGCCTCCTAACATTTTATATTCTAACAGTTGATAGTCTAAAGTTCTTCAAATAGCAGCTTTCTATTCAAATATTCATATAATCTTGTTAAACTTCTCATTCAGTTCTAAGGTTCTTCCTCTTGACCCTGTAAACCTTACTGAGCTATCTTAAAGATCAAATGAAACGGTGTTTGTGACAGTTCTTTATAAGCTGGAAATTGCTATAATAAAAATCAGCTACTTCTTAGTTAAACATATTGGGGGGGGCCACAAGCCTTTCCAATCCAAGTTTTCCTTTTGAAATCTCCTTTTTTGGCAATATTGGCTTAGCAGTTCTGAAGTTTGCTTCTTACCTTTACACCTCTGAACAATTGATTTTGATTAGCAACATTACACTCAGCATTTACTTTGACATCTCTGAGAACAAACAGTCATTTTAAATGCCTTTTTTTTTTAAACCAAATCATGACAGGGACATCAATCCTTTCTCTGGTATATGAAGTCCTGTAATATTAATTGGCTGTCAGATTCTGAAGAAGTAGTGGATTAATGTGCTTGATCGCAGCGCTCTGTTCAGAGACTGAAGTTTGATCCTGATGTCCCCAGTCTCTGTACTTAATGCAATTACAGATATGCATTCAGGACATTTGAGTGGATTGCATTTCATTAATATGATTTGAGCGGACAACATTAAGCTGCTGTCGGGCCCTTTCTGACAGCTAATTACTAGAATGAAGTGTGTATATTTCTTAGGAACAATGGCATACTCATTGGGACCATGAAAACAATACAGAAATAGTGCTTTAAAAGTGGGATATTACTTTTTGCACTTGTCATGGTTCTAAAGATTGGTATTTAGTGAGAAATTGGAAAAAGGGAGGACTTTCAAACAAAATGTTAGAGCTAGAAAGGATCTAGACTCTGTTTTTAAAGAGAATATGAAAATATAGATGTTAGTACTAAAAGAGATGTTAGGACAGAGTCTGAGAGTGACAGAACATGAAATAATAAGTAGCAGAACTGGGGCTAGAAACTAGATCTTCTGATTCATAGGATTATAGATGAAGCTCTGGAAAGAACCTAGAAAGGTCCCTGAGTCCAGCCCCTTATTTTACAGTTGAGGTCATTGAAGCCCAGAAAGGTTAAGTGATACGTTAACCTGAGTTAGCCTGAGGTTGGATCAAACACCAGTCTTCCTGATTCCATGTCCAGCACCCTACACTATGGCACACTACCTTTCCTCTCCCTTCCCACAGACAGAAATAGCAGTTAATTGAATTTCAATCCTCATTTTCCTTAACCTCTCTACAGCCTTTGACACTGTTGATCAACCTCTCCATCTTGATGCTCTCTTCTTTCTAGGTTTTTAAGACACCATTCTCTCCTAGTTCTCCTACCTATTTGGCCATTCCTTCTCACTCATGTTTGCTGGATCCAGATCACAATCTCTAACCACAGATGTCCCAGGTGATTCTGTCCTGGGTCCTCTTCTCTTCTCCCTCTTAATCTCTTCAGTTCCTATGAATTTAATCACCATCTCTATGCTGATGATTCTCAATTGTATCTATCCTGTCCCTGCTCTCTGCCAACCTCCACTCTTGCATCTCCAACTGCCTTGCAGACATCTCATAAACTAAACATGTCCAAAATGGACTTCATTGTCTTCCTCTCCCTTAACTCCCCAATTACTGTGGAAGGCCATACCATCTTCCCAGGACCTAAGAATTCCAACCTAGGAGCCATCCTCAATTTCTCACTGTCTCCATTCTGTTGCCAAGGCCTGTCAATTTGTAGCATGTCTTGAATGTACCCCCTTGTCTCCACCCCATACAGCCACCACCCTGGTGTAGGCCCTCATCTCCTCATGCTTAGACTGTTTCAGTAGCCTGCTGGTGGGTCTGCCTGCCTCAGAGCTCTCTCCCAATGCTCCTTCATTTTTTTTCTTTTTTGGGGGAGGGGCAGGTTTCATTTATTTATTTATTTAAATTAGTTAATTTGTTTAATTAATTAATTCTGCAGTCACTTCCATATAACTTAGATTTTTTTCCTCCCCCTCCCCCCCGACAGCATGCAGTCTTATGTAGGTTCTACACATGCATTCTTATTAAATACATTCTCACCTTAGTCATGTTGCATAGAAGAATTAAAATGAATGGGAGAAACCATGAGAACAAAACAAAACAAAGCATAACACAAGAGAAAATGGTCTACTTCATTCTGTGATCAATGCATCCTTCATTCAGCCACCAAAAGGATTTTCCCAAAGCCCAGGTCTAACCATAGCATCCACCATAAGCCTGTCACCTCCAGGATCAAGTAAAAAATACTCTTTTTGGCATTCAGAGCTCTTCATAACCTGCCTCTGCTGCTTTTCTAGTCTACTTACACCTTATTCCTCACCCTGTACTCTTTGATCCAGTGACTTTGGCCTCCTTGATGTTTCATAAACAAGATACTCCATCTTTCAGCTCTGGGCATTTTCTCCACCTACTCCCATCTCCAGAATGCTCTGTCTCTCATCTCCATGTCCAGGCTTCCCTGGCTTGGTTTAAGTACCAGCTAAAAGCCTATCTTCTACCAAAAGCCATTCCTAGTGCCTCCTAATACTAGTACCTTCCCTCTGTTGTTTCCTGTTTCTCCTATATGTAGCTTGTTTGCATATATTTGTTTGATGTTTCCCTCATTCGATTTTGAGTTCCTCGAAGGCAAGGACTGTTTTCTGTATCTTTTGGCATCTCTAGCACTTAGTATAATGCCTGACACATACTGGGTCCTCAGTAAATGTTTACTGATTGAGTAATTGCCCTCTACAATAAGGGAAATAGAAGGTATAAGGGTAACACTATTATCCTATTTCCTCGGGCTTATAGTCTAGGAGTCATCCTTGATTCCTCACTATCTTCCCTTACTTCCAATCTGTTGCCAAGGCCTGTTCATTTCACTTTTGCTATATCTCTCCAATATGGCCTCCTCTCTCCTCTCTCACTGCCTCTACTCTAGTACTCATGCCTTAATGCTTTGACTATTCTAATAGCCTGCTGAGGGTCTGTCTACCAACTTGCCTCTCCCAACTCCAATCCATCCTCCATCACACAAGCATGCACATGCACATGCGCACACGCACGCATGCACACACACACACACACACACACACACACACACACACACACACCCCTTCTATTGCCTCCAGAATCAAAAACAAAATCTTTTGTTTGGTATTCAGAGCCTTTTATAACCTAGCCTTACATCCCCACTTCCCTTTTGAGTCTTCTTATGCCTTATTCTCACCACATACTCTTTAGTCTGGTGACAATGGTCTCTTTGCTGTTCCTTGAAGAAGACTAAACAAGAAAATCAGATTGTGAGTTCCTTAAGGGCAGAGACTCATTTATCTCTTTTTACATCCCTAGCACTTAGCACAGTGCCTGGCACATAGTAGGCATTTAATAAATGTTTATTGACTAAGGTGAAGAAAACTGGAACAGTAGGAGGGCATGGGGGACAGCCAACAAAAATACAGAGTTGGGAGATAGAATGTTTAGTGTGAAAAACAAGAAGAAGAAGAGGGTTATTGAACTGCAGAATATATGGAAGGTGGAGCTAGGTGTAAGAAAACTCAAAAGGTGGGAGAGGACCAGGTTATAAAAGGCTTTGTAAGCCGAAGGACTTTATATTTGATTCTGAAGGTAATATTGGTAATGCTGGTGGTACTAGCATTTATTCAATAGGGAAGTAATATGGTCAGACCTGTCTTTTAGGAAGATCATTTTGACAGCTATATGAGAGATAAGTAACGAAACCAACCAGTAAGCTATTGGAATAGACCAGGCAGGAGGTGATAAGAGCCTGAACCAGTGTGGTAGCAATGTCAAAGGAGAGAAAGGGGGTTATTCAAGAAATGTTATAAAGATAAAATTCATAGAATTTGGCAACAGGTTGAATGTGGAAGTTGAGAGAGAGTGAGGAGTCAAGGAAGACACCAAGGCTGTGAGTCTTGGTGACTAGAAGGATGGTCATACCCCCACAGTAAGAGGAGAGATAGGAAGACAGAGGGTTTGGGGAAAACAGTGTGTTTAGTTTTAGACATGTGCAATTTAAAATGACTATGGGACATGTAGTTTAAATTGCCGTTACACGGTTGGAGATGTGATTCTGGAGGTTAGAAAAGAAAATCATCGTCATAAAGATGAGAATTGACTCCATGGTAGCTGATGAGACCACCAGGTGAAATTGTGTAGAAGGAGAAATTAAGAGGACCCAGGACAGACAGAGCCTTAGGGAACACCCATCATTAGGTGAAATTTCACAAAGGATTATCTAATTCAATCTCTGTCCAATGCATGAATTTCTTCTCCAACATGCCTTACCAACTTGGCTCTCTAACCAGTGTAGGGACTAAACACTCACTTTTCCATGACTCTTACTTACCCTTCCCCACATTCAGTTTCTTTGTCTGTAAAACAGAATTCTAACTGCTTTGCATATGTTACATTTTTCTAAGAATCACAGGAGATCATGGATCCTGCCATTCAATGCCCTCCACAGTCTAATTCCAAAATAATCTTTCTTGCCTTACTGTTCTAATAGAATCAGAAGTGAAAAGGACTGCATAGGATCATAAAATCATACTATCATAGATCTAGGTTTGTCAAGAACCTTAGAGGTCATCCAATCCAACCTCCTAGTTTTATAGATAGGATACTGGGGTACAGAGAGGTAGACTTGCCCAAGGTCACACAAGTAGTAAGTGTCAAAGTCTACTTAGCATTTGCTTGAAAAACTCCAATGTTGGGGATCCTGCTTGACCTTTCAAGTCTGCCCATTACGCTTTTGGATAACTCTCATTGTTAGAAAGTTATTTCTTACAATGACCATAAATTTGTCCTTCAGCAACTTCTCTCTGTTGTTCTCGGTTCTACCCTCATATCCTATGTGTTACAGACACATAGGACTATTCTCTAGTCAGGAGAATTTGAATTCTGCTTCCAACACTTCCTTTCTGTGGTACCACAGGCAATTCTTCACTTCTCTCAGCTCAGTTTCCTCATCTATAAAATGAAAATGATGATAATAAGCAGATCCAGACATCTCCTTTCTGAACGCCCTGCCATCGCCTTCTCCTTCTGAGATCACATTCTGGGTCACTTGATCCACCACCTTTCCTTGCTCTCCTGATGTTAAGTTAGCCAGCAGAAATTCACAAAGCCTACATTATCTAGCTGACCCTTGTATTAAGCAGATTTGTTCTGTGAAGTTTGGGTTCAGTCAAAGGGCCACATTTGAGGACCTAGAGGGCCACATGTGGCCTCCAGGTTGTAAATTCCCCATGCCTGTGGTTCTAAACAATTAATCAGTCACCCATCCTGGGCTTCTTTTTGCCATCTATTTTGCAAACATGTATTCCTCCCTGCCTCCATTCCCACCCTACCCAACCCCCAGCTTATACCTTTTGTTCTAGAACAGTAGTAAAATCTGTACTACCATTGATTCTGGGAAGGTCATGTCAGTTGACTCCCCTATGGCTCCATTCCTTTGAATTCCTAAAAGAAAATACCCATGTCTGGCCACTGCTCTTTTTTTATCTATCCTCTTTCTACTAGAATCTAAGTAAGTTTCTTAAAGGCAAAAACTGTCTCATTTTTTTATTTGTATCCCCAAGAGTTAACACTTTATTTTGTGTATAGTGTTTAATAAATTTTTTCATTCATTCATGGCACTTTAAAGTTTGCAAACTACTTTATATGTTAACTCATTTGAACCTCACAACAACTCTGTGAAATAGGTATTATATGATATTTTCCCCATTTTGAGATAACAAATACTGCAATAACAAAAATGGGAGGAAACAATAGAAAAGGAAATCCCATTCAAAATAAACATAAAATTCATAAAATATCTGGGAGTCAACCTGCTGAATCACATTAAAGACATATAAATTAAATAACAAAACAGTCTTTAAACAAATAAAGACCACTTAAATAATTAGAGTGATACCTGCTTACTGTTTGTGGTTGAGCCATGCCAGTATAGTAAAAATGATAACATAACCAAATTAATTTACAGATTTAATGTTATACCAATCACACTAACAAGGGAATCCTTTATGAAGCAAGATAAAGTATCAACATTTATTTAATGAAACTAGAATCTCAAGGGAGGGAGGAGTAGCACTTTTGGACGTTAAATTATACTAAAGTAGTAATCATCACAACTACCTAAGACTGGTTAAAAAATATGAAAGTAGATCAGTGGAATGACTAGATAAGGAAGAATAAGAAAGAAACTCATTTTTTTCACTTACTCTTGCTTTCCCTTTTATCATCATGTTTTCTATACATGGCTTCTCAACTCTTGCTCTAATTAGATTATAAGCTTCTTGAGAGAAACATCTGTGTAATATCTCCTTTTGTATCTCCTTCCCTGATCTTGGGGTCTTTCACATACTATATATTTAATAAATATTTATTCAGTTGAGTTTACTAGAATAATGTATGGGATGGTATTTTATGAGCTGGAAAACACACATGTGATTGCTGAGCTATTGTCAATAATATGTGAAAGATCACAGAAAACAGGTAAAAGATTGAAGAAGGGTAAATGTCCTGATTTTTACAAAAGAAAAGAGATCTGGGTATGCATTCTTTAAGTCAGTGAGCTTGACTTTAATTCCTAGAAATATTCAGCACTGATCCTTAAAGAGATGGAAAGAAAAGGAAGCAGTGATTAAAAAGAGCCAGCCTGGCTTCTTAAAGAATGGGTCATGCCAGAATAACTTTATTTCCTTTTCTGCTGTCTACTAAACTAGTAGATCGGAAGATAAAATTTATGTAGATTTTGACAAAGCATTTGATAAAATATCTCATACTATTCATGTGGAAAAGATAGAAAGATGTAGACTACATAGTAATGAAAATTGATTGACTTGAAATTGAATGAATGGCTGGACTCAAAGAGTAATTGTTAATGAGTTAATGTCAGCTTGGCAAGAGGTCTCCAGCGGAGTATCCCAGATACCTATGCTACATAACAATATTTTTCAATGGCTTTTCATGAAGGCATTTGATAAATGTCATGCTTATGGAGTTTATAAGTGACAGCTAATATAGTGAATGACAGAATGCAGATCCAGAAAGATCTTAGCAGTCCAGGGTTTCAGTGTGAATCCAATAAGATGAAATTCAGTACAGAAAAATGTAAATTCTTATTGTTGTCGTCGTTCTGTCATGTCATTTGTGTCAGACTTTGACCACATTTGGGATTTTCTTGGCAGAGATACTGGAGTGGTTTTCCATTTCCTTCTTCAGCACATTTTTACAGAGGTGGAACTGAGGCAAATAGGGTTAAGTGACTTGCCCAGGGTCACTCAGCTTGTAAGTGTCTGAGGTCAGATTCAAACTTAGGAAAATGGGTCTTCCTGTACTCAGACTCAGTACTCTACCCCCTGTGCCATCTAGCTTCCTGTAACTTCTTATACTTGGATTTAAAAAAAAATTAGCTTCAAAAGCACAGGATGGGGGAGACATGGTTAGAAAGCGATTTGTTTCAAAAAAAGATGTGGGTGAGTCATCAGTGTGATGTGGGAGCCAAAAAAAGTGAATGTGATCTTGAGGTGAATTAAGAGAGGCAGAGCTTCCAAGAATAAGAGAGTGATAGTTGTGCTGTATTTGCATCATTGGACCACATATGAAGTATTGCGTTCAGTTCTAGATAACATGACTAAGAAAGCTATTGATTAACTGAAGAATATATATACAAGATAGCAAACAAAATAGTGCACATTTAGTATATTGTAGTGGAGTTTCCCTTCAAATATGAGTTGGTATAGATAGCCACAGAAATCCCTTTAACCCAGAATTCTCTGATTTTGTGGTATGTTTGTATGCATGTGTATGAAGTTATTATTTATTATTGCTATTGCATTGTAACCTGTGACTGATTGGACTTGCAGTGTTCGAAGATACTGTTTAAAGAACCTATCATTCCCCCAGTTCACTCAAGAAAACCTAATATAATAATAATAACATTCTCATTACATAGGTCATCTGAAGATTGTGATTCCTTTTTTACCTATGAAAAAACTAATGCTCAGAAAGGAAAGTAACTTACAGTTTGAATTTGTTCTACCAGGTCCGAGAATGCAGAAGAAGGATAAATGTGTATGTAAAGAGAGATTTACACATAAATCATCAATAGTCTTTTATATTACCAACAAAATCCAAGAGAAATGTCACTGAAAATAATAACAAACATCGTAAAATACTTGGAAATCTTTATAAAATACTTGGAAATCTGCATTCCAAGACACACTCAGGACTATGAACACAATTATAAAACATTCTTCGCACATAAAAAGACAGATCTAAATAATTAGAGCAATATTAATTGCTTGTAGTTAGGCTGAGCCAATATAATAAAAATGACAATACTCTCTGAATAAATTTATTCAGTGCCTTGCTATTCAAACTACCAAATGAGTACTTTATAGAGCTAGAAGAAGTAATGTTTTAAAAAATTCATCCAAAGAAACAAAAAGGTCAAGAATCTCAAGGGAATTAATGGGGAAGTGGGAAGTGGGGGGTGGAGGGGTAGGCAGCAGTACCAGATCTCAAACTATACTACAAAGCCTTAATCATCAAAACAATTTGATACTGGGTAAAAGATTGAAAGGTTGATCAATAGAATCATTTAGGTAAACCATATGCAGAAGCAAATGAACACAGTAGTCTAGTGTTTGATAAACTCAATGATCCCAGCTATTAGAGCAAGAACTCACTATTTGACAAAAACTATTGAGAAAACTAAAAAGCAGTCTGGTAGAAACTATATATAGACCAATATCTCACAACATATATCAAGACAAGCTCCATGTGGGTACATGATTTATATGTAAAGGGTGATATTATAAACAAATTAGAGTAGCATGGGGGGAAAATTATGTACCAGATAAATACATAGGGGAAGAGGTATGATCAAATAAGAGACATAGAGGTGTAATAGAGAGGTTCACACTAGGTATAATGGACTATTTTGGTTACCAAAAATTTAAAAGATTTTGCATAAACAAAACTAATGCAGCTAAAATTAGAATAGAAGTGGCCAACTAGAGAAAACCTTTGCAGGAAGTTTCCCTGATAAAATTCTTTTTTTTAATATATAGAGGGAACTGAGTCCAATCTATGAGAACAAGAACCATTCCCTAATTGTTTTCAGAGGCAGTAATTCAAGCTACCAATAAACTAATGGGAAAAAAATACCAAATTATTAATAATTAAAGAAATTAACATGAAAATAACTCTGAAATACTACTTCACATCAGATTGACAAAGCTGACAAAAAAGGAAAATGGCAAATGCTGACAGGGGTATGGGAAATCACATACATTGGTGCACTGTTGGTAGAGTTGTATGAACTACTTCAGCATTCTGGAAAGCAATTTGGAATTTTGTTCCCAAATAACTATTAATCTATACATACCCTTTGACCAGAGATACTGCTACTCGGTCTATATTCCAAAAAGATCAAAAAAGAAGAAACCCATCTGTTCAAAAATACTTATAGCAGTTCTTTTTGTAATGTTAAAAAATTGGAAATTTAAGTAGTGAGTGCCCATCAGATGGGGAATGGTTGAACAAGTTATAGTATATGAATGTGGTAGAATACTATTGTGTTGTAAGAAATAATGAAGGAGATGGTTTTGGAGAAACCTGTTAAGACTTGTGTGAACTGATGCAAAGTGAAGTGAGCAGAACCACAAGAACAATGTTGTAAAGACAAATAACTTTGAAAGACTTAAAAATTCTGAGCAGCACAATGACCTACCACAATTCCATAAAACTTGTGATCAAACATGCCATTCACATTCAGATAGAGGTAATGGACTCAGCATAGACAAGACACTGGGGCTTTTTTTTTCCACATGGCTAATGGGAGAATTTATTTTGCTTGATTACAAGTTACAAATTTCTAACAGGTTTTGTTTTTGTTGTGAGAGGGAAGTGGGAGGGAAAGAATTCAAAGCTGAAAATAAAATTGAATTTTAAAAAGCTAGATTTGCCCTTAATATAAGGAAAAATAAATAATAAATAGAACTGTCAAAAATAAAAGTTTTAGTGAAATAGAAGCACAATATAAGCCAAAGTTTTATATTTCAACCAAGAAAGGTAATAAAATTTGGGGCTGCATTAACAGGGATATAACATCCAGGACTAGTGGTAGAATAGTCTTGACTTTTGAAGCCCCATTTCAGTTTGGAAATTCTGTAATGTGCCTATGATTACATAGCTTGTAGTAAGTGTTGAAGAAGCTGGGCTTCAAACTCGGGTCTCCTTCCCCCAAACCCCAGGCCTTTGCCCTTTATGTGGTACTGCATGATCTCTTCTTTTGGTCTCTTTAATATATAATTTCCTAGAAAAAAAAGTACCTCTAACTTCTAAGAGTCTTTGACTGCTTGCCCAGGCCCCTCTGAGTCCCAAGGGACAGACTGAGCCAAAACAATCCCAGCAGCAGCTGAGCAGGATTTCCCTGAGGCTTTCACA
This sequence comes from Bettongia penicillata ogilbyi, assembly GCA_023548195.1. Lineage (NCBI taxonomy): Eukaryota > Metazoa > Chordata > Mammalia > Diprotodontia > Potoroidae > Bettongia > Bettongia penicillata. The sequence goes on from JAJHZJ010000304.1 coordinate 3,610,546, forward strand.
GAGTGTTTTCAGAGTTGCTGTCTGTCCCCTGAGATACTCCATCCCTGTGACCACCACGTTGTTGCTGTGGTTAGAATCTGGTCAGTGCTAATCTCAGGCCCTTTCAGTTCCCTTCCCTCCAATTTTGTACTTTTCAACCCAAGGTGGAAGAGAGATCCTGAAATTGCACAAGGTAGGGTGTGGCCATAGTGTGATCTTCAATTTTTCCACCAGGCGTCAAAAGGACCTCATAGTATTTGAAACTAGAGACCGCTGGCAAAGTTGGAATGATTCAGGCCACAGCATAACCTTAAATCCGGAGCCCCAAGGAAACCATTTTCGAAAAGATCATTTCAGAGATGAGAGGATTTAGAAGGAAAAATGTAGAGCTGGAAGAGATCTTAAATGTTAGGGGAAAAGGGTGGAGGAAAAAGGAAGAAGGCACACAGTGGAGGAAGGAAAGGATGTGGTGCTAGGGGAAAGGGGAAGAAGAGAGGAAATTTGGCAGAGAAGGAGAAGGAAGAGTAGAGAAAATTGAGGACAAAAAGAAAAAGTGATGCAAGGAAGAAAATGCTGGAGAAAAGGGGAAAATGAGGTGGAGAGGGAGAAGTTCACATTTCTATAGCACTTAATGATTGATGATAAAGCACTTTGCCTCCGTTATCTTGCTTGAACCTTACAACAGCCCTGTAAAATAGGTGTGTAAATATTATTATTCGCACCTTGCAGGTGAGGAAAAAACTCAGAGAAAGGAGCAGACTTGCTCAAGGTCACACAACTAGTTAAGAGGTGGAGCTGGGACTGGAACCTAAATCTAAGCCCAGTGATTTTTCCACTAACCTTTCTAGCTTCTAGAATAGTAATAAAAATCAGGACACATTCTACCAGCTGGCTTGGGGACAGAGGAGGAATCTGGCACTTTTTTTCTACCATTGAAGCCCTCTCTATAGGAAACTTTTCAGTTCAGGAGCCTGGAGGGAAGCTTTTCCTATAGGGCTAGCTAGCTAAATTGTAAGCGTTTGTGCTTTCTACTGGGAGTTTTGTCAGGCCCTCTATCCCTTTCTTTGCGGAGCCTAGATGAAGACAGCCACCACACCACTGGGTCTGTTTCATGCTCTCCACATGAGGGATACTCTTTTTAGTTACAGTTTATGCTCCCTCTCTTTTTGTCTCCAAGAGGAAAGAGTTTACTTTGTGTAATGGTATCAGCTCTCTTGAACACTGTTTCTTTAAGAAATCATAGCCTACTGTTTTTATTTGGAGGTGAAATCCACAGTGATCCCTCCACTGGATACAAGCAGGGCAGAAGCAAGAAATACTGTTTTGGTCCAAGTATAAGACCCACCTTTATAGTGAAGGTTCACCTAATTGCAAAGTGTTAAAGCTGGAGAGAACCTTAGAGATCATAGTTCACCCTTTCATTTTACAGATGAAGAAACTGATGCTTCAGAAGAGAAATTACCAGTCTAAGGCCACATAGCTCATAAGTGGAAGAAATAAGACTAGAACCCAGCTATCCTGAAACAAAATCCAGCACCCTTTGCACTACAAGGGGAAATGTGTATTTAAAAAATATATGTAGATCTATATACATATATTCATTTTAAAATGCTAACTGTAGACTCAATTTAATAAAAGCAAGATTTAAGGGAGAGGGGAATATATAATAATTATAATGCTTTAAGATTTCAAAAATGTTATTTCTTCCATGTAGGTATTCTCTTCACATACAGAGATCCCATCTCCTACATATCTCAGTAAAGGTCTCCAAGAGTTGCTATGATCAAAAAAAAAGGTATCACCCCTGCTGGTCAGCAATGAGTTATCAGCTTCTCCACACCAGTGTATCACCAGACTAGTGCCTGAAGCCTTTTTAGCTTAGTCAGACATCCAAGCTTTTGTTCCAGTGGCATAGCCACCAAGAACTCAAGAAAGATATCAGTGAAAGAATACTACTAATCAAGTGGTGATGATGATGAGTGACCTGTATTTGGACCACTATAGTATCTCACTTCCAGAACATTAGGGCTGTGTCTTTTGAAAAATTAAAAGGGCAGAGGGGGAAGAGTTTACTATAAAATTAGTAGAGTGACTGAGATAACTATCATTGAGCAAGATAATAAATGTGTAATTTGTCCATTTAAGGGCTCTCTTGAAGAGTAGGGAAACATTCTTCAAACTGGAGAATATGCTCTGTGATTGACTTAACAATTCTTGATCTGCATTCTCATTCATCTGCTGCAAAATGGTCTTTGTCATCAGGCATTGTCTCAGAGGAAATGGCATCTCTTTTACATTTTGAATGAGATGAATACAGCAAATTCTGTATTTTACACATTTATTAACACTGCTCCACTTCCCTGTGGTCTTGTAAGCATTCACACCACTGAGCCAATGGTAGTTCTTGTGGTCTCCTGGAAAGAGGTTGGGATTTCTAAGTCCTCTCCTACTAACACTCAGTGCTGTCATCTTTTGCTTTCTTAGGGCCCTTCCCAATACTCTTTGGCTCTTCGAAACTGTGGCTGGAGGCAAAACACCAAAGTCTGAGCACTAGCTCCACCCCTTATTAGTTAAGTGATTTCAAGCAAGTCTTCTGAGTCAGTTTCCTCCTTTGCAAAATGAGAATAAATCATTCCTCTTAACAGGATTTTTTTTTTTTTGAAAGAAAGCATTTTGTAAAATCTTACCATCATGGTTGGAATCATAGAAAGCTAAGCTCGAAGTGACTTTGAAGTTCATCTGGTCAACACGACTTTCATTTTAAAAATAAGAAAACAGAGGCCCAGAAAAGGGAAAGAACTTGGCCAGTGGAAATATGTGAGAGGGCTCAGGCTTAAAAAGGTTTTGGACTGCAGGTCCAAAGTTCTTTTCATTATACCAGAAATGCTCCTTATTCCATTAGTACTACTACTAATTAATTCTACCATTTCACATTTGTGTAGTACTTTACGGTTTCTATAGCACTTGAACTGAGGCCTCCTGATTCCTAGCCCAGTACTCTCTGACTAAACCTTCCTGCCCCAGGCAAGTTTATGTTGCTATGAGGAAACAGATTTCTATCTGCTCTCACTTTGAAGCTTACAATTAATTCATGGGCTGTATTTTGCTTTTCCAGGATTCTTTCTGGTGTATGGAGGGTTAAAGGCATTTCCACCCTCCCCAAAAAAGCATCAGTCAGGTACTCAGGTGCTGAAACCATCCTCAGCCACGTCAGTCACCCAGGGGCCTGATCAGCTGTTGTTCCAGGGTAGAGATTACAGGGCTTAATGATTAGCTACGATAAGCTGCAGCTGATGCCAGCCTCTACCCCCTTTACACCTAATTAGCCTCATTAATGAGCTCTTCTGCTCTCCACAGAGAGGGCTTCCTCTTTGGAATAAGAGGTAAAAAAAAAAAAAAAATACCTTGCCCAGGTAGATGTACTGAAACCTTTCATTATTGCTCACACCTGCAAAGCCGTGTGACTCACTTTGAGTGATGTTGCTAAGCTGAAATCCAGCTTGTTTATGACCATGTGCCAAATATTAACTATTTCAAAACCTGTGTCTTAACCATGCATTTCCCAAATATTAACACTGTGCTGAAAAGCAGTCGTGTCTTAGTTATCTGTGTTATCATAAACCCCTTCTATATACAAAGGTCTGTGAGGACAGTGACTGGGGACTTATCTAAATGTTGTATCTCCCTCAGCAGAGAACACAGCTTTGCACACAATAGGAATTTAAATCTATATTGAATGTTGAATTGATGTACATTCTAATGGCTCAAACCTAATTGACTGAGGTGTTGGGTGCTCACAAAAATGAATTGAAGAGTCACAGAGGGCTGTGTAGGGTAGTGGATAGAGAGCTTCTTCAGAGTGGAAGCACCTGGGCACACATTCCTCTTCTGACATAGACTGGCTGTATGACCCTGAATCAGTCACCTGTCAACCTCTCTGTGCAGCTTACTGCCTGAGGGCTACATTTCAGGCCCCAACACCTTGGAATACAGCTTGAACCAGATTCAAATGTAACTGGGAAATATTTAACAAAATAAATAAAAATATAATAGAGCATAGTTAATGCTAATATGTACTGTTCTAAATTGATGTGCAAAGGAGTTTCTTTGATCAGGATTTCTCTTATGAACACCAACAAAATGACACAACCCTGGTATAGTAGAAAGAGTACCAGATGTACCTTTAAGGGAACAGGGTTCAAGTTTGGCCTCTGCCTCTCACCAGCTGCAGTGACCTTAAGCAGTGCCTATCCTAGGAAACTGAGCCAGTCTTCTCATTTATCCAATGGGAACAATAATCCCCCCAAATCTCCTGGGAGTGTCATGAGGATAAATTGGAATAATTCATGTGAAAGTCTTTTGTTAACTATAAAACTGTATTGTGTGAGGTGCTGTTATTGTTTATTATGATTATATAATTGAAACTTTTCCACTAATGGCATAAGAATCTGAAGGCCAAAGTCATCCAAACTTGAACATCCTATGTGATAAACATAAAGAGCAAGAATACAGCTAATTTTTGGAGCAAAAGCAACCTAGTAGAGCAAAGCCTGTATGAGTAAAGGCCCTCCAGCCTTGATCCTTCTTTAGAATTTACACATTGCTGCTTCTTAAGCAAGTGTGGGGTAGTTGGAAGAGAATTAAATTTGAAATTATCATAAGGCTTAAGTCCCCCTTCCAAATCTACTACTTGTTCCCTGTATAATCTTGAATAATACATTTCTCTTCTCACTACTTTCCTTTCCTCGTCAGTAAAATGGGGATGACAGGATTGCACCGTCCTTCTTAGATGGGTACTGTAAAGAAAAGCCTTTCGTAATCTGGAAAGTTCAGTATTTAGGAAACTTTTAAGTATTGACCAAGAGAGAACATAGCATTATGACTAGAGAATTGGCCTCAGAACCAAGAAGACCTGGATTCAAGTGTTACCTTAGATGCACACTGATTGTGTGATCCTTGGCACATCCATTAACCTCTCAATACTCTCTAGGCAACTCACTGAAACTGTACATGCTGAACTGCATTGTTGTTGGAAGTTGCTCACTTGGGAGGTCCCTATACCAATGAAATCACAAGCCTAGTCCCTATTTCTTTATTAAACATCTACTGTAGGCAGGTCATTGGCAAAGCAGATACAAAAATGAAAATCAGAGTCATATAAAAATAAGCTGTTGTCAATAATCAGAAAACATTTATACAAAATAATCATTATTCTCATAATTTCACATAATAATAATAATAGTTCTTGTTTAAGAAGTAGATTCACATCAGAATGAGTTAAATTAAACAGATTATTTTTAAATGGAATCTATGAGATCAAAGCAATAGAATATTAAACTTTGAGCTGTTGGTTTGCAGGACAGAGTGATTCTGGTGCAAAACATTTCCCCACCTTATTAACAAAGTAAACTTGATAATGAGGCAGCATGATAGAATAGAAGGAGAATGATAAGAGTAAAAGGAGAGCCGGAGTCAATGGCCCCAAATTCCAGTCCTGGCCCTGCCACCTCCTGCCTGTGTGATCTCAATGAGGTTTGCTTTAGATAGCCATCCCTTCCAGTTTGAAATCATGAGCCTTGGATCTGAGGGCTCTTACCAGCTCTAACAGCCTAGATTGCTTTCTGTGTTTCTCTCTCAATTATTCTCTCTTTCATTATTCATCCAAAGAAATCCAACATGAAAAATTAGTCACCGCAGGAAACATTCTTCGCTGTCACATGAAACATATGACAGACTCCCGCAAATGGCAGAAATTTGCAGGGTGGGTTCAGCCAAGGGCTGGTGATATCTTTGGAAGCCCCATTGAGGGTGTGATGGAAATCCAATGCTTTTCAAACTAATCCAATCGGATACGTCTAAGAAAGGCAAAGTTTAGGTCCTGTTTGAGTTTGAATTTACTCTGCATTCTGAAGAGAACGTGGAAGGCTGGGGACAGAGGGAAGAACAGTTCATTTGGAACTAGAAGATTGGGTTTGTGTCCAGGCTCTGCCACTCATTCACTGGAGGACCTTGTCCATGACCCTTTCCCTTTCTAGGCAGCAGTTGCATTTGGTGTGGGCCCTTTACACAGCTAACATTCTCTGCTCTGAGGCTTCTTCAGCTTTAGCCAGAAGGTTCATGCTGCTCAGTGGGGAGCTTGTTCTTATTCTTCAGCCTTTTCTCTTCTCTTCGATTCACTCCCCCTCCTCGCAGGGATTTCATTTGTTTCGGTGTCACCTCCATTGTTGCCATATTTTTAGGTAGCTCTCTCAGCTGTCCGTTCTATCTCTCTCACTCAGTCGTTGTTGTTTAGCCTATCCATGCATATTTTATCCTTGTAATTTTCCTCCTGAATCAGCCTCTCCAGATCCTAATCATTTCTCTTTCTTTTCTCTGAATTCCCTCCAATTTGGGAGTTCAAAAGAGGTGCTTCTCTGCATGAACATGCTGTGAGTCTATTTGAAAATAGATTTCTGCTGGCAGCAGCCATCTTATTGAAAAGTGACATTCAAGACTGACAGTGGACAAGATTGTAAACAGATTACCAATCAGGGAGACAGTCAGTGTTAAGCACATTTATATATATTTTTTATTATGAATATATATGTGCTTGTAATTGCAGTCTGGCCAGAACTCACTCTGATATAGTCAAGACCTTGGGTATAATAATAGTTCTCATTTCTATAGCTTTTTACAGTTTTACACAGCCCTTTCCTTACCACAGCTCAGTGAGGTACAGATATTATTTACATTGTTACCCTTATATTTCAGATAAGGAAACTGAGGTTAAAAGAGGGTGATAATAATAGTTCACAATTCTCTATCATTTGTAAAGCCCTTTCCTTACCCTAGCTTATGATGTAGGTAGTGCTAGTATTATTATCCCATATTGCAGATGAAGATAATTAGACTCAAAGAGGTTAATACTAGCTCCCAGTAGTGTAGGACTTTACAATTCACAAAAGCCTTTCCGTACAACAGTTCCGTGAGTAGGTAGCGCTGGCATTATTTAGATAAGGAAATAAGATTTAGAGGCGTTTTATAGCTCCTGTGTACCTTCCTCACAAACAGAAGAAAACTTATTGTGATTTTACAGACGTGAGACTGAGGGACAGAGAGGTTCCCAAAGCCAGACAGCTAGTAAGAAGTAAAACTGGACCTTGAACTTGGCCTTCTAAGGACAACAGTGAAAATTCCCATTTCTTCTTAACCTTTTGCCATGTACAAAACACTTTGCTCATAACAGTTGTATGAATTGAGTTGTAGGTGTGTCATGGTCCTGATTTTGCAGATAACTGAAGAAGCGGCTGTGTGCCGGGGCACCGTGTGTGCTCGGTTCGGGCGATAGATAGCGAGTCCAGCGCTCTTTCCTCTGTGCCGTGATGATTGTCTTACTACCTGACATTGGATTTTATTTAAACCTTTCAGAAAACAGATTGGATTCACTGCTCGTTCTTACTTTGGAACTTAGGGGTATCCAAAGAAGTATTGCTCCTTTCAAAAGAGTTTAAAAAAAAAGCATGCTGGGTTCCACATTGTCAAAGTCAAAGAAAGATGCAGGCCAGCAAAAAGCCCATATATCAGACACCCTTTATACTGAAGGTTTCCTGAATTTGTTACCTCTCCATTCACCAAAGAACTTCCCTACATCATGTGTTGTCAGTTCCTCCAAGGACGTCAGCTGTCCTCCCTCCAGGGCAGAATGCTGAGCCACCAGACTGGACAACAGGACCCCCACGGCCTCTCTCCAAGAAGGAAGAGTTCATTCACGTGGGGCAAGGCCTGTTTCAGAATGTCTGCTGGTGGCATGCATCCCTGAAATCTGTCTTCGAGCAAGACTCCAATATGTATACTTTAAAAGCAAGCATTTGAATTTTAATTATTTAAATGGTGCTGTACTAAACATTATTTCAAAAAACATATGAGAAAAGTAACACAGATAACTTCAGAGGACATGTAGCCCTAGAGTTTATGTATGCTGAATAGAACTAGAATTTACTTGGGGGTGTGTGTGTGTATGTGTGTTTGTGTGTGTGTTTATGAGAAGATAATCAAAGTTAGGTGAAAGATCATTGAAGTCTCCTGAAAAATCTTAAGAATATAAGACAGTAGAACTTAAATCTGAAAGGAACTTTAAAAGATAGAATGTTCGAACCTAAATTATAGAACTGAGGAACTATAAGGGACCTTAATGTTAGAACAAAACACAAAAAATGTTGGAACACAGAATATAAAATGTTAGAACCCTAAAACATGTAGTATTCAAACATAATATCAGTATCGTTATTATTATAGAGCAATAACAATATTGCACATTTACAAAACCATTTGCTACAACAACCCTGCCAAGTAAATATTGCAAGTATTAATATCCCATTTTTACAGACAGGGAAACTAAGGCCCAAATTTCCCCAAATTCTTATAGCCAGTTAGTAACAAAGCTGGCTCTTGAACCCCCAAGTTCTTTTGATTCTCAATCCAGTGAGTATTTGACTATATCACCTTACCCTTCTAAGGTCATAGTTGTGATATTTCTATTCCTGTTAAAATACCTATACTTAAATACTTTAATATCTAAAGTTAGCAGCCTGTATAATTTTTTCAGCCTTCACTTTTATTTGGGCAACAGGAGTTGGGGTAAAGGAAACACACTAAAGTATACCCTCATCACAAAATTAATTAAATTAACATGTCCATCACTGATCCAGTGTCCAGTACTACTTGCATTAAGCTATTTCTAATGTAAATTTAAATGCTCTTTTGACAATGATATAGATGACTTCTATAATGAAAGGCACCCAAATGACCCATTAAATAATAAAGTAAAAAAAATATTCCAACTAGTAAAATGTTGGGCTAGATTATTGTAAAGAGCTTGGGTGGAAATGAGAGAGGCAAGGGTAAGGATCTGTAGGTGAGTTTGCACTAATGATACCTTAGAGTGTATGAATAGAAGTCTCGTATCCATATTGAGGAAGGTGATAGTCATAAGATCATAGATTCAGAGAAGGGAACTTAAAGACCATCAAATCAAGCCTGACTCCCTCATTTTTACCTAGGAAGAAACTGTAACTGAGAATGCTTAAATAACTTGCCTAGGATTATATAGCTAAGATGGTGTTTCTGAGGCAGGATGTGAATTCAGATCTTCCTGATTCCAAGTCCAGTACTCTGTTCACTTAGATTACATTTGGAGTATTATATCCAGTTCCAGGCATCGCTTCTTAGAAGAAAAACTGGAGTTAGTCGAGAAGAGAGTAACCAGAATGGTGAAGAAGGTCTCAAAATCATTAGGATTATTTGAAAGAACTATCTGAAATAATTTGAAAAAAATTATTATTCTGGAGAAAAAACTAGGAATAGGAAAGGAAGAAAGATGTGATAACTCCCTTCAGACATCTGAAGGGCAGAGGGATTAGAATTTGCAGCTTGGTCCCAGAAAAGAAGACAAGGTACAGGAAGTAGAAATTGCAGAGAGGCAGTTTTCAGCTCACTGTAAATGAGCTGGTGCCCAACAGTAGAGGGAAAATGACCTGTCCAGCACAAAGGTCGTAAAACTTATGGGCAGCTTCATATCAAACTGCTTACTAACCTACTTAATCTGGAATTCCACAAATATCCAGAATCTGCCAACCCTCAAATGGCTCCCTGGAGGAGACTTGTAGAAATAAATTGTCTCCCCAAATGATTGATTCACAGAGCAAGATTCACATATGTAGAGGCAGGAGCATTCATGCCACTCTCCAGCATTCTTTCTGGGTGACTCTTATAATTAATATTTACTTAAAACAAATCATTAGTCTCTGCTGGGCAACATTAAACCCATGTCGGCAGTATTTTCAGCAAAGCTTTCCCCAACACCTGTTATCATAAGTGTCTCTGCAGCAGCATGAACACCTATGGTGCTTTATAAATATGCCTTCCTTCAGTACCTGCATGAGTCCGTCATCCACATCACTCAGTCTCCGGGCCCATGAGCAGTACCAAAGTCAGCCTGAGGACTGATGGGTTTTCCGTGGGATTGGAAGGAATATCTTAAGTCACTTTCCCAGTGCTCCCAATCTCTAGATCATTCTTGGTGTCTAAGCCTACATCATCATTATTATCACCTTAATGAAAACAATACAAGTTAATATCTTCTATGGTGGTGCTGCCATCTGTACCATAGCCTAGACCTTTAAAAAAAAAAAAAGACAAGTCATTGCAAAAAGTATTGGGGATTTTTCTCTGGTTTCTTGTGGCAGTCTAGTAGTCTTATCTGTGCCATGTAGTAGGCACATTTCTTAATAAAGGACAGTGCTAGAAAAGACCTTAGACCATAGAATGTTAGAGTTGGAAGGAAACTCAGAGATCATTCTAACACCAACTGTATAATTTTGCACATCAAAAAAGTGAGGCCCAGAGAGGGAAAGTAGCTTATATAGTGTCAATCATTTGTCAGTGAATCCTAAACTGGAAGGGATGTCAAAGATCATCTGCCCCAACCCAGGCCTCCTAACTCACAATTCAGGACTCTCTTCACTACATTGTTTTGCCCCACAGGTATCTGTGGGCTTTTTGCTCTATCTTAGTTTTTTAACAGTCATTTTCCCATTTTTGAAAAGATTTTTCCCATAACTCCACAATTGTACCTATGAATTACCATGTTAGTTGGGAATTGGTATTAGCATGATGCTTACAGAGGACTAGGAATCAACAGACAATTTTTATGAAATTTTCATTGACTCTGAGAAGAGGTAAGAGAAGCAAAGAAATTTATCACACTAGGTCCTCCCCCCTCCTTCAAAGTGGCTGCTTTTTCCCCAAAAAAATTGGTTGATCTCATAGTTCCAATGGATCTGAGACCTACAAAAAATAACAGCTTTAACATTGGTCCCCACACAAAAGGAACTTGTGGTTTCAGGGCATCAGAGAATGACTTTACAAGATGAAATGATCAGCGAGGGCACATAGGTCTGGAGGGGAGCAGAGTTGGCATTTTTTGGCCCTGCAAATAGCTGCCCATCTGCTCTCTGTCAGAATCTGTTAGGAGTGCATCTGGATTCATGCCCCTGAGTTTCAGCTCTGAGCTGGTCATGTGGTTGTCGCCACGACAACTCAAGGAGCTGTGTAAACTGCTACACTCTAAGCCAGATGCTTCTCTGCACATGTGGTCTAATTAGATGACATTCCCTTCCTTCTTCCTCCCTCTCTTCCCCCACCAGCTTACACACCACTCACACACACACACACACACACACACACACACACACAGAAATGTTGCACCATTTCTCCCATCTGAAATAGACTAGAACAACAGGAATGGAGAGAGGGAAGTCACGTGGCAGGTTCATTTCGTAATTATACAAACAGAAGAGCTCTGGTTTACGCCAACTGGTTTAGGGAGCTCCAGGTGAAATCTGTACCTTGGATTAGTTTCATTGTGGCTAAAAAAATATATTCCCCAGACAAAGAAATGCTTTTATTCTGTGCAGTGTGTTGACCTTGTCAGGAAAAGGTGTTAAAATTCCATTCAATGAGTATTTTAGAGTTTTTCAAATGCTATTAGACTAACATTTCCCAAACTCATTTGCCCTTAGAACATTCTTGGCTTTGAAATATATTGGCAGAATCCCTCAAGGCAGGGTAATCTGAGGAGATGGGATATTCTGGGGAAAACAGAGGTAAGAGAAAATTTGGAGCAAAATAGAGAAAATTCAGCCTTTTTCTTAGGCTGAAAAAGTGTTCTACACAAGGAGTATTATGGCAGTTTGGCATTGCTCCTTATTTAGAATCAGAAGAATGAGGTTGAGATCCCAGCTCTGTTCCTTACTACCCATGTGACTTTGGGCAAGTCACTTGCCCTCATTGGATCTTGGTTTCTTTGTCTATAAAAAGAACAGATGATCATTTTGAAAGTTCCTTTCCCTCTGCAATCCTATAATCTCTGTGCTGGGGGAAAGGAAGAAATCTAAAAGTGAAAAGTAAAGTAAGGTGGACCAGGGCAATGGCTTTAGTATAAATAATAATTTTAAAAGAACCTTACTTCAATCCTCAAAGCAGTCTTTTCCTAGATCTCAAAAATTGTCTCAGATAAAGTTAGGAAAATGGCGAGGTCCTAGGGGCCTTGGCTGTAGATTCTGTAGTAGTACCACTGTCTACATAGCAGCCTCTCTAAAGAAGGATATCCCTATCATTTGGGGGAGTACAGGGCAGATCTGTTATTTTGTTGATGCTGAAAACTCCTAGTGAGGAATCACAATAGCATCTCACATCACAAAACGCTGTCCACCTTCACACAAACACTGACATAAACAATGCCAACATAAAGATCTGTAAAATCCCCATTTTAAAGATGTGGAAATCTAGAAAGGAAAGTGATTTGTCTAGGATCATGTAGATAGTAAACAGCACCATTAGAGACTGGTATTTAAGTATCTAACTCCAAATTCAGCACTCTTTATATTACAATCTAAGAATAAGAATCTTGGCATCAGAGGTTCTGAAGTTAGAAAGAATCTTGATCTTTAATTGAACTTTGACCTTCTAAACACCCTGGCCTCTAAAGTAACTTCTAATTTTGGGATTGTTGACTATATGGTATATAGACCACTATTATAGCCAAAGCAGAAATGAAGAACATGCTTTTAGCAAGTTTATATTGTATTTCTTTGCTGGTGTGTAGACACGGTGATATCTGAGTACTATTCTGGCTCTTAGTGGAACCCTTTTATTATTTTCACCAGCTTTCTTAGTTTCATCAAAATATCTATTTCATACCAACCCACCTTTTCTGATTAGAATGATAGATAATAGTGGTAAAAGGGAAAGTGCAGCAGCCATTATCTTCACAAAGAGGAAGATTTTTGACAATGCAATGGCCCAAACTAATGTTTTCTAGTATACATACCTATAAATAGTAAGCACATCTTTTTGTTTGTCTATTTTGCTTTAGGAGTCTTTCCAAGAGCCTTTTAAGTATCTGGTTCTGAGGAGCAGGTGGAAGGAAGGAGTGAAAACCTTTTCTTTTCCCCCCAGACCAGCACCTTTAGTTAAGACATACATTCCCAAGGAGAGAATAGCTTTCATTGTCAAACATGGATTTGCTTTTCTATAGGAATGGCAGTTTCTCTACAAAGTCCTCAGAATTTTAATAGTCTTCCTACTGATATTGTATATATCTAAATATCAGAATAAGTTAATCATAGCCAATCATAGAAGAAAGAATTACAAGGGACCTCAGGAGGAATCTGTTTTCATCTCTTACCTGATACATAAATGTCTTTGACAACACTTCCCAATAAGCTAGAACAAGTAACAAAAGATAAAACCAATCACTTTGGAACATAAATGAGTACTATACAACTGTCCCCCAGACCTAGAGATGTCTACTTTTAGCACTAGCAAGTGAGGCTATGAAGCCACAAAAGTGAACTAGCTATACTTTCATAAAAATGTATGGATTATCCATATTTCTTTTCCTTACTCTATGATGCCAAATCAGCTTCCTGCTGTTTACAAGGTTCTTTGTAATGGTAAACTCATCAGAGTCCCTTCTTGCCACTATATTGGCCAACTGCCTTCCAGGCCTATTGCCAAAGTGGATGTGCTTCCCTCAGTCTGAATTTAAGTGGGCTGGTTGTCTCAGGATCTCCCAGCAGTACTGGAAGGAAGAAAACGGCCTGAGACAATAGAAAGAGCAAAGGTCAGGAGACCCCAGTCTTGAATCTGAAATTCACCAACTGTATTACCCTGACCTTCCATTTACTCATCTGTAAAATAACTAGTTAAATTAGGTAATCTCTTTGGCTGCTTCTAGTTCTAATGTACTGTGATTCTTCTGCTGTGTCCTAATAGTTTCAGAGTATTACTCTTCTTTGCCGTGGCCCAGCAAAACTACATAGTTCATATAGTTGGAACTTATATGTAGATGGCATGAAGCTGCTCAGAGGAAATGTATACACGCCAGTACAATTTCCGTTAATTCTCAGAATTTGGGCACCAGCATTTCCAGGCGGTAGAAGACAGCTGAGGGACCAATAAGATCAAGTGTGGTTAGAAGCAAATTTTTATTTGAGGCTAGGCCTGGGGCCAGATACAGCCCTAGGAGAGGAAGAGACAGACAGCCTCCCCTTTGGGGAGACACTATCATTTGGGGTTTGTGGTTAACTTAAACAAGGTGACAACCCATCGAGTCAGATGTCTTCACCATAAAAATTGGCAGATATTACAGAGCATGGGTATAGGAAATATAGTAGAAAAGTATTCAAGTAGTAATACAGGAAAAGTCTAATCTAATGCTGTTAATCAGTTTAGCAAAAATGTGGTGTTAGGCAAAATAATTTTACAGGGGGTAGTTAGGTCCATAGAAACAAAATTCCAAATGGAACAGTTAGGATCCACTTGAGAAAGGACCAAACAATGTAGAATTTTGGTGCCGGAAAGGACCTTAGAACATATATTATCAGCATTTAAAGGAACTTTATAGATCACTCTGTTTAGCCCTATCCTTTTATAGATGAGGAAGCTGAGGCCCAGAGAGGCTAAGCAGTTTTACCAAAGGCACGTAGCTGGTTAGGGGCAGAGATGGCACTAGGACCAAGGCCTCCTGACTTCCCAGCCAAGATTCTTTCCACTCATTGTGCTATACAAACTAATGGCCATTTGATGTGTATATGTGGTAGAGAATTCTGACTCAGCTATTTATCACCTGCATATCTTGGAGCAAGTCACTCCCTCTCTCTGGATCTCAGTTTCTTCAATGATAAAAATGAGGAACTAAATGGTTTCTGATATCCCCTTCCAACTCCAAATCCCTTGCCATCCTTTAAAGGATAGAATTATCTTTCAAAGATACCATCAAGTACCTAGGTCCTCTAAGAAAAAATGGTTTTTCAACAGCAAGAAATTCATTATGAAACCTCTTTTCCTTTACATATCTTATCTGAGAGCAAACTGTTTACACTTACTTTCCCCATCAGCCTCCATAGAGTTGAGATGCTTGCCCCTGTTCTTCTATCTGCACTGGAAATGCAAGGTATCTCATCAATGCTTTTCTTCCCTGGCAGTTCAGATTTAGTTCCATTATGAGGCTGATTAAACCTTTTGTCTTCTTAGGAGATGATCTGGGTTCAGATACTCCTAGATGATAAGAACGTTAATCAGCAGAGCCAGACGTGAGGATTGTAGCTTAGATCATATTAGCAGAGTTTTTTATCTCTGACCTGAAGGAGAGTTAAACTCAACTGCTTAACCCCATCAAGGACTTAGTTACCAAAAGACAAGTTGTACTCCAGGATTATCTCCTTGACTCACTAAATCAATTGAAAACACCATAGATAATGAATAGGGACTTTACAGGTGAAGTTGAAAATTCCAAAGGTTTGAGAGATTTTCAGGGACAAATGGGTTTGTTCACAGCAGGGTCCATCAGAATAAAACTAGAAGCTTAGGTCAGATTCTTTTTACAACTTAACTTACTCTCTGTGGATCTTAACTATAAAACTTAATTCATTAAGATCATGAATTGTAGTGACTGGTGCAAGAGAGGATTCTGAAACATTTCTGCATCTAAGAAAACCTGAATTTAACATGGATGGGAAGATTTTGAGTTTGAGATATCTATGCACATAAATTTCAATGAGATTTAACCGATTATACATTCAGGTGGGAAGCAAATTAGACTAGGGACCAGAGGATCTGGTCCTAGCTCTGCTTCTAGCTTGTTATGTAAATTATGGCAAGGTCTTTTGCCTTTTTGGCTCTCAGTTTCTCCATCTGTAAAATTAATTTATTGAACAAGATCAAGGATTCTTAATTTTTTTTTGTATCATGAACCCCCTTGGCAATCTAATGAAGACACCTCAAAATGATGCTCTTAAATGCATAAAATAAAATATCTAGGATCACAAAGGAAAGCCAGTTATAATATAGCTATAGGATTACAAAAGAAACCAATTATGTTTAAAGAAATATGTAATTTTTCCCTTCCAAGTTCACAGATCCCCCGAAATCTTTCCATGGACCCTATAGAGTTCCATTGGGCCCCACATCAGTTATCCCTTTTAACTCTGACAACCTATGTTTACAGGCTCCTTCCAGTGCTAAAATTCTATATCCTAATGAACCGCCTAGTTCTGACAATCTAAGAATTTATTTACTTTTCTTACTTGTACCTCACATAGCACTTTGCATAATTCTTATCATGTTCTGTTTTATAATACAGTTGTTTTTCTGTGTAAGTCTCATAAGCTGCTGTAAGACTATAAACTTCTTAAAGGCAGAGACCAATTCTTATTAACCTATCTCCCGCACAAGACAGTGAGCATATTCTTGTTTCTGGACACACCTATCTTAGAGGCCTCAGCCCAAATCAGCAGGTGAAAAAAAATATACTTTTATCATGTGATCCACAGAGCCTCCAAACTTTTCTTGATTTACCCCAGTGATCTGAAATTTTACTGTCACAGTGGAATTAGGCAAGGAAATAGAGAATGAATAATTTGAGTTCAAGAATAAAGAAAATAGTTGTCTTGTAAGTATTAATAATTGATATTTCTATAGCTCTTTAAAGTTTACAAATCATTTTCCCCACAACAGGCTTTAAGGTAAGTAATCCAGGTATTATTATCCCCATTTTCAGAGGCTTAAAGAGGAGAATTGACTTGCCCATAGTCACACAGCTAGTACATAGCAGAGCCAAGATCCAAACTGAATTGTTTTGTCACTTAAGTTCAACTCTCTTTATATAGTACCTTGCTGTCTCGGTACAAGGAGAGCACACATCTATTAAACATCAGAGCCAGCATCCTCAGAACCTGGACCTCTTAGATTGTTAGAAAAAAAATCTTGTAGATCATCTAGTCCAATTCATTCATTTTACAAGGGTGAAAACTGAGACCCTGAGTGCCATAGTGGCTTTTCCATGCACATCCAACATCCCACTGTCTCAAATTCTAAGAAGCTATCTCCTAATTTTAGAAACACCGAAGGTGGCAGCTACCAATACCAATATTTCAACAAGTTATATAGCATGCTGTACTAAAAGCCCTACAATATACCAGGCAAGAAGATCTTGCTGACCAACACCTTTCAGATATTGTCAGAACAATGACAAAGAAAGTTTCATAGCTTGTTAGAGCTGAAAAGGACCTTAGAACACAGAATGTTAGAGTGTCAACCATAGGATGCCTGAGCTGGAATAGACCTTGGAGATAATCTAATCCAACACCCTATTTCCTGTTATAGAATAGTGAACAGAAGGAAAGTGAATTGCCCTAGGTTTTACAGCTAATTAGTGGCAGAGCCAGAATTAGAGCTACTACAAATTTAGGGTTCTTTCTACTACATCAAGCATCCCCTCCCGGCTTTTCACAGAAAGAATAAGGGTCTGGGAAGCCAACAGGGTCCAATAAAGAACAATTGAAATTGGGGGGTCACTGCATAAGAGATAATTGACTTGTTGAATTTATACTTGGAGTGATAAACAACCCAACCACAAGTATTGAGCAACACTAATGATGGGTAATCAGTGAGTTGTAGTTGGGACACAAGATGGCTTATTCTCAAATCTCTTTTGTCAAACTAGTATAGGAAAAGCACAGCTCTTATGTACTTTGGCAAGGAACCGAAGTTGCAGTTTTATTAGGCAATCAAGATTCGACTCAGGAATGGATGAGAGTTGCTTCCAACCTGGGCCCCCCTCACCTTAACAAGGCTTTAATGAAGAATCAATCTCTTGAAAGTGAGGCGAGTTCATTGTTAGGATGCCTCAAGTTTTGACAAATAGATGTGCCTAACAAGCGCTAGTCAAATGATTTGGATGCAACCAGAAGAGTAGAACGAGACCTGGTGAAAATTGCCTTGGTACAGTATTTACCCATTCTGCTCCTATCGCCCTCATATTTACAGTTTCCCACACGCATTCCTGCTATATTACAGTAAAGACATTCAAATCACAAGAGTGCTGCTCGCCATGTGAGCTTACCCTGTGAGAGCAAAGATATCCTTGCTTTCTTCCCTCTGAGTTAACAAAGACAAGTAAGGGGAAGTCAGGAATTACTGATTAGTGCAAGAATATCCGATGAGCTGGGAGACACATGGGGGCAGAGATGACACAATAAAGTTGGATTGTCTCATGCATACAAGCAAAAGATTTCACCTGTAAATGACTAAACTATCTCTTCTAAAGGAAAAGTAGGGAGAATATTAATGGTAATAATCAAAAGGCATAGAATGATTGAAATCAACCCCCATCCTATGTTGCTATGATTGTCAGACTTTTTTTTTTTAAGCAAAACAGATAGTTGTTTTTCCCTACTAAAGAAAATCATTTGGGGGGGACTCTTTGAGACTTTCCAGTGAAAAACCTACCATTTGTATCAAATTGAATACAAATTAGGATATATATCATCAAGGACTAACTATGGCCTTTAACAGTATTAGTTATGTTTGCTGCTATTATTATCATCTCATTCTTCTCCCCATGGTATGATAGAAACAGTCCTGGAACAGGTCACTGTCCTGCTATTATTCTTTTATATTTATTGTTCTATAGACTATTGTACAGGTAGATAAAATGTCTGCTTTTTTAATTTAATAAATATACTGGGATGTGAGCATATCTTTTGTAGGCTCACTGAGAGCATTCCCAGAGCAATCCAGGAGCCAATGGGATGACAGTGCTGATGTGCACCTCATCCTTTTCCCATGGAACCTTACTTTCTTCTGCTAATTCCCTAAATCTTGAAAACTCTTCATTCTGTATGGTTTTGAGATTATGAATATTTGATGTGGTAACATCTGTTAAAAACTTTTAAGTTTTTATGGATCTGTGTTATGTCTGGGCAATTATGGGCAAGTTTGTTTTGTTATTTCCTTTTCCTTTACTGATAGAGGTCAGGTTATGATTTTTATTGACTTACATGTATATAATACTTTATATTTTACAAAGTACATTATATAAATTATTTCATTTGAAATATATTCACTCATTTAACTCTCACAATACCCTTGTGGTGTATACAGTGCAAGTATTATTATACCATTTTATAGATGATGAAATTTAAGCTTAAAGCAGTTGTGCTTTGCCTGTCCTTTTCACTATAGTACAACTGCCTCTCTTAAATCATTTGTTTAACTCAAGAGTTTGAGGCACCAGTTGCTTATATATGTTTCAGATGGGAACTGACAAATTCTAATGTTAACATTAACTGCCAAAATGAAAACATAGAAACCTGCTAATAAGGTATAAAAAAATTAAAGTACAGTATAGTCACTTAGATGCTCTCTTTTTCCTGACTCCTTCCCCAGTGACTTCCTTTCCACTGCCTAAAAATGAACCCAGGAGGTCTCCCCCAACCTTTAACAGCAAAGTCATCTCCATCATGACCTCAAGCTCTCATCTTCTGTCTCTTCTTTGCACAACCAAACTCTTAGAAATGATCATCTATACATGTGCCTCCATTTCTTCACCTCTCACTCACTTCTCAATGCCTGGCAATCTCTCTTGCTATGTGGAACACTGAGCTCCTCACTCTCTAGCCAGCCATCCTAACCTTGTGACTCTGGTCTAGCTGGCTGCTCTGACTGACCAATGACTCTCCAACCTGCCCCAATCCTCCCATCTCCCCAACCCAACAGAAGCACAGATACGTGGTGCACACACACAAAACACCTTTTATCACCCAGGAAATGATTATCAATTCAACAGGCCTAGGGTATAGCTACCCTTGTTGATGATGGAAAGTGAGTAAATCAACTCTACCTCACCCTCTATAATCACTGAGGACCCAAGATACCAGGCCTCTTATCCTTCTCTTTGCCAGAGCCAGTACTTTTACTTATGTACTTAATTCATCCCCTTGCCAAGGGGAAATGGGAAGCTTTCCTGTTTGCTCATCCCTTCTCTTTTTCTATCTTCAGTTTCTTTATATCCATTCACCCATTCCTTATTGCTTATAAACATGTTCATAGCTCCCCTATTCTTAAAAAGTCTTCTTTTGAACCTGCCATTCTCTTATGCTATAGCTCTTCCTCTTTCACAATTAAACTTTTTTAAAAAAGGGATTTCTTCACCTAATGACTTCCTATGTCCCAAGACTCTGTCCCAGGATGTCAATATGAAATCAGTTCCTATAGGGTCATTTATCATCTCAGTGAATACTCCAGAGCACTCCCAACCCTATATCTGGCCTTACTCTTTCTCCTAAATTAAAATCCCCCAATTCTGGCTACCTACTGGACATCTCCATCTGCATGTCTCACAGGTATCTTAAAGTCATTATATTCAAAATGGCATTCATCATCTTTCCTCCAAAAACTTGTCCCTGTTTTTAATATTGCTATTTCTATCAAACTACCACCCTCCCGGTTCCTATCCTCAAAGTCCTCCTTAATTATTCAGTCTTCCTCACTCACCATATCCAGTCAGTTGTCAAATTTGCCTGTTCTACCTCTGCACACCTCTTATGTCTGTCCACTTCTCTCCATTCACATGGCTACCATCCTAGTTCAGATCATCATCATCCTCTTATGTGGACTTTTGCAGTAGCCTCCTGAACCCAGACTCTCCTCTCTCTAGTCCACCCTATACACAGCTGCCAAGTGACAAAATGCTTTGGTATTTCTGTTTTAACTTCTTAACTGTCAATCACCAAACATTTATTAAGTACTTCCTACATATTCCAGGAACTGTGCTAGGCACTTGGAGGCTGGAATCACAGAACTGAGGAATACATGGGGAAGAAGTTATAAAGGGTTGTAGAATCCAAACAGGAATATTTTATATTTGATCTTGGAGGCACTAGGGAGCCACTGGAGTTTTACTAAATAAGGGGATGGCATAGTCAGTCTTCACTTTACAAGAACTACTTGGATAGCTAAGTAGAGGTTGGGAGACCAGATAGCAGGCTATTGCCATAGTCCAAGGTGGTGGCAGGATCAGATGAAACCATGGGAGCTGATGAAATCAGCAAATGAAATCACAAAAAGAAAAGAGAAGAGGGTGCAGGACATAGTCCTGGGGTACTCCACAGTTAATGGGCACAACCTGGATGGCAGTTCAGCAAAGGAAACTTAGGAGGAATGGCTGGATAGATAGGAAGAGAACCAGGATTGAGTGGTGTCACTAAGAGCTGGAGAGAAGAATGTGCCAAGAAGAAGAGGGTGATCCTCAGTGTCAGAAGCTTCAGAGAGGTCCAGAAAGATGAGGATTGAGAAAAACCATTGGATATGGTGATAGAGACATCATTAATAATACCTTTGGAGAGAGTAGTTTTGGTTGAATAATATTAGAAATCGGATTGAAGAAAGTAAGAGGTAAGGAAGAGATGGCATCAACTATACAGGGCCTTCTTCACAAAAGGGAGGAGGGATATGGGAAGATAGAAGGGATGAATATATAGAAGATAGGACAGAATGGGATCATGTGTGCATGTCGAGCGAGGGCTGTGCTTTGGCAAGGAAGAAGGTCCACCTTCTCATGTGGGATAGAGCGAAGGAGAAGATAGTGGCAGAAGGCATCTGATGTGAGATGAGAGGGAGAGGAGAAGAGGGAGTCCTTGGCAGATGGATCAATTTTTTTCATTGAAATATTAGGCAAGGTTTTCAGCTGAGTGGGTGGGGGAGCTTTAAGAGGTTTGAGAAAGAATGAAAAGGTTTGGAAAAGCCACTCTTCATGAGTAGGAAAGTAAATCAACTAGAGAAATAAAAAAAAAAATTGCCTTGCTACAGTGAGCATCCAGTTAAGACGATATAATTGATGCTATATTATATGTAATTATGTTAATTACATATATTATAAATTTATAGTGGATCCAGTCACCACATTTTCATGGCTTAATATCATCTTTGCTATAGGGTTGACTCATCTCATTTTCCCTGCCTATATTCCCATGTACTATCTCTTATTCCATGCCATACAAACAACATGTAGATAAAAGGAGGGAGCTTACCTTGGAAGGAATACTGGATATTGAGTCAAAGTTTCTGAATTAGAAAGTGGCATAGTGGAGAGAGCACCAGGCCTCAAGTCAGGAAGACTTGAGTTCATATCCAGTCTGTGATATTTACTGTGTGACCCTAGGCGGCTCATTTGAACTCTTGTTTACCTCAGTTTCCTTATTGTATGTAAAGTGTGGATAATAACAGCACCTACTCTCAGGGCTGTTGTGAGGACCAAATAAGAAAATTATAAAACACTTAGCACAGTGTCTGGCACATAGTAAACATATAAATTGTTATTACTATTACTACCAGCTGGGTGAGGGTAAACAAGTCACTAACCTCTCTGGACCTTAGGTTCCTCATCTCTATCATGAGAAGGTTGGGCTGGATCGATTCTGAAGTCTGTTCTAATTCTAACTCTATAATTCAGTGATCCTAATGTGTTACAGCCTATTCATGCCCATCATACTTGCCTCCCTTGCCTCTGGGGCCCAAAGAATTCATTCATTCATTGAACCACATAGAATAGACATTCTTCCTGGTATGAGCTAAAGAAAGAGCACATGTAAGACCTTCTCTCTGATTCCATTCTCTTTAATTCAAAAAAAATTTATTAAATGTCTAATATATGCTAGGTCTTGTGCTTAGCACTGGCAGTACAAAGATGAAAAGCAATATTTTCCCCACCTTCAAGGTGATTATGTTGCTGGTGGAAAGTGGAAAGACAACTAGAATTAGAGACAGAAAAACTTGGGTTTGAGTTCTGCCTCAGCTACATACTAATTGACCATGGGCAAGTTATTTCCCTTCCCTTAGCCTCAGTTTCCTAATTTGAAAATAGAAAGAATGGACTAGAGCTAGAGCTAAAAAGGACCTCAGAAACTATTTAATCCAATCTTCTTATTTTGCATAAGGAAACTGAAACCCATAGGAGGTTAAGTCATTTGCCCAAGTCCCATAAGCAATGAGTCAGAAACAGGACTCAAATATTGGTCCTGTGAGTCCAAAGTTCTTTGGAAAGTGCCACCCATCCAGGCAGTTGTGAACAATTGCATAAACCATAAAGCATGATAGAAATACTATTATTGACATAGTGAGATGTACTGTTATAGTTCTGATATAGTAATTATTATTTTCAGCATGTTTATGTTTTCTCATACAAGGATGCTTTTTCCCCAATATACACCGTTAACTTACCTGAACAATTAGCAATTATGCAGACTCGGATTATATATTTTATCAGTCAATAAGGGAAGGATGATTCTGACCTGAGAAAAGCCCTCTAACAAAGAGTACTCAATGACAGCATCGCTCCAGCTTAACCCCACCCCACCCCCAGCAAATTCTCTGAAATCTATTCCATTAGTGTTGCTCATCACTGCAGCGCCTCATGGAGGGAACACGTTTTCATCTTTTCTCATTAGTGTGTCCCCATTACAGACTTAATCATCTCAGTATGATGAAAGCAGTAACTGCATTGGTATAAGGCCTGGCGATGGCCACTTTTTCCCTATAGAATAAAAATAATTATTCATACTTACGCAGGGGTTTTTATGGTTCGCAAAGCACTTTTCTAGATTTGGCTCTTCTGGTAAATCTCAGTGCAACTTAAAATCTAAAGTCATTTCAAGGCTGCCCCTTTACCTGGTATTCACTCCCTCCTTCTCTCTGCCTCTCTGAATCCTTAACCTTTTCCAAGAATTAACTCAGATATCCACTCCTTCCAAAAGCCTTTCCCAATCCACCTCATTGGTAGTGTTCTGTTTTGCCTCAAATTATCTGAATTTATTTTTCTGCCTGCATCTCACATCTACTCAGCAGAACATAAGGACTCAAATCAATGTTTGTTTAATTTAGGTGCAGGCAAAGACAGTTCCATTGTCATTCCATCTCTAGCACCTACTAGCACTTCGCTTGTTCTTACCCAGTTAATGTGTATGTATGTTCAGTGTTTGAATTTAATTCTCTGGGCCTCAGTTTCCCTCTCCCAAAAGATGAATGGTCCAGACTAGATAATTTCTAAAATCATCTAACTTTCGCCTGCAGCTCTGATGCTCTGAGTCTGTGATTCTGTGAATCACTTGCCCCTGCCTGTCTCCTAGAAAAACACTACCTGAACCGTTCACCTGTTGTGCCAGGGTTCTGAAGCCAAAACTGCTCACTCTAGTTCAGATCCATAGACCAGGGATGGCTCAGAAACTGAAACCCAAACAGGTCTATGAATCCCAGCTGGGCTTCAGTCAGTCCCTACTGATTGGCATTGCCTCCCACAGCTGCTGAACACGGAAGCTCTCTCCAGCCAAAAGGCTTTGAACATTTTGGTGGGTGCATTAAAAGAACTGAAAATTAATTTTACACAAGTCAAATCTTCTGGCTCTTTGTCACTGCTGTTTTTCTTATTTAATAAATGTCTCTCCTTGCCGAATTTGGGCTGTATAGATTTAAGCATGGAGGAAATATGTGGCCTGATGGCAGCTACACAGCAGACTTCAACATTAACATAACTCATTAAAACAAGATGAAAGTAGAGCTTCAAAACAATCTGTCTTTTGCCAACAAGCCTGGGAAGTGGCGGGGGGGAGGTTTGGGGGGAGGTGGAAGAGATTTCATTCTTTTCAGAATATAAAAGTCTAATCTTTCTGAACTGAAAACACACCGCTGAAATTAAAGACTTGTTTGTGTAGGTTAACCCTCTGAATCTGTTCAAAGAAGATTTAAGGTGTTGAATATACAAAAACAGGATTTTGTTGTATCATTTTATTGACTTACTCAAAGTAGTTTGAAGACTCAAACTTGCTCAGCAAGGAGAGCAAGATTAGCAAAATGTTCTCGGGCTGGTGGGCTTTAATTTGGATCCTATTATAATCATAGACATTGGAGATGGAGGGAAGGAACCAGAGAACTTAGAATGTTAGAACTGGAAAGCGCATGAAAACATAGACAGCAGTGTGTTGGAACATAGAATGTCAAAGTATTTTAGCACATAGAACATCTTAACTCATAGGAGCCTTAGAACACAGAGGGCCCAAAATGGCGATGATGTTAGCATAGAGGATGTCCTAGCTCAAAGAGACTTTATAAAACACCTAATCCAATTCCATGAAGGAATAATTTGAGAGCCCATGAAGAGAAGTACCTTGCCCAAAGTCATATGCAAGTTTGTGACAGAGTCAGAACTAGAATCTGAAGCTCTCTCTCTGGCTGTGCATTTTTTTACTGCATCATGATCTTTAGGAAGTATAGCTGGCTAGATAGAAATATACACATATGTACATATGTAAATACATACATATCTACATATAAAGTAAACATACACATATATGTGTGTGTGCTTAGCTTACTACCATCTGTGACATGTAACTGAGTAAAATGTAGGTCCCATCACACTGTTATTGTCCTTTGTGTCTGTAGAATGTCATTCCTATTTCACCATATAATGACTCAGAATCTAACGTTTCTCTCCCCTATCCTTTTTTGTCCTTCCCTTCCCAGGAGGAACCAATAACATTTTCTGAAGAAACCTTTGTGTCCCATCGATCCAGTGCCATGAGGCAGTTCCTTCAGAATGCCATACAACTTCAGCTATTTAAACAGGTACACACAGTTCTTCAGGTCTTCTCTCTGTAGCAGTCTCCAAATACATGCATGCTTCTGGAGTGAAAACGGTCTTCCAAGTTGCAGTCTTCCATGTTCCACCCGTTTTAAACTTTAAAAAATATTAAAAGTAAAAGGATCATTGGATTTCAAACTGGAAGGGACATACCCTTAGTGATCATCTAATTTAACCCTTTATTTGAAAGAAAAGGAAGCCAATGGTCAGAGAAAGGGAAGCAACTTGCTCCAGATCACTTAGCTATGGAATAGAAAAGCCAAAGTCACTATTATGAAACCTTCACTCAGAGAGTCATATGGGCTATAACTTAGCCTGTATTCCCATGGCAAAGTCATACATTGAATGGACCTTTGTGAAAATGCTTTAGGCCTTGATTTTCTAACTCCAAGTTCAGTGTTCTTTACATGTAAGTCTTAGAAGCTTTTACATATCATAAGTCCTGTGCTCATATATGTGTGTGTGTATATTATATATAAAAATATATATATACAAGATTTGTATGTATGTGTTTTTATTGGACATTAAATCACCTTAGAAGGCCTTTGCAATCACAGAAGAAGGATTTTCTTTTGTCATCATATGCTGAGATTCAGTTCAGTTCAGCAAGCCTTTATTGAGCACCTACTTCGTAAAAGGTTCTGGGGGCCTATGTGTTAGATCAGGGGTGGGTAACCTGTGGCCTTGAAGCCACATGTGACCTAGGTCCTTGGATACAGTCTTTGGAATGAGTCCAAGTTTTATAGAACAAATCCTTTTAGATTCAGTCAAAGGGCTGCACTTGGGGACCTAGTGTGTGGCTTCAAGGTCAGAGGTTACCTACCCTAGATTAGATGATGAAACAGTCCAGTGGATTTAGAAGTGGTCAGATGGCCAGACTCAAAGAGTTATTATTAATCGTTCAGTGCCATCATGGCACCTAGGGAGCTGTACGTGGCCCTATATACTATTTAACATTTTTTTCAGTGACTTGGAAAATGGCATAGATGGTATGTTCATCAAATTTGCAGATGACATAAAACTGGGAGGGATAGCTAACACTATGAAAGTTCGAGTCAGGAAAAGAAAGGACCTTCACAAGCTAGGGCATTAGCCTGAACTTAATAATATGAATGTGGTGATAAATGCAAATTCTTGCACTTGGTACAAAACATCAACTCTATAGATATAAGGTGGGAGAGACATGAATAGTCTCAGACATGAGTAGACAACAGTTGAGCTAAAAATGATCTAGGGGTCTTAATGGACAATAAGATTCACTGGAGTCAGTCAGGCATGATGTGGCAGACAAAAAAAAAATGAAAGCAATCTTGGGCAGAGATTCCAGTTAGAGAGAAATCAGAGCCCCCTTTGTCCAATCTTGTCTGGAAGATCAGATTCAGCTCTAAGTACCTTGATGTAGAATGAACATTAATAAACAGGAGGCTTTCTAGAGGAGGACAGCCAGGAAACTGAAGGGCCTTGAGTCCATGAAATGGGGATCAGTTGAAGGAACTTGTCATGGTTAGCCCGAAGAAAAAGAAAACATGGAGAGCCCACAATTGCTGTGTTCAAGTATTCAAAAGATTACTACATGAAGGAAGGATCAGACTTGTTCTGTTTCCCCCAAGAGGGTAAAGCCAAGAGCAGTGGGCAGAAGTTACAAAAGGTCGTTTAAATTCAGTATCAGGAAAACTTCCCAATAATTCAAGTTTCCCACAGGTGGAATGATGCCTCAAGAGGTGGTGGATGCCCCCTCCTTACAGATCTTCAAGCAGGAGCTTGAATACCACTTAATGAACATGTTATACAAGGAATTCCTTCATGTATGGGTCAGACTAGTATCTTCCTCCTCTTGATGATTTCCAATTGTGTATGTGGCCGGTTTGAACATAGCTGTTTGCATGTGATCCTCCCCCATTACACTGGAACCCCCTTAAGAACACAGTCTTTTACTTTTCTTTGTTCCCCAGCAGTTGGTACACATAATACTGGCACTTACTAGGTTGTTAATAAATGTTTCTTTACTGATTGATTATATGATCACTGAGGTCCTTTAGAGTTCTCAGATTCTGTGGTTCTGTGAATGCAAAGATAAATAATACATGATAAATAAATTTAAGGAATTCACATTCTACCAGGGAAATGAGGACATGTATACAAATAGCTTTAATGAAAAAGAAAAATGTATAAGAAAGATACAGAGTGCTATAAGAAATCTAAGAAGGAAGAGAGAGCTTCCAAATAGTGAAAAGCAGGGAAGGTTTCATGGAAAGGGTAGCACCGGTGAGGAGCATTAAAAGACAGGTCATATTTAGGACTGAATATTCCATCCATGTCCTCTGGGTGCTGTTTTGTTTTTCTCCTCTTTATAGTTTATTGATGGCCGTTTGGATCTTCTCAACTCTGGAGAAGGCTTCAGTGATGTCTTTGAAGAAGAGATAAATATGGGAGAGTATGCTGGTATGAAGTGTTTCTTTTTCTCTCAGTCCTGGTTAGGTAGTATAACATGAGAACTATATTCCAAGGTGTAATATGGCCTCCTTCCTCTGGTGGAGCCTTATTTTCCTTCCTCAGGAAGGAAGTTCACATAGTCAAGTTCATATGAAATGACTTCCTTTTAAAAATAGTACTTGAAAGGGTTAAGTTGATCACTTTTCCATTTCTAACTATAAAACTCATGTGTCAGACAGGGATTTGGATTAGATGACTTCTTAGAACCCTTTCAGGTTTACTGTTATTCTCTAATGATATACAGAATTGTACCTCTGACTTACAGTAAAGTTGCTTTTATGTAATATATTTTTATTTAATATATTCAGTTGTTTTTCCTGAGCTGAAATAAAATCAGGGATTCTCAGAGCCTCAAAGGACCTTAGAGCATAAAATGTTAGAGCAGAAATAGACCTCAGTACTCAGAATGTTGGAACAAAAAGGGCACTTAGAACATAGAAGACTTGTTAGAATCTCTAGTCCAACCTTTTCACTGAGGAAACTGGGTCCCAGAAAGGGTAAGTGACTTGCTTAATACACAATGAACTGTTGACAGAGCTGGGATTAGAACCTAATTTTTCAAATTCCTATTCTAGCTCGGTTTGTTGAGTTGCCAAACTTTCAGGGAAACTCACTATCCCACCTCCTCCAGTTCCTCCTTAACCCATCCCATGATTGTGAAAGTTCAGCATCGCTGTCTTCTCTCTACCTTCCCCATCACTGTATGTCGGGGACATACGGAATTTCCATGTAGTTTACCACATTGCTAAGGGCCTTGTATGAAAAAAGAAATGGAAAAGTTCTGAGAGTGACTTGACCCAAAAGATCCTTGGATCCAAAAGATGCATAATTTAATCAATTGGGTGTTTCCTCTACCCTTGCCCATCACCCTTCAGTAGAATTCAGTAGTGAATAAGTTGTGAGTGACTAAAGAAGTGTATCTGCTGCTAGCCAGCCCTTTGATTATGAACCTTTCCAAACTTAGGTTCTTTTTCTGAGTACCAAACCACAGTCCACTCGGGACCAGTATTTGAACCCTCTCTGGCATTCACTGTAGTACCTGCCAAAACATGTGCTCCTCAAGCATGGCCTTCATGAGCACAAGGTCACCTCTGCGCCAGAATGAGGAATTAGGGTAGTACTGTAGAGGATAATTAAGTGATATCTTCTTTTACTTCTCTTTCTCTCTAGGGAGTGATAAACTATATCACCAGTGGCTCTCTACCGTGAGGGTAAGTGAATGACCATTCCAGTTGATGTCTCCTTTCTCATTACCCCACTTTGTGAGTGTTTGTACTATCACTACCACCCACAAGCACATTGTTAGTATGCAACCATCTGGGTCTTTAATCTGAAGTTGCTTTTGTTTAAAATGCCAGGCCATTTTCACGCCAGTTGGCAAATAGAAGAATAGGACTCTCTGAAGCCATCCCTCAGTAGGGAGAAAGAAGAAATAATTTCTCAACTTTCCGTTAGAGAGAGTCCAGCTCAAACATGTTGAATGTGATGTCAGAGAAGAATTATGGGTGCTTGGTTGCCAGCTCCCAGTGTAATTATGTTTATCATGTAAAATTGTTTTATTAATTTTTATTAGTGGCACTTTCTGGAAAGATGGAGGCCTCATTGCTCCAAGTGCCTATCTCCTTAATGTTGTTGCAGGCAGATGTTGGTTATTTTACTAGATAATATATTCTTTAACATTCCTTGTGTAATCTTAGAATATGTGAAATCCAAGAATTCATTTTTTTTTTACTATATGGTCTTCCTTTCTTTTTTAATAGAGTGACAGAGTAGTATATCTACTTTGTATATATTTTCTAGTTATATTTCTATGTTCTTGCCATTTCCCCCAATAGAATGTCAATTCCTTAAGGGCAGAGGTGATTTTGTTTTAAATTTGTGTTCCCAGCATCTAGTATGGTATCTGGCACAGTATAGGTAAATGTTAATAACTGTTTGATGAATAGTAAAAGCACTGGGCCACATTTTTCTCATCTATAAAATAAGGGAGCTAAACAAAATATTCTCTAAAGTTTTTTGATCTTATATGTTTATCTTTTCTTCTGTACGTGGTCCAAGTTCTCTTGGAACCTGCAGACATGGCCCACTCAAAGGTGATATATCACAGGCAACATGGGGTAGGAGAAAGAGCACTAAACTTGGACTCAAGACAACCGGGGTTTGAGTCACAGCTCAAACCTAGCTCTGTGACCTTCGGCCAAGTCACTTTCCCTCTCTGCACCTCAGTTTATTCATTTGTAAAATGTGTGAAGTTGCTTGCGCCACTGACTTCACAAGATTGATGTAAGGGAAAGCACTTTGTAAATCAAAGTGCTGTAGAAATGGGAATTATTATGGATAATACTGATAATAATACTATGAGAAGAGTGAGAGGTAACTGTAGGTAATAGAAGAAACACTAGACTTGAAAAATGGAAGACCTAAGCTCAAGTCCTGATTCTTCACGAATTAGTCCTAATTCATGACTAATCAAGTGCTGATTAGTCATGAATTAGGCACAAGGTTGGACTATCTCAAGTTCATCTAAGTCCGTCTCTCCCTAAATCCTTTCTACAACCTTCCTCATGTACAATCATCTTGTCTCTGCTTAAAGGCCTCTGGTGATGTGTAATTCATTACCTCCCTAGAAAGCCCTCCACTGTTTTAACATTCCTTTTTGTTAGGAAATCTTGCCTGTGTCAAGCTGAGATCTGCCTCCCTGTAACTTCTGCCCATTCCTCCTAGTTTTGTCCTGTGTACAGACACCAGATTTCTTCTTAGCTCAAGATTCTAGGATTCCATGACCTTGGGTAATGCTCTTTGACCTCTCTAGCCTTAGTTTCCTAATCTACAGAATGAGAATAAAATTACCTGATTGGCCTCTCTCACAGGGGTTGTCATAAACATCAGATGGGACATTGGAGGCAAATATAATTGGCAGTTTGGTGGCACAATGGATAGCACACTGGTTCAAAATCAACCTCAGATACGTATTAGCTGTATGACCTTGGGCAAGTCACTTAAACTTTTTTTTTGCCTCAGCTTTCCTATCTGTAAAATGCAGATAATAATAATAACACCTACCTCCCAGAGTTGTTGTAAGGATCAAATAAAACAGTAATTGTAAAGCACTTAGCATAGTGCTTGGCACATAGCAATGTTATATAAATATTAAGTGTTATTATTAGTAAATGGGAAAGCCCTAGTTAAATATTTTCATTCCTGTTTCAATTCAATCTTACATTTATTTCATTGATCTAAGCACAATATTAGATCCAAGCAGATATTCATTCCATAAATACTTACTAATTGATGGATTGATGAAGGTGATTTTAATACTCAAATATTATTTTAATAGGCTGCCCAACTGTTTTGGAAACTAGGATGGAATTGATGAGTGGGTGGAAAATTTCCAGTCTTATTGTATTCCATTATAACACTTTTAAGTACAGTTGTAACAATGTAAGCATTTTTCAGTTAAACCTCAGAATGTCTAATATAAGTTAGTATGTTAAACAATGTCCCTGCCTTCATTGAGGATATGTTTACTTTATCTGCTGTAGAATTGTTTCTTTGTCTATGAATAATAAGAACTCATATTTAAAAACAGCTCACTTATATGCTTATGGCTTCAAAGTACCTTCTTTACAACAACCCTGTAAGTTATGAGGCTTATTAACTCCTACATATGAGATAGAAATATGATTTGCCCTGGGCCATACAGCTAGTGCTGGACTTGAAACTTGAACTCAGTTTCCCCACCTCCAAGGTCTCCTGTTTCTCCCTGTAGAAGTGTACAAAACACTTTCCCTTGGTTATCTTCTCTTGAGGCAATGTATCCCAGTGGAAAGGCCTTAGGATGTGAAATGAGAAGATCTAGTTTCTAATCCTGACTCTGTTATTTACTGCCCATGTAACCTTGGCCAAATCACTTCCCTTCTCTAGCCCTCAGTTACCTAGCTCTTCTGCAAAATGGGGAGGGGCTTAGATGCCTAAGGAAATCTGTGGTTCTATGGCCCTGCCAACAGCCCTGTGAGAGAAACAGGCAAGAATTATCACCATTTTTATAAAAAAGGAAAACAGGCTGAATGATCATGGAATAAAACTCAAGTCTTTTGATGCCAAGTCAAGTGCTCTTTACCATTTATTTTCTCAGAAGTTTATAAGGTAAATGACAAAAATTTCAGTTGAGTGTTAATACCCTATACCGTTGTCCACAGTGTACTTTGAGAATTTATGCTTAAATAATAGTTAGATTTCATGATATCCCTTCTTCCCTTTTTCTCAACATTTAGATGGTAAGAAAGGCTGCATTCCTGTGATATAAAGAACCCAGAGCAGGTAACCAGGGCAAGGAGAGTCAGGTGCGCAGCAGAGGGTAGTGTATTTTCAGCCTGACTGTATAGCTTAAGTTAGTCTGGAACTGACTTGTCAGTTCCAGCTATATGTTAGCAGGTAGGGTATTGTCTTCTACTTCTTTTAGACTTGTTCCAGGTATGTAGCATTGTTAGAAGTTACTAACCAGTGGTGCAAAATACTCTCTCAAGAGAACTTTAGCAAATACTATTTATACCAAGGGAACTGTGTTATATTGGAAAGAGTTCTGGATTTATGCCTAGAGATTTGGGTTCTAATCCCAACTCCACCACTAACTAGCTGTGTGACTTTGAGGAAGTAATTTTCCTCCTCAAGGCCTTAGTTTACTTTTTTTAGCTATTGAATTAAGGGTTTGTGCTAGATGACATCTTAGGTCTTTTCCAGTTCCAAAATTCTGTTAACCTATGTTCTAAACATAGGAGATTCATAACTAAAGTTACTTCTGCCTCTAATCTTTATGTTCTATGTTCTTACATTCATTCTATTTTCCAAAACTCTTTCTAACCAAAATATTCGACACTTAAAGGACTGCTCCAACTTTAACATTCTAACCCCTACATTCTAATATTCCATGTTTTAAAGTCCCTTCCAGTGCTATGATTCTCTGACTGTAAGTGGATAGTGACAAACCAAAACCCTAATCTCAGAGATCCTCCTAACCTAAGGATTAAAGCACATCAGTGTTTCCCTCAAAATACCAAGTGTCCCTATTAACAAAGCCTATGAGTAATGCTTGAAGTGAATTTCCACTTAGGTGTGTTTGTCTTATATCAAATGTTCTTGTAATTTGATTTAATTTGGTTCAAGATAAAAGATCAGTGTTGGTGTTGGCTAGATCTGTCTGCAGTAGAAATGGCTAATTGCTTTTTTCATTATAGAAAGGAAGTGGAGCAATTTTGAATACTGTCAAAACCAAGGCTAACCCTGCTATGAAGACTGTCTATAAGTTTGTAAGTACTGCTTTGGGACTTGGAAATAAAACCAATCTTTTTTTGACTTTGTGGGGCTCTCCAAGTGAAAATATTTAAATATACATGATCCTTAATTGCAAAAGAGATTTCTCAAAGCTGATGTACCAGTTCTGAAGAATTAAGACCATTTGGAAATATGAAACATTATTCTTTCATAAGCAACCTGTTGCTTTTGGGGTTTTCTTTTGCTTTTTTACTTTTTAAAGGGAAAATACTTATGATTGATTTAAGACATAATCTTTCAAAGAATAATTGAAAAAAATGGGGCCCTGTGGTTTAAATTTTAAAACTAAACTTATGTAAGAATTATAATGTGTAGCCCAAATAATGTTTTTTCACAATAATCTCACCTAATAATATTATTAATACGTTTTGACCAGACCCCTACCATCAGGACATGGAACCTTACTGTATCATTTGATCTTTCACCCAAAATATATTTCTCTTAAGGATCAGCCTGCTTAAAACAGCTTTTCTCTGGGACTCACTAGCCCCTATAACACTATGTTTTCCATGCAACCAATTAATAATATAAAGATATGGAGTACCTGTCTATAATTTATTCCAGAGCCCCTGCAAGGAAAGAGAAAAGAAAGACTATCACAGACAAAGCCAGACCTTAGTAAACCTTTTTCTACCTCTAATTTTTTATTTTATTTTTTCAAGATGAAGAAGTTATTTTGCAAGATATTGAAGGCTACTAATTGTGGAATCAAGTCTACTATATTCCTTTTCACCTTCTAGCTTATTATAGCACTGTAAGAACTGTGCTGTTTCAGAGTCTAGTATCCCTCAGCCAGATAGAATCGAGGGTTAGGGCCTCGATTGGAGACTCACCCAGATTCATGATTTTCACATCTCTTATCAGACTCAAACATTTCCCCTGGCAGTCACTCTCTCTTGATTGGGTAGTGGATACCCACATAATTGCATTCATCCTTTTGGTGCCTAGTAAATGGCTGAAATTGTGGTGATTTTAATGTGAGCCATGATTGCCTATTTTAACCATACCAAGGTAAAAAATGACATGAAGGCAAAAATCTAAGCATCTCTGCAGTTACAAATTTGAGGTAACTACCCCAGCTTGCCACCAATGACAGTGTGGGGTTGTCAGCTCTAACCTGGTGAAATTTCACTGGCATCCTAGTCCTGCAGAATCCTGCAGGTCCCCTGTTACAGAGAGCGGTCCCTGGGCAGCTGAGATAAATAATTAGAGCAAAAGGATCTGAGCTTTGGTAAAGGGGGAAGGGAGGATGGATTATTAGTGGTGGTGGGGGAGGTATTTTTGTGCCATCAAACCATAGAAAACAAAATCTTTGCAGTGTCTTGAAGGGATTTTTTTCCCTTAACCTCTGAGCTCTGTATTTGTTTTTTTAACCATTATGTTTTCACCTGATCATCCCATTTTTCCCTTTCCCTGTTCCTAGTAATCAGAGAAGGTGGTTCACGGTGGACCGAAATCAAGCAGTCACTGCTGGAAACAGAAAGGGATTTTTAACTTAAATTAATTTTTCATGCAGGCAAAAGATCATGCAAAACTGGGAATAAAAGAGGTGAAAAATCGCTTGAAGCAAAAGGTACTTGAAGTTCTTATTCAAAATGTATAAGCCCCGTGTATGAAATGCTTAGCCACAAAAAGCATTATGTGATCAATAGAGAGCTGTTTGATACAGTGTTGTTAGCACACTTCAAAATGCATTACCAGCTGTCCCGGATTTTTCACACTGTTATAAATATTCACAGACAAAAAACTGTCTTCAGATAACATTAAGACTTTGGCTTAAGCCTACAAAAGCAAGGAAGTTCAGAGTTCCTGCTGTCAGTCTGTCCCTGGCCTACTCCGTGGTGTCTAGGTAACAAAGGGCAGGCATCTGTGGAAATCGGTTTCTCCTACCTATAGTAACTATGCTGTCTGGGGCCCCGGTGCCTACCCGGACACTGTCCCACTGACCCCTTGGGCAAAGTAACACAGGCATTTGGAGGATAGATATCATTAACACATGTGACATCCAGAAACACACATGGTGGGTTTGGGTGGTGTTCCCAGAATAACCTCACCATGGTAGATTAAATTAGAAAACCTTCCTTTTGTGTTGTTATTAAGAGAAGTAAGAGGGAAGACAGAGCAGAAAGACTCTGTGTGTTCTTTTCCATTGATAGAACTACTTGAAAATAAAGGGATAATATGATGTAACAAGAAAGTACTAGACTAAGAGACCTAAGTGCTGGTCCTAGCTGTTATTACTCCACCACTATATGCCCTGGGTTTGACCTTCCTGAGTCTGTGCCTTGATCCCCCGAGCCATAAGATATGTAAGATATCTGAGGTTTCTAAATGGTGCTTATTAGACCCCAATGTGTCCTAACAGCTAGACTGTCTTACACTTGATAATGTGAACGGGCATGTAAAGGGTGCTTTAAAGTTAGTTTAATTCAATTCCACAAACATTTACCAAAAATAAATACGTAAGTGGCAGTGAGGTAGTACCTTAGAGTGCTGGACCGACAGAAATAGCTGAGTTCAGATCCTCGCTTAGTTCTTTATTAGCTGTGTGGCACTTGACAAATCAGTTAACCCTCTAGATCCTCAAATTTCTTAATACAGAAGTGAGAATAATAACAGCATCTCCCTCACAGGATCATTGTGAGGATTGAATGAGATGACATGTATAAAGCTCTTTGCAAACCTTAAAGCACTTTATAAGTGCTGGCCATTGTCATTCATTGAGTGTCTAATGAGCAGAATATGTGGGAGACATTAAGAAAGACACAAAGCTGAGATAAAACGTGATCCCTGCTTTCAGGGTGCTCACAGTCTAGCGGTGAGCTGAGTCTCAGTGCAGCACTAATACACAATACTATGTAGGTACTTTGGAGAATTACAAAGGACTACGTGAAATCTGAAGAGCATGGTCATCACAGATAAGGAATCAGGGAAAGCTTCCTGGAGGAGCTGGTCTTTGGGTTCATCTTTGAAAGATGGCAGGAATTCAAGGAAAGGCATTTCAGGCATAAAGAATAGTTTAGTTAAGAACATGTGGGATGTGCTTGAGCAACAGAGAGAGGTCAGCATGGTGAAATTGTCCATTGTGTAAGGTAGAGGAATGTGGAATAAGCCTGGAAAAGTAGTTTATTACCAGATTATACATGGCCTTGAATGTCAGGCAAAAGAACTTGAACCTTGATTTGTGGACAGTGGGGAGCCACTGAAGATTTTTGGGCACAGGAATGACTTCAAAGATTCGTCCAGTGATGCTGTGAAGGAAAGATAAGGTGTTGACTCAGGATTGATGCCTTAACCTATCTGATTTGGAAAAATGTGTTCCCATAGGTAATTGTGAGGTTAGAGTGAAAGGAGAAGGTTGGTTTTTTGAATCTAACTATACCTTGACCCCATTGCAAAGCAAGTTGTGTGTTCTTACTGATGAATATAGGAACAGTCTTCATATTTAAAACTTCTTTTTGGGCTGATTTATTAGAAGCCAGACACAGTGTCATAAAACACTGGTCTTGGGGGTAAGAGACAAGTTATACTCTGTAACCTTAAGAAAATTACTTCCATTTTTTGAGCTTCAGTTTCCTAATCTGCAAAATGGGGATAATATGCTGTGGATTCCTAGGGTTATTATAAGGCTCAATTGAGAAAATATAATAAAAAAGACAATTTTTAAAGAATTTTAAAATGAGGAAATGCATGTGATGGCATATAAAATACTGTAGAGATGTGAACAATTATACTATTTCATAGCCCATTGAATGGCCTGCTCCATTCAATCAATGTCCACATCAGGCTTCAATTTTATTTAGAATATCAGTTATTTTAGATGGAAACCAGTTTAAAGTTTTAAGTCAAGAAGGCCTCTAATTACCTTGGAACAATCAAATAAATTGATTTCTTCCATTTAATTGGAAGGTCAACTCTCTCTGACTGAAAGCTTATGGTCTTTGCTTTAGTTGAAAATGAATTTTTTAGCAGCCAGATTTATAGTCTTGAAATTTAGAAGCCAGGGATAGAAATGCAGAGAATTAAGCATAGCCTATCACTCTCGGTTAGAAATTGGGGGCGGAGGGAGAAGGAAATGGAATATATCATTTGCCTATTATTTTCAATCAGCCTATGTGCTGTCCCCCCACACCCACATACACACCTCCCATTTTGGTGACTGACAGTTGAATTTGATCGAAGATGTAAAATAAGGGTAAATTTATTACTTCCAGCAATTTTTCCTTCCTCACCAGCTAGCTCTTTGACTGTCACTGGCATTACACTATTACCTAAAATCATTAAAGATATGTTGCTCTCCCTAGAATATTCTTCTTGTGCAGAATAAATACCACCAAGTAGAAAAAGCCCAAGCCCAAGGAAATTCTGATCGGCCATGCTATTAAAAAAAAAAAAGACAGTAAAATGTCTTCCAGCTATTCCTAAATGTACAAGAAGACCTTATAGATCCATTGTTAGTATTATTTCACATTCCTATTAATAGCCAGTATTGCTCATAGAGCTTTTTTGTTGTTGTAGATGAAAAGGGAAAAATAACTTGTTTAAAGGAGATGGATCTCCCTTTTAAAAATCCACCCCTCCCAAGCCCCCATTGTAAACAGTCCATTGTGTAAGGCCCCACTCCATTCCTTCCCCTCTTCCACTCCCCCCTCCAAGTTATTTCAAGATTCATTTGGGGAGATAATGTTCTAGAGAGAGTGTCAGTACATATCAGGCACTATAAATGGTGAAACCCGTTTCACTAACCATCGGACATTTTATAGAAATGTGTCTTGTCACTGTTGGACTGTTGACAGATCCATTAGTGTACCTTTTTCAATTTTCACTTCCCCTCCCTTGCTTTTACAGATTTTTGCAGACTTGATATTTTGCAGTTTTTAGTAGCAGAGCTGTTTTGTAATTGAAACTCTGGCATTGTTCGGTGGGTACAGAATTTGGATCTACTGCAGTGTTTTTCTACTCTCTTTCCTGGGCCAATTTAAGGCTTTGCTCTGCCTGACCTTATTCACTGCAGCTGAAAATATTTTCTTGCCTTTCTTTTTCCCTTTTGTATGGCAACACATCCATGTGGAGTCCAGGAAATATCTAAGCCAAATATCCCCTGTTCAGATTTCGTCATAGAATTAAAGCAGTTCCGAACTATTGTTCAGAACAATTCTTAACAGTGATATTGAAGAGGTAATACAATTCTGAACTATGGTGCAATTTCAAACAATTAAACTATCGTGAACAACAATATTTTAATCAAGATATAGTTCTGAACAATGATACCTTTTCTAACAATGTTACAATTTCCAAACAGTGATACCATTCCGATCAGTGTAATGAACATGAACCATGATACGGTTTTGAACAGCGATACAAATCCAGACAATGATATAATTTTAAGATGCACCAAGCTGGAGATCTGCCTCCTGCCACTCTGCATAGCAATGATGACCTCTTCAATATAATCAAGAGCCCAGTTTGCCCTTCCTGGGCTTCAGCCTTGGGTTTGAATTGCAAATGTGAAATGCGGGGCTGACCTATTGAGAGGTCATCATGGTGTGTGGAAGGTCCGTCTTTAATAGGATAGTGGAGATTGAATGGAGGCCCAATTTCTGTCCGTATTTCAAAGCAACTGAAATGGAAGTTTTCAGAGGATCCCTGTGACTGATAGCAAATAATTGTTAACAGACACTGTGGCATGGCTTTATTTCACACCTCCTGTACTTCAACCCCAAACTAATAATAAGGATGGGTGACTTATTTCTCTCCATCAGCGTAGCAAGATGGTTGAGTCCTTCTGTTACTTGGCCTCCTTTGAAGGCTAACTGCACAGAATTAAGAAAAAATACCTGAAATACCTTCCTTGACTTTCAGGAGGGAGAATTCAGCACATCTGAATCATCGCCTAGCCTTATGTAGCACTGAGTACCTGGGCTTGCAGATTAAAACCAAATATATTCCCTATGTGCAGAGCCCCTGTGAGGTATCTGGTGTCACTGCCCCTCTGGTGCCCCATTTTTTAATGTATTGCTGGTCCCCACAAATGTTGCCCCTCCCCCACAGATGGCTATTAAAATAGGTTCACATTAGACAGCGTTTCTAGCCTGGAGTGTAATTCTTGAGATAGAATTTTTTTTCTGTCTGGTAAAATTGACATAATTCAGTTTAATGAGCACAGATCACAGCTCTTTTGAAAGTTTCAACATAATAGTCTTCTTTCTAAAGTGTAACCGAGGCATATCAATTGCAATTTGGATCCTGGATCCAGGGTTCAAGGCCCCACTCTGCCACTGCCTGGTCATGTGGCTAAAAAGAGCATTGATGGGATCCTAGATTTAGAGCTAAGAGGAATCTCAGAGGTCATCTAGTCCAACCCTCTCATTTTGTAGATGAGCAAACTGAATGACTTGCCCAGGAGCACACAGGTATTAAGTGGGGAAACCAGTATTCATATCCAGGTCCTCTGACTTCATTTCCTGCACACCATGTTAGAGAATAGTTAAGCTCTGATCAAAAGCTTTCCAATGTTCATAATGTTTCTCAAGTTTCTTACCAATATGAATTCTCCAAGGAAAAGAGTACTGAATTTGGAATCACAAGATATGAATTTGCACGTAACTATTACATATGTGAGTTTGGCCAGTTAATTCCCTTCTCTGGGCCTCAGTTTCTTCATCTGTAAAATGTAGGGGTTAGGCTAGATGATCTCAACTTTCCTTTCTGTTTCTTATAATCATCATCTCATAGGCCAGTGGTGCTTTTATAGTTACAAAGCCCTTCCCTTTATAGTAGCTCTGTGAGATAGATATGGACAAAATTTATCCTCCCCTTTTGACTGATGAGGAAATTTCAGATCCAGAGAAGCTGTGACATTCCCACGGTCACATAGCTAGTAAATATCTAAGCCAAAATGCAAATCCCTAACTCCTAACTCCAAGTCCAGAGCTTTTTCACATTATGACATGATCATTCTAAACCCTATGATCCTGGGAGCCCATGATCCAGACAGCCCCTATCTTAATGGAATTTACATTCTACTACAGGTATACAATATATTCATAGATAAGTAAATATAGTATGCATATAAAATAAATAAAAGATGATTGGGCAAGACTAACATCCACCATTACCTGGTGTTGTGACTTAAAAAAAAAATCCATGAAATTAAGGATCAGAAGAAGTGGGTTCAAGTCCTGTTCCACTCCTTCCTAGCTGTGAGACATTATTATGAAAGTTACTTTCTCTCTTGGTGCCTCAGTCATACCATCTTTAAAATAGTGCCAGCTAGCAATGCTTTCACAGCTGATCCAGGCATTGTAAGAATCAATGTGAAATGAGAGTTCATGTAGCATGACTGTGCTAACACTTTTTGCCTAGAAAGCACTAGAAGACTATGAATTTCCCTGGTACCTTTGGCATTATGGAAGCAAATTTGCTGTTTCCATTAGCAAAGATTTTTATTTCCTGTCCTTGACTTTATTTCTGTATGCTGGAAGTGAGAGAGTCTACTGACTTTGGTTCTGTGGGAGAGTTTACATTGTATGTGTCTGTATGTGTGTGTTTGTGTGTGTGTATAAGCTGTAGGTATGCACTGTATAGAATAACCATGTTCACACCTTGTCACACAGATGTCAGTTCCTCCCTCTAAATGCATTAAAAATCTTGCTCTGGCTCAATCAAGGAAATTCCAACATTGCTCTCAATTGGGGATATCAATATTCATTTCCTAATTTGCATTTCTTCTCTTC
Source organism: Bettongia penicillata ogilbyi (assembly GCA_023548195.1). Taxonomy (NCBI): domain Eukaryota; kingdom Metazoa; phylum Chordata; class Mammalia; order Diprotodontia; family Potoroidae; genus Bettongia; species Bettongia penicillata. The sequence continues at coordinate 3,651,598 of JAJHZJ010000304.1, forward strand.
AAGCACCTTGGTTGTAGATGTGTTAGGCTAGCAAAAGAAAGGGCCTCTCAATGCAGGCAAGAGAGAGGGAGAGGAGTGAGACCACCCATGAGAAATCTGGGTCAGATATGCTGAGAGGGTTCCCTGGCTGGTCTGGATTATGAAACTTTCTCCTGCCTTATAGATAACAAACTTGGAGCCAAAAATATTTTCCCTTTGACCCCTGGCTCTAGCTCTCAGATGTGAGTAATACAAAACCTCAAGTATGGAAATTCTTCGCAACTAAATGCCTACTATGTACCAGCCAATGAAGTGGGTATTGAGAATACAAAAACAGAAATGAGATAGCTCCTGCCCTCATGGAGTTTACATCCTACTACAGATATATAGTATGTTCACAGATAAGTTAATATAGTATGCATATAAAATAAATAAAAGATGATTGGGAGATACTAGTAACTGGAGGAATTAGGGAAGATCTTTTGGAAGTGGCACTTTAACTGAGCTGTGAATAGAGTTATGGGTTCCAAGAGATAGAGGTAAAAAGAGAGTTCTAGGTACAGGGAACAGCCGGTGCCATGGCAGACATGGGAGATAGAATGCTAATATATGAAGTATCGAGGAGGCCAGTACTTGACCAGAACATGATGTAAATGATGAAGAGTAATGGAAAACCAACTTTGAAAGATAGACTTGAGCAAGATGGCAAAGGGCTTTAAATGACAAACAGAGTGATTTCTACTGAACTGTGACAAGAACAAGAACTCAGGTGTCCTGAGCAAGGAAGTGATAGTCAAATCTGTGCTTTAGGAATATGTATTTGGCAGCTGTGCATAGAATGCATTATGAAAGGGAAAGAGCAGAGGTAGGAGACCAAGTAGGAGGCAATAATCCAGGCAAGGAAGACTGTTTGCTCTTACTATCGAGGACACTGCCATTGTCCCAGTGCCCCATGCTCACTCCCTTTCAGCCCATGTCTTCATTCTATAGTGAGATTTTGTCATTTCTGTCTTCACAGCATTTCATCTATCTGTCCTCTTGTCTGCATTTACACAGCGACCACCCTTATACCTGCCCTCATCCCCCTCACCTGACCTATTACAATAACCTCCCAAGTGGTCTCCCTGTCTCTCATCTCTACCCACCCTCCGCTTGTTTCAAAGGTGTAGGTCTAATAATCTCCCTCCTGTGTAAGCAAGTGACTCTCGATACTTCTAAGATCAAATACAAAAGCTTCTGCTTGACATCGAAAGCCTTTTTTTGCCAGCCTAGCCCCTTCCTCCGTCTCCAGCCTTCTTAATCTTTCCTATCCTTGTGCTCTACAATACAGATCTGACTTGCTGCTTTTTTCCCATGAAACCTTCTCTACCCCAGCTGCTCACTTGTGCCTCTTCACTGACTTCCTTAAAGACTCCAATCAAGCTGTACCTTCTCCTTTCAGGAGGCCTCCCTTGATTCTCCCTCTTTCACCTATTACCCGCCCCTGCTAATGTCTTCTCCCTGAAATTACCTCCCATCTTCTCTCCCTCCCTCCCTCCCTCCCTCCCTCCCTCTCTCTCTCTCTCTCTATCTCTCTCTCTCTCTCTCTCTCTCTCTCTATATATATATATATATATATACATATATATATCTTATATCTTATATTTACATAGTTATTTACTATGCAAATAACTGCTAGTATTTACTGTCCCATTAGAATGTCTTGCCCTTAAGGCAAGAGGTCAATGAGAAGGAGGTGTCAGATAATAGAGATGTTAAGGAGGTAGATCAAGAGGCTTGGTCATTAATTCTGTGTGGAGTAAATAAGAGGAAGGACCAAGGAGGAGTCTGAGGTTACCCACCTGGTGAGGACAAGGTACTGCACTCAGTAGAAGTAATATTAGGGAGAGGAGTGGTTTTAGGGGGAAGCCCAGTGAGTTCTGCTTTTGACACATGGAGTTTGAAGTGCCTGTTGAATATCCTGGTGTTGATGTCTAGTAGACAAGTGGAGATGTAGATCTGGAACTCAAAAGATGATATAGATTTGGGAGACATCTGCACAGAGGTTATAGTTGAATGCATGGCAACTAATGAGACCAATGAGAGAATAGAGAGAGTGTTGCATTAAAGCTGTATTGTGTACTCACTTCTACTCAATTGCCTTCCACAGGGGGCAAGGACTCTGTCATTATCTTTATGTCACACACATATTCTAGCACAGGACCTCATACAGAGAACATATGGCAGAACTTTGGAATTATAAATAACCTTAGAACATAAAACAGAGAATGTTTGGTTTTGGCTTCATATCCCCAGAAATCATGCTTGTTCTTGGTGCATATTAGGCACTTGATAAGTATTTTTAATTGAGTTTAATTAGACCTGGAAGGGAATTTAGAACATCCACTATTAGAACATAGAATGACAGCTGGAAAAAAAAAAGCTTTAGAATATTACACTAAGACATAGAATGTTAGAACTGAATAAAACATTGGAACATAGACTATCAATCCTCTCAGAGACCTTACATTGAGAGACCCAGCCTTGGAGTCATAATGACTCCTGTTCAAGGTCTGTCAGCCCCTAGTTTCTCCAAAACTGTAAGTTACTGATGAAATCAGCAGAAAAACATCTTAAAACATAGAAAACTATGATCCTGTGGACATTAAACCTAACAAGAACCTTAAAATATAAGATGTTAGTTATGAAATGTTAGAACTGAAAGACCTTCTATCGCCAGTGTTCCACGTTCTTCCCTTCCAGTTCTGTCCTTTCATGCTCTATGTTCTTACAGTCTTCATTCTCAAGTCCCTGGTGGCAGAGTGAGGCAGCCAGTAGCACAGTGAATAACGTGTTAGGCACAGAATCAGGAACACCTGAGTTCAAACCTGGCCGCAGACATTTACCAGCTGCATGACTCTGGACAGTTTGCCTGGATAATAATAGCACCTGCTTCTCCAAGGATCAAATAAGATACTAGTTTTTAGGTGCTGAGTAGAGTGCCTTGGGGATGCTTATTCCTTTCCCTTTCCTTTCACCCCTTCTATTTTGGGTATTCCACAGTTTTGTGATCCATTTTTTATGACCACATCTTCTTACATATTTCTCTTTTCACAATATATTATCCCATACATAGTACCCTGCACTATTAATTAAGTTTTTATTCAAAAAATTCACTTGATCCACTCACAAAAATTATTTTTTCTAGATCATCTTAACTAATTGCCTTGCTTCTTTTGCTTACCCTCCCCATTAGCACTACACACACACACATTCATACACACACATCCTCACTCTGTCCCTGCCTGGGAAGCATTGCGTGTCACCATCTGGATCTAAAAAAGATCTCTTCTTGTTCTCTGGAGCAGACAGAGCCCATCCACCTCTTTGTTTTATTTGACCTAAGTACTTTAGGTCAGCCTATGTCCAAAAACCCCATTTCTAATTGGCTATCAGCTTACGTGTCTCATTATTGTACCTTACCAAGTCTGAAACTGGAGGGGCCATGTCAGGGGTCATCTGATCAAAGCAGGGTCTTTTAGTAGCCAACCTTCAGTCACCCTTGCAGAGCTATATGTCATTCTCTCGCTATCATTACCAAATGCTTCAGAGATACATAAAGTTTAGGTTTTCACTTCAGCAGCATCTATTCCCAAGGAAAACTTGCAGTTCAGTTCGATAAATGTTTATTGAGCACTTGCTATGAGAAAGGCTCAATGTTCAGCTCCTAGCTAGGGAGAAGATACGTGTACATTAATGAACATAATGTAAAATAGATGTAAATAGTTCGAAAGAGCCTTCAAACAACAAATATTAGGACATACAACATAGGATAGTTGAATTGATCAGATTCTAGAATATAGATTATCAGAATTTAAAAGGACATTAGAGATCATCTAGGGCAGGGGTGGAGAGAGGGCATACATGGCTTTGAGGCCACAGGTTTCCCATCCCTTATCTAGGGCAACTGCCTCACTTTATAGATGGAGAAATTGAGGCTCAGATGTCGGAAATGACTTATAACACCTCTTAGTGGCAGAGCTGAGAAAATCCAAGTTTCCTGATTTCTAGAACAGTTTTCCATTCACCATGAAACCTCCTATCTTCCTGTGTTTTATATATTTAGTCCAGTGTATACCAAAGGTAGCATCACTGACCTTTTTCTACCTCACAGGATATTGCTGAAAATGGCTGTAGCCCAGCCACAGAAGATGCTTTGCCAAAGGCTGCTCCTTCACCATTGGCTGAAACAAAGGATTCCAAACTCCGAGAAGACAGGAGGCCCATCACCGTGCACTTTGGGCAGGTATGCACAGAACCTTTCTTTTACAATTCTTCCCAAATAGACTATTCAGAAATATTAACTCGCCTGTCTACAATTCAGCTTGATTTTCAGAATTTTTTTTCCGTGACAGTTTTCTCTAGTGAAAGCTGCTTTCAACTTCGAGTATTCAAAAGTATTTTTCTGTTTCAAAATCTCACTAAAGAAATTCCCAGAATTTGGAAGCAAAGCATCATGGCCATGGCAGTCAACTCTTTTGACTCTTCTATGAACTCATTAAATCCAACAGCTTCTGCTCTCACTACCTGAGAGTGAACCAACTCATTAGAACCTTTTAGTATGGCAGGCTCCCTCTCTGTATCCCCAAGTAAAAGGCAGCAAACCTTGGCTTTAAGAAAATCAATTTGGTTTTTCTTTATTAATATACTCCCAGAAAATCCATATCGGAAGTCATTCTCTACAGGGTAAACATCCATGTTCTGATGCAGGCAATCCAGAAGTATTTTCATCTATTACAAGTGTTGGGAAAACTGTCTTTTTTTTAATGTCTTTCCCAAGTTAAACATGGTACCAAGACATAAAAATTAACTTCTCTTTTTCAGTTTCTTACTATGATCATGCTTTTGTGCAAAGAAAGAAGTCTGTTCTTCATCAGTTCCTTTGATTGAATTAGGTGTTTTGTCTCCGAAATTCATTTCAGAGCAAATGTAAAATGATTCCTTTGATAAAGTGGAATGTTAATAAACCAGTCTTCTAAAGATACCATTGACAGAGAGTGGGGGATAGAGTAAGATAAACCCAACAGCATGTGGACACAACCAATACTGTGTCAGAAGAATGTTACTAATACATTACTAATATTTTATATATTGGTGTCTTGTTAGTCTGTTAGACTGGGCTACATGAAATAGGAACCTCTCTATATACTTCCCTCTGCTGTCCAGGCACAACTACCTATTTCCTAGCAGAGTAAGCATGAAACAAATTTGTTGAACAAATAATCAGCCACATCAAAACAAACTGTGATACTCTGGTCTGTTGCCAGAGAAAAACTCGAGATGGTCATCAAAGAGACCTCAGATTGAATTCCAGCAGTTTTGGTATTCACCCCTCTCTCCTCCCACCTACCCCAGTATTAGTCTGCTTCCCTCAGCAATGCATCTTCTTAGGTGTGCATAAAAATGACTCTTACTAGAACAAACTACCCCCCCCACACACACACATACACATTCTTCCTTTTTAAGTTTAGTTTTTTGTTAGGATTTTGATTAACATCAACAAAACGAACATTTTCCTGTGTAAAGAAGAACAGAAAAAGAGTGTATGAAATGTGCTTTAAGCAGCTCAGAGACTTTTTGCAATATGTATAAATCTTAATACAGGAATACCAAAACTACCCCCCTTGTCTTTGTCCCCTTTTGAACTTCCTTCTGCTCTCTTCTGAATATTTTTTCAACGTTTCACTGATGCTCTTTCTTTTTCTTTGAATCACTATCACTACCTCTTACACCCTCCCCAACCCACCCCCAGAATATAATTCACCCAAATGACAGATAAACATAATCAAGAATAATAAACCCATACACCGACCATGCCTGAAAATGTAGCTGCTTCTGTTCCTCCATTCTGTCAGCTCTCTATCAAGGGGTAACATGCGTGACTGAGTCGCCATCACACCTCTAGAGTCATGATCAGTCATTGCTTTCATCAGAATTACTAAGTTTTTCTAAGTTGTTCTATAAATGATTCTCCTCTACATCAGCTCATACAAGTTCTCCCAGCTGTTTCTGCATCTGTCCCTTTCATCATTGCTTATGGCACAATAATATTCTGTTACATCCTTATCCCATAACTTGTTTAACCACTACCCAATTGATGTGCACCCCGTTTGTGTTTATAATTCTGGGCTACAATATAAAATGCTGCTATAAAGCATTCTTGTCCTTACTGTCTTTTCTCTCTTTCATCTCTTTTGGCTATCTGCTTTGGAGTGGTTTTTCTGAGTCAAAGGGGTGACTTTTTGAGTGTAGTTCCTAACTGCTTGTTAGAATGGAATGATTGAACCAATTCACTGCTCCACCAGCAGTGTATTAGTGTGACTTTCTTCTCACAGTTATTATCACTGTTATTATCAATTATTTGGAGCATGTTTTCTTATGGTTGTCCCTTTTCTTCTTTTGAACTCCCTATTCATTTCCTCTGACCACTTATGTATTATGGAATGGCTCTTGTTCTCATATATCTGTATCTATTCTATATTCTTGGTAACAGATCTTTCTCCAGATGATTTGTGACAAAAAATTTTTCCCACTATTTTCATTCTAATTACAATTGCACTGATTTTGTGCAAAAAATTTTCAATTTTACATAAGCAAAGTTGTTCATTTTATCTCCAGCAATCATCTCCATACAAAATACTTTCACTAATGGACCTATTTTGAGGGAATCAGTTAGTAAAGGTCAATGGAATAAGCAAGCATATGTGCAAGGTTTTGTTGGGAGGTTTCCCTCAACGCAGTATTCTTGAGGGCAAAATAAAACTGAAATTAACTTAAAGCCAAATTTGCTAAATCATAATCATAAATTAACTACTAGATCAAAAGCTGGAAAGGACTTTAGAAATCACCATTTTACAGATGAGAAAACTGAGTCTCAAATAAATTAAATTATTTACCTAAAATCATATGGACTATATTAAGGCTAAAATTTGATTTCAGGTTGTTTGATTCTAATTCCAGTGCTTTTTCCATTATAGTACCACACAGAAATAATTTTGAAGGAAGTTTCACTAAATTATTTCATTTAATGAAGTGGTCTTTAAGGTATTTTTATTTTACTTTTATTTCAGCCTTAAAACACTTAAGAATCTTACAGTAATAAATGTTTTGCCATAGGTTATTAGTTCAAGTGGCAAGTTTGCAGATAGATTTTTCTCATCCATCTTTATGGGTTTTTTTGGTTTTGCTATTTTTTTTTTGCTTTAAAACTTAAAAGGGGAATATTTCTATAAAAAGAAAAGATCTGGTTAAAGATCACCTCAGAATGACATCATTTCTACTTCCCCATACCCTCCTACCTCTGAAAAAACCTTCTTCCTTCCCTCCCCCACCTTCCCTATGGACATCAGCTCAAAGTTGGAACCAACCTGAATGACTGTCACTACCGTTGCTAACAATGAAAGCTTTGGCCACATAGTATATCTATGATGGCAGCCCCAGGCAGGGAAGGGGGTGGTGTGGGGGAGGGGAGCTCTTTCCCCAGTAGGCTTTGTCCCTCTTTCTGCGTGCATACACACACACACACACACACACACGCACGCACGCACACACATGCACGCACACACACTCTCTCTCTCTCTCTCTGTCACACACACACACACACACACACACACACACACACACACTCCTTCCGGGCAGATACATTTTTGAAAACATGACACACAAGTTAAAAAATTTCCTAGTGTTAAATGTAAAGAAATCTTTCTCCTATTTTGTTGAAAATGAGGGACTATTTTAACATCCTTTTCCAATAAATAGAGAATAAATGTGTGTTTCTGTATGTACATAAATGTAGATAGCAGGTGTCTGGGTGTACATGTGCCCCTATGTGTGTGGATGGATAGATGGATGGATGGATAGATAAATAGAATAGAAAAGAGGGGGAGGGGAAGTCAAATAAACAATTAAAAAGTCACCCCAAACTGTTGAAATAAGAGCTGTTTGTGCCTTCACAGGTCTGTAAACTAGGGAGGATAAAAGTGTCTTTTTTCTCATCTGTGACTGGCTTCACGTGTCTGCCAGCATTATGCAAGTGTACTGGGGGAAGGCAGAAATTTTTAAAATGCATGCATGTGGATGAGGGTCAAGCCCCAAGTATCAGTAATGCAGTGGGCTCCCCTGTACAGCTGCAGCGCTGGAGCCTACCCACAGCAACGAGATGCCTTAATTGAGACATGCTGTCAAAGTGACAAACACATTTGCATACAGTCTATTTATTTTCACCAGGGAAGGTCTACAGTCTGCCGTCGGTTGAACATTCTTAATCAGTTTGCTGTAAGTGAGCCGGCAGCTAGCTGTCCTGTGCTGGGAGCTTTTCTTCATTACATGACAGATTAGCTAAAGGGGGGATGGTCTAGGGAAGGCATTAAACCCCTTCATTTTAACTCTTTGTGGCTTACCCTACTGCACGTTAGCTTCTGGCCCTCTCCAGTCTGCTCACGGTTGTGACAGTCTTCATTATTCAGCCATTTCTTAAATACACAGTATCATGGTAAATTATTCGTAAGCACCCATGTAGTACAGGCAGGGCCACGGAGCTCAGAAACATCAAGGTTTCAGCTTCTGTGATTCTAAAAATGCTTGTGTTTCCCTGAGAGTTTTAATTATATTCCTGTGTGTATGGTAAAAAAAGAAAAAAAGATGTGATTTCATTCATTCAGGAAACATTTATGAAGCTCTTGTTATGTGCAGTGAGTGCCCTATGCTCTGAGAAGGGAAGAATTCAAAGATAAATAAAACATTGCCCCATCATCAAGGAATTTTTATTCTGGTGAAGGAGATGAGACTTGGACACAAAAGAGAAAGATTATAATATGATGTGGGCTTATAAGAGAAGCACAGAGTGTTGCATGATTAGATGAGGGAGAGATCACTTTAAGCTGGATGAATCCAGGTAGGCTTCAGAGAGGTGGTAGCATTGGAGTTGTGTCTTGAAGGTTGAGTGCTGTCAGTGATAGGGGTGGAGAATTTGGGACAAAGGGAATAAATTTGCATAAGCAAACGCAATGGGGAGTGGGGGAGAAGGATGCAGGATGTGTTGATTATCTACAGATAATCCTATCCAAAAATCTCCTTTTCAACTCTAATATTTTATGGACTACTATTTCAATATTTTGAGGTCTCTTGTAGCTCTAATATTCTTACTCAGACATTCTAAGGTTCCTTGTACCTCTGACAGTTTGTGCTCTATGTTCTTTTAGCCCTGATGATAGTTGAGGAAACTAGTTCAAAGAAGAGGGAATTACCTGCCCAAAGTCATACCATAGCATGATTAGTAGAGTAACTTGCTTTGTTCAAATCTCTTCCCATCCATCATGATGGATCAAGTCAGATTGCTGTGGAAACTCTGAGTATGGGTTTCAGATTCTGGTCTAGATTAATACCATCAGAGGACGTGTTGCCTCAGTTAGGAATTTTACTTGCTATTACCAGTCTGGCTCTTAGGAGGCAGAAAACAGAAATAAAGAATCATATCGAGGATCATGGGAAATGGCCCCAGGGTCCTTCTGCTTTGCATTCTCCCTTAACTGATTGATCTGTGAACAAATGAATCTCTTGCTTTCCACCCTGATGGATTCCAAAGGGCTTGTGTTGAAAGGTACCTCTTTTCCCTCCAAACTAAAAGAACATTCTTTAAGCTATTTAGTGTAAAGTTCCAGAATTGAAATAATGCACCAGTGGAGTGAGTTGGAAGCCAAAGCCAAAGGTTCCAGTGGTTCCCAGAGACTTGGGACGGCAGTTGGTTTGAATACTTCCCAAACGCAGACTGTATTGGCTGGGGAATTTCTTCATTTTTGTAGCACCTTCTTCACTTTGTAACAGTTATATGCTAAAAACTAAGCCATCTAGGCTCATATTGGTGGCTGCTTCAGCTACCAAGAATGCCCCTTTTCTAACCTTTTCCTATTTGAAACTAAGGAAGTCAAAGGCTCATGTGCAGTGGAGAGACCAGTGAACTAGGAGTAAAGAAATCTGGCCTAGTCCTCCACCCTGCTGCAACTCATTGTCTGACCTTAACCAAATTATAACCCTTCTCTGGACTTTGCTTTCCTCACTTGTAAAAGAAAGAGGTTGAACTAAAAGATTTTGAGGTCCTTTCCACTTCTACCCTTCTAAGATTCTTTATTCTAAAGTGCTTTCAGTCTGTATTCTAAGATCTTTTCTAACTCTAGCATCCTGTATCCTAATATTGTCTATCCTAAAATCTCCAGCTCTGGCATTTAGTGATTCTGTGAAGTTTTATAAAATTACTGGATTTTAGTGATTGAAGCGGAGAGCACTTTGTAGTAAGGAGGAGAAAGCACAAACTTGGAGCTGGGAAACATGTGTCCATATCTCTGCGCCAGCATTTGCTAACTATGTAGCTGTAAGCAAGTGATTCAGCCTCCCTTTCTTCATCTATAAACTCATACTAATAGCCCTCTCAAAATTATTGTGAAGAAAGCACTTTATAAAAAGAAAACTTTAAAGTTATTAGTTCATTTCATCAAGTGCTAAGTGCCCTACTAGTTTCATCACCATGTTTGTATTTCTTTTTGCTCAAATGGAGGAAAAAACAACAAATAA